>CM021100.1:231844476-232096902 GCA_007115665.2 Sequoiadendron giganteum | reverse complement strand
CTAGATATTATGTTTCTTTTATTGATGACTGTTCGAGAAGGGAATTTGTATACTTTCTTAAAAGTAAATCAGAAGTGTTCAGTCAGTTTAAAGAGTTCAAATATTTGGTTGAAAATCAGACTAGAAGGAAAATAAAGTGTTTAAGGATAGACAATGGAGGTGAGTTTTGTTCTGTAGATTTTGAAAGGTATTGCACTAATCATGGAATTAAAAGGCATAAGACAACCCCCTACACTCCACAGCAAAATGGAGTTGCTGAAAGGTTGAACAGGACACTGATAGAAAAGGCAAGGAGTATGTTGAGTGGTGCTGGTCTGGAGTAGATGTTCTGGGCTGAGGCTGTTACCACAACATGTTATTTGATTAATAGATCTCCTTGTTCAACTCTTGTTGATAAGACACCTTTGGAAGCATGGTCAAGTAAGAAACCCTCACTAAGGCATGTTCGGGTCTTTGGTTATGAGGCATATGTTCATGTGCCAAATGAAAAGAGATCAAAGTTGGATAACAAGGCTGTGAAATGTATTCTCATCGGCTATGGAGTTGGTGTGAAAGGATACAAGCTTTGGAACCCTGTTATTGAGAAGGTTTTGTATAGCAAAAGCGTGATATTTCGTGAGCTGAAACCTCTAGTAAGTGATCAACAGCCTGAGACAAATCAGAGTGATAAGGAGAAGGATGCAGTTGAGATTCCCCAAACTCCAAAAAGGGAAGAGCTGCATGGTGTACTTGAGATTGAGGAGAGTTCAAGCAGCTTTGGAAGTTCTGATGATGAAGAACAACCTCAACTTTCAAGGAGATCTACATGAGAAAGAAGGCAACCAAAAAGGTATGGTTTCTCTATGTTAGATTCAAATTGTGCTTATGCCTTAATTACCAACACTAATGAGCCTAGGACTATGAAAGAAGCAATCAACATGGCTGATTCAAAGTCTTGGCTGGAAGCCATGAATGAGGAGATGGATTCCTTGAAAAAGAATGATACCTGGAAGTTGGTACCACTGCCTAAAAGGCGAAAGCCTATTGGCTACAAGTGGATATTCAAAAGGAAGACAGGCCTTGATGGTAGTGTGGAGAAGTATAAGGCACGACTGGTTGCAAAAGGTTTTTCCCAAGTTGAGGGAATTGATTATGGAGAGATCTTTTCCCCTGGAGCAAAGATGACATCGATCAGATTTTTGTTGTCATTGGCAACTGTGTATGACTATGAAATTGAGTAGATGGATGTGAAGATAGCATTTCTCCATGGTGAGCTAGAAGAAGAAATTTACATGTCCCAGCCTGAGCATTTTGTTGAAAGAGGTAAACAAAATCTGGTTTGCAAGTTAAATAAATCTCTTTATGGTCTAAAGCAATCTCCTAGAATGTGGTACCAAAAATTTGACACATTTTTGTTGTCAATTAGGTTTGTTAGATCAAAATATGATCATTGCATTTATTATAAATGTGAGAATGATCATGTGCTTGTTATTACTCTATATGTGGATGACATGTTATTCATTGGTAATAGCAAGGCTATGATTTCTGACCTTAAAACTCAGTTGTCTGCTAAGTTCAAAATGTAAGATCTTGGAGTAGCAAGGTACATTATTGGAATGGAGATAACCAGGGATAAAACAAGCAAAAAGCTCTGGCTCAGTCAGAGTAAGTATGTGAAAACCGTTCTAGAGAGGTTTAGCATGACTGATTGCAAGCAGCTAGTTGTTCCAATCATGTAAGGATTGAAACTATCTGCTGAAGACTGTCGAAAGTCTACTACTGAGATGGAGGACATGACCAGTGTGCCTTATGCAAGTACAGTAGGCAATTTGATGTATGCTATGGTCTGCACAAGACCAGACATTGCCCAAGTAGTGGGAGTTCTAAGTTGTTTCATGGAAAATCTAGGGAGATCACATTGGGATGCTATAAAGAGAGTGTTCAGGTATTTGAAGGGTACTTTAGATTATGCTTTGTGTTACCATGGCAATATGGTTGCATCACAAAGGACTATTAGCATTCAGGGATATGTTGATTCTGATTGGGCAGGGGACATTGACAGTAGAAGATCCACTAATGGATACACTTTCATGCTTAATGGTGGAGCAATCAGTTGGATGAGCAAGCGACAAGCTGTAGTTGCTTTATCCACAATAGAGGTAGAGTACATGGAAGCAAATCATGCTTGCAAGGAGGCCATGTGGCTGAGGCATTTGTGCTCAGACATTGGATTTAATGCTGAGCAGATTTCAATCTACTATGATAGTCAAAGTGCCATTTGTTTGGCAAAGAATCTGACCTTTCATGCTAGGACCAAGCACATAGATCTGCAATATCACTTCGTGAGGGATATGGTTGAAGATGGAAAGGTCAGTATGGATAAGGTTGACACCTTGAAGAATGTTGCAGATGCCTTGACAAAGCCGGTTAGCACAGACAAGTTCAAATAGTGCACATAATCGATGGGCCTTAGGGCCTATGATAGACAGTAAGGTTTGATGTTTTTTGAGGAAACTAGAAGTGTTCACCAAGTGGGAGATTGTTGAGAAATTATGTCTCAACTTCCAACTTGAAGTCCTTATTTTCATGCCTTGGTGATTTTGCGTTGTTTGCAAAGTTCTGGCAGAGGTGGAGTCAGGATGGAACTTGGCATTGTTCTATTTGCCTCAGTTCTGAGTCTTTGGCAGAGGCAAAACCAGGATGGAACTTGGCATTGATCTATTTGCCTAAGTTCTGGGTTTCAGTTCTTGTTCCTGCTCCGACTCTGCTTCCTACCATCTATTGTTTCTCAGTTCGCAGTTCTGGCAGAGGCAAAACTAGTTTTGGAAGTTGGCAATGTCCATTTGCCATGTTCCTATTTCAGTTTCTGTTTCGACTCCGAGACTGATTCCTGCTTTTATGATCTAGTTCTTCTAGATGTTTGGATTCTACTCGGGGTGTTTTCCTCTGCCTTGTCCTAGTTCTGGATTGTTGTTTCTTACAATTGGCGGAGGTGGAACCGGAACCGGATTGGTTCCTGATCTTGGACTTTTGGTAAAGTCCTATTTCTATTCCTGTTCCGTCCTCGACTCCGACTCCGATCTTTTGTGTTCCCGTCTTGGTTTGACCCCGAGTTGACTTTACCCAGTCAGAAGTGTTTCCGATGAGTTCCCCTTTGCCATGGGCGGACGTGGAACCAAAACGGTTCCTAAACCTAAAATTTCGGTAGGGTCATGTTTTGACTCTAGTTCTGACTCTGACTCCGACTCCGACTCCGGAAGTGTGTTTTTTCGGTGGAGTCCTATTTTGACTCCTGTTTCGACTCTGACTCCGGCAGTGTTAGAAATGACTTGAAGTCTTGGTCACGCCCGATGTCTGTTTGACCATTTTGGTTGCTTTGTCAGCTGTGATTGCTGATGGGTCTTGGATGCGTGGCACCTAGTTGAATAGTGATTGGACAGATACCAAGATAGTTATTGTGGTAGTTGCATTTGTCAATGAAGGGTGGCGAGCTCAACCATTTTGGTGATGGCATTGAATGCATGGATGACTCGTTGTAGGGAGATTTGTCAGATCCGACCAGTTGCGTGATTTGAGGATGGTCTTCATTGATCTTCTGAGTCGGTTGCATATAGATGAGAGATGTGTTATTTCTCATAAGTTAGACAAGTTGAGTTGAGTCATAAGTTACAGAGAAGTTTGAAGTTGCATGTTGAAGAATAGAAGGACGTGAGTTCTTGAAGAGGGTTTTTGAACTATATGTTGTGAAAACATTGCAACAGTGGATCTGAAACTCTCTAGGTGATTGTGAGCTGAGCAAAGAAGTCTAGATATTGTATGTAATCGATTCATTACTGTAATACAATTGATTTGACTTTGTGTGGTGGGTTTTTTACCTAAAATGGTTTTCCCACATAAATACTGTGTCATCTTTGTTCTGCTTATGTTTCTGGTTTCTCATTGCCATGATTGTATGCATCTCTATAAGTTTTAGAAACTGTTAGTTTTTCGTTTTTGCTTCTCTCCCTTGTAGTAAAGGTGTTAAGAGAATGTATTCCACACTATTGGTTCAGTAGATCCGCATTCTTTTCCCTTCAAAAATAACCAAAACATAATGTACTTGGCATAAAGGCTTGTTTCCCATATGAACTTAAGTTCATAACACTAGAGAAATCCATTTGCCTAATAATTTCTAGGTATGCAATTCTATCTAGGATAGTTCTAGGAAAAATGAATGGTGTATCCTTAAAACCATAAACCCTAATCATTGTGGCATTCTCTAAGCAATACCAATCCCCCTAGTTGTGATTGATTGGTCCATTATAGTATTTAGGCCTAAGAAAACTCTTTACTTCTTTAGATAAAGAAAAATCACAAAGATGATTCAAAAATCTATACAAAGGTTTCACAAAGAATTCTTCAAAATGCAAAAAATCGGAATTAGCAAACCTGTTGTCCCAAATAGCAGTCCATAATTGAATAGGCAATGGCCTACCTTCTTTGTCAAATTGTGAAATTCTCAGCTCCTGGGGCCATAAAACTAACTCTTGTCCAAAATACAACACTAAATGCATCAGCAGTGAATAATTCCTAAGATGGAGAACATAGGCCCCATTCTTTATCGCCATCAACCTGCATCCAACTCCTTAAAAACATGTGCAACATAATCAAATGATCTAGAATTGTGATACTATATATCTACAAAAATCACCATGGGCACAATCGCCATATGCTCTAGGACTTCCATCCCCAATACTTGTCCTACTGAAAAATAGGTGTACATCATATAGGGTTCGAAGAGATCCACATGAAATTGCGGTCCCTCACTGTCATCCATCGGAGTAGGTTTTCCATGACACCTTATTCTATGCAGGGGTAATCTCCATCCTTTGTATATGGTGTCCATTCTTCTAAATTAACTATATAGTTCTTCACATATTATTTTCTCACTACATATTCCTTCCAATCTGAAAAACCTTGGCTATTGCATTCTCAGACATGTGTATCAATGGATTCCCTGACAAATCACATATAGGTTTATTCTTCGGGTTATAATGTCTAGCCAGTAATTTTACCAGTTTGACATCAATGAAGACATTAGGGCACACCAGTTTTCCCAAATTGAGCCTCCATGGATTACATACTAGCTCAAAATGATTTCTCCTATGATAATGCAAATTGAACAACTCATACCCTCTAATTGGAGTCCACACATCCCCTGTGAATTTGCACTTGTCATCTAATTTTTCAATTTCTACTTTGAGTTGCACAGAATGCCTAGCTTTAGGCCTAGGACTAGGTAACTAGTCTATGAGGTCTTGGTTTAATTTTCTTTCAGTGCCATCTAGTTGCAGTTCGGTATTTTGCTTCTTCGCCTTTGATTGACTACCCTCCCCGAGTTTTCTTCCCTTTACTTTTCCTGAACTAGTGCCTTCCATATTCAAAATTTACGAATTCTGAGAGGATGAGAACTTACAATAATTTTCTTGCCAATCCAAGCCAGGTGAATGCTTTAATTGCTCTACTGGTTCCCTTGCTCTCCTTCACTGCCAATTCCGTGAGACAATGATTTCAATTGAGCATACCCTGATATGCAAAATCTTTTACACTTCATGGCACCATTATTGTCTTTACTGAGACATGAATGCTGCAAGTTTTGTGAAATTCTAAATATCACATCAGGGATCATATATTCAAGATATTTCAAATTTCTAGCCGATCCGCCTGTTCAACGTTTACCCATCCACTAAGACGTCTTGCAGTTTTCCCAACATCACAAGTCTCCCCGATAGTTTCTTTCTTTCTACTTTTTATATCGCCATGACCTTCACCGAAGCAACTCTCGCCCAGACTTAATGAATCGGGCCAATAGTTCTTCACCTTACTCCGAAAGCTCTTTGTCTCACCGAGCTGTTTACTTTATCGACTTATGTTTCTGAGACCAACCATTTGTCCTATCGACAAAATGATACTCGTCGTAATGTCTCCTAGATCTCCCCGCTGAGACATATCTCACCGATATTCTTTTTCTTTGGGGAAACCGTGTGTATTATCTTGTCGACGCCTTTTATCTTTGTATGCTCAGTTCTGTCGGTGTAACTTGAGGGGTCGGTAAGACTTTCCAAACTCTCCCCGACATCATTTATCTCACTGAGTGAGTCCTCTCTTTGCTTTATCAGCAAGACCAATAGCGCTTCGAGCAGTGTTTTGAAATCTCTCTCCGATGATCAAAGTCTCTTTGATAGACTTTACTTTTCTCCAATCGGCAAAAGGTAACTTAGCTCGATATGACCTTACATCATCATGTCGATACCCTTTGTCTTGCCGATAAAAATACAAATCCGCATTCTTTTGGCGTATAACTTTATTGGTATGGCCTTTTGATGTCTTGCTGATATACTGAGGATATGTATATTATCATCAATGAGACCTGCATCAACTTATGCCGATATTTTCATATGTTAAATTTTTAATGCCAGATGAAATTTATGGGGCTTTATGGCAAAATTTAAACCGGATTTCGGTAAGAAATGCTATGTGAGGGTTTTTATGTCTGTATTATGAACCTTTTTGGGAGACTAATAATCATGAAGGGTTAATGAAGTTTTCAAAATTTCATAGTTCGAATAGTGGCTCCATTTGGGGATGAATGATTGTGAGATATTTGCAAGGATCCAGATCTCTGGGTGAGTAGACTAAACATTATGGATAAAAGCAAGTGGAGATGGAAAATGAACCTAAACTATTGTACATGGATAAAAGATCAAATAAGGATTTCTAGGATTGTCCATGTACTAGAAATTTTCTGTATCCTTTACTTCCTCTACTATTGTGCATGGAAATTTTATGAGAAGTTTTCTTCAAAAGTTGTCCATGCATTGGCAACCCTTGATCCTCTGTAACTTTTAAGAGAAAAAGTTTTTTAAAAATTACCCATGTATAGGCAAGTCCTATTCTTCACCACTCATATGTTGCAAATAATATGAGTCCTCTCCTTGCTTTCCAATAATAACAAAAGGTCCTAACCATAATGCCTCAAATTTTCCATGTTTTCCCTTCTCCTGGCACCTAGCATTCCACATCAATACCAGATCATCATTTTTAAATTTTCTATTTTTTTCTTTTTTGTCAAACAAATATTTCATTTGTGCTTGCAATTTCATGTTATGGTTTTGAGATATTCTCCTTATTTCATCAAGTTCTGCAAGTTGCTCCATTCTCTCCTCCATTGGTTCAGGAACATCTATATCTTCTTGAAGGATAAATTTGTAAACTAGCAATAAGTTTTGCAAAGGCATCCTAGCTTGTGTTCCATACACTAATTCATATGGGAATTTTCCAATTGCCTTTTTGATAGTAATCCTATCTGCCCATACAACCAATCTTAACTTTGAATCCCAAGATTTTTTGTTCTTACCGAGCATCCTTTTTATGATTTTTAAAAGACTCTTCTTGCTGGATTCTGCCTGACCATTAGCTTGTGGATGATATGGGGCAGAATAAGAAACATTAATGCCATATGTCCTACAAAACCCTTTGAACTCATCAGACCTAAAACACATGCCATTATTTGAAATCACTCTCAATGGTGTGCTGAATCTAGTAATAATGTTATAAATTAAAAAGTTGATTACAACTTTACTTGTTGCTTGCTTGGTTGGGATTGCCTCCACCCATTTGGTGAAGTAATCAGTGGCCACTAGTATCCACCTATGTCCTCCACTTGATTTCTCTTGTATTTCCCCAATGAAATCAATCCCCCACTGATGAAAAGGGGCTTCAACCTGCACAGGTTTGAGTGGTAGAGCTCCCTCATACTTCATTTTCCCTAAGAACTTTTGGCATGCTTCACACTTCCCTACATAGGAAAATGAATCATTGAAAACTTTTAGCCAGTAATAACCTGCCTTGAGGATTTTATGTGTAGTCGTCTTTGCTTAATAATGCCCTCCACAGACTTCTTCGTGCATTTCTTTCAGAACATGATCAGCTTGTGACTCACCCAAACATAACAACAACATTTCATCTCTATTTTCTAGAATAGATCTCCTTCTATAAATACATATTTAGAAGCCTGCAGTTTTAAAGTTCTTTTCTGGTTATCATTGAATCCTTCTGGGCATTTTGTGTTCCTAAGGTAATGCATGATGTCTGTGTACCAGGGTGTATGTTCAATACTTGCAATTGCATTTCCTTCTTCTTATACATTACAGATTTGATTTTCCTCAATGTTTTTTTTTGCCATTAATCTGGCCAATCCTTGGCCTCTTATCAATTTAGTAATCTGTATTTCCATATCAAATTCCTGAATTTTGTTAATCCACTTGCACCTCTTCCTTGTCACTTTTGATTGTGTCAAGATGTTTTTGACTACTGCATGAGGAACATATGCAATTAATTTGGCTCCAACAAGATACGGCCTAAAGGATTTTGTGGCCTTTACCAGTGCAAAGGCTTGTTTTTCCATTACGTCATACTTCAATTCTAATCCCTGTAAAGATTTACTAAAGAAAGATACAGGTTGCTTATGACCATCCTCATTTTTCTATAACATGACAACAACTATTGTATGTAGGGAAGCAAATGAAAATATTTGAAAAGGTTTTGTGAAATCAGGAGACTTGAGGAAAAGTGCTTCCTTAATGGCTCTTTTAATGGATACAAAGGCTTCTAATGCTTCTAGGGTCCATTCAATCTTTTGTCCTTTCTTTAACATTTTTGATATGGGTTTGACAATCTCAGCAAAGTTGGACACAAACCTCCTAACAAAATTAATTTGCCCAAAGAATGATTGGATGGCTTTCACATTTTTAGGGATAGGAACCTTGTCTATAGACTCAACTCTCTCAGGATCTATCCTAATTCCTTCTTTTGATACAATGTGTCCTAAGAGTTTTCCTTTTGTAACAACAAAGTGACATTTCTTAGGATTCAAACTAATGCCATATTCTAAAGCTTTAATGAATATTTTTTCAAGATGCTCTCCATGATCTTCAGCCCTTTTTGAGTAAGTTGTAAGGTCATCTTGATAAACCACCATTATAGCATTTATTAGGTCTACAAATGCTAAGTCCATAGCTCTTTGGAAGGTTTCTCCTGCATTAGTGAGACCAAAAGGCATTCTCACATACACATATGTTCCCCATGGGGTTGTGAAAGTTGTTTTGTACTGCTCACATTCCTTGACCTTAACCTGGTTATAACCAGAAAAACCATCCATCATAGACAACAACTCACACCCGGTCACTTTATGCAGTATAGCTTCCATGTTAGGCAAAGGATAATTGTCCTTGAGGGATGCTACATTTAGATTTCTGAAATCCACACATAGTCTTATCTCTCCATTATTTTTTCTAACAGGAATGAGGTTTGAAACCCATGTTGAGTGCCTCACAGGTTTGATGATACCTCCATCTCTAAGTTTGATCAATTCTTCCTACATTTTTGGTTCCAGAGTGGGGTTAATGGGTCTTTCTTTCTGTCTAATTGGTGTTGCATCTACTTTCAATGGAATTTCATGCTGAATAAATCCTCCCTATATGCCTTGAGATCCTCGTAAGACCATGCGAACACATGTTTATATTTTCTCAACAATGAGATCAGAATTCTTCAGATGGTAGGGCTTATCTTCTTCCCAATATATACCTTCCTTGGTGACAATTCAGTCCCTAAGTTAATTTCTTCAATATCCTCCTTTTTGACTGGTGTTTGTTTCATAAGGGATCGATCACTTCCATCGTATACTCTTTCCAATGCTACCAACACCTTGGGAAGTTTATTATTCTTAAGTTGCAAGACCTTATTTCTAAATACTATCTATTCTCCATTTATTTCTTCCACAAAGGCATTGAAATCAATTTCTTGAGCCTCATACTGGTCTATACATTGAAGGAATTTCAAGAGGTCAGTGTCATCATTAAAAACCTGCCAACTATATACATTGTCAGGTACTGTAGGTCTTGTTTTGAATTCCACTTGGGACACTCCTGCTAACATGATATCATCTTGTTTTAATGCCACATTTTCCAAGAAGTCTACCATTATGTTTTTTGATCTGTCCACCCAATCAATGGAGAAAGCATCAAATAGTTCAATTGTATCCCATATTGCATTTTTGTACTGTTTCAGTCTTTTATTTTTTGCTACATATTTGGATCTGATCTAAGATACAACCAGTTCCGAATCTCCAAAAACTGTTAAGATTTTGATCTTGTGTTTAACAGCTAAATTCAATCCAGTCAAAAAAGCTTCATATTCTACTACATTGTTTGTACATTCAAATGCTAACAAATATAAATATTTATAAGTTGAACCATCAAGAGATATAAAAACTATACCAACTCCATTACCCTCTTGGCTGTAGGCTCCATCGAAGTACATTTTTCATATTCCTTGTTGATTTTCAAAAATATTTTGACCAATTGGATCTTTACTTATCAACTCAGGTTGGGATAGTTCCACTCTAAAACTCCCCAAATCAACATCACAAAAACAATTTAGTGGCTCTTGAGGGGCACATTCAATAATTTGATTCATTCTAGGCTCTCTAGATAGTTTTACCTCTTCTCCATTCACTGGTATGGTGGCATATGACAAGTCAAATTGTACATTGCCTCCTACTACAGCAGTCCACTATCTTGATAGAAGCATTCCAAACTGGGGAGGTGTGTCAATTACAGTTATGTCAATAGTGTAAGCAGCTTGTGGGTAAATTGCTAATCTTACTTCCACGTTCTTCATTATTCCCACAACCGAGACATGCCTGCTATCCATGGCATAGCATTTACCTCCTTCCACATCTATCCACAAATCGAGCTGCTTCATCACCCCTACTGGCATGATATTCATGGAGGCACCTGAGTCTATCATGCAATTTCTTACTAGTTTGCTGCTTATGAGTAAAGTGGTGAAGAATGGGTCAATCTGTGGCGTGTTCATTAGGCAGGCCTCTGGGATTTTTACCTCCTTCCTTTTATTATTTATTTCAGAGACCTCTTTGTTTTTTAGGGTTTACATTTTGGTTTCCATTAGAAATTAATTGTATGGTGATTTCCCTATATTCCTTGATTTTCATCATTTCAATCAATGGGATAGACATTTTTAATTGAGATAAAGCTTGTAAAAAATCAAAGGATGTACCTTCAGTTCTGATTTCCTTTTTAGGTTCAATGAATTCTTCTTTGTTCTCTTCTTTTTCCTTCTTGGAAGTTTGATCTGGTTTTTGCTTCTCAATGGGAAATATTTTACTTTCCTCCCTAGGAGATCCCTTTTGTTCTCTTTTGTCTGGTTATTTATCACCAGTCCCTTTTGATATCTCATCTGATGCTTTTTTATTTTTTATAAATATCCCCCTTGGGACACCCTCATCTTTATTTACCGTTTTGTTTCTCAAACGATATTTGTTTCTGGCTTCCTCTACTGTTGCAATTGTCAATCTTTTAATCTCTTCTTCACTTGGTCTTCTTATATTGCATCTATTAGTCTGAATTGATGCAACAGGGGGATTTTGCTCATTATCAATTGCTTCATGGTCAGAAAAAACATGCTGCTCTGCCATGTGAATGTTGTATTTTTGGTGATCAACATTATACTCATATCCTTCCTCCTCTGAAGATGCATATTCCTACTCCAAAGAGTTAAGAGTGTGAGAGGTTAAGTAGACATTTTGGTCTTCCCCACCATCATTCTCCACTATGTCTTCTTCTGATATTGACTGAGCTGTTACACAATGTTCTAGGGAATGTGGTGCATAACAGACTGAGCACCATGGACTCTTATCTACCATATACGCTCCCTTTCTTTTGAGTGGATCTGGTGTTTCCTTATTTCTTGGCCTATCACCTACCAGCTTCCCATCCTTCCAATTGGTATTATAAGGTATTTCATGTATCCTTGGTCTCTCATTCCTATATGTGTTCTCTTGTCTATTTGGGGGAACATATTGGGGAACCCTAGGGTTTTCCCTTTTAGAAACCATCCCTGCAGATTTCCTATTATTTTCAATAGTTAAGGCTATCTTTTGGGCTTTAGCTAGATTCCTAGGACCTCTGTTTCTTAATTCATATCCTATTTTGGGGTCAAAGGCTTTCAAATAGATACTCAACATAGGAGGATCAGCCAACTTGGATGCCTGAGGTATTTTATTATGTAATTTAACAAACCTTTGGTTAAAATCAAAGGCTGACTCATTTTGATGTTTTTGGATAGTCACTAACTCATGCAAGGAAAAGTTTGATGCACACTGATTTCCATATTGCTGAAGAAATTGATCATGAAATACTTGAATGGAATAAATGGATGTTGTTGGTAGACTGTTAAACCAGTCTCTAGCATCCTCAATCAGTGACATCATAAATAGTCTCATTTGTACATCCTCATACTGCATATCCAATTCCTGAATGACTTCTTTAAAATTTATCAGATGGTCCTCAGTTGTAACTGCATTACTTCCTATGAATTTAAGGACTAAGTTCCTCTAATTGTTGTCCAGGGGGTAAGGGTATATCTGAAATCCAGCAAGATCAAATTGTCTAATCATGGTTGTGCATTGTGGAGGGGGATTTTGGAAATGCTTATGCTGGTATAGTGGGTTATGATTTGCCATATATTGTGGACCTTGTGGGGGTACATACTGCTGATGAGGAGGTGGCTGAATATTTCGGTGTTGTGGTGGAGCATTTGTGTTTCTATATTGGTTCCTAGGATGATTTCAATGGGCTTGTGGGGAGTTTGATGGCTTTGTATTGTTGTTCTTATGTGGGGGCTTATATTTGGGTGAATCAACCATTATGTTTTGATTTGAGCTTTGTGTAATTTCATCTTTCTTAATTCTTCCATTGCTTGAAGTTGTTCATATTCAACCCTTAATTTTTCTGCATGTTGCCTCATTTTCTCCCACTGTGTATCTTCTTCATTTTGTGTCATGAGTTCATGGTTTTCTTCTAATGCTCCCTCATACTCAAGTCCTTCCTCATAGAGTGTTGTTCTCTGCTCATATTCATACTCTCTTCTTTTTCTAGCTTCAAACTCAGCCATGTGTTCGTCAGCTTTCTCAAGGTCTACTCGGTGGGAAGGATTTATCTTACCCTCAAGAGTGTGAAGCTCTTTAGATGGGCTCTCTTTGTTTGCAAGTGTATCATATGAATTATGTGTTTCCAGCAATAATTTTGATGCTTTGTTTTTTGTTGTTGTGTCCAAGTCATTAAATAATTTCTTGCCCTGATTGTTCTTGTAGTTTGACTTTCCTTTATCATTAGGACCATCCCCCTCTTTGTACAATGATCTCCTCCCTTGCATGTTGTGAGAAACTATGAAGGTCTGAACTCTAGGTTGATTCCTTTCTGATTTGTATCTTATTGTATCAGTCTCAATGTTTTTATTCATTCAGAGTCACCACCCACTTTTTCTAAAAGTTAGAAAAGGTTTTATTATTTTACCCAGCGGAGTTGATTTTCAAATATTGATTATATTTTTCTTTTTAATTGACTTTATATGGAAAAGCTATCTACTACTAGACTTCTCTTAGCTTTTTCCCCAGTGGAGTCGCCAATTTGGTGGGTCTCAAAAACATTGGTTTGAATGAACCACGAGAGGTTTCCAAACTCTCACTACGTTATTGGTCAACTAACAAGGCCAATCAATATGGTTAAACCCTCTACTCTTAAGGCTCTGCTAAACCTAGGTAGGTGCACCTATATGAGCAGCACATATTTTGAGTTTTAAGTTTCCTACTTGATCTAACCATCCAGAAATGGAAATTTAATAGTGGAAATAAATGATCCTAATTTGCTATAAATTATATATGCAATATCAAGGTATGAATTAATATGGTCAATTAAGAGATGTCAAATGAAGTGAATAAAACTAATGTAATGAAAATAAGGGAGACCGGCACCTTATTGGGTAAAATAGAGTCAAATGGAAGCCTTTGATGAATGGTTTCTATCTAGCAAGTTCACTAATTATTTGGCATACAATTATGAGTTTATAACTAGTATAAACATGCAAGGATGTAATTGATAAACCCTACTTGAGGTAGAATATCAAATCTGATTATCTAATTCTTCTTACTGATCCAAATGACATTCCTAGATTACTGTAATTCATTAAAAGGAATTTTAATTCTTTATTTAAAGAATCCAATAAATCAAATCACACAGAAACAACAAATGTGTACTGAAAAATTGAACATATACTTGATACTTCAATTTAAACAATCGAGAAACATCAGATTGGAGACAATTAAATAATCACAGTAATCCAACAAACAATTGACATTAGAATTAAATCACCAAATCAACAATCTTTCATTATCCTCCTCAAAATTCATACATGCAACATAGTCTCCTTGAATATCATTCTGAAAATATAATGCTTACAACAGTCTATCCTATTCTAATTATATCTTCTACTACCAACAACGGATATTTATACATTAGTTTGCAAAAGGACGTGCCTTTTCAAAAAATTTCTAAGCATATTATTTAACAAATTCATCATTAACTAATTTATGTTAAGCCACAAATGAACTGCAGACATGTGCTCCGTATAATCCTGGTGCTTATGTGTGTTTGCATCTCCTAACACATCACAAATCATGATCTCCATCATCATAATTCATTTGTTTTGCTCACACACTTCATCCAAGGCTATGTCCCTTGCAGTGGCTATGTTCAATATCTCTTGGAGTATCAATTCGCATTCACCTTTCCATGTAGTTTCTTCTTTTAGCTTTCCTTCATCATCGTAGAACTTTGTCAATCGGTCATTAGCAGCTTCTACTAATCCCTACACATCCCCTTGTAGTTCCCCAAATAATTCTCTGTGCTTGTCCATGATACATTGGCTTTTTCAATTCCTGCAACATTAGGAGTACCCCTTTTCATTTCCCCAATTCTTTCTTGGATTCTGTCATCCACTCTCTTATGCTCTTTTATAGAATCCACGTATTGTGAATTTTTTCCCCAAATTTTGTTCAACCAAGTGCTTAAAACAACCTACCTCTTTTTGATGATTGCAGTGAGTGTGTCTACTTTTCCTTGTGAGTATGCACTTGACCCTTCCCAATAGTCCCTTTTCTGTGAACTCTCACCTTGGGTGAGCATCTTCGTTGGCCCTGTTATAGCACCTACCAAGTCTTTTAGATGTTCATTATCTCTCAGCATTCTCTCATTATTGGTTTTATACATTTCCCTCTCTTTGATCAATGCTTGGATTTGTGCTTTATTCAACTTTGCTATATTTATCCCAATGTCTATAGTTGCAACAGGATCAACCTCTCCAGCCTTCAAGGTCATGACTTGTCTAAATGCCTTCTTAGTATCAATAAAAATTGACTTCTTGTGAGGAGGATACAAGGCCCAAATCATCAATGTTTCATCATCAAGATTGTATCTTGATCCTGTGTATACCTCTGTCACCTTCTCTATACTGAGATTGTGGGTAGCATTGTTATCTTTAAAGAAACTGTCAAAAACTAATGCATAATTTAGATCCAAACCTGGGAAAATCATAACACCTACCTTTTCCAGCATCTCCCTTCCTTTTTCAGGGGTCATGTTCATCATCTCTTTGTCTATGTCATCCCTTAAGCTTTTTAAGAATTGATCTTCATTTCCTAGTGTGACATTATCAACCAGTTCTCTTATCTCTTTCCCTTTTTGCTTATATAAAAATGTTTTAAACTCCGAGGTATTTACAAATTCATCATCTAATATAAAAGACCTATAGTCTTCATGTCTCATATCTACATCCATAGTTTCCTCAACATCTATTTCTCTAGCAACATAGACATAATCCTGAGTCTTTATTCTTGATACCTTCCTAGATGAGCCTTGTGGCCTATCAGCTTCTGATATTCCTTTAATGGAGGATAGCAACTCCACATCTACCAACTCCTAATCATGTTTCTCAATCACCATTTATGCTTCTTCTACATCCAGGTTTCTGATTATGTCATCAGATTGATAGGGTACATGCTAGTACCCTCCAAAATTTATCCTTTGTCTAGCAGAATGGATATATCCCTCTGGATCAAAGTTTTTTCTTGATGGTGCTCTTCTCATGTTGTAGTGCAATAATTTATCCAGAATCAGATTGTAACCCTCTTTTTCCAATACAGTAAAATCACCAAAACACAATGTAATGGGAATAAAGACATGTTTCCCATATGAACTTAAGTTCATAACACTAGAGAAATCTATTTTGCCTAACAATTTCTATGTATGCAATTCTATCTGGGATAGTTCTAGGCAAAATGAATGGTGTATCCTCAAAACCATAAACCGTAATCATTGTGGAATTCTCTAAGCAATACCAATCCCCCCAGTTGTGGTTGATTCAGCCATTATAGTCTTTAGGCCTAAGAAACCTATTTACTTCTTTAGATAAAGAAAAATCACAAGGATGATTGAAAAATCTATACAAAGGTTTCACAAAGATTTCTTCAAAATGTAGGAAATTGGAATTAGCAAACCTATTGTCTGAAACAGCAGTCCATAACTGAAGAGGAAATGGCCTACCTTCTTTGTCAGATTGTGAAATTCTCAACTCTTGGGGCCATAAACCTAACTCTTGTCCAAAATACAACACTAAATGCATAAACAGTGAATAATTCCTGAGATGGAGAATAGAGGCCCCATTCTTTATCGCCATCAAACCTACATCCATCTCTTTAAAAACATGTGCAACATAATCAAATGATCTAGAATTGTGATACTGAATATCTGCAGCAATCACCATGGGCACAACCGCCATATGCTCTGGGACTTCCATCCCCAATACCTGTCCTACTGAAAAATAGGTGTACTTCAGATAGGGTTCGAAGAGATCCACATGAAATGGTGGTCGCTCACTATCATCACTCAGAGTAGGTTTGCCATGACACCTTATTTTGTGCAGGGGTAATCTCCATCCTTTGTGTACAGTGTCCATTCTTTTGAATTCACTATCTAGTTCTTCACATATTATTTGCTCACTGCATATTCCTTCCAATCTAAAAACCTTAGCTATTGCATTCTCAAACATGTGTATCAATGGATTCCCTGACAAATCACATATAGCTTTACTCTTCGGGTTCTAATGTCTAGCCAGCAATTTTACCAGTTCGACATCAATGAAGACATTAGGGCACACCATTTTTCTCAAATTAAGACTCCATGGATTACATACTGGCTCAAAATGATTTCTCCTATGATAATGGAAATTGAACAACTCATACCCTCTGATTGGAGTCCACACATCCCCTATGAATTTGCACTTGTCATCTAATTTGTCAATTTCCACTTTGAGTTGTACAGAATGCCTAGCTTTAGGCCCAAAACCAGGTAACTGGTCTATGAGGTCTTGGTTTAATTTTATTTCAGTGCCCTCTGGTTGCAATTCAGTTTTTTGCTTCTTCGCCTTTGATTGACTACCCTCCCTGGGTTTTCTTCCCTTTACTTTTCCCGAACTAGTGCCTTCCATATTCAAAATTTACGAATTCTGAGAGGATGAGAAACTATAATTTTCTTGCCAATCTAAGCCAAGTGAATGCCTTAATTTCTTAGCTGGTTCCCTTGCTCTCCTTCGCTACCAATTCTGTGAGACAATGATTTCAATTGAGCATACCCTGATATGCAAAATATTTTACACTTCATGGTGCCATTAATGTCTTTACTGAGACATGAATGTTGCAAGTTTTTTGAAATTCTCGATGTCACATCGGGGATCATATCGGCAAGATATTTCAAATTTCTGGTCGATCCGCCCATTCAACGTTCACCCATCCGCTAAGACATCTTGTAGTTTCCCCGACATCACAAGTCTCCCTAATAGTTTCTTTCGTTTTTCTTTTTATATCACCATGACCTTCGCCGAAGAAACTATCACCCAAACTTAATGAATCGGGCCAACGGTTCTTCACCTTACTCTAAAAGCTCTTCATCTCACCGAGATGTTTACTTTATCGACTTATGTCACCGAGACCTATCTTTTGTCCTACCGACAAAATGATACTCGTTGTAATGTCTCCTAGATCTCCCTGCTGAGACATATCTCATCCATACACTTTTTATTCGGTGAGACTGTGCGTATTGTCTTCTTGACACCTTTTATCTCTATATGCTCAGTTCTATCGGTGTAACCTGAGGGGTCGGTAAGACTTTTCGAACTCTCCCCGACATCATTTGTCTCACCGAGTGAGTCCTCCCTGTGTTTTATCAGCAAGACCAATAGTGCTTCAGGTAGTGTTTTGAAATATGTCTCTGATGATCAAAGTCTCTCCGATAGACTTTAATTTTCTCAAATCAGAAAAAGGTAACTTAGCTCGATGTGACCTTACATCGTCACGCCGATACCCTTTGTCTTACCGATAAAAATACAAACCTACATTCTTTTGGCATATAACTTTATCGGTATGACCCTTTTGATGTCCTATTGATATACTGAGGATATGTATATTATCATCGAAGAGACTTGCATCAACTTATGCTAATATTTTCATATGTTAAAGTTTCAATGCCAGATGAAATTTAAGAGACTTTATGGCAAAATTTAAACTGGATTTGGTAAAAAATGCTATGTGAGGGTTTTTGTGACTATATTATGAACCTTTTTGGGAGACTAATAATCATGAAGGGTTAATGAAGTTGTCAAAATTTCACAGTTCCAACACATCCACGTCTGTATCATAGCTTGATTATGCATTCGCATCATGTTCTCCCTCCTAGTACTACTTGGCACATTTCTAAGGTCATTTTGTATTGCCTATATTGAAGTAGTCTACCACATCACGTTGGGAGCATGTTCCTATACAAGCATCAGATTGTATTCGTGTATATTCTTGTAGTCATCCTTAAAATAAAAAATTCAAAAACATCAAGAAATCAAAAAATCAAAAAATATTCATAAAATCCTTCAAAAAAATCCAAAAACATCCAAAACA
Source organism: Sequoiadendron giganteum (assembly GCA_007115665.2). Taxonomy (NCBI): domain Eukaryota; kingdom Viridiplantae; phylum Streptophyta; class Pinopsida; order Cupressales; family Cupressaceae; genus Sequoiadendron; species Sequoiadendron giganteum. The sequence continues at coordinate 232,078,022 of CM021100.1, read as the reverse complement.
TATCAAAAATCTAGAAAAAAGGTCAAAAATCAAAAAAATCAAAAGTAGAGTCATCTTGTCAAACTATGTCATCTTTGAGCTTGAATGTAGGCAAGGTTGATCTTTGATCTTCGCCCGAGACACTTTGGTAAGTCCTTTAGTTGTTGGAAACAAGCTACATTGAGAGGGGGGGTGAATCAGTATTGCGGGGTGCTACCACAATAATGGGTTACACTTTTTGGGACATCCAAATTTTTAATGAAATCACACATTTTTAGAAAATATAATGATTTAAGCCTTAAAAAGGTTCCATTTATAGGATTTTAATTTAAGAGGGTTTGATCAAACCCACTTATATCAAACCCCCTTGGATAGAAACCCGCTAGTTTTAAACCATACCTATAATGGAGTCTCCTCTACACCTATTGAAATGTTGATAAAAAACCACTTTTGATTTACCTTTTGGGGGATCAAATTAATTTATTTACAATTTATCTTGTATAAACATGTAGTCCTTATTATAAGCTTCCCAAAAAGTATAATTTTAAACTTATTTAATTTTATTATTATAATTATTTTTTATTTCCTGTGAATGTAGGTTTTTTAATGAACATCGAGGTCTTTGTTTCACACATATGGAAAATTAGGAAAAGAGAGAAAAAAATTCTGAAAAAATACATGTACACTAGATATTGATGTCTTTATTCCAACAAAAAAGAATAAGTCAATTCCAATTCATACAAAAAAAAGTTATGCAACTGAAAGTATAATATTTCCAAATTATAATTACTCTAACTTAGAAAATCAATTAAAAATATATATGCAATAAAAAATTATGAAAAAATATTCATCCACTAGATATTGATGTGAAAATGTTGTATTTAAAAAACTAGAATTTTATCCTTTCTATAAAAAAAGTTATGTAGCTGAAAGTAAACATCACCTTTTGAAAATGTTGTTTCGTAGAAAAAATAAGTTAATAAAAATTACATAAAAGGATTTGAAATTTTTTTTAAGTTTTTTTTTTTAAATATAACTAGAATATACACACAAAATCTCACAAATCACTATTTTGCTTCATCTTCAAATTATTAATGATTTAGCTTTTATAGGTGTAAGAAAGTGAAGATTTGGTGAAAAATGTTGATTTCAATGTCAAGTTTGACCAAAAAGTGTAACCCATTATTGTGGGATCACCCTGTGCAAAATTAACTTTATTAATCTTTATCTTCAAAGAACTTGTAACATTCAACCAAAATGCATGAACATGAAGTAAACAAACACACCATAACACGGATTTTTACGTGAAAAACTTGTTAGGGGAAAAAACCATGGTGGATGGCCAATCCACAATATGATCTAAGTATACTCAAATGAAGTTTACAATATTTGGAATGCACTTGCATTCATGCACAATTCCTAGAGCTAACTTCTCAAGAAGACTCACTATATTACAAAGATAATCAGATTAAATCCATCAAAGAAATTGAATTGAGAAATTAGCATCTACATATGCCTGATTATAGTTTCGATTAGGCTCAACAATAAATCTTCTATCCTTCTGATTGATTCTACACTTCTTCTCTACTCTGCTCAAACTCGCATCACAAAATCCTTAATGCACAAGTGAAACTATGCATAATTTCTCTTTTGCACTTCTGATATTCACAATTCGCATCAACACACCTTAATATATCAAAATGATATGAATGATCCCTTATATATATCTGTGACCAAGAATTTAATCACAATATGTTGACATCAATAGAACACAAATATTTACAATTGTTGGCCGAAAACATGAGTAATGCTTAATGTGCACCAACCAAAGTCGGCTAAAACTTAATTAGAACCCAAAAAAAAATGCTCGAACACAAAAACACTTGAATAATTACTTCCCAAACAAAAAAACTATTATATCCACAAAGTCGGCCTCCATGCACTGATAAATAGGAAATTGATCAACTAGATCTTCTAACTTGCACAAGGATCAATACAAGCCTCTGAGATACACTAGAAATAGAGATCATATACCAAACAATATTCTCTAAGATGTGCAACACAAAGTAATAATAGAAAATCTTCAAGTGAATCGATGAACACAAAACTATTGAATGCTTTTTTCTTCTTTGACTACCTTCAATCTAACTGTCGGTACAATCAAATGATGATGTGCGGATCCAATCACTGACTAGGGTTTCCATCAATGACAACACTAGAAAACATTTGCAGTGTCTGTTGCCAACATTAGGAGTCTATCATAATAAGCTCGAAATTCATCATTTGTAAATTGGTCAAGTCGTTAGTCAAATGACGTGGTCTCTTCGTATATAATGTAGGAAAGGCTAACCATTAATCAGCCCTTGAGACCCTAAGGATAGGTCTTTAAGCTAGGTTCTTGGTCAAAATCTTGGAAAATAAAATAAAAATTGGAAAATCAAAACATTTGTAAAATCTCAGAAAATACCAAAAACATCCAAATATTTGAAAAATCTATCCATCTCATCTTGTTTCCACCCGCAATAACATCTCATAATAAACCATTGTCACCTCAACCTCTGGTGAAACAATCAGAAGCAAGTCTAGTAGGTTAAAAGTGTGTTCTCAATCGTCAAAGTCTCACATCTAGGTCAGTAAATAAGCAAGTTAGTCAACTCAAAATATCAATAGCTCATCATCTAGTCAATCCCAAATCATCTGATAACATCATGTCCTAGGATGCATTCTTCCTACAATGGACATCAATATCAGGCATCACCGTAGTTTAGTCTTGGATAGCAGTATGAAGAACATTAGCTTGTTTGTTTACTCGATCTTTGTCTTTTGATTTATCTTATTGTGCTCATTCCAATGACCTCTCAATGATGTCCAAACAAAATGATTTAGAGAGAAAGGAATGGGGCAACAATCATTATATTTTTATCTGTTGTTCTTGTTGGATATTCTTGTAATATAACCTTGGTCATGCATACTTTGTTTGAGTGTAGAGAGGATGTTTTAGGTGTCTTGTTGACCACATAGGAAGACTTGCCTTTCTATGTTTTGGGCTGAGATATATGAAATATATGAACTGCATTTTAAAAAATAAATTATATCCCAGGTGTGAACAAGAATACTCCTATCTGATTGTCGAGTCAAATTCCATCACACTAGGTACCACACCATACTATTTCTTTATACCTTGATGCATCGTACCTATGTGTATTATCAAACATAAGGTAAATGGCCCTTTTAAAATCCCAGTTCCTGATAATCAAATCGTCATCATCACCATCTTTAATAATGTAGGCTTGTTGGGTCCTCTTTTCATTATCCTCTTTCTTCTATCTTCTCTCTGTGCTAACATGGTACCATGACATTTAATTAAAAACATCATTAGTGCATCCACTCTACATCCACAAATTGTCAGCATAATGCATATCATATCATATCATGTAGGAAACATTAATCATTTCACATGCACTGCATTTCATCATTAATATATATTGGTTATTCAAAACATCTCATACACATACATAGGCATTATTAAATCATAGGCATTATTAAAATCACATCATATGCAAAACATACAGTGCATAGTTGCATATACACCATCATATCATTTGCATCATTGCATAGCACCTCATAATCATTACACATCATAAATAACTACATATCAATAGCAATTCATATCATAGGCGTAGTAATATCGTTACATGTCATAATTGTTCACATTTTCATAAATCATGTCATAATCATTTCACAAATCATGGCACGACATTAATTCATATCATAACAGTGCATTTACGAATCATTGCAAAAACATGAATCGTCGCATAGGCATATCATATCACATTTGAATGTCACAATCACATTACATTTCATATCTCATCATTTTCTGAAGTTTTGAGGACTAGTAAAGATATATTATTCTAAGTATCTTAAGAAAATCATTTCATTCATGTCATTACATTTTACCATTGCATTTACAAATCATTGTGTAACATAGTCATTGCATAAATCATAAATATCATGGGTCATATCACATCATTACGTTCATATTTTTACACATCATTGATTCATTACATAGAATGCATCACATGAGAATCATCATAACATCCATATATCATCCATTATCAATGCATAAGGAAAAGAAACAAAAAAATTGCATTTACATATCATCGTATACATCAGCATCATCATATCATATATGCATCATCACATTCACATCCACATATCATACATCATCATCATAAAGTGCATAGAAAATATACAAAAGAAAGATATGCATAACCATGTGCATCCATAAACATCTGCATATCATAAATCATACATAAATAATCATCCATCCATCATAAAATAGTACACATCACATAAATGAATCAAACCATCTCATATATATCATCAAAAATGTAATTGTCATGGTATAAAATTAGGATCCAATGTGTACGTATCAATCAAGTATACAAATTCCCACAGGGCTATGAAAAATGGAGCTCGTGGACCTCAAAAATAATGTTGTCTCTGAACAAAAAAGTGAGTCTAGCCCTACTGGATGCTCCCCTCACCCACCTATCTCTGCCTCATGGTCCTCTGCCTGTCTAATTTGAGTATGCTGAGAGAACTCTGGATCTCAAGCCCCTATTGGTATGACCTACTGATAGTGAACTCTATAGTACTCGACCTCTCTAATATCCTCATAGTACATATGCGTTGAGCTATCCTGCCCTAGGATGCAGTGGCCATACTCTCTAACTGCCATCTTCGTCCTATCTCCTGATCACACTCTGATCAAGCCCGATCTCTCTTTGCAGTAAGGGCTTGGATATGTTTTCTGGCTTGGTCTCTCTGAGTCATAAGTACCAGCACTTGTGCCTATAACTATTGAATCAAGACATATCTTTGATCTAGCTAAGGTGGTGGTGGTGGCGGGGGCTACTATTGGTGGTCCCTCATGACATCTCTCTATTGTTTCTCTCGATTCCTCTGCTAATCTCTCAGGGGAATCTGTTGGTATGTCTTCTCTAGATGACATGGAGGTGGTCCACCTCCTCCTCTATCCCCATCTTCATCTCCATCTCCTTTGCCTCCCTACCCCCACCCCCACCCTGCTGATTAGCCTATGGCTCTATGTTGTGGTAAAATTGCCTCGAGCACTGTCAATCTAATAGGTGGCCTAAACCATGCAGTATATGCTTGTGTGACCCCTACATCTACCTACCCCTGATCATATGGCCATGGCCTAGCCACCAGCTATCTGAATGATGTAACGACCTTGTCATCCAAAATCAACCTACCCCATGTGGTCTCCCTCATAGTATGCACAAATATGGCCACCTACTGGTCATCGGGTCAGTCCTATATGTCCCCAAACAGCCTGGCCACTTGATCTAGTAGGTAACGCTCTATCATCATGTGCTCTTTGCCCTACATGAGCCTGTCTTATCTTGCAAAAAATATTTTTTGACCATCGTCGTACCATGCAGGCATCCCAAGCAATGGCCTCCATGTGAAAAACTATCATCTCGTCAATAATCCTCCTCCAGTGAGGGATGTCGGCTACCCCTGTGTGAGTTAAAGTCAAAGCCCCTTTGTATTGCCAGACTACAGGATCATTTGGCTCCATATCAACTAGCATAATCTACAGACGAAGCACTGCAATGTGCAAGAGTGTCACCTTGGCCCCGATGGCTTTGCTATCCAAATATGCAAACTCATAAAGATCATGGTAAAGTGAGGCCACCATCACTGGCCCGCATGCAAAGAAATCTCTTTGGTGGAGCATCTGCTCCCAAGAAAGACCCCATCCTGGAATAAAGTATAGGTCGTACCAATCTAGTGTCACAAGGCTTGAGATGATAGCAACAACAATAAATCGAAAAGTGGGCATTATGCCCCTATATCGCTCTAGCTTAATCTAGCCCTTAGCAAAAATAATCTCATCCATCTCCATAACATCATAGCAGGCATCTCTCCTAGCATCCACATCATAGATAACACGCTCTTTGTGGATAGATAATTGAAGAATGTGCTAGACATTGTCTAGAGTAACCATCGCCTCACCTATGGGCAAGTTAAACGAGGATCTCTCATTGTGCCATTGCTCTGCTAAGGTTGTGATCATGCCTAAATGTGTCTAGACAGGATGTGTGTAGGAATTGTACCATAAACCTATCACGCCAAGGTGCTCTTGGAGTAGATCATGCATACTAATCAATCGGCTAAGTATCGAGGACCTGTGCTCCCATGAATGAAGAATCTTTATGTCCTCCTGCACTAGTAAAGCCACATCGTCAAGTTTCATAAAAAAATTGGGATCTTGTTTTGGGTTTTCACAACTGAAATAGAAAATGTGTTGCTATTTACAATTGTGTGATTGTAAATAAGTTCCAAACTACACTGCTGGAACCCTCTAAAGTCCAAATTGTGTTGCCGCATCACAATTTGACCATGGACAATTTTGACCCCTAGACCTAAACTCCAAACTACACCATTGTGACACAGTTTGCAAATGCAGTGGACTTTGCCACCTAAATCCTAATTTCTAAATAGGATTTTCATGACACTGGACTCGATAGCGGCGCACTTTAAGGCCACATGGTTTCAATTGAGCACTTTCAATGGTGCCAAACAATGCCACTTGCCTTGATTTGACCTTTGACCCTAATTAATATGCACGTAAAATGAAAACACAAGTCAGAGAAGGGTCACATATCGGTGGTCCTATGCCTAGTAGCCACTGGTACACTCTCACTCACTCCTAAACGTGACGTGGAAGCACTCTTTGTGCCATCTCGAATAGTGGTCAGAGCTCAAAATTGCTAAATTTCTAAGTACTAAGTGTGCAAATGAATTGAAAGTGACCCCTTGGGGCCTATTTAAGCTTGAAAATTAGGGTTTTTTGACCCTGTTCAGCCCTCCAGCTAGAGTTTTGGACCCCCAATCCCATTTTCGCCTAGCCAAACGTCGTTTTGCATCATTTTTTTGCATTTTGGCACATTTTTGGCATCCAGACCCATCAGGTGGTTTGTCCTCTTTTTTCGAGATCTTCCCTGAAAATCCAAATTTTCATCCGATCTCTCGAGGGGGCAATATACCAACATAATCCTTCTCGCTGGGGTAGCAATGGGGCATCTACAAAAATTGATTTTTTAAAAAATTTTCATCTTGGCAGTTTATTATTTGAACTAATGCAACAAGTACATTGCTTCAAAGAGGGGGGAAATGTAGACACAAATGTTATCCTGATTGATCCTATACACTTGATCCTGATCTTACTAACACCAGTTCATCCTGAATTATCTCCTCTACTAGTCATTTAATTAAATAATCTTTATTTAATTAAACTCATCATATTTCCTATCTTAATTAAATAAATCAAATTTATTTGATTAAGTCATCATCTTCTATTAATTAAATAAATCATTTTTTTTAATTAATCCTATAGTCCCCCTTTTAATTAAAGAATTCATTTTATTTAATTAATTTCTAAAGTCATCTCATTTAAATTAAATAAATTCATCATTATTTGATTTAAAACTAGCACCATTCTCTTTGATTAAATAAATTAAACTTTATTTAATTGAGTCTAAATTCACATTCCTCACAATTTTGATTTAAATTAATCCAAAAATCTAAATCAAATTGTCACATCAGCTAATCTCCTTTTAAAATTAATCAAATCCCGATTAATCTTAATCCTAATCCATCAAATCCGCTATATTTTGCAACTTGCACAAATAAATCATTTTATTGATTTATTAAATCTCCTATTTTCTCTCAACATGCAATCAATGAGGGAATATTCCTCAAATTCAAAATCCCTCCAAAAGGGTGTGTACATCCAAAAAGGCATTAAAGGCCTCTTACATGTCCTTTGCCTTGAGCCAAGTGGAATTTACTTCATTTCTTCTTCCCTCCAACTTATCATTTCCTCAAATTTCAAATTCCACCTAGCTTCATTTCTGTGCACATTCATCAAAATGTGCTCATTCCTCATCCACTCACATGTTGACAAGTGGCCTTTTCTTATTGGTTGGTATTTTGTCTCACCTTCATCCCTTTTTCCTCTTTCTCCATCATTCTCTTCTACAAATAGAAGGATTTTATTTGGAATTAGGATCCACAACTTCATGCAACATCATTATCTTCAATCTTTGAGCAATCTTCATCCATCCTTTGTCCATTTTCATCCATTTTCATGTTTTCATGTAGCTAGGTTATGGAGAAATTCTACCAAGGAGCATCAAATCTTCACCATTGATCATCAAGCTTGTAAGGAATTGGGAAAGGGCCATTTTCCACACCAAAATGGCACCAATTCCCCCATGGGATTGAGAGTTTAAGAATTTAAAAAGGATTTAATAGCTTTTCTTGTTGTGTTCATTCTATTTCTTGTTTTTATGTTTCAAATGAATTTCATGGGGAATGATGTTTCTAACTTGCATATGGGGCTAATTATTTGCTTGTTCTTTGTGTTTGTGCAATTCTAGGATCACCGTTTACATTTTTAGCAAATGCTAATGTGTTAACAACCATTGTATGTTAACACGATGCAATGTGTTAGCAAACATTGCACGTTAACAAACTACAATTTGTTAGAAAATGTTGCGCATTAACAACTATAATGTGTTAGCAAATGTCGAGTGTTAACAAATTGAATGTTTTAACAAGGAGAATATGCAATAATATAGGTGCATCAAACATTTCGATTATGCTAATAATCGATACTTCCAGAGATATGGTTAGTGATTGAATTACAAAATGGGAATCAGATACATGGACAACAAATTTTTCATGTAACACTGGCTGTCAAGCATTTAACAAATAAATCTGGTGATCTAAGGAAAGACACAACATACAAATATAGTCAAATTATGCTAGGAAAATACAAAGTGGGCGCTATATATGGGAATATTATTTATACCAAAAGATAGATCAAATCAAGGCAAAGCAACATGGTCCCACCCCCGAATCAAACTATATAGAGATCAAACAATTAATGAATATATTCAAGGAAGATACGATTGCTAAGCACAGGAAAAACACAAATCAATTCCCAACAAGAGTCTAAGCTAAAATCTTTTAAGGAGACAATTCTTAATTTATTCATTTTAGGATTAAATAAACAAGAATCATTTATTTCAAACAACTCAACATTAACATTCATTTCCTAAACAAAATATGAATTGGGAAAATGGTGGAACCTAGATTCTCCTACTTGCCAGAGGAAGTTTTGTTGCAGAGCTCACCACTCCCTGATTGTAGCTTCAACACACTTCCCAGATCTCAACAAACACTACAATTCCTAATTCCAAAGCTTCCAAAATCCAGAATCAAACTTTCAAGAACCAGAAAACTCCAAGAAGAGGAAAAATTATACATAGGTGAGTTTAAAGATTAGTTTTCAAAAAATAACCAAAAATCCCCCTTTCTTTATTTTCCCTAACCAATTTATTTACTATTTCCCCAATCCATTGCAGCATCCACTTCTTGATTTTGTTTATTTTATTAAATTTCACATCCATTACTAACTGTCGCTATTCAATTTGGAATTCATTTATTTTAACTTTACTTCTTTAATTCTATTTGCACCATGTTTTTTAATTAATATATTTATTTTTATATTTCTTTATTAAATCATAATTTTAATTTATTTTAATATTATATTATCGCTATATTTATTTACTGTTGTATTTACATTTCTATATTTATTTATCAAAACACTTTTACTTAATAGTTTATTTTGATGCAACAAATAATTCCCCAAGCATCAATCAAACAATCTTAAATTAAATAAACCAAATACCAGACAAAAATGACAATAATGACCAACCAAAATGGCATTACAGACAAGGTGAGTCATGGAGGGGCACTACATTATTTCTAACTACTTCTTTGTTCTCATTCAACTTGTTTCTGAATACCCATTTTGATCCAGTTGTGTTTTTATCTACTGGTCTAGGGACCAATTCCCATGTTTTATTCTTCTCAATCTGCATACATTCTTCTTTCTATAGACACTAAAAATGTATATCTGTGAGCACCATTTCTCTTGGTCTTCATCTCTTGGTAATTAAATAATTTTAAATATTTAATTATTCTTGATCGCGTTCCTCTATTAATTAAATATTTTTTAATTATTTAATTAATTCACTTCTTAACCTTTATTCTACTAATGATCGATTAAATAAAATTAATTGCATCACTAGTACCGCTTTCTTCAATAATTAAATAAATTACAATTTATTTAATTACTTTCCTATCTTCATTCATCTATAGTTAAATAATTATATTAATTGCTTATTTACCTATTCATTGATCTTTTAGTTCCTTTATAGTTAAATAATTGCCAAAATTATTTAACTATCTCCCAAAGCTTCTCATTTATTAAATAATTAATTTTAATTAATTATTTAATGCTCCTTTTCCATTTCCTCCTATTTAGTTAAAATGATTATATAAATCATTTTAATTAAAATACCCACTTGACTTCTTCCTCAAATAAATAATTTGGAAAAATTATTTATGCTCCACTTATCCAGAGATTCCTTCTCATGAATTAATTAATTTCAAATTTTATTTCTTCCATTTTCTTCCTCCACTCTTCTGTGTTGCATGTCTTCTCATCCATCAATCTAGGAATATTTCTAGAAGATCTATCTTGATCGTCTATTCGAATGGTTGTCTATGAAAAAAGCCTTCCTCCTCCATTTTCGATTTAACAACCACTTATCTCTGACTTTCTTGCTTACTATTTGCAGGTATTTTCACATGTTAGCTTTGATCTAAGGGAATATTTGCAAAAGAAGATTTAGGAGAGACAAGAGAAGTTATTCAACTTCAAATATGGGGAGTGATTCTAACTCAAATACTTTTGTTCTTTATATTTGATTGTATTCTCTTGTTTAGATTGGGTTTTTAGATTAGAAGTATTATGGTTGTCAGTAGAATATAGGCTATTTGATTTTTACCCATCTTACATTGGTGAACCGGACGCGAAGACAAGTTTTTGTAGGATTCATATGATTTTTTTGTTTTTTTTGCAAATTTTTGTATGGAACGACGCAACGAAGACGTGCAAATGATAGGAGAAATGATGCAACTAATAGGTGGGAAGTTGAATTCAAAAATAACAACACATTCATGAAAACAATAATATATATGTGGGTGGGAAGCCTAAGTTGAAAATCGTGACACAAATGAGATACAATATGCAATAGAGTGACACAACTAAAGTTGAGTGATGTAAATGCCTAATAGGCATAAAAAAGTTTCTATTTTAAGCTTTATTTAGATTTTCCTTTTTGTTTTTTAGTAGGTTATGGTTTTTTTGTTCTAATTGTCTCTTTCTAGTGTGTGGCTTTGGATCTAAGGAGTTTCAAAAAAGTGTTTCTTTGGAAACAACAAAAAAAATCAAGCTTTTCATTTTTTATTTTAGGGATAATCCACTTTGTTTGCTTACAAAAAATACAACTTGCATCAAATTCATAAGGGTAAAATGAACTTGCATCTCATTCATAAGGCTTTAAAATGAATAAAAAAATACATTTTCTCACTCATGAGTTACATGTAACACACACCATTGGGTTAAAATATAGAATTTTTGGTTTCATCATAAGAAAAGGGTTAAAATTAACAAGTTTTCTTTATGTTTTGTGGTTTTCACTTTTTCATTGAATGTGTATACTCTCCTCTCATGCCACTTGGCGATCTTGAGGATCAAAAGCATTTCTTTGGCACTTGTATAACTACCCTTACATTTAGATTTTGGAATTTAAAATGAACCCCATGCGAGTGTGAGGCAAAGGCATTGTGTATGCTCTTTCCTTGCACTTCGTGTGATCTGGGAGATAAAAAACAACGTACTTCCTATTAGAGTAAATGTTTTAACTTAATTATGTTGATTAAGTTACCTTTATTCCCTTCTTAATATTTCACTTTAGTTTACATAAAGTGACATTTAATAATTATATTAATTATTAAATGCTTTCCTATTAGGGCTTCTATTAGGGTTTTCCTATTAGGGTTTCTATTAGGGTTTGCATGATCTCCTTTTATAAGGATTGATCTCATTGTATTATCACATCAATTCATTCTCTCATTCTCTCTGATATACACATTTTCAGTTTTCAGAGAACTCTTGCTTGTTTGTCTCCATCTCTTCTTTTGTGATAGGTTATTTGCATGTAGGTGATCTTCGGGGTTTGTGAAGTTATATTTTCTCAACTTCTACATGGTATTAGAGCAAAAAATAATTCAATATTCACCAAAAAAAATGTCAAATATACAATGGGATCAATCCTTATAAAAGGAGATCATGCAAACCCTAAAAAAACCCTAATAGGAAAAACCCTAAAAGAAGCCCTAATAGGAAAACATTTAATAATTAATATAATTATTAAATGTCACTTTATGCAAACTAAAGTGAAATCTTAAGAAGGGAATAATGGTAACTTAATCAACACAATAAAGTTATAAACTTTACTCTAACACCCCCCCTTAAGATGAGCAAAAACTAATAGAAACCCTAATAGAAGCCCTAATAGGAAAACATTTAATAATTAATATAATTATTAAATGTCACTTTATGCAAACTAAAGTGAAATCTTAAGAAGGGAATAAAGGTAACTTAATAAACATAATTAAGTTGGAAATCTAATGCATACAAAAAATAAAATAGTGCATGCACTGATGAATGTTCACATCTGCCTCTAGGTATATTTTATTCAGTTTTTTGTGTTTTCACACTCTGGTGAATTACCTTGACATATTTTCTCTTGGGAACTTCTCGTTTGCATGGGATGCTTCTTTTTTGGCTGTTCTTCATGTATTTCCAACTTTTTGTCTTTTGTGGGCATTTTGAGCATCATTTGTAAGCAATTTCTTTTATGTAAACGCACTGAGATAAAGTGCCACACTATTGTACATGTATTTTTGGGGATTTTGCAAATAAGGTTGTGCCATATTTTGTACTCGCACTATATTATAAAGTGCCATGGGGGTTGTGTAGTGCCTTTTTTTTTCCATCACACCTTTCTCTGGTGAGTGTCCCTCCACGACGATAGTGGATCCATATGATTCCAGCATCATGCATGTGTGTTTTGTTTTGTACACCACTTTTTCAGTTGCAGGTGCTTTCTTGTGTACTTTCAGATGTTGTATCCTCTCCTTCATGCACTACAGGGTGTTACACACCATTTCAGTGGATCTGTTAGGCTCTCCTAGTTCAGCATTGTGGGGGGCTGTTATACTGTTCGTGCTAATTATTCCTTGGTTTCGCCTTGGAAGGAATCTTCCATTCTCAGTTGATCAGTGTTTTTTAGACTATTGGTACTTGTGCCATTTGTATCTTCATTCCAGGTGTTTGTCTTTGTTCTCCATCTGATTCGAGTAGTGTCGTTTGGGGCACTTATGCAAATTGTTTTCTTCTTGATCCTAATCATCTTATCTTCAGAGGAGGTTCTTTAGCACCATAGCAGTCATCTTTCGACAGTTGTTTGTAGCTTCTTCTGCTTCAGTGATGTTCTTCATGGCTTTTTGCATCTCTTTTTGGAGTAGAGCTTTTCCCGTGAGGTTTTCTCTATTTCTCCACTTTATAGAGATTTGGTTGTATTTGGGTACCTGATCTGGCCTAGTTGTTGGGACCCATGTTTTCCTTCTTGCATTGTAGTTACCTTTTCTTTTTTGCACATGTTTATAGCTACACTCTTGCTCATCTTAAGGGGGGGTGTTAGAGTAAAGGTTTTAACCTAATTATGTTGATTAATTTACCTTTATTCCCTTCTTAAGATTTCACTTTAGTTTGCATAAAGTGACATTTAATAATTATATTAATTATTAAATGTTTTCCTATTAGGGCTTCTATTAGGGTTTTCCTATTAGGGTTTCTATTAGGGTTTGCATGATCTCCTTTTATAAGGATTGATCTCATTATATTATCACATCAATTCATTCTCTCATTCTCTCTAATATATACATTTTCAGTTTTTAGATAACCCTTGCTTGTTTGTCTCCATCTCTTCTTTTATGACAGGTTATTTGCATGTAGGTGATCTTCAGGATTTGTGAAGTTGTATTTTCTCAAGTTCTACACTTCCTTGATTTTGTATACCCTTTTTTTAAAGGGCCTTCCACCCCTCTTCGAAAGTTGGGAATGACCCAAGCGATAACAAGCTAAAGCCAGGCTCTTTTGAACCAGCTATATAATAAATGTGTTTGTGATGAAATTCATAAGCAACAGGTGCAGATGTTTCATACTGACAAGTGCCACCCTCAGTAGCCCAGTGAACTACGTTAAAATCCTTCCTTAGGAAGGGATTGGGAGGCCTCTTGATTGACCATAATCTTGAGCTAATCTTGCCACATGTATGGCCACCTTGAATGAATGCCCTTACTAAGAACTAATTGTTTTAGTGACCAAAAACCTTTATATATGCTCGTTGATCGTAGGAGGTCAAACCTATGAAGCAACCTAAAATTTTCACTATCCATGGGTAGAGAGATAAATTCCTCTTTGGGGAATGAGATTTGGTGAGCCTGAGAAGTGAGTTTCATGAAAGGGGGAGCTAGTTCCACCAAGTATCTAGTTTTCTACCTTGTTTAAGTGGTTGTAGTAGTCCAAGTGGGGATATCAACTAGTGGTTTCCTTGCCAACCCTAGTATTTGTGCATGTTATCTATGAGTGTCATTTTTCACATTGAAATCAACTTTTTCACACTAAAAACTAGATCAAAATAAGTGTTTGTGACTATACTATATTTTTTCCAAATAAAATTTCATCAAAATTAGTCAAAAACCCACCCAAAAACAAGATGAAAACTATTAAAAGTGAAAAATCAACATTTTGTGATCGCAACTGCTAAAATAGGCCTGCAACTAAATTTTTGTGCCATAAATTCTCACTGGAAAACCACAAATGTTATCTTGAAGTGAATTTGTAGAAATAAAACTGTAATTGATAACTTGAACTACATTTGTGGAAACGGAGCCGTAACTGATAAACTAAACCACATTTTCCCATCAAAAACCTGTAACCATAAATGATGCATCTAACAAAAATAGTTTCGCAACTACCTGATAATTCAAAACTCACAAAATCTTTGTCCAAAATTCAATCAATTCATTTTAATAGTGACCTTAACTACTGAACCAAAGGATTGTAGGCCTTTATCAATCCATTCCAACATTTCCATTTAGGATTTCATTTAATCATAATTTCTTTCCTCATCCTTTTTCTTTGCATAAATCATTCCTAGACCTTTTGTTGCACTTATCCTTTCAAATTTCAGAAATAGGAAGATTATTAAGCTTTTGGACAGTTCATGGTTGCTTATCCAATTTTTCATTGACCTTCATATTTCACTTTATCAACCTTTTTCATTGTCATCCTTGGTCAATACTTGAGTCTCAAGCTTGTGTCCTAGCCTATACTCACCTTGTCAAAATTACCATCTCGATTACCACAAAGTTTAATGACATTTGGGTTTGCTATCTTGGACCTACATTAGCTTTGTTACCATCCTTTGTCTTAAATTGGCTCGTATCATTACCATTATCTTAGTCTTATTTAGATTTATGTCATACCCTTTGACCATAGCTTCATTATCATCCTATCAATCCTTAGTCTTGGACTTAAAATTGTACTTTCATTTTAAATCTTTATATCCGAAAAACACAAAAATATAGCTTTATTTCATCTTAGACTTTGCATTGATCATTAATTATTCTACCTTTGGTATCCTTTACAGCCATTAGTTTCATCTTTTAGTTATCATTATCTTTGCATGATCACCTTGCATACTTATATCCAAAAAATCCCTAAAACAATTTAGCTTCATTATCACCTTGCATTACCTTCAAACTTGCAAGTCTCACATGGTTGAAACAAGGTCACAAACTAAAAGAAATAAATATTTCTCAAGTGATCCCTTTCGTGACACCACCCTTGGTTCAGATTCAAATCAATCTACTCCATGAAGAGAAACACCATAAAGAGACCAAACCAACACATTGGTCAATCTAAATCTAGATGAATTTAACAATAAATTGACTCTTGAGGAGATTGAAAGAGCATACCAAGACCCAAGGATTTTACTCATGGTTGATCAAATAATTGGTGTCGATCCTAATAGCTTATTCTATCCACTAGCCAAAAATGGTGCCAAACTCCCTCAAGGCTTTGATGTTTCAATAATTGTAGAAGAAGATACCCAAAATCCATTTGCATTTGGCATGCCATCTTCACAAAAAATGTCAACTATAACACTTGGGGCAACAACACACATGGCAACCACTACCACACATATCCCTAGCATCTCCACCTTTGGAAACAAGGTGACCCATGCAGCAATACAAGGACGGGGTTTTACATTTGGTAGCACATCCAATTCCATGGGTAAGACCTTCACAAATCCTCTTTTCCAAAATACAAACCAAGGTCCCACACCTTTGATTCAAAATACAATTCAAGGTCCCATGCCTACACTCCAAAACATGAACCAAGGTCCCTTGTTTCAAATCCAAAGCAATAACCCATCAAATCAAAATCCACCAAACAAATCAAGGAGGATTCACATTGTCCCAAAAATAATACTAAATCAAAACACTAACCAAGGGCCAACTCCTACCTTACAAGGACCCACCTCATCATTTTCAAATACCAATCAATGACCCACATCATCTTTTCAAAACATGAGTCAAGGACCAACATTTCAAAACCAAGAAACAAATCAATGACCTTCACCATAATTCCAAAACACTATACCACATACAAACATGACCCGTGGAACCAATTTAAATGCCAATTTCCCTCCAAATCAGACCAACACAAATGCCATATTTACACATCAATATCAACAAGATAACCAAGGTCCTATCCCACAAAATTCCAATTCAAATTTGAATCCAACATATGACTTTAACACCAGCGTCATGGCACCAAATCAAACCAACAAAACACCATCACTTTTTGATACTTTAATGAAAAAAATATAAGAAATCCAACAAAAAATGGCAAACATGCAATTGGGAACCAACAAGAAATATTATTCTATGGAAGAATTGTGCCCTTGTCCATTTGATATAAATATATAAATTCCACCCTTTCCCCCTCACCTCATGACACCACCTTTACCAAAGTACAAGGGAAAGGAGATGCAATATAACACATATGAGAGTTTAATACTTTATGTATGGAAGTCGCATATGAGCCTACCTACTTGATGAGACTATTCCCATGAATTCTCATAGGGCCAGCCCTGGATTGGTTTGCACACCTTCCTTTAGGGATTAGAACATGGGGTGAATTGGATGATAAATTCATTAACCACTTTTATTTTAACATTGAAAGTGACATCACCCATGCAACATTATGCACGACCAAACAAGAAGAAGGGGAATCAATTATCTCATTTTACCAAAGATGGAAAAGTCTAGCTAGATAGTTCCCTTGTCACATTCCTAAGAAAAAACTAGTCACCATATTTGTGGAAACCCTTAATGCTGAAATGATGAGTGGGATTCACATACAATGCTGCACAACTTTTGATGAAATCCTAGAGAAATGTGTCATTAAAAGAGGTCTTTTCACAAAAGAACTAGTCAAAATACACAAAGAGACTCCAAAGCCCAATACTGACAAAAGAAAATATTGGTCTTGAAACAAGAATGTCACTAATGATGGAGTTGTTAATGCCAAAGTGATAAACAAAGGTCCTACCATTCATTTACAAGGTCCTTCCTCATCAAATTCCCAAACATAAGGCCAAATTCAAACATTGAATGCAATCCAAAATAATCAACAACGTAGAGGTCCTCGCCATGCTAAGAGAACATACACCCAATTGGGTGAACCCATTGAATCAATCCTAAAATAGATTTTGCAATCCAACATCTAGATATCAAAAACTATGAACCCTCATTAATCAAACTTGATTGGTGGAAGGAAGATGAATACTATGAATATCATTGCAGAAAAGGACACAAAACATCTAGATGTTGGACACTCAAAAATTTCATTCAAGACCTTGTTGAAAATGGAACCATTTCAATATGTGATTCAAAAGGTAAGATAAATGTTGATCATACCATATTTAGAAATCCCTTGCAATATCATAACAAAGGAAAATCCTCCAATTCAAGGAACAACAATAATGCCAATTATGTCATCGTCAAACATGATTGCAACACTATTATCCTTAGTATAAGACCCTTTGATTATTGCATTGCCACCATTACCATAAATAATCCAAGTTCAGAATATGTTGTCACCACTCGCAAAGCTAAGATAACTCTTCCATGTCCTCCTTCCAATCCACATCTGGAAAGGTGGTACAATCTCCTAGACCAACTATGGAAGCCACCCACATGGATTTCTATATTGGAACTCCTTTGTATATCACCTCAACATAGATCTATCCTTGATAGAGCCTTGCAAGATGCATTCATACCCACTAATCTAGATGTCAATGAATTTCAAGCCATGGTTGGATACCTAGTTATGCCACATCATGTCACCATCTCTGAACAAGACTTTTCTTCACAAAAGTCTAATCATAATGATTCCATACACCTTGAAGTTTGTATTAATAAACATAGGATTAGATGAGTCCTAGTAGATGGTGGAGCACATATGAACATTTTATCACTAAAATTGGTGAAAGAATTGGGATACTCTGAGAATTGCATAAACCAAACCAAGAAAATTGTGATTAAAGATTATGATGATGTTGAACACTCATCTAAGGGAGTAATTTGGCTTCTCGTAAGAGTTGGGCCAAAAATACATAACATAGTATTCCATGTTTTGGATTTAGATTTACACTAAAACCTTCTCCTTGGTCATCCATGGATTCATGCCATGAAAGCTATCCCATCTACATACCACCAATGCCTCAAGCTTCCACATAATGACACTAAAATTACTATTAGTATTGCACAAACCTAAAAGAAACTGTTGAACATCAAGTACCCATAAATAGAGAGGCCTCATCCTCCACTTCATTACACTACATTGAACCATCTTCCCTCATCAAATCATCCACTCCATTCACCCCACCATCCACACCCAAAATATAGATTCAACACAAAGGATGCAGAGAATACAATATGAAGAGCTTATTTTGCATTGGAAAGTTACCTAAATCGCCAAAGTCTTATGGAAAACTGCATCCTACACATCCTAAGGTTAGCATCCACAATCCTCCTACCATTTTCACTAAATGGGGGGAATTAGCTAAAGAATCTCTAGATGATCACATTTACACATGGTTGTATAAAGAAGAAGATGAGACATAACCTAAACAACTACTAATTGAATGATATCCAAAAAGTTTCCTTTTAATGAAGCAAAAAGGATATGATGGACACAACAACCTTGGTTTAAACAAAAATGGTATATCAAAACCTTTACTGCCTCCTAAATTACCAAAATATGTTGGGTTAGGGTATGTTCCACTAGAATCGAGTCCTCCAAGTACTAAGTTAACCTTGAATAAGGTCATTGACACTTCTGATGGGATCAAGACATTTGAGGAATCTTACAACTTTGATGCCGACTCCAATGGATATGAATGTTATTCATTGTACTCTACTACTAACCTTGACCTTGATGAAATATTTAGAGAACCTAGCAAGCCTACCCTTGAAGTAAGATTCATTCAAACGCTTATATTAGATTCCCCACAAAACCCATCACATTCCTACCAAAAGAGCTTCTTGCAAATGGGAGCATGGATCAAAACCTTTTGGCAATTTGATGACTCTTCTTCAATCTTTACCTCATCTTCCTACACCATGACCCTTGACAATTTTGATGATGGCTTACCTCTCATTTATCCTCAACTCATAGATTGGGATTAGTAAGTGTGGACCCCTAAACCTACAAATGCACAAGGGCAACAAAACACATTAGGTTGTTAGATCAAATGCATGCAAACAAGTATAAGAGATTCCCCATGAAATCCATCCATTCAAACTAAAACTAGGAAATGAAGAAAAAAACTTAAATAAAATAAGAGTAAATCCTAATTAAGCCAATAGATTAGTGATCCCATGGGGGAATTGGTGCCAATGAAGTGTTTCAATTGGCCCTTTCCCAATTCCTAAGTTGTAATGTTGATTGATTGAATAATGGTCAAATCTCCAAAGAGATTTGAGTATAACCTTGTTACTAAATTATGGAAATGGTGATAGGTTGGGTGCAATGGGAAAAATTAGCTCTCAATGTGAATAGAGTAACTTTGCATGAAGATTGTGGATGAGAGATGAGGAGAGAAGTCTCCAATTTATAACCTTCAATTTGGAAGAGAAAGCAATATTTGAGCAATGTGGGACTATCTTTCAATCCAATGGTTGAATGTCACATGTCAAGATGTGAATGGTTAGTGGTTGTGCACATTTTGGCCAAAGTACCAATAAATGCATAAATTTGAATTTGAAATTGTGAGATGACTTGTTGAAGAGGGAAGAGAAATGAAGTTAATGTCACTTGGCTCAAGGCCAAGGACATGTAAGAGGTCTTAAATGCCTTGTTGGAAGGACCAAGTCCACTTGGCCTTTTTGAATTCAAAAGAGGGAATATTCCCTTTTGATGCCATGTTAGGGAAAATAGAGAATTAAATAAATCAAAGTAATTGATTTATTGTGCAACTTGCATTCTCTAGAGGATTTTAATGAGAGGGACTAACTTAATCATGTTTTGATTAATTTAATGAAGAATTAGATGATGTGACAATTTAGACTTAAATTTATGAATTGATTTAAATCAAATTGAAAGGAAGGGATTAATTAAATAAATGATTTGATTTATTTAACTAAGGAGAAATATATTAGATTAAATCAAATAAGGTTTAATTTATTTAATTTAATAAGATGACTTCAGAGAATTTTAATTAAATAAAATGACTTATTTAATTAAACATAAATGTAAGGTTAATTAAATTAAATTGATTAATTTAATCAAAAGGAGGTGATAGACCTGATCAGATGAATAACGATTCATTAGATTAAGGGATAGAATTATGATGAAATTTTGAGAGTACGATTTGGGAAGAAATGATGTTACTGATTAGGATCAAGTGTGCCAAAACAAAACTGTATATTTTCCATGTTTACATTTTGCCCCTCTTTGAAGCAATGTACTTGTTGCATTGATTCAAAGAATAAACTGCTATGATCAAAGGTTCATAATTTTCCTGAATTTTTTAGATGCCCCACTGCTGCCCCAGCGGAAGGATAATGCTGGATATTGCCCCCTCCAGATATCAGACGAAAATTTTGATTTTTTGGATGATCTCAGGAAAAAAAGATGACAAGGTGCTCGATAGGCCCGAAATGCCCCAGAATACCTAAAAATAGGTCAAAATGCCAGAAAAAGATGTAACACGGCCCTCGGTTGGATAAAACAGGATTGAGGGACCAAAACCCTAGTCAAAAGGTCAAATTAGGTCAAAAAACCCTAATTTTTAGGCTTAAATGGACCTCGAGGGGTCACTCTCAATACATTTGCAATCTTAAACCTTGAAAAATTTGACACTTTGAGTTCTGAGACTTGGTCATGATGGCACAACATCAGCTTCCTCTACATATGTCAAAGCAGGTACGAGTATATCAGCATCCAGTCGCCGCAGGACTTGTGGTATGTACCCTTATCTGACCTTTTGTTTTCTCATTATTCGTGCATTAATTAGGGCTTAGGTACAGTTTAGGCGGTGTGGCATGATATAGTGCCACGAAAAATGAAATTTTGGGGCTGCGCAGTCCTATACAGGACCACTTGTGCAAAGAGCACTACGTGAACCAGTTTGGGTTTGAGGATTTTAGGTCACCAAACTCAATCGCTCGCACAAATAGCACCACGTGGGCTAGTTTGTCAAATTAGTGTGCAAATTCCACCATGCGACGTAGTTTGGAACATTACAAACTACATCACTTTTGAGAACAGTGTCGCTTTTGCTGTTTCAAAGGCAAAATGCGCTACGAGTAGCAAATTTTCTTTAGGGAAACTGACGTGTCTTCTTTCCTTGCCTAGGAAAGACACGAGGTCATTCATTTGAGGGAGCACTAGTGGCCAGTATTTGAGAGATTACAGGATATACATGTATTCCTCCAGGAGCAGCTTGGGATGCTCGGTTTATGGCATGTTACGTATGTCTGTCCTGTTCGAGCACATCTGGGTATGATGCATGCTTTGGCCGAGCGATGACATAGCGAGACGTCATCCTTTCATCTTCCTACCAACGAGGCCACTATCACCCTTGAGGATGTCTGGTGCATCCTACGACTACCTATTTATAGAGCCTAAGTTATCTATGATCTGGAGGAGGGTAGGGATGCCTGCTTTGGTGTTATGGGTGTTGACATGCTTATCCTTTGCGATGGCTAGATAGATTTGGAGAGGTACTGGGGTATAGCCCCTACTTATAGCTTGATTGTGGCCGCCATTATTTCTAGACTTGTAGCTCCTAATCAGTGTGGCCGATATTTCAATCCAGGTTGGGGGTTGGCATGGCAGCAGATGTGCGCTCGCCAAGTGTACTTTGGGGACCAGTACTGTTGGCCTCTTTGTACTGAGATTTGCACAAGTTTTCCTACTTGGACGGTTTGGCTCTTGGGGCTGGGTTGACTCTTCTGCATATTTGGGCATGGGAGTGGATCCCAATACTTCGCCCACTTGTGACACCATTTTTTCTAGATATTGATGACCCCATGGTGTGGTGGTATGGTGGGTCAGAGATTCATTTCACTCACATGGGTACAGATGTTATAGCCCACTTGCAGTGGGATATAGATGAGATGACAGTGTTTATCTGGAGGCCATGGATGGGTATAGGGCCATGGTATGACAATGCTCAACAACTCTTCTTTGCTTGCCAAGACAGATTTATGTAGGGTGGGGAGCACACTATGATAGAGAGGTACCTTCCTGACAGGATAGCTAGGTAGTTTGGTGAGGTGTAGGATATACTAGATGATCAGTATATGGCCCTCTTTTCTCACAAGGCAAAGGAGACAGCATGGGGGATAGCTGATTCCAGCAGAGGAGGTAGTGTCCTCCTTTAGACAGTTAGTGGCTCAGTTGTTGCCATATGATCAGGGGCCAACAGATGTAGGGGTGACTCCAGCGTACAGGGCATGGTTCAGACCTCTGATGAGATTGACAGTTCCTGAGACAGTGCTTCCATGTCAGAGGCCCAGAGGTAGGTCAGCAGGCAGAGGTCGGGGAGGTGTGCCATCTCCTTAGTAGTCACCTCTAAGGGATCAAGCACAATAGGTAGCAGGACAAGATGGGCAGCCCTAGGTGGCAGCACAGCATCAACCAACAACATAGCCAGTAGCACAACCAGCAGGATAGCCAGATCCCCATGATACATTGATTCAGCAGTTACAAGGCTAGGTACAGGTTCAGGCAGTTGAGCGAGATGAGGCCTGACAGTAGCTTGTTGTTGTCACAATTGAGAGAGATTAGGCCCGATCTGAGAGGGATTAAGAGATAGGCCGATGAAGATAATTAGAGAGTGCAACCTCCACATCCTGGGGTCAATTAGTTGAAATTCAGGAGTACAGGGATGCCATCAGAGAGGCTGAGTACTATTACCAGCACTACCGGCAGGTAGTGCCATCAGCAGATAGAGTGCCAGATTTCTCCCAGTAGATAGGGAGGTGCTCGACAGAGGCTCATGGTGAGAGACAGGATGGGGAGGGTAGCAGCTAGTAGGGCTAGCCCCTTTTTTATCACAGACCATTTTTGATATATGGGCTACACTATTTTGGCCTTATTGTACCATGTATTCGATGTACACTTGATCCGATTTGTACCATAACAGTGTATTTTTGATGATATATATGAGATGATTCACCTTTTATGATATGTATGGTGCAAATGTATGATATGCAGTTTTATTATGATGCTATGAGATGTTCCTATTCTTATGCTTATGCCATGAGATGTATGTTTCTAATGGATGCATTTCTTTTTGTATATTTTTCATGCTTTTTAAAGATGATCCTATGGATGAGATGCATGTTTATGATGGTGTAGTGATATGCAAATGGAAATGGATGCAAATGATTATGTATGCATAATGATGTAATGCTTTCTTCAGATGCTTAGAATAACAAATTTATATTATTCCTCATAACTTAAGATAATGATATGATGCAATGTGCTTTTCATGCTAACGATCTAGTGGATGCAGGATGTATGCATTGGCAATGTTTTGATTACTGTGATGATACTATATTAGTATGGAAGGAAGATAAAAGAATTTAGAATTAATGAGTTAGTTAGGATGGCAATGGTGATTTGCATTGCTAAGAGTTGGGATTTTCAAAGGGTCAATTGCGTTATGTTTGATAACACACATAGGTACGATGCATCAAGGTATAAAGGACCAAGATGGCATGTGTACCTAGTGTGGTGGACCTTGACTCGACAAATAGATAGGAGTATTCTTGTTCACACTTAGCATACGTACTTCGTTCAGGATATAGTTCAAACATTCTAAATATCTCAGGCCAAAACACAAGAAAGTAAGATTTCCTATGTGGTCAACAAGATACCTAAAACCTCCTCCCTACAAACCAAACAAAGCATGCACGACTAAGCTATTTTACAAGAGTATCCAACAAGTAAAGCAGATAAAAAGATAATGATCATTGCCCCATTCCTTTTTCTCTAAACCTATTTTATTTAGGCATCATCGAGAGGTCCTTGGAATGAGCGCAAAATAAAATAAGTCATAAAAGACCAAATAAAGCAAACCAAACAAGCTAATGTTCTTCATACCACTAGCCAAGACTAACTACTATGGGGTACCTGATGCTTATGTCCATCGTAGGAAAGCTTCATTTTAGGACATGTTGTGATCAGGGTTTTGATGGGACTGATTTGGGTGATAAGCTTTTGATACTCTAAGTTGACCAACTTGCTTGCTTACTGACTTAGACTTTCAAAGCTTTGATGATTAGAATGTTCACTTTAGATCCTGCTAGACTTGCTTCTGACTGACTCACCAAAGGGTGAAAGTGACGATTGACTTTATTATGAGTGATGACAATCACGGGTGAACGAGATGAAATGAGTGCACCATTTTGGATTTTTCTGATATTTTGAGGCTATTTTTGGTATTTTGAGATGTTACGACAAAAGGACTAACTTAAAGACCTATCCTAGGGGTCTTGGGAGCTGATCCATACATTAGCCTTGCTTATGTTATACACACAGAGAGCACATAGTTTGACTGATGACAAACTGACTTGATTATAAGATGGACAAATGGGTTGCCATTTTATTGCTTAAAGAACTGACCTAAGATGTAGACTTAGATGGGAAAACGGATTGCCAATGCGATGGATGCCTAAAGGACTGACCTAAATGTCTCAGGGGATGATCAAAGATCAACCTTGCCTACGTTCAAGCTTAGAGACGACATAGTTCCACAAGGTGAAAGACTGACAAGACTCAATGATGCACTTTTTTGAAGATTTTTTGATATTTCGACATGTTTTTGGATTTTTGAATGATTTGGATTTTTTTGGATTTTTGATGAATTTTTGAATGTTTTTGGTTTTTGATTTTTTGAGAAGATTTCAAGAATATACATGAATTTGATCTGATGCCGATACAGGAACATGTCCCCAGCGTGGTGTGATAGACTACTTCGATAAAGGTAGGACAAACTGACCTTAGGAATATGCCAAGTACTACTATGGTGGAATATAATATGGACACCAGCTCAAGCTATGGTATGGATGTGAGCGGATGGGTGTATGGATGATTAATGAAATGTGATGGAATTGATGAGTGAGTTATGCTGATCCTGGTGGATAGAGAGTGTTTTATTTACACTTGGCGCCTATTTTCCAAGTTTTCACCAAGGTACTTGTCCAAAGCGCCACTGAAGTGGTTTTCACTAGAAGACAATTTTTTTCTTTACTGTTTTCAATCCTTTTTTTGAATTTTTTTTTTTTATATTGTTTTTTGGATTTTTTTTTTTTTTTTGTCACCAAGATGCTTGTTCACCAGGTTTTCATCAAGGTAACCATTTTTTCCAGACTTTTTCTAATTGTTTTTATATTTTTCAATTTTACACCTTACAAGTTCTTAGGCGTAGAACTTTTTAAGATGATAACTATTCATGGACTCTTGCAGAGGCTCGCCTTCTACTATCGACAACTAATATGCCCTTGATTTTTAGCTTGCGGTGATGATGAAAGGTCCTAGCCAGTTAGGCTCAAACTTTCCTTTTGTTTTTGGATTGGGCACATTCTTTTGGTTTTCTTTTAGCACAAGGTCACCGACTTGGAAGGTGTGTTGCCTGATCTTCTTTTTGTAGCTCCATTTCAGGCGATTTTGGTAGACCTGTAAATGATTTAGAGCATCCATGCTCTGTTCATCTAGTAACTCCAGTTCATTTAGTCTTGTAACCCTGTATTCCTCATCTATGATGAGGTTTTGCAAAGATATTCTCAAGGACGAGAGCTCGATCTCTATTGGAAGTATGGCTTCTGATCCGTAGACCAGACAAAATGGGGTGTCACCTGTTGGCGTATGGATGCTGGTGTGGTAGGCCCATAATGTAGGGTTTAACTACAGATGCCAATCATGACTAGAGTCATTGACCATTTTCTTAAGGATCTTCAGAATGGTTTTATTAGTAGCTTTTGTTTGTCCATTGCCTTGTGGGTAGTATGGGGTGGAAAAGCGGTGCTGGATTTTGAACTTTTCACACAAATCATGGACATCCCGATTCTTGAAGGGTGTCCCATTATCAGAGATAATGGATTGAGGAAAATCGTATCGGTAAATGAGGTAGTTCAAGATGAACTTGGATATTTGTTTACTTGTGATGTAGGTCATGATAATTGCTTCGACCCACTTTGTGAAATATTCGGTGGCAGTGATGATGAACTTATGGCCATTGGATGAGTTGGGTGAGATTTTACCTATGAGATCGAGCCCCCATTGTGAAAAGGGCCAAGGTGTAACAATGGGATGTAATTCTTGAGCTGGTGCATGAATGAGGTTTCCATGCTATTGGCACTGTAGACACCTTCTAACAAACTCGTGTGTCTCTCTTTCCATTGTCGACCAATAGTACCCGGTTCTTAGTAAATTTTTAGCCAAGGTCATACCACTTGAATGTGAACCGCAAGTGCCATTGTGTACCTTAGTCAGAGTAGTCAAGGCCTCCCTAGCTTTTAAGCAATGTAGTAGGGTTCCATTGATACTTCTATGGAAGAGGGTTTTTCCTAGGATGACAAATCGTAAGGACCTTTTGACAAAGGTTCGCTTGAGGTTCGGGGTAATGTCAACTAGGAGGATTCCTAATTTTAGGTAGGTGTAAATGTTATGGTACCAAAGATCATCGGGACTAATGATTTCACATGCATATTCTGATTCTGGTACCTCGAAAGTTGGTACGAGAAGCTGTTCTACAAGGAATTTGTGTTTCAAGACGTTGCGAGGGATATCTAGCAAGGATCTGATTGTTGCCATTGCATCAGTTACTTTGTTGTTCGCCCTCGGTATTTGCTCAAAGGTGATATTGATGAATGATTCCTTGAGGATTTCTACTACCTTTTTGTATGGTGCGAGCTTATCATCTTTAGTTTTGTATTCACCATTGACTTGGTTAATGATAAGATGCAAGTCTCCATAGACCTTTAATTCCATGATTCGCCACTGTGTCGCAATCTTGAGACCTATGGTTAAAGCCTTGTATTCTGCAATATTGTTTGTACAAGGGAATTCCAACTTATATGATCTAGGTATACAGTCCCCTTGGGGGGTGATGAAGAACACACTGGCTCCTGATCCATATTGCGTGTGGGATCCATCAAAGTATAGTTTCCAGTGGTCGGCTGTACTAAGATTGAAAAGGGACTCATTTGGAAATTCTGATATGAGCGGGTTGTCTGTGTAGAGGGGAGCTTCAACTAGCTGGTCCACAATAACTTGTCCTTTGATCGCCTTTCACTCGACAGATTCAATATCATGTTCAGATAGTATCATCACCCATTTAGCCATTCTTCCTATAAGCATAGCTTTTGACAATAAATATTTGAGGGGGTCTATTTTGGCAATTAGCTTAATTTGATGAGCTAGCATGTAGTGTCTAAATTTATGGGATGCAAATACTAGTGCTAGGCAAGCCTTTTCTATTGATGTGTAATTTAGCTCATGCCCCACCATTGTTCTCCTGATATAGTAAATGGACCACTCAGTTCCCTTTTCATCATGTTGGGCTAAAAGGGCCCCAAGGGCGGCTATCATTGTTGAGATGTACAGAATCAGTGGTTTCCCTACAATTGGTGACATTAATATAGGTGGTGTAAGTAGATATTCCTTGATCTTTTTGAATGCTTGTTTGCACTTGTTGTCCCACCTGAATGCTACTCCCTTGTGGAGTAGGTATGAATAGGCAATCTTCTTATCTGCTAGTTGTGCTATGAATCTTCTGATGGACTAAATTCTACCTTGTAATCCTCTGAGTCACTTTAATGTTCTTGGAAATTCCATATCAAGGATTTATTTTACCTTTGTAGGATCCACTTCTATCCCTCTCATTGAAACTATGTACCCTAGAAACTTTCCTGATTGTACCCCAAAGACACACTTCTTTGGATTGAGTTTGACCTTGTATTGTTCTAGCCTATCAAAGATCGCACTTAGAGTCACTATGTGGTCTTCCTTTTTCTTTGATTTGGCCAATATGTCATCCACATAGTCTTTGATAGTTTTGTGGATCATGTCATGGAAAATCAGTGTCATGGCCCTTTGGTACGTAGCTCCTGCATTCTTTATCCCAAATGGCATAACATTCCAGCAGTAGGTGCCCCAAGAACATGTAAAGGTCGTCTTATGCTGGTCTTCCTTTGCTATCATTATCTAATTGTATCCTGAGAAGTCATCCATTAGGGATAGCATCTCAGTTTGGCCATCATGTCCACTATCATTTCAATGTTGGGTAGTGGAAAATCATCCTTAGGACATGCTTTGTTTAGATCTCTAAAGTCTGTGCAGATGTGGATGCTCCCATTCGGTTTTGAGACTGGCACAAGGTTAGATACCCACTCTAGATAGTCAATCAGGTGTATGAAGCCAACATCCAAGAGCTTTTGTAACTCAATCTTAATGAGCAAGGCTATTTGCAGGTGTATCTTCCTTAACTTTTGTTTGACTGGTTTTGCTCAAGGGTAAATAGCCAAATGATGAACCACCACCTCAGGATCTAGGCCTAGCATGTCAGCATAGGTCCACCACTGATTTCTCTTGATGTAGAGCAGTAGGGGGGATATTGAATCCTTCATCCTCTAGCACCTTAGAGAGGTTTTCAACATTGGATACATCATTTATTTTTACTATTCTTTGGTTAGAGAGCGCCATGGTGTGGTTTTCACTCAATAACGTTGAGCGTATTCTCGATATTTTTATTTTGCGACTAAAGGATTCAATCGTCTCCCCATAATATGCTTGGGTGTCTAATGTGATGTTGAAGCCTGCCTTATGATCCCCACACAAAACTGTATCCCTTAGTCCCATGAATTCTGAGAGTGCGTCATCATTTTCGAATGAGTCTAGAATTGGCGATCCTCGTTGATCATGATCGATGAGTTGCGGGTGTAATAAGGTGATTTGGTGGTTTGGTTGGTTTGACTCAGCTATGGAGGCACTAATCATTAACAGGGTGGAATCTTCAAAGAGCCTAGGGAGACCTACTATGGTATCATCGTCGTCACTATTGGCACAAACATCGTTGACGTCAAAGGTGAAGTTATCAAGTGGGATACCTAGGCATACAGGCGGTCTAGGAGTGGTTGTTGTTACCTAAGGAGAGGACCTGACTACCCTTCTAGGAGTACCTCTGCCATGTATGGTTATACTCGGAGGAGTATACCCAAGGCCAAGGTTCCACATTCTTCTTTCTACAATGATAGGTTCCATCCATCCATCACTATTTCTTCCAAGGCTTTCATTCTTGTTATAGCCCATACCAAACATCATTTGCAACCCTTTGTTAGTTTCATCCATGGATAGGGTGGGGGTGGGCCTTTCATCTTGGTATAATGTGTTTGAGATGTCCCCCTCATCCACATTTTCTCGAATGAGATCCCCCCAATGGTGGAATCCAGAAGCGTTTGCCCTAACAGGGTGGACATGTGTTTTAGCTGGCTGAGGTTGTCCATGTGACCTAGGAGATTGTGGTAACTCTCCTACAAAAAATGCATTCCTTTTCATTCTGTACTCACCGCATCCATTGTCTTGGATCATTTTTTTTATTTCGGATATGTCAGGGATGGCGGGTGTCTTTGTCGTAAAAGTGGAAGCGAGGTTAGCTGGGTCGATGTATGAAGTGGATGGGCCTTCATCATTTTTTGGTACTTGGGGGATCTTATAGAACTTGTCTTACAAGTTTTTGCAGTAGGCGAAAGGTTTAGGATCCCCATATATAGTGACCTCCTCATTTTGATGTGAGAACTTGATACATTCGTGATATGTCAAGGCCACTGCCTTCATTTCGTGGATCCAGGGGCGTCCAAGGAGGATGTTATATGGTAGGTCTAGGTCGAGGACCTAACAGGTGGTCTCCATAGTTGTCGGTCCCACTTGGATGGGGATTTTGATAGTGCCCTGAGACTCTTTCTTGGTCATCATACGCCCTTATCGTGATGCTTTTGTTTTTATTAATGGAATCCTCAGTGAATCCCAATTTATTTATGAGCTTTAGAGAATAGATGTTAAGGCCTGTACCTCCATCCACCAAGACTTGTTTGAATTTATTTTTATGGATGAGCACTTGAAGGTGGAGTGCGTTGTAATGAGATGGCTGAGAGGGGAAATCTTGGTAAGAGAATGTAATGAGATTTGGGGTAGCGATGTTACCCACCATAGCCTGGAACTGCTCTATGTCAAGGGTGGCAGAGATGGTGGACACAACTAATGCTTCATCAAGGATCTTCCCATGGGTGGTATAAATTTTCAATAGTTCCATGATGGAGATTTGGGCGAGGGTTCTCTTCAGCTGGTCAATGAAGTTGTAGTCATAGGGGATGGCTTTTGTATTAGAAATGGGGGTCTTAGCTGGTGCCCCAGTAATGGTAACCTTTCCGCCACGTGTGGTGACTCCACAGTCATTGTTGACTCCTTTGAAATTTATGATGGTGACCATCTCATCGACACATCTGACTATCTCCTCATACACTAGATTAGCGCTAGCATAGTTTTGCTTGCCCTTATTGTTCCCTTGATTATTTCCTTGATTTTTCCCTTGGTTGTGGTTCGGCATCGGGTTTGTGTATATTTTCAAGTCTTGGTTTCTAGCTGGCTGTTGGATATTGATGATCTTATCCTCGATGAGATCTTGGATGATGTTTTTCAGCCTCATGCAATTGGTGGTGGTATGTCCTTTGATTTTTTGTAAGTCACAAAGGAGATTCTCATTATACCATGGCAGTTTAGTCATGGGTTCCGCGTATTACTTGGAGTTAGAGATTTTGATCAGGTTTTCCTTGACCAATTTCTTCATGATGGATTCGATAGATTCACCAAGAGCCATGAACTTCCTCTTGGGGGGGTACTTTCCTCGAGGAGGTGGTCCTCCTTGATTACCGAAGTTGTTGATTTGATTGATGGGAGTTGGTTGTTGCTATGCTACTACCGCATTAGTCTGCACATTGTTGCGATTATGATTTTACAGTTGATGGGTTTGGATGTTCTGCTTAGGGGCACTGGTGACCACTTTAGCATCAACGACGCCATAGTTCATGATATTTTTGTTCTTCGACCATGTTCAAGGTTTATCATTATAGTTCTTAGACAGGCGGTTATCCTGTGGTGGAGCGCGAAAATGTGAACCCCTAAACCTACAAATGCAAAAGAGCAACAAAACACATTAGGTTGTTAGATCAAATGCATGCAAACAAGTATGAGAGATTCCCCATGAAATCCATCCATTCAAACTAAAACTAGGAAATGAAGAACAAAACTTATATAAAATAAGAGTAAATCCTAATTAAGCCAATAGATTAGTGATCCCATGGGGGAATTGGTGCCATGAAGTGTTTTAATTGGCTCTTTCCCAATTCGAAAGTTATACTGTTGATTGATTGAACAATTGTCAAATATCCAAAGAGATTTGAGCATAACCTTGTTACTAAATTGTGGAAATGGTGATAGGTTGGGTGTAATGGGAAAAATTAGCTCTCAATGTGAAGAGAGTAATTTTGCATGAAGATTGTGGATGAGAGATGAGGAGAGAAGTCTCCAATTTATAACCTTCAATTTGGAAGATAAAGAAAGATTTGAGCAATGTGGGACTATCTTTTAATCCAATGGTTGAATGCCACATGTCAAGATGTGAATGGTTAGTGGTTGTGCACATTTTGGCCAAAGTGCCAATAAATGCATAAATTTGCATTTGAAATTGTGAGATGACTTGTTGAAGAGGGAAGAGAAATGAATTTAATGTCACTTGGCTCAAGGCCAAGGACATGTAAGAGGTCTTAAATGCCTTGTTGGAAGGACCAAGTCCACTTGGCCTTTTTGAATTCAAAAGAGGGAATATTCCCTTTTGATGCCATGTTAGGGAAAATAGAGAATTAAATAAATTAAAGTAATTGATTTATTGTGCAACTTGCATTCTCTAGAGGATTTTAATGAGAGGGATTATTTTTTCATGTTTTGATTAATTTAATGAAGAATTAGATGATGTGACAATTTAGACTTAAATTTATGAATTGATTTAAATCAAATTGAGAGGAAGGGATTAATTAAATAAATGATTTGATTTATTTAACTAAGGAGAAATATATTAGATTAAATCAAATAAGGTTTAATTTATTTAATTTAATAAGATGACTTTAGAGAATTTTAATTAAATAAAATGACTTATTTAATTAAACATAAATGTAAGGTTAATTAAATTAAATTGATTAATTTAATCAAAAGGAGGTGATAGACCTGATTAGATGAATAATAATTCATTAGATTAAGGGATAGAATTATGATGAAATGCCGAGAGTGCGATTTGGGAAGAAATGATGTTAGTGATCAGGATCAAGTGTGCCAAAATGAAATTGTACATTTTCCATGTCTACAATAAGAACCACTGAGTTTAGACACATTCAAGAATGATAAAGCAATTGTTGAGTTCATGAGACTTCGTGAAGGAATACCGAGTGGGGATCATAAGGTTGGTTTTGTCATAAAACTCAATTGTGCAGAAATATTTTGGTGAGGCTCTCCTTTCCTCTAGTCAAAAAAGTGAAAATGAAAAAAGTACAAATAAAAATAATAGTTGTTCAGGTGAAAACCGAAAGGTGCTTGCTAACTGTGAAAAAGTAAAAATAAAGGATGTATCCAAAGGTAAAAACCTCTCAGAGGCACCTAAGGATGGATCATTGGATAGTCTCCCCATAGACCAAGAGATATCACCATTTTGTATAGAGGAAATAGAAGAAGTGAACATTGGGACACAATACAAATCTAGAATCAAACAGTTGGCAACATCTTTGACCACCAAGGAAAAGCCTTATTTTACAAAATTGTTTTCATAGAGACAAGTTAATTTTGCATGGTCATATGCTAATATGCCTGGATTGGATCTTGAGCTTGTTTTACATCACCTACCACTGTTACCAAATGCCAAACCATATAAATAAAAATTACAAAAAATGCATCCGCAAATTGCACTCTTCGTCAAGGGTGAGCTAAAAAAACTCCTAGATGTCAGATTCATATGCTTGATTGATTATGCAAATTGGATATGAAAACTTGTTCTTGTTACAAAACTGCATGGTCAAATAAGAGTATGCACAAATTTTAGAGATCTTAAAAAATCTTGTCCTAAAGATGATTCCACCCTACCAAATATTGACATCATAGTGGACCTTATTGTTGGATATGAAATGCTATCACTTATGGATATATTCTCAGGCTATAATCAGATAAGAATTTCTACTAAAGATCAACCAAAGACAACCTTCACATGTGCTTGGGGAAATTTTTGTTGGAACATAATGCGATTTGGACTTGGAAATGCTAGAGCTACATATCAGAGAGCCATGACTATGATTTTTCATGATTATATGCATGTACTTATGAAGGATTATGTTGATGACCTTCTCTTAAAATCTCTAGAATGAACTGGTCACCTAGCAGTCTTGGACAATATTTTCACATTACTGAAAAGTAAAAACTCAGGTTAAATATAATGAAATGTGGTTTTGGGGTCCAATTAGAAAAAATTCTAGGCTATATTATCTCTTGTAGAGGATTAGAAGTTGATCCTGCCAAAGTCAAATATATCTTGGAAATGCCATCACCAACCAACATCTGTCAGTTAAGGACCTTACAAGGAAGACCGCAAGCAATTCATAGATTCATTGCTTTGTTAGCAAGCAAGATTCATCCATTTTAAATTTTGTTACAAAAAGGAATTCCCTTCAATTGGATAGAGAAATGAAAAGAAGTGATTAATCAGATCAAGAATTATTTACTCACTCCACCAATTCTTATGCCTCTGACTAATGGAAGACATTTGATATTGTACATGACAACAACTACATCAACACTGGGGGCATTGTTAGCACAAAATGTCAATGATGGCAAAGAATTATAAATTTACTATATCAGTTACACCTTGGCTGGATATGAGTTAAATTACAGCCCTATTGAATGAGCATGTCTATTAGTTGTATTTGCAGCCTAGAAATTAAGACATTACATGCTAAACCACAACACAAAATTGATCGCCAAAATTGATCCTCTAAAATATATTGTCAACAACGCAACTCTGATAGGAAGACTAGCTAAGTGGGTTATGATCTTAAGTGAGTATGAAATTGAGTATGTTGAATGAAAAGAAATAAAGGACAAGTGATAGTTGACTGACTTGTAGATGCACCAGTGAAAGTAGATCACCCTTTGATATCTGACTTTCTAGATGAATCAATCTTTGTCATAAAAACACCAAAAACATGGAAACTATATTTTGATGGATCTTACTCAAGTCATGGTCTAGGAGCTGGTATTTTGTTCATAACACCTCAAGGGGATTCCATTCATAAGTCATTTTGAATAGAATTTTAGTGCACTTATAACATAGCTGAGTATGAAGCTTTATTGACAGGACTTTGAATGGCAATAAAATGGAAATTCAAGGATCTTCAAGTTTATCCTGGTTCTCAGTTAGTGATCAAGTCAATGATGATTATGATACCAAAGATGATAAAATGATACCCTACAAGTGTATGGTTGATATTTTTAGACTGTACTTTCATGCTATTACCTTTGAGAAAATAATGAGAATCCAAAATAAATCAACTGATGCAATGGTAACAAAGATATTTCTTGGAAATTCCCAATAATGCATCATAGTATGAGTTCTTGGTAGAATAATTGTTAGTCCCTACATTCAATGTCCCTGAAACTAAACTTGAGTGTGAACTTGTTGGTCTTGAATCTCCTTAGTACAAAGATATTTATAATTATTTGCATGACTAGACTATCCCTCTTAACTTGTCCTCCAACCAACTCAAAACCTTTATCCAACACGCCTCTAAATATGCCATCATCAAAGATACCCTTTACCATCACAATCCAGATAACACTCTCCTCTAATGTATCAACTCAAATGAATTACAAGTGGCCTTAAAAGAGGTTCATCAGCTCACTCTACTATTCATACCTTAGCTAAAAAGCTCATGACAATTGGATATTATTGGCCTTTAATGGAACATGATGCCTATTGCTTTGTGAAGAAATGTCACTAGTGTTAGATTCATGGAGATCTTATACATGCTCTAGCTCAGGACCTACATCCACTCACATCACCATGTCCATTTTCTCAGTGGGGACTCAACCTCGTAGGAAAGATCCATCCCACTTCCGCAAATAGACATAAGTTTATCCTCGTTGCTACTGAATACTTTACCAAGTGGATTGATGCCATCCTGATGACCTACATTACTAGAAAATAGATATCCAAGTTCATCCTCAATTACATCATATTTTGCTATGGTATCCTAAAATCCATCATTACAAATAATGATCGCCCTTTAAAGAATCAAGATGTCTGTGAGCTCTATGAAAAATTTAATATCCAAAACCATTTCGCTACCTCATATTACCCCTAGGGTAATGGCCAAGATGAGGCATCTAATAAGACTATCATTAATATCTTAAAGAAGACTATCAATGACATCGACCATGACTGGCACCTCCACCTCAATCCTACTATAGGGGCCTATTATACTAGTTTTTGTACCCCTATAGGATCCACTCCATATTCCCTTATCTTTGGATCTGATGCCATAATTCCTATTGAGGTCAAGTTACCATCCCTATGATTATCTATGCAAGGATTAATTGATCAAGAATAATATTGTGTATCCCATCTACATGAGCTAGAGTTACTAGATGAAAAGAGAGAATTCTTTCACACACTTTCAAGCATATTAGAACCACCTTCAACATAGCTACAATAAGAAGGTCTAACCTAGAAGTTTTGACATTGGTGACTTAGTCCTCAAAGAGAATTTGAAGAATCAGATAGATCAAGAAAAGCCCAAAAATTCTAAACCTAATTGGTTGAGCCCTTATATCATCACAATAAAATATGGATCAGGTGCTTACTATCTCTCTACTCCTAAAGGTGAACCATTGATCAAGCCCATCAACAACATGAAACTTTATAAGTACTACACTTAATTCTCAGAGTATCCCTTCAAACAGTCAAAAATACAAAATATAAATAAATAAAAATAAAAAAAATAGTCACCCTGATGAAAGCCTGGAAAATAGGCATCTTGGTGACAAAATAAATAAATAAAGATAAATAATTCATCCAAAAGTGAAAACCACTTTGGTGGTGCTTTGGATAAGTACCATGGTGAAAACTTGGCAAAGAGGTGCCATGTGTAGTCAGTATATGCTCCTCTATTTACTATCACTTCACCTAGTCTTCCATCCTCTTCTCATCCTTTCACACATGTCACTCATCCATAATAAAGCTTCTTCATTCTTTATATGGCCTGGGAACCATCGATATTTAGTATCCTTTGACTTCATGAACAACCTTTGCATTCATCCTCTACTTCCCCTTATGCATAATAAATCGGTCCTACACCTGACTAGGGGAAATTCCTTGATTTGTACCTCCATGAGATCTGATGCATAGTATCAAAATCATAAAACCTTCAAAATCCAAGAAAAATTAGAAAACACCAAAATAAAAATACTTCATAAAACCTTCAAAATCCAAAAAAATTATCAGAAAACATCAAAATCCAAAAAAATCATAAAACCTTTAAAATCCAAATAAATCAAAAACCTTCAAAATACCAAAAAAAAAAAAAAACATCAAAATTCAAAAATATTAGAAAACTTCAAAACTTCCAAAAATAGAGTCAGAGTCCAAGTTCGAGTCAGTTTGTGTTAGTATGGTCGAACTACGTTGTCTTTACACATTTGATACATAGGAAAGGCTCATATTCAATGGCCCCCCAAGACATTAGGTTAGTCCTTTTAGGCTTGTCCAAATAAAATCATGACAGTATTTTTCAAGTAAAACAAATCAAGTCATGTTGAACTACGAGGTCTCTACATGTATAACATAGGCAAGGCCATCAATCGATGAGCCCTCGAGGCCCTAGGTCAGTCCTTTAGGGTTTTTCAAGTTTTATTATGTTATTTTTCCATAAGAAATCATCATTTTAAACCAAATCATGAATCAATAGACAGACATATCCAACAAATATTTAACCTTCAATCAATCTTTTGTCAATCAATTATCTTATGATTGGTTAATATCAAGTCATCAGCCTTATATCAGAATCGGGCATTACGTCATTTGTCTCATTCGGTCTAACCACTTGTCTTTTATTAGGATGCATCCTTCCTAAGATTAGACATTGTCTTTGGTCAATCTTGTCTTTTATCAAGACACATCCTTGTTGAGATTAGACATTGTCTTTGGTCAATCTTGTGATTCATCCTAAGCAGGATATGTCTTTCTTACAGCTAGGTTCTTTATCACAATGTTCAATTGGTCAAATTTATCAGATGTGTTCCTTGCCTTAAACAAGATATATCTTTCTTGAAATTAGGTGTCATCACATCGATCAATCATATCAATCAAAATTTATCAAATCAACTCAAGTTGTCATTTGGTCAATCTTGTTATCTTTGGTTGTTTAATCTTGCCTTATACAAGATGTGGCTTTCCTAAAACTAAGTGCAATCAATCAAATCAATAAAATCAATAAAATCAACCTTTGTTAACTTATCAACCACCTTTGGTCAAACAATCAACCAATCAGTCATCTCGGTCATCTTGGTCAACCTAATCAACCTAATCAATCTATCTTATCACTACTATTGGCAAACCCTATATCTTTGGCAAACACTTTGTTGTCCGAGTTTGTCTTATCTTTTTTATTGGTCCTGGGTCATGTTACTAGCTACCGCGATGATGTCCTATCAAAGGATTTAGAGGATTGATGATGGATCATGACCTCTTTTCTTTGCTTGTTGCATGTGGTTTATCTTGGCAAAAAAACTGGGATAATTGGGTCCTTAGTATGTGTTGGGGCATTCCTTTTCTTTTGGATTTTTCTTTTCAATACTTGTCTCTCACAAATGGTCACCTTGCACACCTTGGTTTATGTCATACCATGGTGTTTTCTTCCATTTGTGACAATTATAAAAGGATGAAAGTCTATCCTTCATCCTTTCTCGTCTAACATTCCATCTTCTTTGTTTGTATCCACACTAACATCCATCTCTTTTGCACCAACATTTCTTTTGTCTACATCTTGAAAAAGTGTTGTGACATGTGAAAATATCCTGCATACACGATAATTTTAGGAAGAATTATAGGAAGCATCACCATCATATTAAGCAACACATATTTGTGTGAGAAAAATACAAAACAATAGAGTGCATCCATATAGCATTAACATAACCAATCACACCATCACATTATGATCATAGGTCATTTATATTGCATCACATTAACCACATTATTACATATCATGTTTTGCATTCACATTACACTTTACATACATATTTTATAGACATAATATTGTATCATTAATTGCATTTATATATTACATTGCATCATAAGATTAGGTCATCCATTCTGCATTTATAATCCATACATAACATAAAAGCATGAACATTCATAACATAATAATAAATGTATAATCATCCATCATATTAAACCATCACATGATCATAGAGAATGCACACATAACATGAAAACAAAAACATCCATAACATAACATAATCATAAACATACGGCATCCTCACATAAGAACTACATATCAAAAGCCACCACCAAATATCATATCATATATTGCTCAAAATATGCGTCATAGGTACACTATCAAGATGTTTCATATGTAAACAAAATGGAGCTCACGGGCTTGATAATCAAAATATAGTGTCTATATACATAATATCAAAATATTCTCTAGCATGAGCTACCCTGCTCTCCTAATCTTGGTGCCTCCCTATCCTCTCATTGAGGTTCCTATGAAGAACTATGCTCTATTGTCAATGGCATGTCATAGGGAGTGGACCATATTAGGGTTGATGTCTCCCTATTCTTTGACCTATTGTGAGAGTGTATGTTGTGTGTCCTATTGTGTGTCCTTCCCTATGAACCACTCTCAATCTATGAAAATGTGGGCTTCCTCTTCTTTGGTGGTACCACCCTCTCATAAAGTTCTATGTAGTACTACATCACCCTACTAGACCTAGCGTACTATTGAGCAACATCCACTATAGACCCATTGCATGTCATTGTGAACTCTATCATCCATTGATCAGTCTACTATTAGTTGATGATAGCTAGATACTTCTATATTTGGAGAGTATCTCTCTCATCCTTAAGGGCATCTCTCTCTGCAGTGACTATCCTCATCTTGGCCTCTAGGGCCTGTACCCGAGCTTGTAAGGTATCTATCCTCTACTTTGCATTTCCCTCATCTTCTCTGATGTTGTCCTCCTCTAGCCCCTCCTCCTCACCCATACCCATAATAATCCTCTCTCGAAGGAATCTCTCTGCCTCTCTCATCTCTACCTCCTCCACATGCTCCTCCCTTTGCTCTGCATACTCCTCAACCTCCATCTCCTCTATCTCCCAAAATCCCACCTCTAGAGCTGACATCTCTACATGCTACTCTCCCTCCTCCACTACCAGCTCTATTGCTACTCTAATCTCTAGTTGGTCCTACTCCTCCTCCTAGATTAGTGATAAATTTCTCACCACCCACCATCCTCTATCCCTCCTTGTCCAACTTTGGTCTCCTCCTTGACCTCCCTGACCATCTCCTCCTTCATCTCCCCCTCCTCCATCTTCTCATCCTCTATCTCCTCTCCCTTCTCTGCTCTATTCCATATATCCTCTCTAGCCTCTTAGGCCCCTACCTCAATGCTCTATAGGTGCTAGCTGCTCTGGATTTGTATATGGTGATGGCCTATGTATCCACCACCATGCATCATACTCGAGAGTTTTCCCTACATCTAAATCTACCCCTCTCCACCCCCACTAAATTGGCTATAGAGCATCAATCGCTTGCTCAGCTATGGTCATGGGTATCTATTGTCCCCATGGGTGCACCTCTCAGGAGGATCATGCAAACTTTTTTGTGCCTATTGAGATACCTTG
Source organism: Sequoiadendron giganteum (assembly GCA_007115665.2). Taxonomy (NCBI): domain Eukaryota; kingdom Viridiplantae; phylum Streptophyta; class Pinopsida; order Cupressales; family Cupressaceae; genus Sequoiadendron; species Sequoiadendron giganteum. The sequence goes on along the minus strand of CM021100.1, from coordinate 232,037,388 downwards.
TCTCTCCCCAAACTATCTCTGAAACCTCTCTAGCAAATACATCTTAATACTATGTTGAGAGTGTACTATGTTTCCAATAAGTTTTTTGGACTATCAACACCATGGAAAATGATCATCCTCCCCCACCCATAGATCACAATCTTTGAACAGTCTCCAGACAAAGCTCGATAGGGTGTCAATCACATGCCTCCAATAACTTGTGTCATCCACATGTGTCTCCATGATCACTCCCTAATGTAGATATACATATAGAGCACCAACTCCAAAATGTCATGCCACTAGTGCTCAAAACACGGCTATATTCTCCCATGCCCATATCATCAATAATGTGACCCCACAGGTTAGGCTCGGTCCCCCTTTGTAGGAAATTTCATGAAGCTAGAAGTATAACATACCTAGTATACATGGTCCCCACGCATACACTATCTCCTCCTAGACCATCCTTGCCAGCATCTCACCTCAACCCACCATAAATACATGAGCCCCATCATCTAGAATCATCACCCCAACAATCAGTGTGCATAAAAAATATTCATATCTATCATATCTCTCTGCTAGTATCTCCCATCTGATCTCATAACCCTTGATGCCAAGCTTAGAATCGTCATCATAGTCATAATATACATGTAGGGCTTGCAATCCTCGAACAGGGTCATACAAAACCCACTCTCCATGAATCAACAATTGTAGAATCCTATACATGTTCTCTAGGGTAACTGTTACCTCCTCAGTCAGTAGATGGAAACTGCAAGTCTCTGAGTGCCACCACTCTGCCAACACCATCAACATGCCCCTGTTTTCCCTAATAGTGGGCATATAGGTGACATAGAACAAGCTGAGATCTAACAACACCTATTTATCCACATCATCTAGCTGGTCCCACAGTCGAAATACATTTGGCCATGACTCACGCATGTAAATAAGAGGTAGAAAAACTTGTAGTCATGACACAAGCCATCATGTCAATCTAAAATCTTTAGTTGACCTATTGAACCTAAGTTAACCAAGTCCTTCTATCCTAAACTAGGGAAAAAATTTCACCAAGAAATTTGCATCACTATTTTGAAAAATATGTCACATAAATTCCTAGTGGTTCACAACTGCAATTGCATCGCTCATTTTTTACATGCATCATTTCATACAATGCTTGCACCACCCAAATTCGATTATGTCATTTTTGGCCATGTGTGTGACTCAGAAATTCAATTGTGGAACACCTTTAGATGCATCACAACACAATCGTCCCTTCCCTAAACCTAAGAAATTATGTCATGACATGACACTTGTGGTGAACCACTTCTCTTTTGTGTCACTCATGAATGCAATTGCATCGCATTCCATGTGACACAATTTCTTGCTAAATTAAATCCTTAACTAAATATGTGAAAACAAAAAAAATTACGAAGTGGGTTTGTAGTAATTACCAAGGGGGAGCTCCCTTAGGATGGAGGAAGGTTTAGATGTGGTAGCCTCTATGTGCAATGCCTGGAAAAAGTGACATCTCCTCAACTGAAGTCACTCAAAGCTCCTAAGTTTTCTAAATTTGGAATGCGCAAATGACTTATTTTCTTAATCAGGGTCCTATTTATAGCTTGAACATTAGGGTTTTCAATTGGCTTGTGTATTGGGTGTACTCTATGGCACCTTTGAACCTAAATTTGACTCCTTTAGTGACCTCCAAAATCAATTCAGTCTTCACTACTGAGTGCCTGATGATCAATTTATCTTATCAGGACAATTTTCCAATTTTTTTGATATTTTTTAAAAATTTGTAAAATTTTCTTGAGGGGGCATACCTCTACCTTGCTTTCACTGGGGTATCTTTTGAATCAATTTATTTGACACAATGCAATGAACTGCATTATGTCAGAGAGGGGAAGAATGTAGACACTAAAAAATGTCTTAGTCTGCGGGTGTCATTTTTCTTGGTCTTCATCTCCAGGTTTAATTATTTAATTATTCTTGATCACATTCCTCTATTAATTAAATAATTCACTTCTTAACCTTTATTCTATTAATGATAAATTAAATAAAAACAATTGTGTCGCTAATACCTCTTTCTTCAATAATTAAATAAATTATCATTTATTTAATTATTTGTCTATTGTCATTCATCTATAGTTAAATAATTATTAATTATTTACCTATTCATTGATATTTTAATTAATCTATAGTAAATAATTGTCAAAATTATTTAATTATCTCCCAAAGCTTCTCCTTTATAAAATAATTAATTTTAATTAATTATTTAATGCTCTCTATCCATTTCCTCATATTTAGTTAAAATTATTATACAAATTATTTTGATTAAATACCCACTTGTCTTATTCCTCAAATAAATAATTTGGAAAAATTATTTATGCTCCACTTGTCTAGAGATTCCTTCTCATGAATTAATTAATTTCAATTTTTATTTATCCCATTTTCTTCCTCCACTATCTCATTTTTGAATCTCATTTGTTAGTTGACTCTGGGCTCTTTCTAATCTTGACCATCCATTTTGTAACCTCCACTCTTCTATGTTGAATGTCTTCTCATCCATCGATCTTGGAATATTTGTAGAAGATTGATCATGACCGTTCATTCAAATGGTTGTCTATAAAAGAAACCTTCCTCCTCCATTTTTTGATTTAACCACTTATCTCTAACTTTCTTGCTTACTATTTTTAGGTATTTGCACATGTTAGCTTTGATCTGAGGGAATATTTGAAAAACAAGATTTAGGAGAGACAAGAGAAGTTATTCAACTTCAAATATGGGGAGTGCTTCTAACTCGAATGTTTTAGTTCTTCATATTTGATTACATTCTCTTGTTTAGATTAGGTTTTTATCTTAGAAGTGTTGTGGTTGTCACTAGAATCTAGGCTATTTTATTTTTACCCATCTTACATTTTCATAGCTTCTATCCAATGCTCATCTTTACATGCTTCACTTACAACCTTTGGTTCAATGTCAGAAAGTAAGCATAGATTTATCTCACTAGTAGCAACAGCTCTGCTTCTTGTCAATACTCATTTCCTCTTGTCTTCAATGGTTTGATCTTCTGAATGATTCTTCTGCACATATTTAGGTTTCTTAGGGGACACCATGGGAGCTTCTTCTTCTTCTTTTTGATTCTCTTGTTCTTCCACAACTTCTTCAACTCTTACATAATCAAGTTCATTAGATACATATCCATCAAATTCAATCGAATTCTTCATTGCTTCATCAACCTTTACATTTATGCTTTCTACAATCTTCCTCAGTCTTTTATTGAAACATTTGTAAGCTTTGATCTTAGTACAATATCCAATTAAAATACCTTCATCACTTCTAGCATCAAACTTCCCTAAGTTTTCTTCATCTCGTATGATATAAAATTTTCTTCCAAATACCTTGAAATACTTAACAATAGGAATTCTTCCACACCATAGATCATAGGGGGTCTTAGTACTGTTAGCTCTTTCTTGAAATCAATTGAATGCATAAACAATAGTGTGAATATCTTCTCTCCAATAAACTTCTAGTAGACCAGCTTTAGTAATCATTGATATAGCAACTTCTTGAATTATTTTGTTCTTTCTTTCAACAACTCCATTATAATAAGGAGTTCTCAAAGAAGATAACTATCTTTTTATTCGATGAACTTCACAAAAATATTAAACTCATTGGAGGTGAATTCACCACCTCTATCAAACCTTAAGCATTTTATTCTTAAATTTACTTCATTCTCAACCATAGCTTTGAATTTCTTGAATCTATATAATGCATGAGATTTATCTCAAAGAAAAGTAACCCATGTATACCTAGAGTAATCATCAATCAAAATCATAAAGTACCTTTCACCTTGCAAAATTCTCACTCTTGTAGGACCACAAAGATTTGTATGAGTCAAATCTAGTAGTTTGGTAGTAGATTGTTCCTTTGATCTAAAGTTGTTTCTTGCTTGCTTTCCAAATTGACAATTCCTACAAATAGCATTAACAATATTTGTAATCCTCGATAAATCTCTCACGAATTGCACTACACTGATCCTCGCTAGGCTATCAAAATTCATATGACACATTCTTTGGTGCCATAGCCAACTTTCATTAATATGAGTCATAAAGCAATGCCCATCACACCCTTAAGTTGATATATATTTCCTTCAGACTTCTTTCCTACAAAATCACTATTCCAAATCCTTTCTTGATTTCACATCTCTCATCCTCAAAACACAAGATTATATCCTTTACTACACATATGTCCAACACTCAAGAGATTATGCCTTAAACCCTTAACATAGTAGACATCATTAATTTTATGCTTGCCATCAAAACTTACTGAACCTATCCCATAAATCTTAACACCAATATCATCTGCAAACATGACTAAGCCTCCATCATATTTTTTAAGTTTAAAAAACTTACTCTTATCACCATTCATGTGATATGAGTAGCCATTTTCAACAACCCAATAGTTTTTGTTCTTGTTTAGCATGTAGGGAAAATATTACAATATCTCCAACTTTCTTTCAGGGACATTCCTTCACCTATCTTTCAGATTTAGTAGAAGTAGGTTAATATTTTATAGCCAAGAACAAGCATTTATTATCATCAAAATCTCCATAGTCAGATTATTCATCAGAAATACTAGCATCCTCATTCACATAATATGATTTGTTGATCTTCTTACCTTTATTTTCTTTGTTAAATCTTTATTTTTTCTTCTTAGATCTTTCTAGATCTCTTGAAGAATAATGACTTATTCCTCTACAACTAAAGCATTTAAAGGGTAACTTACCTTCATACTTATTGGATCCTTTCCTCATCCTTCTCACAAAGTTAGCTTTTGCTTCATCAAGGTTCTCTTTATTAGGATCTTTATTTCTTGTAGCCTTGAAAGTAGTTTTTGATTTGGATCCATTTCTCAAATTTGGTTTTATCATCTCATAAGATGTTAGAGTTCTGAATAATTGATCTTTAGTATAAGTATTCTAATCCACATATTCTTCAATAATAGATACTTTTTCATTATATGTGTTGGAACTATAAAATTTTGATAACCTCATTAACCTTTCATGCTTATTAGTTTCCCAAGAAGTTCATATTACAGACATAAAATTTCCTCACACAACATTTTCACCAAGGTCCAGGTTAAATTTTGTCATATCGCCCCATGAAATTCATCTAACATTAAATATTTAACATTTGAAAATATCGGCATGATTTGATGCAGGTCTCACCGATAATAATATACATCTCTTCAGTTTATCGAAAAGACATCAGAAGTGTCATACCGACGAGGATATGTACCGAAAGAATGCAAGTTCACATTTTTCTATCAGCAAGACAAAAAGTATTAGCGTGATGATGTGAGGTCATATCGAACTAAATTTCTTTTTACTGATTGGAATATGAAAAAGTGTATCGGCTAGACTATAGTCATCGGAGTGAGATTTCAAAGGACTGCTCAAAGCATTCACTGGTCTTGCCGATAAAGCGAAAAGAAGACTCATTCGGTAAGACAATGATGCTGGGGAGAGTTCGAGGAGTCTTACCGACCCCTCATGTTATACCGATAGAACTGAGCCTATAGAGATAAAAATTTTCGAGAAGACAATGTGCGTGGTCTTGTCGAAGAAAAAGTGTGTCGGTGAGATAAGTCTCAGTGGGGATATCTAAGAGAGGTCACAATGAATATAATTATTTGGTCTCAGCAACTTAAGTTGACAAAGTGAACATCTCAATGAGACAAAGAGCTTTCAGAGTTAAGTGAAGAATCATTGGCCTGATTCGTTAAGTCTGGGTGATAGTTTGGTTCGGTGAAGGTCATGACGACATAAAAAACTAAAATGGAAAACTATAGGGGAGACTTGTGATGTTGGGGGAAGTAAAAGACATCTTAGCGGATGTGTGAATGCTGAATAGATGGATCAGCCAGAGATTTTAAATGTCTTGCCAATATGATCCCTAATATGAAAGCGAGAATTTCAAAAAAATTGCTTCATTCATGTCTTAGTGAAGACATTAATGGAGCCACAAAGCATAAAAGATTTTCAAAATTAGGGCGAGCTCAATTGAAATCATTTTTTCATAGAATTGGCAGCGAAGGAGAGCAGAGGAATGAGTGAAAAAATTAGAGTGTTCCTCCAACTTGGATTTTCAGGTGAAATACAGTAAGTTCCTCATCCTCTGGAAATTATAAATTTCGAAGAATGGAAGGCACTAGTTCAGAAAAGATGAAAGGAAGAAAACATGGGGATGGTAGTCAACCAAAGGGAAAAAATAAAAAAATTGAAATACAACCAGAGGGCACCGAGAGAAAATTAAACCAAGATCTCATAGACCAACTACCTAGTTCAAGACCTAAAGCTAGGTGTTCTGCGCAGCTTAAGGCGGAAATAGATAAATTGGATGACAAATGTAAGTTCATAGGAGATGTTTGGACCCCAATTAGAGGAAATGAATTGTTCAGTTTGCACTACCATAGAAGAAATTGCTTCGAGCAAGTATGTAACCTGTGGAGGCTCAATTTGGGAAAACTGGTGTGCCCTAATGTTTTTTTTGATGTCAAATTGGTGAAATTATTAACTGGTCATTATAATCTGAAGAATAGGATCATTACAACTATTCTGCTACAGCGATAAATATTGAGGAAACTGTGGATGTGGATACAAGACATGAAGAATATAGATCTTTTATAGCAGATGATGAATTTGTGAAAACCTCAGAATTCAAAATGCTTTTATACAAACAAAAGGGAAAGGAAATAAGAGGACTGGTTGACAATGTCACACCAGGAAATGAGGAGCAGTTGTTAAAAAACTTGAGGGATGATGTGGAGAAAGAGATGACAAGCATGACCCCTGAGAAAGGAAGAGAGATGTTAGAAAAGGTTGGTGTCATGATTTTCCCAGGGCTAGATCTCAATTCCACATTGGTTTTTGATAGTTTCCTAAAGGACAACAATGCTACACACAAGATCAACATAGAAAAGGTGATAGAAGTGTATACAGGATCAAGATACAATCCTAATGAAGAGACATTGATGATTTGGGATTTATATCCCCTCACAAGAAGTCAGTTGTCATTAATACTGAGAAGGCATTTGGACATATCATGACTTTGAAGGCTGGAGAGGCTGATCCGATTACAACTATAGAAATTGGGATCAATATAGAAAAATTAAATAAAGCCCAGATACAAGCATTGATCAGAGAGAGAGAAATGTACAAAACCAATAATGAGAGAATACTGAGAGAAAATGAACGTTTAAAGGACTTGGTAGGTGTTGTAACGGGGCCAACAAAGATGCTCACCCAAGGTGAAAGTTAACAGGTGAAGGACCATTGGGAAGGGTCAAGTGCATACTCTCAAGGGAAAATGGACACACTTACTCCAATAATCAAAAGGAGGCAGGTCATTTTAACCACTTGGCTAAATAAACTTTGGGGAAAACATTCACAATACGTGGATGCAATAAAAGAACATAGAAGAGTGGATGGTAGAATCCAAGAGAGAATTGAGGAGATAAAAAAGGATACTCCTAATACTACAGGGATTGAAAATGCTAATCCTATCGTGGATAAGCACAAGGAATTCTTTGAGGAATTACAAGGGGATGCGCAGGGATTGATAGAAGCCGCCAAAGATAGATTGACTAAGTTTTGTGATGATGAAGGGGAATTGAAAGAAATGACTGCATGGAAGAGCAAATGTGAATTAATACTCTAAGAGATATTGAAGACAACCACTACGAAGGATATAACATTGGATAAAGCATGTGAGTAGAATGAATGAATGATGATAATGGAGATTATGATCTATGATGCGTTAGGAGATGCAAATACACATAAGCGCCAAGATTACACAGAGCACATGTCTGAAGTTCACTTATGGCTTAACATAACTTAGTTAATGCTAATCTTGTTGGCATTTTATGCTTAAATTTTTTTTGAAAGGACATGTCCTTCCACCTACTAAATGTATAAATATCTATTGTTTACGATAAAAAGGGGAGTAGAACTAGAATAGGATAGATTATTATAAGCACAATATTTTTCAGAATGATGGAATTCAAGAAGACTATGTCGCATGTATGAATTTTGAGAAAGATAATTAAAGACTGTTGATTTGGTGGCTTCATTCTGGTATCAATTGTTTGTTGGATTTCTACAATTATTTGATTGTCTCCAATATGATGTTTCTTGATTGTTTAAATTGAAGTATCAAGTATATGTTCAATTTATTAGTGCACATTTGTTGTTTCTGTGTGATTTGATTTATTGGGTTCTTTAATGAAGAATTAAATTCCTTTCAATTAATTACAGTAATCTGGGAATGTTATTTAGATCAGTAAGAAGAATCAGATAATTAGATTTTATATTCTACCTCAAGTAGGGTTTATCAATTACATCCTTGCATGTTTATATGAGTTATAAAATCATAATTGTATGTCAAACGATTAGAGAACTTGCTAGATAGAAACCACTCATCGAAGGATTTCATTTGACTCTGTTTTACCCAATAAGGCACTGGTCTCCCTTATTTTCACTACATTAGCTTTATTCATTTCATTTGACATCTGTTAACTAAACATATCAGATTTCACCTTCATATTGCATATACTATTTATACCAAATTTCCTTTGATATTGCATATACTATTTATACCAAATTTAGATCATATCTCTCCACTATTAACTTGCCATTGTGGATAGTTTAGTCTATCAGGAAGTATAGTTCAAAATCTGGAACATTCATATAGGTATACCCACCTAGGTTTAGCAGAGCCTTAAGAGTAGAAGGTTCAATTGTATTGGTTGGCCTTGTTAGTTGGCCAATAGAATTGAGAGAGCTTGGCAACTTCTCGTGGTTGAAACCTGCATTTTTGAGACCTAACAAATTAGCAACTCTGTTGGGGAAAACTAGAGAAAATTTTGGTGGTAGACAACCCTTCCATATAGAGTCATTAAAAGAAAACCATAATTAAAAATTTGAAAATTGACTCCGCTGGGTGAAATAATAACATCTTTTCTCACTTTTAGAAAAAGTGGGTGGCGACTCTGAATGAACAAAAGCACTGAGACTGATACAATAAGATACAAATCAGAAAGGAATCAACCTAGATTTCATACCATCATAGTTTCTCACAATATGCAAGGAAAAAGATCTTTATACAAAGATAATGATGGTCCTAAGAATAAAAGTAAATGGAATTCTAAGAATGATCAGGGCAAGAAGCTATTTGATGATCGAGGTCCGGCATCAAAAAAAAAGACATCGAAACAACCATTGGAAACACATAATTCATACAATGCATTAACAAATGAGAATAGCCCATCCAAAGAAGTTCACACTCCAGAGGAAAGGAGAAATCCTCTCTGGCAGATAAATTATGAGAAAGATGACGAGTACATGGCTAATTTTGAGGCTAGAAAAAGGAGAGAGTTTGAACAGGAGCAAAGAGCAACATTTTTTGAGGAGGGACTTGAATATGAAGAAGCATCTGAAGAAAATCATGAATTTATGACCCAAGATGAGCCAGATGCACAATTAGAACGCATGAAGCAAGAATCAAAAAAATTAAGAATAGAGTATGAGTAGAGGCTTCAAGAAATAAAAGAATTAGAGAGATTGAAGTTACAAAAGGCTCAGGTTAAAACACTAATGGTTGATTCACCCAAATATACCCTCCCTCATAAGAACAATAATGTGAAGCCATCAAACTCCCCACAAGCCTGCCGAAATCAGCCAAGGAATTAATATAGAAACACAAACACTCCACCACAACACCAAAATATTCAGTTACCTCCTCATCAGTAGTATGTACCCTCACAAGGTCAGCAATATGTGGCAAATACTAACCCACTGTACCAACATCAACACTTACAAAATCCCCCTCCACAATACACAACCATGATTAGACAACTTGATCTTGTTGTATTTCAGATATACCCTTACCCTCTGGACAAAAATTGGAGGAACCTAGTCCCTAAGTTCATAGGAAGTAATGCAGTTACAACTGAGGAACATCTGAGAAACTTTAAAGCAGTTATTCAAGATTTGGGTATGCAATATGAGGATGTATAGATGAGATTATTTATGATGTCACTGATTGAAGTTGCTAGGGCCTAGTTTAATAGTCTACCAACAACATCCATTTATTCCATCAATGTATTTTATGATCAGTTTATTCAGCAGTATGGGAATCAGTGTGCGTCAGATTTTTCTTTGCACGAGTTAGTGACTATCCAAAAGTATCAAAACGAGTCAGCCTATGATTTTAACCAAAGGTTTGTTAAATTACATAATAAAATACCTCAAGGATCCAAGTTGGTTGATCCTTCTACATTGAGTATCTATTTGAAAGCCTTTGATCCCAAGACAGGATATGAATTGAGAAACAAAGATCCTAGGAATCTGGCTAAAGCTCAAAAGATAGCATTAACTATTGAAAATAATAGGAAAGTTGTAGGAATTTTTTTTAAAAGGGAAAACCCTAGAGTTCCCCCATATGCTCCCCCAAACAGACAAGAGAACACATATAGGAATGAAAGACCAAGGCTGCATGAGATGCCTTATAATACAAACTGGAAGGATGGGAAGCTAGTAAATGATAGACCAAGAAATAAAGAAACATCGGATCCATTAAAAAAGAAAGGAGCATTTATGGTAGATAAAATTCCCTGGTGTTTAGTCTGTTATGCACCACATTCCCCAGAGCATTGTGTTACAGCTCGATCAATACCAGAAGAAGACACACTAGAAAATGATGGTGGTGAAGACCAGAATGTTTATTTAACTTCCCACACTCTTAACTCTTTAGAGCGGGAATATTCAAATCAGAGGAGGAATGATATGAGTATAATGTTGATCACCAAAAATACAATATTCACATGGCAGAGCAATATATTTTTTTTGATCACGAAGAAATTGATAATGAGAAAATTCTTCCTATTGCATCATGTCAAACTAATAGGTATAGTGTGAGGAGACCAAGTGAAGAAGAGATTGAAAGGTTGACTATTGCAGCAGTGGAAGAAGCTAGAAACAAATATCGGTTGAGGAACAAAATAGTGAATATAGATGAGGGTGTCCCAAGAGGAATATTTGTAAAAAATAAAAAAGTATCAAATGAGATATCAAAAGGGACAGATGATAAGAAACTGGACAAAAAAGAACATAAGGGATCTCCTAAGGAGGGAAGTAAAGAAATCCCCATTGAGAAGCAAAATCCAAATCAAGCATCAAAGGGGGAGAAAGAAGAGAACAAGGGAGAATTGATAGAACCTAAAAAGGTGATCAAAACTGAAGGTACATCTTTTCATTTCATACAAGCCTTATCTCAATTAAAGATTTATGTTCCATTAATTGAAATGATGAAGATCAAGGAATATAGGGAAGGTGCCATACAATTAATGTCTAATGGGAACAAAAATATAAACCCTAAAAATAAAGATGTTTTTGAAATCAATAATAAAAGGAAGGAGGTAAAAATTCCAGAGGCCTGCCTAATGAACACACGATAGATTGACCCATTCTTCACCACTTTACTCATAAGTGGAAAACTAGTAAGAAATTGCATGATGGACTCAGGTGCCTCCATGAATATCATGGCAGTAGGGGTAATGAAACAACTTGGTATGTGGATAGATGTGGAGGGAGGTAAATGCTACACCATGGATAGCAGGCCTGTTTCAGTTGTGGGAATAATGAAGAATGTGGAAGTAAGATTAGCAACTTACCCACAAGCTGCCTAAAATATTGACATAACCATAATTGACACACCTCCCTAGTTTGGAATGCTTCTATCAAGATAGTGGACTGTAGCAGTAGGAGGTAATGTATAGTTTGATTTATCATATGCCACCATACCAGTAAATGGAGAAGAGGTCAAGTTATATAGGGAACCAAGAATGAATCAAATTATTGAATGTGTTCCTCAGGAACAACTTAATTGCTTCTATGATGTTGATTTGGGGAGTTTTAGGGTAGAATTATCTCAACCAGAGTTGGTAAACAAAGATCCAATTGATAAAAAATATTTTTGAAAATCAGGAAGGGGTATGGAAAGTGTACTTTGATGGGGCCTACAGCCAATAAGGTAATGGAGCTGGGATAGTTTTTATATCGCCTGATGGTTCAACTTTCAAATATTCATTTTTGTTAGCATTTGAATGTACAAACAATGTGGCGGAATATGAAGCTTTGTTGAACGGATTGAATTTAGTTGTTAAACACAAGATTAAACTCTTAACAGTTTTTGGAGACTCGAAGCTGGTTGTGTCTCAGATCAGATCAAAATATGTAGCAAAAAATAAAAGGCTGAAATAGTACAGGAATGCAATATGGGATACAATCAAACTATTTTATGCTTTCTCTATTGATTGGGTGGATAGATCAAAAAATATAATGGTAGACTTCCTAGCCAATGTAGCACTAAAACAAGATGGCATCACACTAGCAGGAATATCCCAAGTTGAGTTCAAAACAAGACCTATTGTACCTGACAATGTATATAGTTGGCAGGTTTTTAATGATGACACTGATCTTTTAAAATTCCTTCAATGTATAAATCAATATGAGGCTCAGGAAATTGATTTCAACACCTTTGTGGAAGAAACAAATGGAGAACATATAGTATTTGGAAAGAAGGTCTTACAACTTAAGACTAATAAGCTTCCCAAGGGGCTAGTAGCATTGGAAAGAGTATACGATGGAAGTCATTGATCCTTTATGAAACAAACGCCAATCAAAAAGGAAGATATTGAAGAAATCAACTTAGGGACTGAACTGGCACCAAGGAAAGTATATATTGGGAAGAAAATAAGCCCGACTATCCGAAGAATACTGATTTCATTGTTAAGAAAATATAAACATGTGTTCACATGGTCTTATGAGGACCTCAAGGCGTATAGGGAAGATTTATTTCAACATGAAATTTCATTGAAAGCAGATGTAAAGCCATTTAGATAGAAATAAAGGCCTATTAACCTCACATTGGAACTAAAAAATGCAAGAGGAATTGGCCAAACTTAGAGATGGAGGTATCATTAAACCTATCAGGCATTCAACATGGGTGTCAAACCTTGTTCCTGTTAGAAAGAAAAATTGAGATATCAGACTATGTGTGGATTTTAGAAATCTGAATGTGGTATCCCTCAAAAATAACTACCCTCCACCTAACATGGAAGCTATACTACATAAAGTAATCAGGTGTGAGCTGTTGTCTATGATGGATGGTTTTTCTGGTTATAATCAGGTTAAAGTCAGGGAATCTGAGCAGTACAAAACAACTTTCACAACCCCATGGGGAACATATGTATATGTGAGAATGCGTTTTGGTCTCACAAATGCGGGAGCGACCTTCCAAAGAGCTATGGACTTAGCATTTGTAGACTTGATTAATGCTATAATGGTGGTGTATCAATATGACCTTACTGCTTACTCAAAAAGAGCTGAAGATCATGTAGAACATCTTGAAAAAATATTCATTAAAGCTTTAGAATATGGCATTAGTTTGAACCCTAAGAAATATCATTTTTTTGTTACAGAGGGAAAACTCTTAGGACACATTGTGTCAAAAGAGGGAGTAAGGATAGATCCTGAGAGAGTTGAGGCTACAGATAAGGTCCCTATCCCTAAAACTATAAAAGCCATCCAATCATTTTTTGGGTAGATTAATTTTCTTAGGATGTTTGTTTCAAACTTTGCTGAAATTGTCAAGCCCATATCAAAGATGCTAAGGAAAGGAAAAAAAATTGAATGGACCCCTGAAGCATTAGAAGCCTTTGTATCCATTAAAAGAGCCATTAAGGAAGTCCTTGTCCTAAAATCTCCTAATTTCACAAAACCTTTTCAAATATTTTCATTCGCTTCCTTGCACGCAATAGCTTTTGTAATGTCACAAAAAAATGAGGATGGTCATGAGCAACCTATGTCTTTTTCTAGTAAATCTTTGCAGGGATCGGAGTTGAAGTATTCCATAATGGAAAAACAAGCATTTGCACTGGTAAAGGCCACAAAAGCCTTTAGACCATATCTTGTTGGAGCCAAAGTGATTGCTTATGTCCCTCACGCAGTTGTCAAAAACATTTTGACACAATCAAAAGTAATAGGGAAGAGGTGCAAGTGGATTAATAAAATTCAAGAATTCGATATGGAAATATAGATTACGAAATTGATAAGAGGCCAAGGATTGGCCAAAATAATGGCAGAAGCAAACATTGAGGCAAATCAAATTTGCAATGTAGAAGAGGAAGGAAATGCAATTGCAATTATTGAGCATATGCCTTGGTATACAGACATCATGTATTACCTCAGAAACACAAAGTGCCCTGAAGAATTCAATGATAACCAGAAAAGAACTTTAAAATTACAGGCCTCTAAATATGTATTCATAGAAGGTGATTTATTTTGGAAAAACACAGATGGAATGTTGTTGTTATGCTTAGACAAGTCACAGGCTAATCATGTTCTGAAAGAAATGCATGAAGGGGTCTATGGAGGCCATTATTTTGCAAAGATAATTGCACATAAAATCTTCAGGGTAGGTTATTACTGGCCAAAAATTTTTAATGATTCATTTTCATATGTAAGAAAATGTGAAGCATGCCAAAATGTTTTAGGCAAAATGAAATATCAGGGAGCTTTACCACTTAGACCTATGCAGGTTGAGGCCCCTTTTCATCAATGGGGTATTGAATTTATTGGGGAGATACAAGAAAGATCAAGTGGAGGACACAAATGGATACTGGTAGCCATTGATTACTTCACCAAATGGGTGGACGCAATCCCAACCAAAAAAGTGACAAGTAAAGTTGTGATAAATTTCCCAATGGATAATATTATTACCAGATTTGGTACACCATTGAGATTAATCATAGACAATGGGATGTGTTTCAGATCAGATGAGTTTAAATCCTTTTGCAGTATGCATGGTATTGCTATCTCTTATTTTTCCCCTTACCATCCACAAGCTAATGGCCAAGAAGAGTCCAGTAACAAAAGTCTTCTAAAGATCATTATAAGAATGTTGGGTGGAAACAAGAAGATATGGGATTCAAAATTAAAATTGGCTATATGGGCTGATAGGATCACTGTCAAAAAAGTAATTGGAAAATCCCCATATGAACTAGTATATGGAACACAAGCAAGAATGCCTTTACAAAATATATTACTAGTTTATAAATTTATTCTTCAGGAAGACATGGAGGTTCCTGAACCAATGGAAGAGAGAATGGAACAATTAGTAGAACTTGATGAAATGAGAAGATTAGCCCAAAACCAAAACATGAAGTTGCAAACACAAATGAAGTATTTGTTTGACAAAAAGGTAAAAAATAGAAAATTTGAAAAATATGATCTGGTATTGATGTGGAATGCTAGGTGCTAGGAGAAAGGAAAACATGGAAAATTTGAGGCTTTGTGGTTAGGACCTTTTGTTGTTGTTGGAAAGCAAGGAGAGGATTCATATTATTTGCAAAATATGAGTGGTGAAGAATAGGAGTTGCCTGTACATGGGCAATTTCTAAAGAACTTTTTCTCTTGAAAATTATAGAGGATCAAGGGTTGCCAGTGCATGGACAACTCTTGAAAAAAATTCTCATAAAATCTCCATGCACAATAGTATAGGAAGTAATGGATACAGGAAATTGCTAGTACATGGACAATCCTGGAATCCCTTATTTGATCTTTTCTCCATGTATAGTAGTTTAGGATCATGTTCATCTCCACTTGCTTTCATCCATAATGTTTGGTCTACTCACCCAGAGATCTACATCCTTGCAATGATCTCACAATCATTCATTCCTAGACGGAGCCACTATTGGAACTGTAAAATTTTGATAACCTCATTAACCCTTCATGCTTATTAGTTTCCCAAGAAGTTCATATTACAGACATAAAATTTCCTCACATAGCATTTTCACCAAGGTCCGGGTTAAATTTTTTCATATAGCCCCATAAAATTCCTTTGACATTAAATCTTTAACATTTGAAAATATCGGCATGAGTTGATGCAGGTCTCACCGATAATAATATACATCTCTTCAGTTTATCGGGAGGACATTAGAAGTGTCACACCGACGAGGATATGTACTGAAAGAATGCAGGTTCACATTTTTCTATCGACAAGAAAAAAAGTATCAGTGTGACGATGTGAGATCATATTGAACTAAATTTCTTTTTATCGATTGGAATATGAAAAAGTGTATCAGCCAGACTATAGTCATCGGAGTGAGATTTCAAAGGACTGCCCGAAGCATTCACTGGTCTTGCTGATAAAGTGAAAAGAAGACTCATTCGGTAAGACAATGATACCAGGGAGAGTTCGAGGAGTCTTACTGACCCCTCACATTATATAGACAGAACTAAGCGTATAGAGATAAAAATTGTTAAGAAGACAATGTGCGTGGTCTCGCCAAAGAAAAGTTGTATCGATGAGATAAGTCTCAGTGAGGAGATCTCAGAGAGGTCATGACGAATATCATTCTATCACCAGGACAATTACTTGGTCTTGGAAACTTAAGAATAATCATTAGCCTGATTTGTTAAGTCTAGGCGATAGTTTGCTTCGGTGAAGGTCATGGCAATATACAAAACTAAAAAGGAAAACTATCGGGGAGACTTGTGATGTTGGGGGAACTACAAGATGTCTTAGCGGATGTGTGAACATTGAACAGATGGATCGGCTAGAGATCTGAAATGTCTTGCCGATATGATCCCTGATGTGATAGTGAGAATTTCAAAAAACTTGCTTCATTCATGTCTCGGTGAAGACATTAATGGCACCACGAAGCATAAAATATTTTGCAAATCAAGGTGAGCTCAATTGAAATCATTTTTTCGCAAAATTGGTAGTGAAGGAGAGCAGAGGAATGAGCGAAAGAATCAGAGCATTCGTCCAACTTGGATTTTCAGGTGAAATACAGTAATTTCCTCATCCTCTAAAAATTGTAAATTTTGAAGAATGGAAGGCACTAGTTCAGAAAAGATGAAAGGAAGAAAACATGGGGAGGGTATTTAACCAAAGGGAAAAAAACAAAAAACTGAAATACAACCAGAGGGTACTGAGAGAAAATTAAACCAAGATCTCATAGACCAGCACCTGGTTCATAGGAGATGTTTGGACCCCAATTAGAGGATATGAATTGTTCAGTTTCCGCTACCATAGAAGAAATCACTTCGAACTAGTATGTAACCCATGGAGGCTCAATTTGGGAAAACTGGTGTGCCCTAATTTTTTTGTTGATGTCGAATTGGTGAAATTATTAGCTGGTCATTATAATCCGAAAAATAGGGCCATATGTGATTTATCTGGGAACCTGGTGATACTTGTGTTTGAGAATGCAATAAGCAAGGTCTTCAAGTTAGAAGGAATGTGCAATGAGAAGATCATAAGTGAGGATCTCGAGAGTGAATTCAAAAGAATGGATACCATTTACAAGGGTTGGAGGTTACCCCTACATAGAATTAGGTCTCATGGAAAATCGACTCCGATGGAAGATAGCAAGGGACCACCATTTCATATGGACCTCTTCGAACCCTACATAAAGAACACTTATTTTTCAGTGGGATAGGTATTGGGGATGGAGGTCCTAGAGCATATGATAGCTATACCTATGGTGATTGTTGTGAATGTTCAATATCATAATTCCAGGTCTTTTGATTATGCTTCACATGTGTTTAAGGAGTTGGATGCAGGGTTGATGGCAATAAAGAATGGAGCCTCTATCTTGCACCTCAAGAATTATTCATTGTTGATGCACTTGGTGCTATATTTTGGATAGGAATTAGGATTGTGGCCCCAGGAGTTGAGGATTTTTCAATTTGATAAGGAAGGCAAGCCATTGCCTATTCAGTTGTGGACTACTATTTATGACAGCAGGTTTGCTAATTCTAATTTCTTGCATTTTGAAGAGTACTTTGTGAAGCCCTTTTATAGGTTTTATAATCATCCTTGTGACTATTCCTTGTCTGATGAAATAAAGAGGTTTCTCAGGCCTAAGGATTATAATAGACCAATCAACCACAACTGGGGGGACTGGTATTATTTAGAAAATGCCACTATGATTAGGGTTTATGGTTTTGAAGGTACTCCATTTATTTTTCCTAGGATAGTTCCAGATAGAATTGCATACTTGGAGATTGTTAGGAAAATGGATTTATCCAGTGTCATGAACTTAAGCTCTTATGGGAATCAAGCTTTTATGCCAAGTACGATATGTTTTGGTGATTTTACTGTGTTAGCAAAGGAGGGATACAATTTATTTCTAGATAAGTTATTGCATTATAACATGAGAAAAGTTCCATCAAGGAAAAACTTTGATCTAGAGGGATATATTCATTCTTCCAGATAGAGGATAAACTTTGGAGGGTATCAGCATGTGCCCTATCAATCTGATGACATAATTAGAAACTTGGAAGCAGAAGAAGCAGAAAGGGTGATTGAGAAGCATGATCAAGAATTGATAGATGTTGGGTTGTTGTCTTCTAGTAAAGAAGTATTAGAGGCTGATAGGCCACAAGGCCCATCCAGGAAGGTATCGAGGACAAGAACTCGGGATTACACCTATTCTGCCAGAGAGATAAATATTGAGGAAACTATGGATGTGGATACAAGACATGAAGAATATAGATATTTTATAGCAGATGATGAATTTGTGAAAACCTCAGAATTCAAAACATTTTTATACAAACAAAAGGGAAAGGAAATAAGAGGACTGGTTGACAATGTCACATGAGGAAATGAAGAGCAGTTGTTAAAAAACTTGAGAGATGATGTGGAGAAAGAGATGACAAGCATGACTCCTGAGAAAGGAAGAGAGATGTTAGAAAAGGCTGGTGTCATGATTTTCCCGAGGCTAGATCTCAATTCTGCATTGGTTTCTGATAGTTTCCTGAAGGACAACAATGCTACACATAAGCTCAGCATAGAAAGGTGATAGAAGTGTATACAGGATCAAGATACAATCCTGATGAAGAGATATTCATGATCTGGGCTTTATATCCCCCTCATAAGAAGTCAGTTGTCATTGATACTTAGAAGGCATTTGGACATATCATGACTTTAAAGTTTGGAGAGGCTGATCCAGTTGCAACTGTAGAAATTGGGATCAATATAGAAAAATTAAATAAAGCCCAGATACAAGCATTGATCAGAGAGAGAGAAATGTACAAAACCAATAATGAGAGAATACTGAGAGAAAATGAACGTTTAAAGGACTTGGTAGGTGCTGTAATAGGGCCAAAAAAGATGCTCACCCAAGGTGAAAGTTCACAGGTGAAGGACCATTGGGAAGGGTCAAGTGCATACTCTCAAGGGAAAATGGACACACTTACTGCAATAATCAAAAGGAGGGAGGTCATTTTAACCACTTGGCTAAATAACTTTGGGGAAAACATTCACAATACGTGGATGCAATAAAAGAACATAGAAGAGTGGATGGTAGAATCCAAGAGAGAATTGAGGAGATAAAAAAGGATACTCCTAATACTACAGGGATTCAAAATGCTAATCGTATCATGGATAAGCACAGGGAATTCTTTGAGGAATTACAAGGGGATGCGCAGTGATTGATAGAAGCCGCCGAAGAAATATTGACTAAGTTCTGTGATGATGAAGGGGAATTGAAAGAAATGACTACATGGAAGAGCGAATGTGAATTAATACTCCAAGAGATATTGAAGACAACCACTGTGAAGGATATAACATTGGATAAAGCATGTGAGCAGAACGAATGAATGATGATGATGGAGATCGTGATCTGCAATGCGTTAGGAGATGAAAATACACATAAGCACCAAGATTACATAGATCACATGTCTGAAAGTCACTTATGGCTTAACAGAACCTAGTTAATGCTAATCTTGTTAGCATTTTATGCTTAAAACTTTTTTGAAAGGACATGTCCTTCCACCTACTAAATGTATAAATATCTATTGTTTATGGTAAAAAAGGGGAGTAGAATTAGAATAGGATATATTGTTGTAAGCACAATATTTTCAGAATGATGGCATTCAAGAAGACTATGTCGCATGTATGAATTTTGAGGAAGATAATGAAAGATTGTTGATTTGGTGGCTTCATTCTAGTATCAATTGTTTGTTGGATTTCTGCGATTATTTGATTGTCTCCAATCTGGTGTTTGTTGATTGTTTAAATTGAAGTATCAAGTATATGTTAAATTTATCAGTGCACATTTTATGTTTCTATGTGATTTGATTTATTGGGTTCTTTAATGAAGAATTAAGTTACTTTCAATCAATTACAGTAATCTAGGAATGTTATTTGGATCAGTAAGAAGAATTAGATAATTAGATTTGATATTCTGCCTCAAGTAGGGTTTATTAATTACATCCTTGCATGTTTATATGATTTATAAACTCATAATTGTATGCCAAATGATTAGAGAACTTTCTAGATAGAAACCACTCATCGAAGGCTTTCATTTGACTCCGTTTTACCCAATAAGGCACTAGTCTCCCTTATTTTCATTACATTAGCTTTATTCATTTCATTTGACATCTGTTAACTAAACATATTACATTTCACCTTCATATTACATATACTATTTATACCAAATTTCCTTTAATATTGCATATACTATTTATACCAAATTTAGATGATATCTCTCCACTATCAACTTGCCATTGTGGATAGTTTAGTCTATTAGGAAGTATAGTTCAAAATTTGTAACATTCATATAGGTATACTCTCCTAGGTTTAGCAGAGCCTTAAGAATAGAAGGTTCAACTATACTAGTTGGCCTTGTTAGTTGGCCAATAGCGTTGAGAGAGCTTGGCAACCTCTCATGGTTCAAACCTATTTTTTTGAGACCTAACAGTATGCATCAGGAAGAGTTATAAGAATCTTCTTCACAATCCTAGATTCATCTATTGTAGCACCAAGTCCTCACATTCCACCTACTAGCTCATTCACTCTTGTAGATAGGATTTAATGTTCTCATCTTTAGACATATGTAGGACCTCTAATTGTGCCTCCAAATTTTTACAACTTTTCTTCTTTGACCTTTTCATCTCCTTTGTGCAACTTTTCTAAAGTATCCTTGACATCTTTAGCAATCTTCAAATTTTGATTTTTAATCAGCTCGGAATGTGAAAGACTATTAGATTTATAATGAACTTCACCTTATTGTTTACTTCATGTGCCTTAATTTCATTAGTTGTACTCAGACCATTAGTAGGAGGAGTGTAAGTAGGCTTAAAATATTTTTCAACATCATATCCACAATACTCCAAATATCCTTCCATCTGTATTTTCTAGATAGCATAATTAGTTTCATTGAACCTAGGATACTCAAAAGTGATCTTTCCTACCATCCCAAACCTTCCTTAAGATGTTAAGATATTCTCCAAGGAACCAAGCTCTGATACCAATTTTTGAACAAGACAACTAAGAGGGGGGTGAATATATTCTGACAAATTTCAGCCTTTAAGAAAATTCCAGTAAAAATCAGATCAATCACAAATCGTTTACTCTGCTTAAATGATTAATCATTAAGTGCAAAGGAAAAAACTAAAAAAAAATCACATACACAATAGCACCATATTTACATGGAAAACCCAATAAGGAAAAAGCCATAGTGAGGATTAGATCACAATATAGAGAAAATAAAAATCGATTAGAAAGGCTCAATACCATAGAAGGCTCAATGCTAAACATGACTCACTGTCCAGATCATGACTCATTTCCCAGCAAGGCTTAACTACCTAGAGGGATCCCTACCGCAAAATTACAAAGAAGATAGAAGAGATTTGTTATAGAGAGAAAAACAATATCAATGCAACAGAGATTTCCACCACAATTCACTCAAACAATTGCATACATGCATGAATGATAGAGTACACCTTTAGCTCACTACTTTCAAAAATTGAACAATTATATTTCGCACTAAACTGCTCAAACTTGCATCACATACACACTAATTTGCATCTATCTCGTATCTATCTTGCTTGCATTCATATCTTTCACAACCAACTTGACTTGCAGTTATACTATCTTCAACTTTGAAACATATCCAAAGTCAGTCATACACCATTTTCATTTACAAATTCAAATTAGGTTGGTGCCAAAACATTCTACGGTGGAATTCGAATGAGGTAAACCAAAATGCATGCTTCAACATGCTTTTGTAAGCTTTGAAATTAGTGTTAAAGTCAAGGTCAACCAAACCAATGTAAAACACATATGGGTATGTGTAGGATCATCATGGAAAAAACAGGCCCTTAAGTGGCAAAAAAATTCAGAAAAATCAGAGTTAGGCAACTTGACGTAAATTTTTTAATAATTTATCTATATTATTTCAAAAATATGTAAGAATAGAATTTGTAGAAAATTGAATATAGTTTCTAAACTACTAGGTTTATTTTTATTTAAAAACAATCTATTTGGTGAAAATTTGGAATTTCAATGCAGTAGTACTTAAATTTCAGGGAAAAAATAAGAAGTAGGTGTCTGTTTGACCACCCTAACCACAATAAAATGATAACATTTTTTTATAATATTTTAGATATAAGTAGAAGACTCATGTCCTGATGTGATGCATATTTTTTTGCAATTTTTTTCCAAGTAAATAATTAATTATGATTTTTTTATTACAACTTTTAAAAAATATAAAAACTCGTACGTCTGACCACCTTAACTTAGTCAAAAATTCATGAAATTCATTTTTTTTTTTTTAATCCTATAGTATTTGAAGCATAGAATGTGACACATGTTTTTGATTCAAAAAATGTGATATCGTTTGAAAGATATAGATGTTTTTCAAAAAGCCTATCAATAAGGACTTTAGTCGTAATTCAAATAGAAAATGAATAATAATTGTTTATTAAATTAAAAGTAAAGCATAATTTATATTGGTGGGAAGCTGAGAATCTCCTTTACAAACCCTTTTTGTTTCATCAATTTTGGGTAAAAAAAATGTCGTCAACCACATGGGACATCATATCACTTACATATCACCACTTTTTGGCCCATCATGATCCTGCACATACCCATATATCAATTAAGCATACACAACCTTAGCATGATCCAATCTTTCTAGATAACAAAATTAACTTGAAAACATTCCCAATAGCTTATCCTAGAAACCATAAGTCAAAGACTCGAACAAGAAGAAATATGGAGCAACTACATTTCTCTTGGACCTCAACCAAATGCACTTAAAAACATAGTTCAAGATTGGTGAACATAACTCACACTATACAACGATCCAAAACCCCAAAATCTATATATAGAACTTCCAACAACCACGATCAACATATTTGAACCACACAAACATAGGAGAAAATCCTAGAACAAAACCCGAAGCAACCACTGAATACCTGCAACCTTAATTCATTACAATTTTCTCAATATCCTTGACATATAAAGCCAATAACCATTATTAATGACATCAATGACAACCAAAACTAGTTGAGAACTAGTTAACCAATGGGCATCAATGACAACACCTTCATACTTACTTTATACTTGCAACACATTAAAATTCCAAAACCCTCATTAATATTTAGATCCACATTAGCTTAATTAACCCTTAATCTGTTAGACCGATTTAGCATGAAAGAAAATAATAGAAACTAAAACACATCAACAACATGCACAATAGAACACCAAATTTACATGGAAAACCCAAGAAGAGAAAAACCATGTTGGGGATTAGCTCACAATATAAAGTAATTGCAATACTAGATATAATAGGCTCACTACTAGAGGGCTTAGTGCCCAAAAGAAATAAGGGCTCACTACCAATGGCTCACTTCCAGATTACAAAAAGGAAGAAAGAAGAATGTTATAGTGATAAATCCATCTTAAAGAAACAAAAAGGTCCACCATAGCATCACCAACACATTCAAATGCTTTCTAAAGATTGTAGACACCTATTGCTCACTGCTTCCAATGGTCTATCTCATTAAAGCTCATAGTGCACTTCACAAATTTGTACTTCACAACTCTACAATTCACATGAAACACTCTACACTCAACCCTCCATCAACACAACAATTATTTATACCTTATTCAACCTTGGAAACATTCTCCAAGGTTAGTTATATATATCAATCATGAAAATTCAAATCGAGTCAACACTAAGTATTCCAATAGTGGAAAGGAAAGAAAGTGGACCACACCACATCTTAACTCTAAGAAGAATCTCAACATCCTCTCGACGTGATAGCATACCTACATTTTCTTGGGTTTGAAATGAAGAATCTTGGAATCTTTAACCAAGAGCACATGCCTCTAAGGTCAGGTTCTAAGAGTAACAACTCCTCTCGCACATGCAACAACACAAAACTCTTTCTTTTGCTCTCATTTTAGGGGTTCTCTCATTCTAATCTCTCTCTCACACACTTTCACTTCATTCTCCTCTCAATTTTGATTTTATAGTGAATATCTACTAGACTAAGGTTCCTTCAATAGACAAAGATCTGTTTCAAGCATTTAACGATGCGTCTATTAAGTCAAGAGGGGGCTGCAAATTGTTGGTAATTCTCTCTTGCTTCTTGTCTATTTTTGAATAGATAACTTTCTACTTTTCTATCTTGTGGTACAAGTTCTCCTCCTTGAGCAGGGTTTTCTTTTATCACTTTGTATTTATTTAATTTGTCCAATTTTCTCTATCTATCTAGCTATCCATGGAGGAAAGAACACAAAAACGGGGGTTCAACTGTGACTAGCCTCAAAAAAACCCCAATGTTTTTCATCATTCATCTTGTGTGCAAATATTTTGAGTGAATCTTGGAGGAAGATCTCAAATGTAGGACCTATTGTAAGTTGGTTCTCCATTCCTTTTTGTATTTATTGTATTTCCTTCTTTTTGTCAATTTATTTGAATAAACGGATCCAAGATCTGAGTTAGTTAGTGGGTGAGTAGTATTTATGTCTAAAGATTTAGCTCTTTGTCTATATAGGACACCAATGTGCCTCTTAGAATCCAATGTGCCACGTAGGCATCCCAATCCTGCATTGTCATATTTTGGCCAAGATTTTCTCCTTCTGTGATAGAGATCCCGATATCTTTCACTTTCAATTTCTGAAGCTATTTTTTTAATCAGTTTATCTAATATTCTTCCTTTAGGCTATTCTTTGCAATTTCTTCATTATACCTTCTAGTCCTATTCAGTGGAACATGAGGTAGTCTATTGTAGTTTGTTCCCTAGGGTTCTCTTGGAAAGCAAGAGACTCATGAGAAATGGATCCCCCTTCTCTACATTTTGGTGAAGTTGATGTTAACCATGTCAGATCTTTTTCTTCAATATTTTAATGTCTATGATAATGCTATCTCTAAGGAATATTTTTATATTTTAGATGATGCTCTAGATGATTTCTTAGAAGCATCTTCTACTATTCGTAGATCTTCTAAATAAACTTCATCATCCCAAACATCTACTGCCTCTTCACAAGCTCAAAATTTAGTTAATGTTATTGTAGTCTCTATGGCTCCTCACAAGCCTAAGAGGCCTATTGTTTACTCTATTCAAACTAGCCCTTCACCTAAGTGAATTAATTCTACCCTTGGGGTCCTATATCATAATGACTCAACAGATTTTTATACAAGGTTTTTGAAGGCTACAAATGCTTCTCCTTATAATGTTGTGGCACACACATATAACACTAGGATAAATCAATAGAATCTGAATCAACAATCATCTATACCTACATCTAAACCTACTCTAGTTTCTACTTCTTTACCACCTTATCAAACAAGTCTTTCTTTGGTACCTAAACCCACAAATAAATAACATGGTGATTATTATTTTGTCGAGCAACTCCATGTTACTCCGTCCAAGATCTCACTTAGGGATTTTCTTCAGACCGTGTTAGTTTATCAAGGTGTACCTAAGGAAACCTTGCAAAATATCCTCTTGCATTCCTTTTCTAGTCTGACATATGTTAACACGTTGATGGATCATATTCATGCAAATTCACCAAATATCATATTCTATTAGCAAGAACTCCCACCCTCAGATGTGTAGAAATAATTAGCCTCATTAATGATTAAAATTAGTGTTAACAACATTGGTATTAGGTGTACCCTCATTGACACTGATTCAACTCTCAACATCTATGGTATGGATCTCTTACCTAAAATAAGGTTGACTCTTCTTCTTAAGCTCCTTCTTCTTTGTATATTTGTGGATTCAATAACGCTAGTCATCAAGCCTTGGGCATGATAATCTTGCCTTTGTGGCTGGAACCTGTTACCTTACCCACTCTATTTTATGTGATTCTTAGCCTCTTACCTTACAATATTATTTTGGGAAGATCTTGGATTCATGCTATGGGAGTCATGACTTATACTTTGCACTCTATTTAATATTTTTCCTTCAGGCTATTTGTTACAATTTCTTCATTCTACCTTCTACTCTTATTCAACAAAACATGAGGTAGTTTAGGGTAGTCCATTCCCTAGGATTCTCTTGGAAAGAAAGAGAGTCATGAGGAACATATCCCCCTTCTATACATTTTGGTGAACCTGACATGAACCATGTCATATCTTTTTCTAAAATATTATAATGTATATGATAATTCTTTCTCTAAGGAAGAATTTGATATGTTAGATGATGCTTAAAATGATTTCTTAGAAGTATCTTCTTCTATTTGTAGATATTAACAAACTTATTCATCTAAACCATCTAATTCTTCTTCCCTAGTTGAGAAGTTGTTGAACATTATTATACTCTCCATGTCTCCACAAAAGCTTAAGAGACTTGTTGTTTACTTGACTCCACCTAGTCCTTCACCTAAAATAATTCATTCCATCTATGGGGCCCCATATCATAATGACTCAATGGATTTTTGTACAAGGTTTTTGAAGGATACAATTTTTTTTTCTTACAATTTCATGGCACACAAATATAACACTAGAAGAAATCAATAAAATCTAGATCAACAATATTTTTTACCTACATCTCAACCTACTCTAGTTCCTACTTCTTTACCAAATTCTCAACCAATTCTTCCTTAAGCACCTAAACTAGTGAATAAAGTACGTAGTGATTATGATATTAATAGACTTCATGTTACTCTAGCCAAGATCTTACTTTGGGATTTGTTTCAAATTGTGTTAGTTTATCAAGGTATGCTTCAGGAATCCTTGCAAAAGATCCTCTTGCATACCTCCACTAGGCTAGCAAATGTTAATGCATTGATGACTCATATTTGTGTAGATATTTTGAATGTCTCATTCTATCAACAAGAACTCCCACCCCTACATGTGTAGAAACAAGTCAACCTATTAATGATTATAGTTAGTGTTAACAACATTGGTATTAGGAATACCCTCATTGAAACTGGTTCAACTGTCAATGTCTGTGGTATGGATCTCTTATGTAAAATTAAGGTTGATTCTTCTTCTTTACTTTCTTCTTCTTTGTACATTTTTGGATTTGGTAATGTTGGTCATCAAGCTCCAGGCATGATAATATTTCCTTTGTAGTTGGGACCCATTACCTTACCCACTCTAGTTTGTGTGATTCCTAGACCCTTACCTTATAATTTTCTTATGGAATACCTTGGATTCATGCTATGGGATCCATGATTTCTACATTGCATCATTCCCTAAAGTTTGTAGCTAATAATATAGTGATTAAAATCAAGGTTGATCCCAAAGTTGTCCACCTTTGTGAGTTCACAACTATTGGTCGAGCCTCACTTGTTTCCACTATTAAGAATTGTATTCCATCACTAACCTATAATGCATTGGCATGTTCTTCCACTACGATTTCTGTAGAGAATCCCCTACACACAAATGTACCTAAAGAGGAATAGTTGAAAGAAGAGAGTCCCAAGTCTTCCCTATTTACTTCTTATTCTTAATCAAATTTTTTTCTCGATGATGATTAGGGATCCTTAGAGTTTTCCAAATTATTTATCAAATAATATAAAGTGAACCTCCTCTATCTTAACCTTTCAATAACTTTGAGAATCTCCATTAAGGAATTTCATCATCCTCCCATTAAGGAGTGTTGTGATCCTATTTAGGACCCCAACTATTCCCCTATCGAAGAGGGTAATCATGCCTTTTATAAGGAGGCCAATGTTTTTAAACTTGATGAGAAGGATGGTTGTGGTCTTGTACATGTGTTTGACACCCATTGGTGGAATGACACTCTTTATGTAGAACCTCCTTCCTCCCAAGCATTACATACACATTATGGCCTAGGTTATAAGATCATTTCTAAATATGGCTACAAGTGTAAAGGTCTTCAGAAATAAAAAAATTCAGGTCCCTATCCAAGATAGGCCTTGTAAGCATCACTTGGGACTAAGATTCTCTCCTAGACAAGCTATGCAAACATCATGGTGGAGTGTTAATATGATTTTAGTTGAACCTTTTAATTTAGTCCATCCTAAATTGATCAAGGATAAGGTAGGATTTGATGAAGTGCCTCTAGATGTCTTCCCTTCAAAGGAAGCACTAGAATAATTATTAGGTGCCTACTCCTACTTGCCTTCCTTTCACCATAGGTGACGATTCTCATACCGCTTGTACAAAAAATTGTACTTTGAAGAGTTTTTCTTGAATATGGATGAGGAGGCTCCTCTATGTAATGTGGATGAAGGTGTTCCTATACCTCACCTTGAAGACCGCAACCCTCTCCTCAAGGGGAATACTATTGAGGTCACCATTGATTCTAAATCCTCTGAAAAAGGTGATTAAGATTGAAAAATACCTTTCTTCATAAGAAGATGAGGAACACTCTAATCTATTACATTCTTATCTAGATATCTTTCCTTGGTCATATGAGGATATGCTTGGTATTGATGAGTCCATAGTGGTCCACAATATTATACTATGTCCCAATGTAAATCTCATGAAACAAAAGATCCAAAAGATGAATCCCAAGGTGGAATTTTTGGTTAAGACTGAGATAAAGAAGTTACTACAAGTAGGATTTATCCATTCTATTGACTATTCACCTTGGATCTCGAATATAGTTATCGTTAGTAAACTTGATGGTTGTATTTTTTTTTATATTGAATTTTTTGATCTTAATTAGGCTTCTCTTAAGGATTATTTTCCATTACCTAATATTGATATGATTGTAGAATCAACTTCAGCCCATTCCTTGTTGTCCTTCATGGATGGCTTCTTGAGCTATAACCAAAATCATATTTACCCAAAATTGTAGTATAAGATAGCCTTTACTACCCCTTGGGGGACCTTCTACTATGTGGTCTTGTTGTTTAGATTAAAAAAAGTAGGTGCTACTTACCAATGAGTGATGACCCTAATATTTCATGATTTCATCAAAAAACTCTAGAAGACTATGTTGATGACATATTGGTGAAATCTATAACTCATCAAGATCAGATAGGGAACCTTCATCTTATCTTTGAAAGGATCTAACTCTATGAAATGAGGATGAACCCTCTTAAGTGTGTCTTTGGTGTAGATGCATGAAAATGTTTAGGGTTTATAGTTTCTCATTGTGGAATCGAAGTCAACACTAATATGATCGATGTAATTGATAACATGCCTCCACCTAGAAACATCTCTCAGTTATAGAGTTTGCAAGGGAAGATTCGGGTAAATCATAGATTCATATCTTAGTTGGCTGACCATAACCTTCCTTTCACATGCTTGTTGAAGAAATACTTTTGTTTTATTTGGGACGATGAGTGCTAGAAGGATTTTGAGTCAATAAAAAATTGTCTAGCCAATCCTCCCATTGTAATGTCTATTATGTAGGATAGACCCTTTCTACTATATATCATGGTATCACCTTATGATTTGGTGATCTTTCTTACGCTGTACGATGATGATGGTAGAGAGAGGGTGGTTTATAACATTAGTTGTGTTCTTTTTTATTATGAAACTCGTTATTCTACTATGTAGGAAAAATTCCTCACCCTTGTATTCATAATGTAGAAGCTAAGGCATTACCTTCTTCATGTTGAAACTCATGTCATTGCAAAAGGTGATCTTCTAAAACACTTATTCACTACAACAAACCTTGTTGAAAGGTTAGTGAAATGGGTAATGTTTCTTTTTGAGTTTGACATAAAGTTCATAACATAGAAATCGATAAAGGGTCAAGCAGTTTCTTATTATTTAGAAGATTCTCCCTCACCTTGCTCCTTCCTTGGTTTGGACCTATTCCCCAATGAATCTATCTTTGCAATTATTCACGATATTTTATGGGATAGTTATTTCGATGGTTCGTGATGTTAGACTCACTCTAGGTGGGTCTAATATTAATCTCATGTGAGGTTAAGCTAGTCCCTCTCTCCTTTTGATTAGAATTCCATTGCATTAATAATATATGTAGACATGCAAAAATTCCTTAAAACATATCACACTCCTGAATTGTATTTTTCCATAATTGGCATCGTTTTAATTATCATCCTTGAATTTCACTTCATTTTCATCATTAATATCCTTTTAACATCATTTTCACCAATTAACCTTATTTCTCTGTATTAATTAAATGATCCTAATTTTTTTAATTAATTCATCCATTTCATCACTAATATTCCTTTTCATCCACCATAACTGAATAATTCCTAATTGTTTAATTACTATCATCTAATATTTCCTCTAATCCCACATAATTAAATAATATTTATTATTTAATTATCCTACATTTAATCTTCTTATGACATGACTAAATAATTCCTAATTATTTAATTATCCTATCTTCCTTCCACAAAGCATATTCTTGAGGAATATTCCATTTCAAAATATCTCAACTAATTTATCTCAACTATTTCTAGCCCTTAATCTTGAAATCAATTATCATCCCTTGATCTTAAATATCCTAACCATTTTCCTAAAATGGTGGAGTAGTCTTGAGTTTTAACTGATGTTGTCTCTTGATCTTCCTTGATTCACTCTCCTTTGTAGGTGTTGAGGATAAATCTTAACCAATATTTGTCAACATTGAAACTCAATCATATCCCTTGATCTAATTTCTCTAAATCTATAAAACAACATTCATCCTTCACATTTATCATCTAGAGAATTTATAAGGAGATAGTTCCCAATTGATTCTTGAGAAAATTCAAGAGAACATATCTTGTCATCTAGATCATCACTCATCCATCATTACTTTTGCAAGTTATCATGGAGGCTTTGATTTGAAGCAATCCAACATACATTTCAACCAAATTTACCCAACAATGGGATTGGTAAGGTTCTTTCATATTTTGAATTCATGTGTTTTGATATTATTGATCTAACCCTTGTTTTTGATTCATTTGTGTAGAAATATCAGTGTCATTGGTAAGTGGGTTTTATCCTTTGTTTTTGACTTCATTGATTGAATTCATTGTTGCTTACTCATTCCACTTTTACCCCGTACATTTTTTGTCCCACTAGGAATGCCAAATAATGTAAGTGGTAAAAGTGGAAGAGGATAACAACAATGAATTCAATCAATAAACTCAAAATAAAAGGATAGAACCCACTTACCAATGTGATCAAGGATGAGAAGACATGAATCCAAAACAAGGGTTAGATCAAACAATCAAAACAAAAATTAATTCCAAACATAAACAACCTTACCAATCCCATTTTTGGGTAACTTTGGTTGAAAGATATGTTGGATTGATTCAATTCAAAGCCTCCATAATAGCTTGTAAAAGACAAGATGATGACCTAGAATGCAATGGTGTATGCTCAATTTTCCCTAGAATCACTTTGACATGATCTCTCTACAAATTCTCTAGATGAATTATGAGAAGAATGAGAGTTATTTATAGATTTGGAGATATTAGATCAAGGGATGGTATTGAGTTTGAATTCCCACAAAGAAGGGTTGAGATTAATCCTCAACACTCACAAAGGAGAGTGAATCAAGGAAGATCAAGAGATCATATCAATTAGAGCTCAATCTTGCTCCACCATTCTAGGAAAATGGTTGGGATATTTAAGATCAATGGATGAGAACTAATTTCAAGATCAAGGGAGAGAAATGGTTGAGACAAATTAGTTGAGATATTTTAAAATGGAATATTCATCAAGAATATTCTATATGGAGGGAAAATAGGATAATTAAATAATTTGGAATTATTTGATCATGTGACAAGAAGATTAAAAGGTAGGATAGTTAAATAGTCAAGATTATTTAATCATGTGGGATTGGAAGAAATTAGATGATAGTAATTAAGTGATTAAGAATTATTCAATTATGATGGATGAAAGAGAATATTAGTGATGAAATGGATGAATTAATTAAACAATTAAAGAAAATTTAATATGTTACATAATAAAAATTAGTGGTTTATCATTTTGATCCATTCACCTTGATAAAACCCTATTTTTCCATGTTTCAATAGCAATTTTATTTTATCTGAGGATTTTTCTATTGCTTGA
This sequence comes from Sequoiadendron giganteum, assembly GCA_007115665.2. NCBI lineage: Eukaryota > Viridiplantae > Streptophyta > Pinopsida > Cupressales > Cupressaceae > Sequoiadendron > Sequoiadendron giganteum. The sequence goes on along the minus strand of CM021100.1, from coordinate 232,005,084 downwards.
TGTTCCTTTCCTAGAGTTAATCCTAGGGAATCATCACTTTGCATAGACTTATCTATATACAATTCAAGTAGTATAAGGCTAGATATAGGCAACCCATCTATATTATTTATAGATAATTCTTCTGATACCAGTTCTCCTTTTTCTTTAGTTCTATTTTCCTTTAGAGAGGAGATTTTAATGCTAATATAAGTGCTAGATTCATCGAGTGTCTTCCTACAATAAACCTTGCATAACTTATTGTTTTCTCAAGGCTAACTTCACTTTGAAACTCTACCTTACCAGAGGAGTCTATTTTCTTAATCTTTTGTGCATTCATTTATTTTATTTGGTTTAAAACCATCTCTTGACCATTTTTTGGGTGCCCTTGTATAGGGTATGTGCAGGATCATGATGGGCCAAAAAGTGGCGATATGTAAGTGGTAAGATGGCCCATGTGGCTGACGACTTTTTTTTTCCCAAAATTGATGAAACGAAAAGGGTTTTTAAATGATATTCTTAGCTTTCCACCAATATAAATTATGATTTAATTTTAATTTAATAAATAACTATTATCCATTTTCTATTTGAATTACAACTAAAGTCCTAATTGATAGGTTGATTGAAAAATATCTATAGTTTTCGAATGGTATCACATTTTTTGAATCCAAAACATGTGTCATATTCTATTCTTTGCATAATATAGGATTAAAAAAAATTGAATTTTATGAAGTTTTGACCAAGTTAAGGTGGTCAGACATATGAGTTTATATATTTTTTAAAAGTTGTAATAAAATAATCATAATTAGTTATTTACTTGGAAAAAAATTACAAAAATATATGCATCACATCAGGACATGATTCCTCTAGTTATATCTAAAATATTATAAAAAATATTATCATTTTATTGTGGTTAGGGTGGTTAGATAGACACCTACTTATTTGTTTCATAAAATTTAAGTACTAATGCATTGAAATTTCAAATTTTCACCAAATAGGATTTAAAAAATAAATAAACCTAATAGTTTAGAAACTACATTAAATTTGATACATATTATATTCTTACATATTTTTTACATAATATAGATAACTTATTCAAATTTTTACGGCAAGTTTCCATGATGATCCTACACATACCCTATACAAATAGGTACATCTGTTGGCTTCAATTTTGGAATCCCAAGACGAAATCAATTTTGAGGGGGAAACTTTATTTCCTATCTTAGAGTTCCCCAAATGCATATTCTATAGTACCAATTTATAATTTTCCTCTACATTTTCTTTATTAGGGTGAAAGTTAATTTCTTCTACGATTATAGATGTAGAGATACCCAAGGAACCATCTTTGGAATCTTTCACTTCACTATTCCTATATTAATATAGGATTATTACTAATTCAAAGGTCTTTAAAACCTGAATCAACAACTATACTATATTTTTCAACTCCATGACTCAACCTCGGGTTAGGGTTTGAGGAATTAGGGTTAATTTTTGGTTAACAATTTTTCCTTTGAGGATGGGGTAGTTCCTCCTAATATGGACCTTTTTTTACACATGAAACATGCATTTAGACCACCCAAAATCTTAATTTCTTAGCTTATATTTTTTTGGGGGATTCAATTACAATCACATCAATAATGTCCACTCCTAGAGATAAGGCTACCAACAACCTAACATCCATTTTTAGTAGAGTCAAACTTTTTATTCTATTTTCATTATATTCCCTAATGGAGATATCAAATGGGGAAGAAACACCCAAAATTGGCGAGGCACACCTTTAATTGGAACCCATATTAGATATAAAAGTGCCAAAATTGCCTCATTTAAACTATTTAGATACAAGGTTACTACCCTAAAAATGGAGTTCTTAGCATTCCAAAATTATTACCCTATTGATTTCTCTTGCATTGTATGATCCTTAAAAAAATAAAAAATAAACCCCTTTGCAATATTCTAAAAAAGGTTAGTTGAGTTCCAAATTTTTTTACCCATACATTATTAAAAAAATCATTTAAGAATTTCCTAGTAGGTATTATATTGTAGTTTAAGGTTATAAGAAATACTACAATCTTACTTAACCTACATTCTTCTTTTCCAATAGCATCTATTTAGGCAAAAAATAATTTCTTAGGGAAAATTGGAGAGCACATAACTACTCCTCCATTGAAATCCCAAATTTCAGAGCATCCACCATCACCAATCCTTACAAAATTCACTAATTCCAGTGGTCTTGTAATCTCTTCACCAACAATAATATCTTTGTAAGATTGCTTATCCCTTTTAGACCTTGTATTTTTGGAATTAATTAACCATAATGATAGATCTAAAATATTTGGAGGTCCTCCCATTACCACAACATCACATTCCCTTAATGATGGGTACCTTTGTCCCTTTTAGGACACCGCATTCAAGTATTTTGGTAGTGAAATATATCGATATTATAGATCCTAGACAACAAGTAACCTACCATAACATGTGAGAAATAAATATGAAAGGAAGGCGAAATAAAGAAAAAAAGAAGGAAAAATTAGAATACTTAAGCTTACGACATCAAACCCTTAATGGCCTATGGCCATTGAAGCCTCCACTCGTAGAGTACCTTCAATTAAATTTGAATGATTGTTCTTAATAATAAATATTAAAATATATTATAACTATATAATATGATATTTCAATCTTAGTGAAAAAAAATGCAATAATAAGTGATAAATCATAAATGTAAATTGAAATCAACCATAGTTTATATGAAAATCATAATACAAATATTTATGTGTGAGAACAAAACCTTTATTAATTATAAAATGTTACAATATATAAAATTATCCCTCTAGACTTGGGTAACCTAATGGTGTTCAAATGGCATTAAAAATAATGATAATACTACAATATCAAGGCACCAATATGTAGGAGAAATAAATAAAAGATACCATGAATAGTACTCCAAAACAAGTAGTTGTTATCTCACATAAAAAATTAAGCATCTAGATGTTGAGGATGAATCTCATGTACCTCACCAAAATGTCAATATGCACTAAATATCAATTCCTCTTATGCAACTAAAATCCACCTCATATTTCATAACTATTATATATTTTATAATAATGGTCAAATTAACCAAGATCTGGATTCTAGATTCTCCATGGGGAGATTGACCAAAATTTTCATAAAATCCATAAACAAAAAAGCATCATACATATTATTAGGCATCACAATATTTGCCTAATTTTTAATATATTCTTAAAAGCAACTCCCAACTTAAATTCCACTGGAATTATATCTGAGGTAATTATAAGAAAATAATAATAAATAATTTTTCCACCTTGTAGAGGGGTGTCCATGTCCGCCCTCTCCATGTTGCATGGATGCATGATAATTATTCTTGACAACATTAAATAAAATTATTATAACATGTGTAGGATTTACAAGGTGAATGAAATATAATCCCAACAATGAATTTCATATCTATAAAGTCTTTGTCCCTAACTTCCCTTTATTTTCTTTTTCAAATTATTTTTTCTTGATTTTTGCATATATATCTTCATAAGTGCATTTTTCTTATTATATTAAAGTTAGGAAGGGCCCATACACTTACAAAATGACCATAAAGTCCAAACAGGGGAGCTCATGAGACATGAGGCACCCTGATGCAAGATCATCCAATGGTGTAAGGGAAATCTCGCATCACCCAAAAATATCTTCACTTTCATTTAGCCTTTTGTAGATGTTGCATTTCTGGATACCCTTTTCGTCGAAGTAGAATTCCCAACTTTCAGAATTGCTTTTTTTTTTTTTTCTGCTCAACTACTATTTTTAGTAGGTGTGAATTTGAAGGCATGAGGAGGCATAAGTTTAAGGGAAGCTTTAGGACAAAAAAATAAGCACTTTGGCGAAATAATCAGGTTAAGATCATTGCCGGTTTGAAAGTTATTCAATCTTTGAAGCTAATTTTGAGGTACTTAGAGGCTTCCCAAAGTTAGTGCATAATTAGAATGTTGTTTTTGGTTCCAAATGGAGAAAGGGGCTATTTATGGGCTAGTTTTTTAATTTTTGAGTAGTTTTTGGGGGAAGAAGATCGCATACTCCGAAAGGGGGAAAATTTGTAGTTTCTATAATTTGCATGTATTGTAGAACTTGAGGATTTGGGATCCTCTGCATGTAATATTTTCATTATTCTGAATATAATAATATTCTCTGGTTTTGTGTGTGGATTTTTGTGACTCGGGTTGGCACCCTCATCACACCCAAAAAGAAAAAGAAAAGAAACTAAACAAAGACTATCAAAAATAGAGAAAAAAAATATAAGATAAGACAAGCTAGGAAGTAGACTAGCTATTGGTCACCCAACAACTTGAGGCCATTAATGGTCTGCCATTCATTCACTAGAAATTATAGTTTTTCTTCAAAAGACGTTTCTTTTGCATGGGCCGGCCCTCTTGGGCATTGGCATAGTTGAACAATCAAATTTTTTTCCCTTCTTTTTAGATTGAGCAACATCATGACATTCCTCCCTAGCCCTCTTGCCATGACTATTGTGCAACTCTTGCTAGAACACCTAAATGGTGACCTTTATTTTTTTCACCATTTCCTTGTTGTAGTCAATGATTTCCTATAAACACTTCAAAGTTTTTTCCTCATTTTTTATGCATAGTAGCCACCTCTTCCTACAACTTTTCCCTCTCTTCCACAATTCTGAGCACAACCCTAAGCTCTTCAACTTTAGTTTCTCAATTGGCCCACTTGTCGAAAGAATTGAGAAGAAAAGACAAAAGGGCCCAATGGAACTTGTCATCAATTTCACCTCAACATACATTTTTATGGTTGACCACCTTCTCTTCTAGATATAGAATTTTACCTTTAGCAATGTTTATTTGAGCGAGTAACCATTTTAGAATATCATTCTGAACATTCACTACCTCACTTAGATCGTTAATTTTAGTTTTAGAGGCATGCAACTAGCATAAATAATAGCATCCAAACAATGGTCTTTAGGGGTATTTTCTATGTCAACACAAAGGGTAGGGAAATCTGAAAGGCTAGAAGGGTTGGTTGATAGGGGAGACTTCGAGGCTTCAAAAAAATCTTCTTGAATAGGGGATCCAATAGGAGAACCTTCAATGGAGGGGTACTAGGAATCATTGGAATTCATAAGTGCATTGTTAGTAGAAACATTTAGAATGATTATTCATAGCATTCATAACACAACTGAAATATCATCAAAATTCTTAGTTAACAACTCATGTACATTATCAATTTTTATCATAATAAATTATAATGGAAACCTCTTCTATCATATGTGACTACACTTGAAAAGTTAAAAAATGATTGAATCTATCCTAAACACATTTCATCATATTAATGTTATGTAAAGGGGCATAGTTCCACATGTATGTAAAAAATAAACACATAGGAAATTTGGTGGAATTCTCTTACATTCCAACATTTCAACCATATATTTCATTATCTAAAAGGCATCATTTAGCACTTCATTCCTCTCACACTCATCTAACTTAGAAAGCATTACATTGTGATCACACTTTTCTTAACCTTATAGATAGCCTACACTTTATCTACATATTCCAACTACATGTTGCACCAACTTGCCACTTTAATCCAAGGGCACAACAATCTCTCACATAGTCTCGAAGAGATTGTAACATTTTAACACATACCACTAGTAGAAGGACATAGGGTCCACCACATAGAATAGTAAAAAATGTCATTAGTCTAGCTAGTGAGCAACAACATAGATTGCATCCATTCGCATTGCATTTCTTCTCCTTATCAAGAATTTCATAATTATGTTCAGTTACATGTGTCTTATTTTAAAACTTCTTTGTAAAAAATATTTTTATTTATCTTTAGTAATCCCACTCAACATTATTATTTAGTTTTCATGAGTTAAAATATAGGTTTTGTGAATGTATTTTTATATAAATGATAATGCTAACACTTATTCATCAAAAATATTTGTGAAGGAAAATATATATAATTTTAATTAAAAGGGATGATACTAACTTATTCTACGCTACAAGTCATGGCCTATAATATCTCATTCGATATGAAAATGTAATAAGTGTTGCCAATAGTTAGACTCTATGATATCTTCTAGATCATATCCACAATCCTTTCCCCTTCATTCAACTACTTGTTACGCGCATATTCACTCGCCTTTGCTCTTCCCTTAAGTCAATATGTTCAAGCACATGATAAAACCCATCTCTTCATACTATAACTTTATATGAAACCAACAATATTCACATTAAACTAGAAAGCCTTATTAAAAAAAAAAAAAAAAAACATATACACATTCTAATATAAAAAAATTATATAAATTAATCTCTCGTAATTTTTTTAATCCATTTCTCTCAAGAGGTAGATGGCACATGCACTATAATTACTTTTCTTTTTTCTTTTCTAGCATAATGTAAACAATATTCGTTGCAAATTAGCATTTGACACTTATCAATTGTCTATTTAGAATTTCATTTTCCAGTGTTTACATTGCTAAAAGATAGTATTACTTATCTTGTATATGGAAGTCCTTGAACCCTTGCATCCCTTGGATAAATAGTCTGATTGACAGATATGATCATGCAGCATGGATATATAAATACTAGCTAAGGTCGTAGCACTAATGTAAAACAAATTTGGGTCACGAGGAACCTCTATAATTGAACTAATTCTGTAGGGACAGAAGGGCATTCTTCATCAATCATCCGCTGGTCTTTATCATAAAAGAAAGCGATATATAAATATGCTTCTGAAGCTTGTCAACCAAGCAAAACCTTCTTGACAAGTAATGCTTTTTTTTAACTTATTTTTAACCTCGAGTGCAACATATCACATGTCCAACAAGGACTGCACTAAAATCCAACTCACTGACTCAGACTTTAAGCCCTTGATATTGCACCATACATTTATCCAAGGCTCATAGTTCTAACCTTACATATTACTTTTCACTGCACTAAAGCTAAGGTATTCTGCTCTTTCGCTTGTATTAAATTTATCCATAAATATGGATGAATTTTGTACTTATAACACAGTAGATCTATCACAGAATATGACCGTTGTGTTTTTGGGTATCACACCTTAATGTAACCGGGGTGGAATGGACTGACCATAAGACATGATTTATCCTTTCTGACCCACTGAATGGTGCAATACGTTTAGGTAGTTTCATCTAGAAACAAATCAGTGTAAACAGTTTTTTATCATTCACAGTAAAAGTAAGGTAAATGTTTGAGGATCTAATGGAGTTTAGTCAGAGATCAAACAACAATTGTATATGCTTATAAGCTCACATCCAAAGAATGTTTGCAGTGGAAGAAGTATTACAATCTCTCTCCTTAGAAAACTAGTTAAACAAGAACCCCTTTTGTACTATTAACTTTTGCTCTCATGCACAATCTTCTTGATCCTTTCCACCTTCCATTTTAATACTAAGACTTCTAATACATATGATTAGATATGCTTTAATACAATGAATTCGAGTATCATATTATCTGGGAGCTTAGATTATATGAATTTATTTTCATTATCCATAGTTGATATTAGTTTTTCACAGTTCATTAATTAGAAAATATGTGAGCTTCCGAAATCAATTATGTATGTTTTTTGATCGATGTTTCGGATTACACCTAATGACTCATCATCAAAAACATCGAAATAAAAATGCACAATATTGAATCCCAAAACTCGCATGTTGAATGAGATAATTAGAAAAGAAAATAAACCATGAAATATGATCATCATGAAAATAACTTTAAATAACCTAATCTCAAAAATTTGAGAGCTAAATTTTATATCTCCATTATTACATATTATCTTTAATTTTGAAAGAGTTATAAGTTGTATTCAGCTTAATTGCGACAGCATCGGAGTGTGATGTCAGGATGATAGTACATGAGGTTTTACAGTTTTTCTGATGCAGATTGATTCCACTACCGCATTGCGTTTGTTTCTAATAATCTTTACCTATCTCGTACAATGAATACCCAAAATCACTAATAGTATGCCTCAGTTTTTATGTCCACAATTTTTTGTCATATAATTTCTTACAAAATTAAAAGTACCATTTGAAACTATTTGATCAACAACAGTCCACATGAATCAAAGTTATTAGCTCTTGTCAACATCTCAGCCGGGTACTGGCAGTTCGTCGTTCTAAACTTGCCATTTATGTGAACGTGGGCATCACAGGATGACAGCGAAAATTTCCAAAGCAATAATTTGAGAAGTCTATAAAAGTTCCATATATTGTTTCATACAGTCAAAGCTGTGCAGCACACGTTTGGCATTTGTACGTAGTCAGTGTAATAATGTATTGCAGTCTACTTGTGACGATGAAAGTTGAGACAGCCATGGAGACAAGAAGTGGTCCCATTGGAGCTGTATTATGGGATAGGGTTTTGCAGTTGGGTACCCTACGCAGGTTATTCCAACATTATACGTGTTTGTTGTTTTTTATTTGAGAGGATTACTAGTATATGAACTATACATTTCATTTCAGTAGTTCTATGGTGTGGAAACGCATTTTAAAATACCTTAGCATTGTTTACCCTATATATATATATACACATATGATATATATATATCATAAACATATTCTTTTGGAGAGATATATTATTAATAATTTGTAGTAATAAAATAGAAAGTAAAAGAAAAATTTTCAATTCATATGGGTATTTTTATTTTTTGTTGTGCTTTCTATGGTCATATAAAATTCTTCAAGTATCTCTTCTAGTTTTGTCTCAAAATTTAAAAGGTTTGGGATTTGATCCAAAAGTCATGATTTACTACAATATATTTATGTAGATTTAGGTGCAAGCTTATAAATTTGAACTTGAAGTTGCTCTTCTTTAAGAGCTACTTGATCATTCATGGATCCCTACACTATTGCTAGAATTTCTACCCAATTAGCCCACTTTTCAACATGGATGTCAATGTGGGTGCAACCAACCAATGAGATTTGATATTGAATCCCAATCCCATAATCATTGTGTCTCTTAGCCTACTGCTTCTAGGAATGGTACTAGTTTTGGAGGGTAGGATTGGCCCTCCTAGATGCCCTCAACCTCTTCTTGAGGGTAGGGAGGTACTCCTAGTTGACCTCAATTAGGTGTATTTTCTTTCTTGGTGTTACATATCCCTTTAAACTATCTGCAACAACCTCTAGACAACCCTCTTGAATAAGAAGAAAGTGTTTTCTTTAGTTTCATAGTATTTTCTGTACTTGGTCCTTCTAACGTTCTTTCGTCTTTATTTTGGACATTATCTATTAGACTTTGTGGATATGCTTCTCTACCATCCTCCTTTTTTCATGAATATTGTACTATCCTTAAATTAATAATGTTAAATGGAAAATATTCATAAAAAGAGAAAAAATAAAGATAATTTGTTTATTTTTTAAATATAAAGACATCAATTTTTTAGAATATATATTATATATAAAAATATATAACGTTTGTTAGTTATATATATATATATATAATGATAATTGTTTCAAAAGTAAAACAAGTGTATTACATTTGAATAAATAATGAAGAAAAAATAAAATAAATTAAAACTGAAATTTATGTTAATATGTAATAAATAAAGAAAATAGTTATGACGAAAAATAAAATAGTTGAAGTGAATTAGCATAAGGTGATCCAGGGTTACACTTTTTGGTCAAACTTGACATTGAAATCAACATTTTCCACCAGATCTTCACTTTCGTACGCCTATAGAAGATAAACTATAACTAGTGATTTGTGATATTTTGTGTTGAGAATTTAATTATATTTAAAAAAAAAAAATTAAAAAAATTGTGAATTATTTTATGTAGTTTTTATTAACTTATTTTTTTACTAAACATCATTTTGAAAAACTGATTTTATAGAAAGAATACAATTCTATTTTTTTAAATACAGTGTTTTCACACCATTATCTAGTGGATGGATATTTTTTCATAATTCTTTGTTGCATATATATTTTTTACTTAATTTTCTAATTCGGAGTAATTATAATTTGGATATATTATACTTTCAGTTGCATAACTTTTTTTGTATTCATTTGAATTAAATTATTATTTTTTTGTTGGAATAAGGACATCAATAGCCAGAGTACATGCATTTTTAAGAATTTTTTATTCTCTTTTTCCTATTTTTCCATATGTGTGAAATAAAGAAAAAATAATAATAATAATAATAAAATAAATATAATAATAAAAAAATAAAAATAAAAAATAAAAAATAAATATAATAATAAAATTAAATATATTTAAAATTATAATTTTTAGGAAGATTATAATAAGGACTACATGTTTACAAAAAAATTAATTTTAAATAAATTAATTTGATCCTTAAAAGGTAAATCGAAAGTGGTTTTTTATCAGCATTTTGATAGGTGTAGAGGAGACTCCATTATAGGTATGGTTTAAAACTAGCGGTTTTCTATCCAAGGGGGTTTGATATAAGTGGGTTTGATCAAACCCTCTTCAATTAAAACCCTTAAATTGGAACCTTTTTAAGGCTTAAACCATTATATTTTCTAAAAATATGTGATTTCAGCAAAAATCAAGATGTCCCAAAAAGTGTAACCCATTATTGTGGCAGCACCCCATAGTTATCTTTAGAAAAATATGTATAAAATATATCAATTTATATATGAGAATGATGTCTCTTGTGTCTTTTACATAAATTTTTCATGATAATTACTAAATAGTTTTTTTGTAATATATAATTTTGGGCTTTCTCAAAAAGGTAAACAATTTGAAACCTATGTCAGATCTTCAATGGATTGTGGATTCCAATGCTACCCCTCTAGTAGTATGATTAGTTCAATCAACCCCCTACATAAAAAACGTCCTCTGTTGTTTTATCACACTTTCTTGCTTGAGACTTTCATTCTATTTTGGCCTCCTCAAATCAAACATTTGGTATTCAAGGCATTGAGTTTTGTTTTGGCCCTCAGATCATCTCTATATTTTATAAAAAATTTAAATCTTTTATGCTATATACATGTAAGTTCTAGGCTTTTTCCTCTTAACACACACACACACACACACACATATATATATATAGCACCATGAAAAATTCACCACTAGTAATACACGACCATGTTAATTTTTCGTAGGGTTAATTGTTGGTGGTGCTAGTGGTGAATTTTCCTAGAGCCTATATATATACATATAATTTTGGGCTATTTTTTATTTTTATGTACAAGGTAACAATGTTGAACTCTTGGATGTCACTATATAACACCTCTTGATATAACAAAATATATTAAAACAAATATCTCTTGACATTTTTTAAATAGATTTATTTAGGATATCTATAATAGATACGTATTTCATTTGCTTGTAATATGTTAAAATAATTTCTAATATAAAAAATATTTACACTATAATTCAAAAAAACTAACACTATTAGATCCACTCAATTATAATTAACTGTTCTTTTCTATATTATCTACAAATAATATGATAGAAATAATAAATTTTAATCTAATTAAAATAATAATGATTAGTAAGTTTTAAAAATTAAGGTTATAGACCATAGAAATAATTCTAAACAATAATAATATTACATTATTTAATAACCTTATTTTCCCGAAACATAAAATTCATTGAATAAATGTAGAAATTTAAATCAATTTAACTCAAATAATTTTTAGCTTGTTTCTCTAAAACCCTAAAATATAATCATCAACTAGCTCATCTTTCTAAAACCCTATAATATAATCTTGAAAAACTTGTTCATTAAATTTCATATCATATAACATAGATAAATTTTAAATTTTCCATACAACGTAAAAAAATAATAACTACCCAATTCCATGAAAACACAAATAAAATATAAACAAGTACATAAAATCATACTAATGAAAATGATACATTATAAGAGTGACTAGCTAAAAAAATCAATATTAAAATTTTATCGTAAAAATAAAGCATTGTAGATTTTGGCTCTTATAAATAACCATTTTTTTTAATATATTATGTAAATATTAATTGATATTAAACAGATATAAATTTGAATTGACTTTTTTGGTGAATATGTGTCAGGAATTCTATTTATAAGAGAATTAAAGTATGCACATTCAAAAAAATGTGAGTGAATATGAAATCACAATCTGAAAGTTCACAAGGGTAGAGCCTAAATGAAAAACAATACATAAATATAAAGGCCACTAGGTGACAAGAGAAGTAGTAGTCAGTGGAGGCAAAAAGTCCCAAAAACTCAATCTACCCCATAAATCAATATGGTCTTGAGTGACATCGAGTGGGGGAGGTGAATCTATGAAACTATGAATAGAATATATTATTAAGAATTTATGTTTTTAATTACTTTAAAATTATCTAAAAACTGATCAAGTAAGAACATTGAAGAACAACAAAATATATCATACAATTTGAATGAGTATACCTGACAAAAAAAGTTAAAAGTATGAAATTAGATATGGAAATATCACCTAATTTTCTTATCTTGATATAAGAGAGGGAATAATGTAAGAAATTTTTAACCTACCACAAAGATAAATAGGTTGGATCATGCTCCATCTTGATAAAGTGGAAGGCTTCACTTTGCAAGCATGGTCATAAAAATGTATTAGAAAGGAAGAATTTTTTTGGAGTCTAGTATCAAATAATTTATGTCAATTTCAAACTCTTTATGTAACTAAGGAGATGTATATTTAATCATAAATAAGGATTTGAATTTTACATACAATAGATTTATATTTTCAATTATGATAGTTAAGCTGATACAAAACAATTTGTTGAGATGATTATTGAAAAATCAACATAGGAGGTAGGTTGATCCTCACTTGAAAGAAACCTTATTTCCTCAAGGATCAATATTATTTCTTATAGGTTTGGTCAATTTATTAGAATTTATTTTTATTAGTGTAGAAGTAGAACCATTATAAACAAGTTGAGTGTATAGTTACTTATTTTCTATGTGCTTGTTAAACATTAGTCTATTTTTAACATTCCTATAATATGATAATGTAATAATCGTAATTTTGTTTCTTACTATCTTGTAGTGACAAGTCTCATCTAAAGCACAAGAAGGATTCAACAAACTCACTAGAAAGGCATCCACTACACCATATATATCTAAAAAAATAAATTGATATGAAATGTTAAAGAAATGTATACATACACAAAGATAAAAGGAAATAGATTTATTCATATTACATTTGATGACTAATTATATATTTGTATCTATTATACTTTACTGGTAATTAAATAACTGTGTATGGTTAGTTTACATCTAATTAATATTAAAATGTGGGGCTTTATAAGCATTGTTCCCTACTTATAAAATTGATAGTTAGTTTACATCTAATGAAAATTAAGAAGTCCTTGATCTACTTTGTATGGTTATCATTTTCATGGTAATTATCACATATAAAGATACATAATCAAATTCTGTTTTTTTATATTAGCATTGGTTATCTATAAGTTTACACAAAATATAAGATTTTATTTCTAATGTCAACATTCTCTCAATGAATTTTTTTTTAATCACGTTGATGGAAAAATTGACACATGCAACGTAGGCAAGGTGAAGCTCACCTTACCTCTTCTAAAAAATATAATTGCTTTAATCAATTACCTTACAAAGTCCTAGGAGTTGGGTTACAACTATGCTATCTAGATGAGTAGTTAGTGTAACATATTTATACAAGGGGTATGTGGTGATTTACTCAAACTAGATTGAAATTTTAATCTATTTTCCTACTCTACTTAAATACAAAGAAAGATCAAAAGGTTTGAAGAGAATATAAGAAAATAATATAAATGTTTCATCTCAATGTTTATTTACTCTAAAACTCAATGAATTTGATAATTGTGATACTTAGATTAGTCAAACTCAATAATTTATATCCATAGTGCAAGTTTCAAAGGGATTTATGTGATGATAAAGTGAGATTTATCCTTAACTACTATATTTCACATACACTTTAACAATAAACTCAAAAATTTTAAGCACAAATATTTCTTTAAATATTCAATCAAATAAAAGATTTGATATTTAGGAACTTTACCATATGCAAGAAGAATATTCTAAAATAACAAAGACCGCAATTGTATTTTATTAGAATATTCTTAAATGCCAAGTACAATCTAGCAACAACTAGATTGGAATTTATGGTTCTACTTCTCAAGAATCTATCTCTGACTAAATTCTAATTCAATCACCTTGATTGCGTGTAGGGCTTTTGTTCTCTCCCAATTCAAGGATTTTGTTGAAACATCTACAAAATTCTAGCAATAAATATCTTCTCTTCTAATTCAATCACCTCAGTTATGTGAATATTTTATGTTCTCTTCTTCGGTTTAAACCTTTTGTAATTCTATATTCATATATTGTAGACTTAATGGTTTAACAACTACTTGTTGAATCTTCTCCATTTCAACCTTCAACTAAGTGGGAGCTAAGGAATACTTCTACAAATTTTGGTCATTTTGTTGTGTATCATCTTATTTTCCATGACTAATGTTTCTTAATTCTACCATCATTTCCTCTTCATTTTCAAGTTGTTCCTTATGTGACTCTTCTTCTATTGATACTTTGGATGAGGAAGCATCAAAATCCTTTTTTTTTATTTTCAAAAAGAATATTCATCTATTTTTTCTTGTCATATGTTAGCACCCACTCTTCTTGATTATCCTCTTCTATAAAATCTTGACCAATTATACCTAAAATCTCATCTTGACTTTTAAAGTCTCGTTCTTTTTCTTTTAGAAGTGGCTTGTTCTTTATGTACATCTTATTCAACACTCTTTTTAGTTTCTTCAAAAATATTTTACATCAATATATTCCTGACCTAAGGAGGTATCTTTGAATCTTTCATTTTCTATATCCATCTTATCATTTTCCTTACCTTTGAATTTTCCTCATTTTAGAGACACATCTTGTTGTTGTTGAGACCCTTGTGGATTGGTATCCATCATCCTAAATGTATGTATGGGGAAAGAAGGAATTATTGTTGATTATATGAGTAGGCGCCTGAATTTGACCACCCCCATATGGTCAAATTCACTCTTATATTCTTCTATCCCATGTCCATAAGCCATATTAATTAAATAATTTATTATTTACTTAATATTTCATCCTAGCCCTAATGTCCTCGAAGGTGTTTGATTAATTAATTAAATACCTTACCCTCTTCCTCTCTAAATTAAATAAATAGTCCAATCTATTTAATTTAGTCATCTTTCCCAAATGAATTAAAATCAATTTTTAATTCATTTATTTTCTCTCTCCTTGTCCCATCCTCCAACATTTTCCCTTAATCTTGATTATATCACTTAATCCTTAATTAAGGTGTGCACATTCCTAATCATGATTAGGGTCACAAACTCCATAAAATGCAAGTGGATGCCTAATCATGATTAACCCATCTAATCCCTCATTTGCACAACCTAAATCAATGATTAACCCAACCTAATCCCCGTGCCATTTATGATTAGAAACACCTAACACTTCCTTCCCTTTAGTGAGACCTGCTTCAGATTTCATCACCTGGGGGATGATCTTGACCACGTGTTACCAATAGGGTATATAAAGGGATTAAAGTTGTACACCAATCTAGTCATGTCATGTCTAGCGAAGCGTTGATACTAGGGTGATTCCTAGTTAAGACATGCAAGGTTGGTTTGAGTTTCCAATACCTCACTGTGGATCTTGAACCATGCTTGTGACAAACTAGTGTTCATATGTGTTCCTCACACACCCTATTGGTGTATTGAGGACTCCCCTAATCACCTATTCAACCTAGTTTAATACTTGTGTTTCAAATGTAGCTTGGTGTAGTGTAGGGATTGTAGACGGTACCCCAAAGATACTCACCACATAATCCCTTAGGTTGAGATAGAAATCCTCATGGTGAACTATGATAGTTCTTGAGGAGAGAGAGAAGGTGAGCCTGTGGTGTCCATTGATGACCATGTGCCATTGGATCTCTAGCTATCCACCTTCATGAGAGAGGGTGCTTCCACCTAATTTCATGGAGTATTAACCCCTCAAGGTGGTAGGCATACATAAATTTTTTAAACCCTTAACACTAATCCTAGGGTTGTTCATGTGCTTAGCATGTCTTCTTGTGTGATAACAGTGAGTGTCTTTAGTCTGAGTCAGTCTTTGCCCACTGTCTATTTTTTTGTTGTTTTAGCTCCTTTCCCATAGTCCATCCCTTCCTTGGAGGCGAATTTACTTCCTACAAAGGAGAATTTTCACTATGGATAGGTGATCCTACCCTTCGAGGGGAAAATATGTGTCTCTTTCTAGTCTAGTCAGTCAACCTCGATAGGAAAATTTGGTTCTCATTGAGGTGAATCCGCTTGTCTCATCCTTTAGGCAATCACGCTCCCCAAATGGGTGAATTTGATCTAGTCATCCATACATATTGGTTTTCCCTTAGGCAATCCTGCTTCTTCCAAAGGTGATCCCACTTCTGCCTTTCCCTTAGTTAGGTGAATTTTCTCTCCACAGAGGTGATCTCACGTTTGAGTCTGTAATGTCCTCGTCCATACTATTCAAGAAATAGGTGAACATGTGTCCTAAATAGGAATTTCCATGTTGTGTTTGTACACCCCAAGTGACAGGCGATCCTGCATCATAGATAGGAAAACTTGCTTTCCAGAGAGGTGATCGAAATCCTTCCCATCCATACATCTTCTAGTTTAGGTAACTCTATAACCTATTTGGGTGATCTAATGATCTAATTGTACAGTTAGAAGATATAGGTGAACCTATGAAACCTAAAAAGGTGATCCTACTACATGTAGGGGAAAAATTACAACATGTTGGATAGGTGAACCCTGTAACTGTAGATTAAATCTGTCTAATAAGATCTGCAACTAGAAAGAACAATATTAATCCTAATCTAAATCAAAACTAATCTAAAATAAAACAATAAAGAATGAAATTGAAAACATAATGAATAATTAACAAACTGAATTGATCTCACCGAATATGTATTCACCCTTTCGAATTAACTCCATTGCTCTTCTCCATTTTGCCTTTTTAGTGTTCTTGCCCTTAGATTTTTGTGTTTGAATGCAAGTATAGCTGTGTTGAATGTCTAAGCAAAATATCGAAGATTTTTTCTTCTCAAAAGT
The DNA here is from genome assembly GCA_007115665.2 of Sequoiadendron giganteum. Lineage (NCBI taxonomy): Eukaryota > Viridiplantae > Streptophyta > Pinopsida > Cupressales > Cupressaceae > Sequoiadendron > Sequoiadendron giganteum. The sequence continues at coordinate 231,987,995 of CM021100.1, read as the reverse complement.
GTATAATTTCGGGAGGAGGAATAATGATATTGACAGGCCATTTTATAGATTGTAGGTTTTCGAATGATCGGCTCAGATTGAAAGAGAGATTGACAGATGAGATTGATGAATGCCATGCAATGAGTTATGTAATAGATAGAACGTGAGTTCAACTGTAGGATAAAGACTAATTTTAGAATGTGAGTTAGAACATGAGTTCCAATCTTAATCTTCAAAAATAGAAGAAATAGACTTTGTATGCAAAAGCCAAAGTTAGAAGTTGGAGAATAAATGCATTCGAATGCAAACGTGAGTTAGAACTAGTTAATCAGCTAGTTGTGATGGAAAGTTCTCTCACAGAGTTAAACTGGTGTTTAAACTGAAGAGATAACTGGAGAACTAAAAATAGAACTCGCGTCCGAAGGTGAGTGAATGACCTAGTCAACTAATTAACAGAAGAATGTGACATAAATAATTAAATATGAATTAAATGCTAATTTAATTCAACATTCAAAAATAAGACTTTTAATTAAATAAATAAAGTAATTTATTTAATTTGACTGTTTGAAAAGGATAAATATGAATAATTAAATAGTAAATATTTAATTATAGATAAAGGGGTTAAATAGATAATTAAATAAATATATTTAATTATAGTTGGAAATTTATGATAAAGGGGTAATTAAATAATAAATTATTTAATTGATAGATAAAGGGGGTAGAATAAATTAGTTAGGGACATAATTAAATAATTGTGATGTATTTAATTAGTCAAGTTGGATAAAGGTCATTTAATGAATTAATTAAAAAGCGGTATTTAATTAATAGAGGAAATATGTGTTAGAAAAGGTTAATTAAATAATAGACATTATTTAATCAAGATGACAGACTATAGAAAATTATGTCGAAATGTGTACTCATAGGCCTAGACCAATTTTCGGTATCTATAGTTTACCCTTCTTTGATACAATGTTGGTATGACGTTGTGTCAAAGAAAATATGCCCTGATCGTGCCCCAGCATGAAGTAGGTAAGGGTATGCCCCTAGTGAAAGGGAGAATGATGAGGAGGTAGTGGTATGCCCCTCGAGAGGATAGGCAGGTTTTAAGAACATGAGTGTGCTCTCGAAATGGATAGATAATGGTGGTGAAGATACAGAAAAGAAGAAATGTTAGCGTGGATGATTGCAGAATGCTAGTAAAAAAACAATTAAGTTTGATTGATTGAGAAAAAGACATAATCTTTGATATATTGCCAAATACGCTATACTTGCTTGTTATCATCATTTGGCGGGACATGACACAAATGGATAGTACACACTATGATATGAGATAGACCATAGTGTACAAAGTCATCCATCTGTGAAAAACAGACAGTCACAGACAAGGAGTGTCTTAACTCAGACTAAGGACAAGATGCCCCAATCGTTTTGTTGAAACAAACCATAGACAGTAGACAAATAAAAGACGGGTCATGAGATGTCATCGCTCCTCTAAATCCTTGATAGGACATCCTAGAGGAAACTAGTAACATGACTCAAAAACCAATGTTAAAAAGATAGTTGACAAACAATAGCCAAAGAAAAAGAGTCTTGAGACATTGTTGCTTCTCTAAATCCTTCAAGGGACATCCTTGAGAAAGCTAGTAACAGGATCCTGCACAAATCGATAAAAAGATAAGACAAAATAGGATATAAAGTCCTAAAGCCAGATAAATGTATTCACCAAAACTTGATCTTGTGGGATTGTTTGATGTTTGAAATAGCGTAATGTGAGAGAATGACACATACCGCATAAGACGTTGAGTCTGGTTTCGACTTGGTGACTTCTATATAAGGCATGACAAAGCCTGGTTTTAGTAAGGAGTGCTGTATAAGACATTGGAGCCTGATGACATTGAAGTGACAAGCCACACGAGACTATGACAATTGATGACGTTTATTGACAAGAAAGACATATCTTGTTTAGACATAGGTTGATTGCTTTAACAATGTGTGTGATATTGACTTGATAACTGTTTGAGATGTTTTGCCTTATTGATGCATGACTTGTTTTGATTCCTTGACTAATAAAAGTGTGTGTGTGCTGACAGTGTATGACATGAAATGATACCCTAAACTATGATATGCAACTTGTCTGATAGTGATGTGAATGAACCCTAATGGACTGACCTAGTGTGGTCTCAGGAGCTCATCAATTGATTAGCCTTGCCTACGTTGTACATGCAGAGACCTCGTAGTTCGACATGACCAATGACTTTGACTATACAAAGTGTCATGATTTAAATGTGTGATACATGACAAACGAAGACTGACAGACCTAATGCCTCGGGGGCACATTGATTGATGGCCTTGCCTACGTCCCAGTCGCAGAGGCAATGTAGTTTGACTATGTCTATGACTGAATTAACATGACCGGCTTGACATAATGACTTGACATGATGACCTTACATGATGACCTGACTCTATTTTGGGGATTTTCTGACATTTTTTGATTTTTTTTTAGATTTTTGAAGTTTTCTAATGTTTTTGGTATTTTTCAGGAGATTTTCGATGATGCGACGTTATGTACAAGGTGTTAGGGCATAGAACAAGGATTTTCCCCCAGTCGGGAATAAGATTTGGAAGATGGAGTGGGTAATGTGACGGAATGGATGCTAGATGTCAATCATTTCAAGGAATGGATAAGACAACCATTTATTATGAATGATGACGAAAAAGTCTGATTAGAATGATGGTAGACGGAAGAGCGAGCTTGACTACACATGGTGCCTGTTTGCCAGGTTTTCACCATGGTACTTATCCATAATGCCACCGAAGTGGTTTTCACTATTGGAGGGATTTATTTCTCTTTTTTTTTTTCTCAATTTTTTTGGTGTTACAAAGATGCCTATTTGCCAGGTTTTCATCAAGGTAACCATTTTTTTGGTTTTTCATTTTTTTTTGTATTTTTCTAGATTAAGACACGGATTCTCAGAGACTAAGCATAGAACCTCTTTAGATGTAGACTGTTGATAGGGGATAAAAGCGGCTCTCCTTCAGGAGTAGAGAGTTGGTACACTCCTAATCCAAAGGCTTATGTGACTATATAGGGCCCCAACCAATTAGGCTCAAACTTACCTGGTTTCTCTCTTTCAACTTGGTTCTTAGGATTCTCCATTAATACGAGGTCACCAATGTCAAAGTGTCTATTGAGAACCTTCCTATTGTAACTATGACGAAGATGATTCTGATATGCTTGCAAATGATCTAATGCTTTCTATCTTTGTTCATCCAACAATTCTAGCTCTTGTAACCTTGAGACACGGTACTCTTCATCGTCCACATGACCCTTCAAGGATACCTGTAGAGAATGTATTTCAACCTCGATAGGTAAGATAGCTTCGGACCCGAATACGAGGGAAAATGGAGTGGCACCGGTGGGAGTACGGATGCTTGTGCGATAAGCCCATAAGGCAGGATTAAGCTGTAGGTGCCAATCACGGCCAGCGTCATTGACAGTCTTCTTAAGGATTCTAACAATAGTGTTATTAGATGCCTCAGCTTGGCCATTACCTTGTGGGTAATATGGAGTGGAGAAATGGTGTTTGATGTGGAATTCTTCACATAAATGGCATACTTCTTGGTTCTTGAATGGGTGGCCATTATCTGTGGTTATGTATTATGGTACACCATACCGACAAATGATATAGTTTAGGATAAACTTAAATATTTGTGTGCCAGTTATGTATGTCATGGGAATAGCTTCAATCCATTTCGTGAAGTATTCGGTGGTGGTGATGATGAATTTATGGCCATTTGATGATGGAGGGTGTATCTTACCTATGAGATCAAGTCCCCATTGGGCGAAGGGCCATGGTGAAGTAATTGGACGAAGCTCCTGCGCTGGTGCTCTTATCAAGTCTCCATGTATTTGACATTGTCTACACTTCTTTACGAAGACGTATGAATCTTTCTCCATTGTAGGCCAATAGTAACCTAGTCTCATAATCTTGTGGGCTAGAGTGGGACCACTTGAATGAGATCTGCATATACCCTCATGTACCGCTCACAAAGTTGTTTGTGCCTCTTCAGCATCAAGACATCTTATAAGGGTGTTATCTAAGGTGCATCTATATAGGGTTTCTCTGATGATGGTGTACTTAGCTGACTTTTGGATGAATGTTCGACATTGGTTATTAGACAAGTCTTGAGGTAGGGTTTGGTCAGTGAGGTAATCGAATATGTCTTTATACCAAGGAGACGTAGGACCAACAATTGTACACACTATCGCCGTATCAGGGACATCATAACCAGGAACCAAAAGTTGTTCAACCAAGAACTTGAACTTAGGCACATTACTCGGAATATCCAACAAGGAACCCACGATTGCCATTGCATCTGCAGCTCTATTCTGGATACATGGTATTTGTTGAAAAGTTATGTCTTTGAAATACTGTTTGAAACTATCTGCCATTCATTTGTATGGTGCAAGCTTCTTATCCTTAGTCTCGTAGTCATCATTTACCTGTCGGATTACAAGTTGAGAGTCGCCAAAAACATGTAGGCTCTTAATTGTCCATTGAACTACCATTTTCAACCCTGTCACTAGAGCTTCATATTCTGCTATATTGTTGGTACAAGGAAATGCAATCCTGAATGATTTGGGAATGGTATCACCTTGAGGTGTGACAAATAATATACCAGCTCCTGAACCATGATTTGTGTGTGACCCATCAAAGTACAGTTTCCATTCTGTTTTAATGTCAATGTTGAAGAGAAATTCATCTAGAAAATCTGCCACTAATGGATGGTCTATCTTTATAAGTGCATCATCTAGTTGATCTACAATCACCTGTCCTTTTATAGCCTTCCTTTCGACATACTGAATGTCATACTCGCTAAGTATCATGACCCATTTAGCCAATCGGCTTGTTAAAGCTGCCTTACTTAGGAGGTATTTAAGTGGATCAATCTTTGTAATTAGCATTGTTTGTCGATTGAGCATATAGTGCCAAAGTTTTTGGGTAGCAAAGACTACTGCAAGACAGGCACGTTCTATGTTTCTATAATTCAATTCATATCCCACTAAGGTACAAATGATATAATAGACTGCTCTCTCATGACCTTGATCATCGTGTTGTGTGAGAAGAGCCCCTAATACCGACTGAGTTGCTGAGATGTAAAGTATCAATGGTTTTCCCTCTATAGGTGGCATTAAGACTGGTGGAGTAAGCAAATAGTCCTTGATTTGCTGGAAGGCCTCTTGACATTTAAGGGTCCATACAAATGGCACTCCTTTCTTGAGTAGATGCTGAAATGGATGTATTTTATCAGCCAATTATACTATGAAACATCTAATTGACTGTAATCTCCCTTGTAAGGTTCTGTGTTGACCAATACTAACTGAAGGAGGCATTTCTATGATAGCTCTTACCTTCTCTAGATCTACTTCAATGCCTCTGCGAGAGATGATATACCCTAATAGTTTCCCTGATTTGACTCCAAAGACACACTTCTTCGGATTTAGCCTGACATTGTAATTCTCCAGCCTTTGGAATATCTTGTCTAAGACTTTCAAATGATCTTCCCTTGTTTCTGATTTTGCTATGATGTCATCTACATAATCTTCCATGAAAGTATGTACAAAGTCATGGAAAATTGTAGTCATGGCCCGCTGATAGGTAGCTCCTACATTCTTAAGGCCAAACGGTATAACATTCCAATAGTATGTGCCCCATGGACACATAAACACTTTTTTGTGTTGGTCTTTAGGTGCTATTTTAATCTGGTTATATCTAGAGAAACCATCCATGAGGGATAGCATCTCGTAGCCTGCTGTAAGGTCTACTATCATGTCAATATTCGGAAAAGGAAAGTCATCCTTAGGACATGCCTTGTTGATGTCTCTAAAGTCAGTGCAAATGTGAATGCCCCTAGTTAACTTAGTCACTGGTACAAGATTTGATATCCAATCTGCATAGTCTATTGTCCTTATGAATCCTACATCCAAAAGTTTCTTAAGTTCTACCTTGACCGATAGAGCAATTTGCGGATGCATCTTCCTCAACTTCTGCTTGACTGGCTTAATACCTGGTTGTAGTGGTAAATGATGCAATATTAGGTCTGGATCCAGCCCAAGCATGTCAGCATACGACCATGCAAAGTTTATTTGTCTCTTTGTGAAGAAGTCCTTAAACTCATGTCTTTCTGTCTCTGTTAAAGAAGCTGCAAAATATACCTTTCAAGGATTCTCTTTTGTACCTATGTTGACTTCAACAGATTCTTCCACTAGCATCGGTGACTTTTCCTATTCAATGGGGAGAATATTTAAACCTCTATCCTTGGGTGCCTCTGAGAGGTTTTCGCCCTCGGATACCTCCTTTATTTTGTCTTTTTCTTCGTCCAAAGGCGCCTTTCAGTTTTCACCTAGGGACTCATCATTTTTCTTTTTATTGTCTTTTTTCTTTTCATTTTCATTTTTGCGACTAGAGGTGAAAATAGACTCCCTAAAGTATGCCTTATCGTCCAAGTCTATGTTAAAACTTGCTTTATGGTCCCCTCTTGGTATGCCTTCTCTAAGTCCCATGAACTCAACAATTGCTTCGCCATTCTCGAATGTATCTATGATAGGTGTACCTTGTTGATCCCAGTCGATGAGTTCAGGATATATAAGGGGCATGTCATCATCAAAGTTTTTAAAATTATCTGCTGACAAGGTTAATACGGAGTGGTTGACATGGTCACAAAAGTTTTGAACTAACTCCTTATTCTTCTTCCTAGGTGTAGGTATACTCTGATGTAGGACCATAGTAAGGGCAGATTCATCAGAAGATGGGTTTTCAGGTGCCCAAGATGCATGATCAAGGGTTTCCCAATAATAGTTCTCTTGCCATTCTTGTTTGGACAAGTGTTTCTTAGGACGAGGACTAGATAGCTTTGGTTCAGGTTTCATGTTGAGGTCCAATTCTACAAATAAGGCATCTATGTTCATAGTACTAGTAGATGAAAGGGACTCCCATTCACCATCACTAGAGTAAGGGGATTCATCATAGATTGGAGGTTTGTCATAAAGTGGGGGTTTGTCGTAAATTGGGGGAAGTGTTTCATGAGATGTCTCGATGTCTGCGTAATCATTCACTTCCTCTTGAAATGATAACGAAGTACCAGGAAACCTGATTCTAAGAGGTTGACACCCTAGCCCTAGATATTTCGGTCGTGGGTAGACAATAATTGGTTCTGTCCTTCCATTCTGATATAGACCTAACCCGCTGTGCCCATCATAGCCTTCTTTTTGCATTATTTTAAAACCTTTTCTGTACTAGTCCTTGGCTATTTGAATAGATGGGGAGGGGTATTCATGTTCTTCTTGATACAACCAGGAATCACCTTGATCCACAATTTCTTCGCTTAACTCTCCCCATTTGGTTAATGTCATTGTAGGGGGAACATGAAACGTGACCACTGACTGTCTTCTATCTGCAATGGGTAGGCCATATGCCTTAGGTGGAATCAGTTCACTAACAAAGTATGATGCCTTTATTTTGTATTCGCCACAGCCCTTGTCTTGGATCTTGAGTTTTGGAGTGGATGATAGTGGTTTGAATGAAAGGGACTTAGTGAGATGTGAGGGGTCAATGTATTGTGATAAAGTGGATGAAGAAGCTTCTTGGTTAATTGGCACTTGTCATTGTGGAATTTCCTTTAGGCTTGTACAATACTGAAAAGGATCTGGATCACCATCAATGGTGATCTTTGTGCCATTATAGGGGAATTTGAGACATTGGTGGTATGTTGAAGGTACAGCCTTCATTGCGTGTATCCAAGGTCTACCTAACAACAAGTTGTATGGGAGGGTGAGATCCAAGACTTGGAAGCTGGTGTTCATGATTGCTGGGCCAATTCGGATAGGGAGTGTGACAACTCCTTTGGATGATCTTTCCTCATCATCATAAGCCTTGATGATTATACTCTTAGAGCTATCTACACAGTCTTCTGAGAATCCTAATGCATTAACCAATTTAAGGGTACACAGGTTCAAACCTGCTCCTCCATCCACCAAGACTCATCTGACTCTGGTTTCATGGACTAAGACTTCAAGATGTAAGGGGTCATTATGATCTGACTTTTTAGTAGAGTAATCCTATTGGGAAAAGGTGGAATGATGCGAATTGGTTAAATATCCCACCATCTCATTGAAAGGATTGACATCTAAGTCTATAGGAATAGTTGTATTCTGTAGAGCTTTGTCAAGGATGGCTCGATGCCCAGGTGATAAGGTCAACAATTCCAAGATAGATATTTGCGTGGGGGTTTTACTCAAATGATCAAGAAGATTGTACTTGAACTTGGAAGCTTGCATAGATGGCTCAAAAGAAGGACCTGGAATAGTGATCTTTGTTTTGTGTGTGTTTACACTACATTCTGGATGCTTCTTAATGGTGAAGGTATCGACATGCTCATTTTCCACGTGGAGGCTATATACGATCTTTCCTTTTCCATAGTCATAGTTGGTGTTTGCGTAATTGGCTGATGGATTGGTCTTAGGTCCCGAACTGGAGGCTTTTCCTTTTGTGTGGTCATGTAATGGGTCCTTGAAGACCTTATGATCACTATTCTTAGTGTTTTTCTGCCCACCAACCTCTATGGTTCCATTCTCAACAAAGTCTTGTATTATGTTCTTGAGTTGACGACATTGTTGGAGGTTGTTCCCTTTGGTTTGATGATATTCATAATGGGCTTTGTCATCCCACCAAAAAGGTTTAAACTGTCCTGGATCATACTCCATTGGTTCCAAAGGTTTGATGAGATTGTGTTTAATCAACTCTTTGTAAAAACCTTGATTGGTTGTCCTAAAGGTGTAAATTCATGTGTAGGAAATCTCCTTTGTTGTGGTCTTTGTTGTTGTGAATTTTGGACATAATTAGCTTGTTGATCTAGACTATTTGTCGTGTCTTGATTGGAGTTGTACCCTCTAAGTCTGATAACTGGTCTCGTATGTATTTTTTTAGCATCAACAATGCCATCATTTGTAACATTCTTGTTCCTAGACCAGAATTGCCTTCTATCATTTGGTGCGTTTTTATTTTGGACAATGGGGTTTCTGCCTAGTGCTTTCATTTCTCCTTTGTCTATGAGGCTTTTCTCAAGGATGATTCCCTTTTGTACTAAGTCTGAAAATGAAGTACAACAGTGTACCCTTAGATCACTTCACAATTTGGGGTTGATGTTCTCTAAGAATATTGTGACCTTTTTTTTTCAGGTATTTCAACTGGACACCTACTAGCTAGACTTCGCCACCTCTGGAAGAAAGTGGTGAAATTTTTGCCATCTTCTTGTGTCATGTGGCACAAGGTTGCAATTGTTACCTCATTGTCTATGTTAAAAGCGAAATGTTCGATAAAATTCTCAGCTAATTCACCCCAAGATCGTATACCATATGGTAATTTAGAGAACCATTCCAGTCCTATCCCGACAAGGGTTCGTGGAAATAGTCTCATCAAGTATGTGGGGTCATACGCTATGTCCATGCACGCTCTTGAGAACTCTCTAATGTGTTCTATAGGATTCTTTCCCCCATTATACTTAGGAAAAATTGGTATAATGTATCCATGGGGAAAAGGTGTCATGTAAAGCACTTTGTCAAAGGGACATGGACATAGGTCTTGCGCTGAGATAGTTCATTTTCCGGACATAGACATGTTGTCCATCTGCTATTGAAGATTTTGCATCTTGTTTTGAAGGACATCGACTTGCGTCAAGGACATGGTGTTCATGATATTTGGATCAATGTAAGCATTTTGATATGCCATGTTCTATGATGGTTGTGATTAGGCAAGGGAATATATTCTGTCAAGATATTTTGATTCGGTATAGGGATATTCCCTGTCTGAATGGTTTGAGTAGGTATGGGAATGCTTCCTGTCTAAAATGTCTGATTTGGAATAGGAATGCTTCCTGTCTGAATGATTTGACTTGGTATAGGTATATTTCCGCCAGCTTTAGTTCTCTTACCATTCATGTTGGTACCAAAGGGGTTGGAGGAAGTTGCCCCCGCAGTGAATTGTAAACCTTGTGTTATGTTGAAAGGGGTTGTGTTTACAACTAATGATGTTTGAGTTGGTATACTAGTTGGTATTGTTGTGATTATTTGGTGAATAGAGACTGTTGATGTTGTAGTTTGGGATGGTTGAGTTGACTGTGTTAGCAAAGTACGAATATCAAATCCTATGGGTAGTTTGGCACCTTCTGCTAGCAATTTTGCTAGATAGCGTTGGGGATCATTTGCCAAACATTCATCCATGAAGGATAAAATTCAGGATCTTGTACTGCCACGTCTATGTCTTCTATGTAAATCTGACCATGCGTGTCCCTAGTGACATGTTTTTCTAGCAAAGGCTTGTGTGGTTGTTTACTTCCTGACGGTTGGCTTGTGAATGGATTGATGAATTCGTTGGGGTCTGTCATTGCTTTGTGTTTCTTTTGGGACCTTGTTTCGATCATGAAAAAGTTGCTCAAAATGGGTAATGCAGACTATGTCTACAAACTGATATGACCTACGTCTATGTTTTTGGATTTTTCTGACGATAAATGACGTAGCTAGAATGGTTTCTAAAAGACGTACACTAAGATGATGTATGATAGGATTGACAATATGCAAGATGTGAGTAGACTATGACAATAAATGATTCTAAGATAGTATAACCTACCACCTATGGGATAAATGCATGCAAAGACTCGTTTTCGACCAAGGAACCTGATTGTATGACAAGGACAGTGACAGCGTGAATTTTTCAAACTAGACTAAATGAGCTTAAAAGATCCACTAGATGGGACTAAAGTGACAAGGTTCAGTGATTTTGACAAATCGACATATGAATGTTTCCAATGACGAGGAAAGTTATCTAATCCTGTGATATGAATTTCCTAGGGAGTATCTATATGCATGCAACTTAGGATGACTATGACTAGGATGTTTACTGTGACCAAGATGTATATGATGCCTAATGATGGTAACTAAGATGTATATGACACCTAACGATGCAAGGTTTTGAGAAAAAATTACCAGTTTTGAATCTAAGGTTGATCTTAAAAACCCACAGCAAATTATGACAATGATGTTCTGGACTCAGCTCGCGGTTTTTTGATCTTTTCTGTTGACAGTCAAATGCGGTTCTCCTAACAATTGCGGTTCAGATTTTTACAGATGCGGCTTTTTGACAGTGCATGCAAAGTTTCTGATAGTTGCGTTTTTTCCTATGACAAATGTGGTTTACCTATGCACATGCGGCATCTAAACTGGTAGATGCGGTTTGCATGCACACATGCGACTCGAAAACTAACAGATGCGGTTTGCATGAACATATGCGACTCAGACTGTGACAGGTGTGACTCGTGATATGCAGATTATGAAAAAGTGAAAATTTTGACAGCTAGGTGCTGCTTTTCCCCTAACAGATGCGACTCGCTAGTACAGATGTGGCATTTAAACTGACAAATGTGACTGTTTCTGACAGTTGAAATTTTTCCCGAAAGTTGTTTGACTGACTTTTTTGTGTTTGATCAAGATTTTGGCAAATATAGCAAACAACAAACACAACATTCAAAGTATTTTCAATTTTTTGATGGATGGACTGTTGAGACTCGAAAAACATTTACACCCTAGGCTTTTAGGACAGTACTTGTTGAATTCTTACTTGGATTTCTCCAGCTATAGGGTGATCCCACAATAGTGGTTTACAATTCTTGGGCAAACTGGACACTACAATTATTATTTTTAACTAAATCTTCACTTTTGGGCTCTTGTAGTGGCTAAACCGTGAGGAATTTGAAAATTATGCAAACTAGAGTCTCATCACATTTTGTCTGTAGATTCTAAAAATATTTTTTCAAAAAATTTTGGAATCAGATTGCACTTTTTTTTCCATCTCCCACGAAAACTAGTCTTTTCATAAATCAGCATTTTTAAAAAGTGACGCTCACCGTATGCAACATAACTTTTTTTGTATGAAGGATAAAATTCTATTTTTTTTGAATTTAGATTTGTAACTACGATATCTAGCACTTGCATTTGGTCTCATAATTTTTTATTGAATATTTTTTCCTTAATCAAGTTTCAAAGTCAAACCAATTGCAATTCAGACATATGTGGACTGTATACAACATAACTTTTTCTGTATGAATCAAAATTCAATTTTTTTTTTTTTAATGGATCAAGGAGATCAATACCCAGCCTCAGTGTATTTTTAAAATTTTTATTTTGATAATGTATTATTTTTCCACATGTGCAGACCAGAGATTTTGATTTTCAGTGAAAAACCTATGTTTAATAAAACTAAAAAATAAAATACATAATAAAAGAAAATCATATTAAAACTATATTCGACGAATAGCTCATTCTGAGGACTATCATTATCTAGTTGGGTTTCTGAATTTTTTTGCATTTTCAAATTCAAATTGAGCTTTGAACGACAATTTTTTACCAAAAAAGCCTATTTTTTGAGAAGCTAGGGTAAAAGGGGGGTTCAGCCGAACACTATGTTTGGCCGAACCTAGACAATTAAAAATAGTGAAAAAAATTCACAGGGTCTAGGAAAATGGCGGGTTTTGTTTAAAAAAAATCCCTATTAAGGGGGTTCCAGTTCGCTCGAACCCCTTTATTTTAATATTTCCACTCACATGAAAAAGGGGTTCGAATGAACAATTGGGTTTGACCAAACCCCTTCACTTTGTGTAAAGGGAAAAAATGACTTTTCCCTTCCTCCACAAAAGTGTTCACCACTTATGTGGGTTTACCCTACACATATTTATGGTGGATGATTAGTAGCTTGACCCCACTGGCTCCCCTCCACGACACTCACTTATATGGGGCAACCAAGCTACAATACCCATGAATCTCCCATGGCATACCTTTCAACTCTACACGTAAACCGTAAAATTGTAAGGCGGCTTCACAGGGCCGACCATGCTGCACCAACAAGTAGATAGGATTTTGGTAACTCTACAACAAGGTGTTTAATTCGGGCATTTCGTTCGTGGGACACTATCCAACGTCGGTGAGATTCCATTTCTATCCATCTCATCGAAATAGTGTGCGTGATTCTTGGGGTTTCTCCAAGAATCCACTTTTGTATATTGGTTGGAAGTCATTTGGCTTTAGCGTGCTACCGGTCTGAGTCGTCTTGGGGTGAGTACTTTTTCCCACCAAGACAGGCCCAAATTCTAGAGTGAGTAACCGTTTCTCTTACACCCAGGATCACATGAATGCGCAAGGGGAGAGGATACTTTGATTACTAAATCGTGGGGTTCTAAACTAACAATGCAGACACGAAAAACACTGGTAAATTATTAAGCCCAAATGAGATTATTTACACTACCAAATAGAAGTTCATTTTATTCCACATGACGATTATCCATCTATCAAACGAAAAGCTTGCTAAAAAGATAAAAGCATTAGGTCCTGCATGCAAATTTGTCAGTAGTTCATTGTTTGTCTTCTATGCTTCATCCTGCAAACACTTGTTATTCCACCTTGACACAATTGTAACAAACATTAGCGAAAATCCAAATCACCTAAAAAGCGAAAACTAAAAACATGGATGCATGGAAATCGATAAAAAAAATGAAAAACTTTTACCAGCCAGATGCGGCTTTTGGAGCCATAGATGCGGTTCAACTGGTGATAGGCGGATGTGGTTAATGGAGTGTCTAATGCAGTTCGGTAATTCGTTGACAGGTGGATGCGGCGATTGACAGGCAGATGCGGCGATTGACAGGCAGATGCAGCGATTGACAGGCGAATGCAGTGATTGATAGGAAGATGCGGCGTATGGCATTGTAGATGTGATTCGTAATGACACTTGCGTCGTTGTTTTTGATAGATGCAGTTCACTGGATGGAAAACCTACCAAAAAAAAAATGAAAAATAGAAAACGAAAAAACGGAAAGATGTGCAAATTTGAAGTGTGATTCATGTCGGGTTCACCAAATGTAACTGTAGATTAAATCTGTCTAATAAGATCTACAACTAGAAAGAACAATATTAGTCCTAATCTAAATCAAAACTAATCTAAAATCAAACAATAAAGAAAAAAATTGAAAACATAATGAAGAATTAACAAACTGAATTGATCTCACCGAATATGTATTCACCCTTTCAAATCAACTCCATTGCTCTTCTCCATTTTTCCTTTTTAGTGTTCTTACCCTTAGATTTTTGTGTGTTTGAATGCAAGTATAGCTGTGTTGAATGTCTAAGCAAAATATCGAAGATTGTTTCTTCTCAAAAGTGTATAATTTCGGGAGAAGGAATAATGATATTGATAGGCCATTTTATAGATTGTAGGTTTTCGAATGATCGGCTCAGATTGAAAGAGAGATCGATGGATGAGATTGATGAATTCCATGCAATGAGTTATGTAACAGATAGAACACGAGTTAGAATGTGAGTTCAACTGCAGGATAAAGCCTAATTTTAGAACATGAGTTAGAACATGAGTTCCAATCTTAATCTTCAAAAATAGAAGAAATAGACTTTGTATGCAAAATCCAAAATTAGAAGTTGGAGAATAAATGCATTTGAATGCAAACGTGAGTTAGAACTAGTTAGTCGGCTAGTTGTGATGGAAAGTTCTCTCACAGAGTTAAACTGGTGTTTAAACTGAAGAGATAACTGGAGAACTAAAAATAGAACTCGAGTCCGAAGGTGAGTGAATCACCTAGTCAACTGATTGACATAAGAATGTGACATAAATAATTAAATATGAATTAAATGCTAATTTAATTCAACATTCAAAAATAAGACTTTTAATTAAATAAATAAAGTAATTTATTTAATTTGACTATTTGAAAAGGATAAATATGAATAATTAAATAAAGATATTTAATTATAGTTGGAAATTTATGATAAAGGGGTAATTAAATAATAAATTATTTAATTGATAGATAAAGGGGGTAGAATAAATTAGTTAGGGACATAATTAAATAATTGTGATGTATTTAATTAGTCAAGTTGGATAAAGGTCATTTAATGAATTAATGAATTAATTAAAAAGGGGTATTTAATTAATAGAGGAAATATGTGTTAGAAAAGGTTAATTAAATAATAGACATTATTTAATCAAGATGACGAACTATAGAAAATTATGTCGAAATGTGTACTCGCAAGCCTAGACCAATTTTCGGTATCTACAAACCCATGATGCAAAAGGGAGAATATACTTTACATAGGGGTGAATACGATTTCCATAAAAAACCAGAGAGTGAATCCATTTGACCATTGAAATCCTGCCTCATTTTGATTCTATTCTTGTGATCAAATTTTTTTTATCATCATTCGATTTCCTATAATCGTCATTTTCATGCATCTACATTTTCTAAAATTCATCCAATCATCAATTTAGTCACGTAGGTTTATCTTAGGACATCTATAGATAGCATATCAATCATCAATCCATCAATCCAAATCCCCTAGATGCCAATTTAGGGGCTTTTATCTAATTGGGTTAGTCAAATTACCCTAATCGTTATCATCCATACTCACTTCTAAGGAACCTCATCTATCCTAAGTTAGTAATCCTTTGCGGCTTCATCAATCTACTTCCATCTAGAGTTGGATGTTGGCCCCACAGTTGTTGTTGTGCCAAACGATCGACCTGTTAATGTCTGATACAACTACCAGAGTTAATGGATCCATGGGAGGTGGTTAGTCCATGTCACGAATCCCGTGGGGAGTGCTGACCATTTCCCAAAAACTCCCCCTCAATGTTACCTGAGGGGATTCAAACCCAACACCTTTGTCTTTGATACCAATTGTTGGCCCCACAGTTATCATTGCACCAAAACATCTTGTTAATGCCCGATACAACTGCCAGAGTTAACGGATCCACAAGAGGCGGTTAGTCCGTGTCACGAATCCCAAGGGGAGTGCTGAACATTTTCCAACATTGCATTTGTGTTGTAATCATCCTTTTTATCATAAAATCCACTCATCATCCTCCTGCATCATCTAGTTGAGCTCCTAAGTCTAGTTCGAAGTTAAACATATCATTTGATCCAATCAATCAATCCAATTGATAATTAATCATCCTATCAAATCAAAATCCATAATTATCCTATTGATCATCCAACCAATCGATCCATCATTCTAGCAATCCTTTAATCCATCATCTAGGTCATCATCACTTAGCTTCATCTTAGAGCCTTACATTATCGTCATATTTTGATCATTTGTATTTTCATGCATGTTACCACATGATCACAGGCAAAGAAACTCATGGAACTATAATAGTCCCAAGCTGGTTAACCACAAAATCCTTCCAATCCACCCTCTAATTGTGGGTATCAACAATCCAACATATAAATTCACCCTTGCCCTTCCCTTCAAGAAAGCATGGTTAATCAACCTGAGCTAACTATTGATGAATATCTTAGTGATCTTACTAATGTCCAAATGATTGATCACCTCCTTGCTAAGCATGGAGATAAGATCCTTTCCAAACATCTTATGAGGTGTATTAAGCCTCCAACTAGATTGATATATTGCAATACATCAACAACACAACTCCTCAATCACATGATCCAAAAATCTCTCAAGTTCATCAAGGACTGTTAGTCCCTTAGATTCCTCAAGTTCCACAAGTTACCATGTTGCAAGACACATGGTATCAACCTAGATTTTGAAATGATGTTTTTTTATCAAATCCCACCGTCTCCTACTCGGATCTTAGTCAAGGGTGTGATACCTAGAGCTAACAATCAACAAGATCCTGGTAATCAATGTCTTGGAAACCTATAAGGTCCTACACCCACTCCATATACTCCATCTTATCCATAGAATCAAAAAAATCCACCATCAGGGAATACTAGGGGCACCACATCCAATCCATTTGCTTCTACACCCTCTCATGTCCCTCTCATCCAGACTCAACCATTACTGCCACAAATTCCATTACCCAATCTTGGCCACTCGATCCCACAACAACCCCCATGTCAACTTCTAGAACAACCACAAATAAATCCACAACAATATCAACCCCCTTCACAACCCTAGGGAAACCATGCAATGTAATAACAATATCATTGGCAACCTCCACCTCACTAATTCTCTCCTTGCTATCATCAACCTCCTCTGCAAAACACTTATTATTAGCTTCCTCCACCAAATACTCCTAGACAACAACCTACCACATCCAACACCAATCCTAATTATTATTACTATGACAAACAATAATTCCAACAACAACCACCCTATGTTAATCCTCAATAGCCCCCACAAAATACTCACCAACAAGAGCCTAATCCACCACCACCTCCATACATTTCCCAATAGCAACCTACATACGATTATCATTTTAATCCATCTTATTATCAGAAACCACCATTCTAGGAGCAGGGTGCATCTTCATCATACCACCAAGAACCACCCTCACAACAATAGATTTACACTAATCCTCCATCCACTTATATTGACCAATACCAACAAGTCCCTTCATATCCTCCACCACCTTATGACCAATCACTTCCACCATCACTTTCATATCAATAATATCCTCCCTATGATCAGCCCAATCCAACAGGTCCTCCCCCATCATCACAAAACGATAAGGAATTGGAAGACATGAAAGCTACCCTAAAAGACTTGCAAGATGGTACATCAAAGAAATCCTTCAAGTTCAAGGACATTTGTCCCTAATTTTTTGATTCATCCATTTCACTCATTCCATTTCCCAAACATTTTGAAATTTAAAAGTTTGACAAGTATAAGGGGAGGGGTGACCCACAAGACAACTTGCAAAAGTTCTACATGCATTGTCAAGAGGCCCTACACAATGATAACTACCTCTTGCGGTTGTTACCTATGAGCTTAATAGGACAAGCTTCAGAGTGGTTCATGCGCCTTCCATGAGGATCAATCTCCACCTTTTCTGATTTATTAGAGAAGTTTGTCACACACCTCTATTTCAATCTAGAGAAGGATGTAGACACCATGGATCTCCTAAAAGATAAGCAACATGATTGAGAAACATTTTCTAGCTACCTGCAAAGGTGGCGAGCTCTAGCTAGCCAACTTAAATATGGTCTTCCTAAAAAAGAGTTAGTGAACATCTTTGTCACAAACTCCCATCCTAAGTTGGCCCATAATTTTCATATTCATTATGTCACTACCTTTGTGGAGGTTATTGAGAAAGGGACCACTATTGAGAAGGCTCTTACTACTAAAGGGATTATCCAAATATTAAAGGATGATAAGGACAAACAATTTGGAGATAAGTCACGCTACTGGAACATGAACAAGAATTCTATTATTGATGGTGTCATCAACACTAAACATATCCAAGAAGCTAATACCTCTTAAAGGCCATAGAATGCCCCTCAACCACCACTAGTCACTAATGTTATATACATGCCTTAAGGTGCACCACATCCTCCTCCTCAATCCAATCAATCTAATCAAGGGAACACCAAACACACATTTACTCCTTTTGGAGAACCCTTATATGTAGTCTTCAAAAGGCTAGTCCAAGCCAATGCAGTTACTTATCCTATTACCAAACCTTTTGATGAGTCAAATCCAAAGCCTAACTAGTATAGAGAGAATGGGTATTGTGATAACAATAGGATTAAGGGTCATTCCACAAATAAATGTCAAGGTCTTAAAAGTTACACCCAAGATCTTATTGATCAAGGACACATTGTGGTGGAAGAGAAACAATCTACCTTGTCCAATGCTCAGTTATAAATATTACAAAATTCCTTTCCCAAGCATAACCAAGGTCCTAGCACATCAAATGCTAACACTGGGTCTAACAATAAAAATTAAAAATATAGCACAAACAATATCAATTATAACAAGACACCATATAATTATGACAACATTGTTATGTGCATTTCCCAACTAGACCCACGTGTATTCATGATTCATGTCAAAGGCAAAGATGCCCAATGCACTATCACCACCTGCAAAACCCTCATATCAGTTCCAAGGCCTTCTAATTCATCCCAGCCAACACCTGTGAGTTGATAGTATAATATCCTTGAACACCTTAGGAAGACTCCTACACAAATATCTACACTAGATTTACTATGGTGTTCCCCTACTCATCAAGAGATTCTCACAAAATATTTACAAGAAACACATGTACTGAATGATATTGATCCCACTCAGTTTCAAGCTCTTGTGGGACATTTATCATCTACCTATTAGTTGGGCTTTAGCCAATGTGATATGACACCTATTGACCCTACTCATAACCATGCCCTCCATATCAAATTCATTGCCACCAAGCATAAGGTTAAAAGGGTCTTGGTAGATAATGGTTCTGACCTAAATTTGTGCACATTGAAGTTCATAAACCATGTGGGGTATACTCATGTTGTCTAAGACAATCAAGTGATCACAATCAAATGATATGACAATGAAGAAAGAGATTTAGAAGGAATCATATGTGTCGCCATTCAAGTCGTCCTAGTTGTGCAATATACCACTTGTCATGTACTTGATCTAGAATTACCACACAACCTTCTCCTTAGACAACCATGGCTTCATGCCATGAAAGCCATCCCATCCACATATCATCAATGTCTAAAGTTTCCAAATAATGGGGTTGAAATTACTATTCATGCTTACCCTCGAACTTTTGAGAACTATTGCTCTCTTTAGACATCCTTCCCACATTCACACCATTATCCTGGAATAGAAGTGGGGACTCCTTAGAAATCAATCCTCTATTCCATCCTCCATTACATCTTTTGCTCCATCATCCAATACATCCTCCATTCCATCTTTAACATCCAACTCCACCATCACCAAAGTATAGATCATTGACAAGGGTTGTGGGGAATACGAGATGCATACTACGCTTAATGTGGGAACAATGCCTCCCTCTCCTTGCACTTATGGTTGACTTTCTGAGTCTTTATAAAAGGAAGAGTTTGTAACTAAGACTATTAGCTCTAAGAATGTCAGCTCCGCTACATTTCAATCTCCAAGAACTTTACAAGATCAGATGGATGAAGACATTAGCCAATGGGTTTATAGAGAAGAACCCAAGCCTTCCCATACCCTTATTGAGTACTTCCAAGAAGTATATCCACAAGCTTCCAAACTAGCACAAAAGTATAATTATCAGGGGGGCTCGATGTTGATGAACATTGAATGAAAAATCCTATTGAAAAAACCACATGTCCTAAACACCTGGGCCTTAGCTACAACAAGAAATAGAAGGTATCTGCGACATCTAATAGTACTTCGAACAACATTAACTCAAAAACTAATTTTCTTGAGGACATTCCTAAAGAAGAGGCCATCATACTTTCTTACGATGATTTGGATCTACCTGCCCTCTTCGAATCCACATCTATTTTTTTTATCAACCTTTCACTTTGTCACTTGACCTTATTGATTGGGACCTACGAGGGAGTACACTAGTTGATATATTTCCCTTGAAGGAGGCATCTGTGTATCTAATGGAATTAGTAGAAGACCATGGAGTCTAATTTGGGGATGATTAACACCCTAACCACAAAAATAAAAAGAAACAAATCAAAAAAGGGTGACCTAGTGAAAACATTTTTGATGCACTTCTTGAGTCAACAAAAGTAAAAATAATGCCTTGTTTCTCTAAAGAAAAATAATGTGTTTCATAATCATCAATAATGTGGCTAATGTAATAGACCACCCTCTCTCTACCATCATCATCATACTAAGCAATAAAGGCTTCCAAAGTAGAAAGGTTCTATCTTGCATAGCCAACATTAGTGTGGGAGGATTGGCTACATAAATTTTGATTGACAAAATAATCCTTTTGGAATTCATCATCCCATATGAAACAAACATATTTCTTCAACAAGAATGTGAAAGGAAGGGTACAATCAGCCAACTAAGATATGAATCTATCAATTTATCAATTCTTCACTTGCAAACTCTGCAACTAAGAGATGTTCTTAGGTTGAGTCATGTTAACAATTACATTAATCTTCTTAGTGTTGACCTTGATTCCATGATGAGAAAATATAAACCTGAAATGTTTTCTTGCATTTACATTGAAGAAACACTTAAGAGGTTTCAAGCTCATTTTATAGAGTCAAATCCTTTCAAATATAAGATGAAGGTTCCCTATGTGATCCTAATGAGTTATAGATTTCACCAAGATGTCATCAACATATTCATCTAGAGTTTTGTGAATGAAATCATGAAAGATTAGGGTCATCACTCATTGGTAAGTAGCACCTACATTCTTTAACCAAGATGGCGTGACCACATAGTAGAAATTCCCCCAAGGGGTAGTAAAGGTTTTCTTATACTAATCTTTTGGGTGAATATGAATCTAGTTATAGCCCGAGAAGCCATCCATGAAGGACAACAAGGCATGACATGTAGTCAAGTCTACAATCATATTGATATTAGGTAACAAAATATAATCCTTAAGAGAGGCCTTAATAAGATAAAAAAATTCTTGATGTAAACATGAATATGGCCATTAGGTTTACTAACGACAACAATATTTGAGATCCAAGGTGAATATTTGATAGGACAGATAAAGTCTTCTTTTAGTAACTTCTCTATCTCAATCTTAACCAACAATGCTACCTTTGGATTCATCTTTTGAATCATTTGTTTCATGGGCTTTGAATCAATACATAAGATGGTATTGTGGACCACTATGGACCAAAAAATACTAGGCATATCATTTTATGACCAAGAAAAGATATCTAGATAAGAATGTAATAAATCAGATTGTTCCTACTCCAACACACCATGCTGGCATGTTGATCCATCACTACTGCCTTTTGGCCAAGAGTTGTTCCTTATATGAAAAAGATCCTAGTATCATCCTCTTTCAGTTTTTGAAGCTATATGTCTAATCACTTTATTTAATATTCTTCCTTTAGGTTATTTGCTACAATTTCTTCATTCTACCTTCCAGCCCTATTTAGTGAAACACGAGGTATTTTGGGGCAGTCCATTCCCTAGGATTCTCCTGGAAAGAAAGAGACTCATGAGTAATGGATCCCCCTTCTCTACATTTTGGTGAGCGCGACATGAACCATGTCAGATCATTTTCAATAATATTTTAATGTCTATGATAATGCTTTCTCTAAGAAATATTACAATATGTTAGACAATGCTCAAAATGAATTCTTAGAAGCATCTTCTCCTATCCATAGGTATTTTGAATAAAAAAATTCTTCCCAAACATCTACTTCCCCTTCCAAAGCTGAGAAGTTATTGAACATTATTGTGGTCTTTGTGGATTCTCGAAAGCCTAAGAGACCTATTGCTTAATTGAATCTAGCTATCCCTTCACATAAGATAATTCATTCCATCTACGGGGTTCCAAATCATAATGACTCAATGGATTTTTATATAAGGTTTTCTAAGGTCTCAAATTATTTTTCTTACAATTTCATGGCACACACATATAACACTAGAAGAAATCAGTAAAATCTAGATCAAAAAAAATTTGTACCTACATCTCAACATACTCTAGTTCCCACTTCTTTACCAACTTCTCAACCAATTCTTCCTTCAACACCTAAACTTGTGACTAAATCACCTAGTGATTATGATCTCATCGAGCAACTCTGTGTTATTTTGTTCAAAATATCACTTTGGGATTTACTTCAGGCTCCATCAGTTTATCAAGGTATGACTTAGGAGGCCTTAGAAAAGATCCTCTTGCCTACCTCCACTAGGCCAACAAATGTTAATGTGTTGATGGCTCATATTTGTGAAAATTCTCCAAATTTACATTCTATCCACAAGAACTCTTACCCCCAAATGTGCAGAAACATGAAGACCCATTAATGATTATCGTTATTGTTAACAACATTGGTATTAAGCATAGCCTCATTGACACTGGTTCATCTTGAAATGTCTGTGTTATGGATCTCTTACGTAAACTTAAGGTTGAATCTTCAAGTCTTTAGTTGCTTCTTATTTGTACATTCATGGATTTGATAATGTTGGTCATCAAGCCTTGGGCACGATAATCTCTCCTTTGTGATTGGGACCTGTTACCTTACCCACTCTATTTTATGTGATTCCTAGCCCTTACCTTATAATATTCTTCTAGGAATACCTTGGATTCATGTTATGGGAGTCAAGATTTATACTTTACATCATTCTCCAAAGTTTGTAGCTAATAATCAAGTGATTACAATCAAGGATGATCCCAAAGTTGTCCACCTTTATGAGTTGGCAGTTGCTAGTCAAGCCTTAGTTGTTTCCACTCTTAAGAATTGTATTCCATCACTAAACTTTGATGCATAGACATGTTCTTCTATGGTGGTATCGCTAGAGACTACCCTGAAAAAAAAATATCCCTAAAGAAGAATAGCTAAAAGGGTATGTGTAGGATCATCATGGAAAAAATAGGCCCTTAAGTGGCAATAAAATTCAGAAAATCAAAGTTAGGCAACTTGACATAAAAATTTGAATAAGTTATCTATATTATTTCAAAAATATTTAAGAATAGAATCTGTAGAAAATTGAATGTAGTTTCTAAACTACTAGGTTTTTATTTATTTATTTTTAAATCTATTTGGTGAAAATTTGAAATTTCAATGTAGTAGTACTTAAATTTCAGGGAAAAAATAAGTAGGTGTCTGTCTGACCACCCTAACCACAATAAGATTATAATATTTTTTTATAATATTTTATATATAAGTATGGGACTCATGTCCCAATGTGATGCATATTTTTTTGTAATTTGTTTCCAAGTAAATAATTAATTATGAATTTTTTATTACAACTTTTAAAAAATATAAAAACTCGTATATGTTTGACCACCTTAACTTGGTCAAAACTTCATGAAATTCAATTCTTTTTTTTTTAATCCTATAGTATGTGAATCATAAAATGTGACACATGTTTTAGATTCAAAAAATGTGATACTGTTTGAAAGCTATAGATTTGTTTCAATCAGCCTATCAATTAGGACTTTAGTCATAATTCAAATAGAAAATGAATAATAATTATTTATGAAATTCAAAGTAAAGCATAATTTATATTGGTGGAAAGATGAGAATCTCCTTTTAAAACCCTTTTCGTTTCATCAATTTTGGGTTAAAAAAAAGTCGTCAGCCACATGGGCCATCATATCACTTAGATATCGCCACTTTTTGGCCCATCATGATCCTACACATACCCAAAATAAAATAGTACCAAGTCTTATCCATCTGCTTCTTCTTCTAAACCAATTGTGTGTCTCGGTGATGATTGGAGATCATTGGATTTTTTTGAATTCTTTATTGAACAATATTAAATGAACCCCCTCCACCTTGAACTTCCAATAACTTTGAGAACCTCCATTAAGGAATTTGATCGTTCTCGCATTGAGAAGGAGAGTTGCAATCCTTTTAGGACCCTAGTTGTTCCCCTACTGAGGATGGTAATCATGATTCTAATAAGAAAGCTAATGTTTGTACTCCTAATGAGAAGGATGGTTGTGGTCTCGTAGATGTGTTTGACACCTATTGGTGGAATGTCACTCTCTTTGTAGAACTTCCTTCCTCCCAAGATTTACAGACATGTTATGGCTTGAGATATAAGCTTGTTTCTAAATATGGCTATGGGCATAAAGGTCTTGGGTGTATAAAATAAGTAATTCAAGTCCCTATCCAATCTAGGCCTAGTGAGCATCACTTGGGATTGGGATTCTCTCCTGCACAAACTATGCAAAAACCATGGTGGAGTGTTAATATGATTTCAACTAAACCTCTCCATTCAGTCTATCCTGAATTGATCAAGGATAAGGTAGGATCTAATGAAGTTACTCTAGATATCTTCCCTTTAGCAGAAGCACTAGAAGAATTCTTAGGTTCCTACTCCCACCTGCCTCCCTTTCACCATAAGTGTCAATTCCCATATTAATTGCACAAACAAGCATAATTTTGAGAGTTCATATTCAATGTGGATGAGGAGGCTCCTCTATCTAACATGGATGAAGGTGTTCCTATACCTCACCCTAAATACTACAACCCTCTCCTCAAGGAGGATATTATTGAGTTCTCCATGGATTCTAAATCCTCTAAAAAGGTGATTAAGATTGGAAAATTCCTTTCTTTAGAAGAATCTAAGGAACACTCCAATCTATAACATTCTTATCTAGATATCTTTAATTGGCCATACAAGGATATGCCTATTATTGATGAGTCCATAGTCATCCACAATATTGTTTTATGTCCCAATGCAAATCCCATGAAACAAAGGATTTGAAAGATCAACCCCAAGGTAGCATTGTTGGTTAAGACTAAGATAGGGAAGATTCTAAAAGTAGGCTTTATTCATCCTATCAACTATTCACCTTGGATTGTGAATATTGTTGTCATTAATAAACTTGATGGTTGTATCCATGTTTGCATTAAATTTCATGATCGTAATAGGGATTCTCTTAAGGGTAATTTTCTATTACCTAATATCATTATGATCTTAGACTCAACTACAAGACATGCCTTTTTGTCTTTTTGTGAGATAAGGGAGATTCACTACTCATGAGTCTCTTCATTCTCAAGAGAATCCCAAGGAGTGAACTAATATGAACCACCTCAAATATTACTGAATGAAAAAATTGTAAAGAAACCACACACAAACTAATTATCTCAAAAGACTACTTCAAAATCCAAGAGAGGAAGGTTTCAAGATCTCTACCAAAAAACTATAAAATGGTATTAGGATGCCAACATAGTGTGCTATTGTTTGAAGGATGTGTTGGAATTCACAACAAGAAAGAACTTCAAATCTTGTGTAGAATAACTTAAACCTCACTAACTAGCATAGATTTGAGGTCTATTTAATAAAATAACTAAATAGAAAGAAAAAAATGAGATAAATTACAAAGGAGAGTTAAGAGAGGACCTACAAACAACCAAGCATTTGAAACCTTCCTCTAAGCTCCACTTTGGCAAATTGCACACAAGGCGAATAGGGAAAAATGTTGGGCTTTTTCTAGGGCTTGCGGCAGTCACACCCCCATTTTGGTGTTCCCACCTTTACAGATAGCCAGATAGATAGAGAGAGTAATCAAAATAGACAAAAGGAAGTAGTGATAACAATACCTACTAGAGGAGGTGAACCCACACCACCAAATAGAAAATGAACAAAGAGATCTAATCTATTCACAAATAGATAAGAACAAGAGAGAATTACCAATAGTCCTTGGCCCCCTCTTGAACACATGGATGGACCATTGAATGCTTGCTAGAGAGATTTAGTTATTGAGAGGACCTCAGTCCAATAGAGCTTCACATGTATAATTTTTTTTGCAAAGATTAGAAGAGGCTAAGAGTGAAATGAGATTGAGAAGAGATGTCCTCGAATGAGAAAGAACCCTCCAAAATGAGAGAAAAAGGAGCCATTACATTTGAGAATTTGATTTCAAAGACACATGTCTCAAGTCAAGATTCTGAGATTCCTCATTTCAAACTTGAGAAACCACTAGGATGCTAGCATGATGCATAGACATCCACACACTATGCAGGCATCCAAAATGTTAGTTTTTAGGAAATGGGGTAGTGGACTATCATTGCTTCATCATTGGACCTCATGGGATTAGAATCATGAAATTATGACCCATGAGGCTCTTATCACAAATGCATTTAGGTGTAATAAATGCTATGCAAAGTGCTAAAATGTAAAATTACCCCTAGATGAAAATTTGTGACATTACATTTTTCCCCCACTTTAGTGGGCTCGATTTTGGAAAAAAATAGCCACACTATTAAAGTAGAAAATAAAAAGTCAACAAAAAACTTAAAATTTTACCAATTTACCTGCCAAAAAGGATATTGTAGAGGTCGCAGAGGTTAAGCCGGTAGGTATTGAAGATACCCCCAACGATTGAAATCAATGAAAAATATAGTTTTTTTCATGAAAAATTGCACAAAATTTAAATCTATAAAACTTCAAATCTTAAGTCAACTCAAAAATCGAAAAAAGCTACCCAGGTGAGAAGAATGATCAAGAAATATTCATGTGGTTTGGAAGAAGATTTTGATAAAGAAGTGATTGTATGCCCCCTCATGGTTTTTCCCTTATTCCAGTGGGGGAAAAGTAGGAGAAAAGGAGGGGCCACGATCATTGAGAAAAATGGGCCCCATGGGGCCTATATATACCAAGGTGGGCCCCTAAAAGGGGAATTTTCACTATTCAGTGTTAGAGTTTTGTTGACTTTTGTGAGAGAAATGTTAGAAAAATTCTACACATATGAGATTATATAGAGCCTAGGCTAGACCAGTTATGGGAGGATGTGTGTGAGGGTCGTGAGGTTGATCAGGTGAGTCCGTAAACCACCCTTTATTGTATTTTTAAAGATTTTTAGTGGATTTTGTGAAGATTCAAAGAGAAAGAATCCAGATGGTGTACTTGCATCCTCCTCATGTGTTGGTATCCCACCAGTGTATTGGGGACCTCAACATGTGTTTGCATCTTGCCAACTTTAATGGTAGGTCACAGACACTTACACATCATATAGATGTTTATGTAGTGCACACATGTCTCAAAGGCCCCACTTAGTAGATTTTCATAGAATTTTTTACACATTAGATATTTTGACTATGTTTCTTTTTCACTTTTGTAGGATTATCCAAATATGTTGGAGCATCCCAACCAATAGGTGCTTCACCTTGTTCAAAACCAACATCAGCAACTATCAGATGAAGATGATGATGAGACACTTATATGGTGGGTGGGCCTCTAGCAGATTTATCAGATGCCAGAGATGCTTTACCATGAACATATGTTGATGGCATGAATGGAGTGGTGGGATTCTACTACCTCGAACTTCCACCTCTTGATGAGAGAGATGATCATCACGCTTGAGGATGTATATCACATCCGCGACCTTCCCATCCTTCAATGGAGGATCATGATCAATGATACACACTTGGCTTAGGAGTAGAGTGATGGGGTTGAGTACTGATGAGGCCACACTGATGGCAATGATAGTACCAACCATATTTGCATGCACTGGTTCAAGTAGGGGTATGGTGTAGTGCCTTTGTTATGTCAAGCTTTTGTGATCATCATGGCCAGCTAGGTCATGATAGATGCGCAAGGCTCTCACCTGCACAGGGGCCTAATGTATACTATTCAGGAGATGGAGGAGCATGTTGATACACCTATACCAAGAGCTAGGTAGGTATGTGCATTATGAGTTCTAGAGCTTGATAGCCTACACCTTGCTCTGACTATGGGCCTTTGCTGATATTACATACAGATGACTTGAGGGATATCCTCACATTTGAGATTATTTTTTACCCATGACTCATTGGTATGAGCTAATTCGACAGTGGAGGCACCATGACTTGTAGTTCTAGTGGCTACAGTTTGACACTCTGTAGCCTAGCCAGGTTAGGTGGTCGCCCCACCATTTATTCAAGTGGGTAGATGATGGCAGGTTCCTTAGGAACCTACAACATGATTGTTTTCTCTTGGGTTGCACATATTTTGTGATCATTTCATACTACTAGACCCAGGTCATGCGACAACATAGTCACATTCAGATCATCCCCCCCTTGTCCCATCTTATGCATGGGTCATGAGGAGTGCCACTAAGTTAGGTGATCATTGGCAGCCCACCATTATCTATATCATCATTTCTTATGATAAAACAAATGATCATGACCTTCTAGAGATGCAATCGATCAATAATGTTAGTTTGGATAGAGGCTTCTTAGCTTGGTGGCAAGCACATGGTCCTACTCCCATTTTTTTGGTAGATGCCCCGAAGGGGATCTCAGCCTATAGGGAGAGGCACCACCAGGGGTGAGGCAATAGTGAGTGTATGGATGTGGAGAGAAATAGTAGCAAGAGGGTGTGGATGAGGTGGAAGTAGAGGCAAGGCCAAGGTGGTGGTAGATGATGTTTTCTCCTCCACTCAAGATCCTAGTTTCATCTACATCTCCAGATCCTATCATCAAACCTACAGTGCTTCTAGTGGAATAAAGATAAATGATAGAGGTAGGTGGTGTCAGTCCCAGTGTTGCACCACCCCCTAATCTACATTTCTAGTGAAGGTACCCAAGTATAAAAGTTACATTATGTCATTTCATATCAATACTTCCATGTTTCGTCTCATGCATATATGTTTTTCTTCAGTTTTATATCTATACATCTCATGATACTGATATATCTCTTCTCTCTATGGTTGCAATTGATGCACAAGGATGGATTGGGTTCTTTGCTCAGTGTATATCAAATGTGGCCCCTGTTGTGCTATTCCAAGGCCTTGTCCTTGATTCCTACTAGCCAGTCTCAGTAGGGTGACATGCCCCACTTTTTGAGCTAGTGGTACACCTTAGAATGACATACGGGGAGGCATGAGTGAAGGTTGTGCAGAGGAAAATTGATGTCACTACTACCTAGGCATAGAGGGACTAGGTGTCGGTAGAGCTACAAGTTTCCATGATCGAGTGAAATGTGGTTCTGACAAGAGTAGATGGTGTTGATCAGGCATGTGATGCTCTTTAGAGCCATCTTAAATACCTCATGGGGTAGCTTGTAGGGGACTAGTAGCTTTGAGACATGCTTAGAGCAGCAAAGATCTAGATAGCCTCCCCTTTGGGAGAAATCAAAGGATTCCACACAATGATGTTTGTTTCTCAATCCCAGAGGGCCGACTCTGTTTTGACTATCCAACCCTAGCACCAACCATAGAAACAACAACCACCAGAGCCAAAGGGCTCAGGGAGCCACATTGCACAGGCTTAGATAGCCATTTTATACACCATTTTCGTAATGATGTTATATATTTTGTAGATCATTTTTGATGTATAGACATTGACACACATATACAATAGCCATTTATTTTTTGATGGCAGTGGCATGATGCATGTACATAACATTGCTATATATATATATACATGATATTTATATCAAGGTCTTCTTTACTTCATGTGTATACTTCTTCCTTTCATGTATGTTGATGTGATGGATACTATATGTATGGATGTATATTTAGATTAGATGCTAACATGATTTAATAAAAACACATGGATGTATGTTAATTAAATACAATGATGATCTAATTTCCTGACTAAAAGATGTAATGTAACGCATGGATACACAACATAATCAAACACATGGATGTATGTATCTCACACATAGACATGGTTACATCATAACACCAAAAAGTTCATAATGTGTTGATGAAGGAATGGAAAAACATGTAACGCTACAACCCATAAAGAGTGAACATTACACATGTGACACATGGACACTATGCATAGTATTAGAGAAGGTGCACTATATTAATAGGTTATTTTAGAGGCATTCCATCTATAGATTAAAATCCATATGTACTAGAACCATACATGGAGTTGAAAATGTAAGGGCCTGCCCAATTAGGACTAAACTTCTCATTTTGATTAGGCACCACATTTACATTTCTATGATTCTCGTAGAGAACTAGATCACCTACCTTGAAAGTTCTAGGAAGAACACCTTGATTATACTATTTAGATAATTATAGTTGATAATATTTAAGATGGTCGAGGGCATATAATCAATGCTCATTGAGCATCTCAATTTGATGCAAACAATTAGACCGATAAGTTTCATCATCAATTATCCCTTTAATGGAAACCCACAAGGATGGGATCTCCAATTCCAAAGGCATGATAGCTTCGACATTGTACACAAGGTTGTAGGGCATTGTTCCTGTCACCATACAAACACTCATCCGATAGGCCCACAAAGTGTATGTCAATTGAATGTGCCAATATTACCATGTTTATTCACTATTTTATGAAGAATGAGCTCAAGAGTCTTACCAGACACTTCTACTTGGCCATTAGATTGAGAATAATATGGTGTATAAAATCTATGCTAAATGTGAAATTTATCTAAGAATTTTTTCACTTCCTTGTTCTTAAATGGCATTCCATTATTAAAAACTAAGGTGTAAGGCAATCCAAAGTGAGCAATGATTTTATTTAGAAGAAAACTACAAATAGATTTAGCGATCATCGATTGAAGAAGGATGACTTCAACCCACTTCGTGAAGTAATCAATAGCAGTGATGATAAAGACATGTCCTTTAGAAGAAGGAGGTGATATCTTTCCAATAATATCCAACCCCCATTTCGCAAATGGCCAAGGTGAGGTATGATTTTATAATTCTTGAGAAAGATCATGAATAATATGACTATGTTGTTGACATTGCATGCACTTCTTGAAAAAGGGTATGTGCAGGATCATGATGGACCAACAAGTGGCGATATGTAAGTGATATGATGGCCCATGTGGCTGACGACTTTTTTTTTACCCAAAATTGATGAAACGAAAAGGGTTTTTAAAGGAGATTCTTAGCTTTCCACCAATATAGATTATGCTTAATTTTGAATTTAATAAATAATTATTATTCATTTTCTATTTGAATTATGAGTAAAGTCCTGATTGATAGGCTGATTGAAAAAAATCTATAGCTTTCAAATGGTAAAACATATTTGAATTTGAGACATGCATCACATTCTATTCTTTGCATACTATAGGATTAAAAAAATAAAATTTGAATTTCATGAATTTTTGACCAAGTTAAGGTGGTTAGACGTATGAGTATTTATATTTTTTAAAATTTGTAATAAAAAATTCATAATTAATTATTTACTTGGAATAAAATTAAAAAAAAATATGCATCACATCGAAACATGAGTCCTTTACTTATATCTAAAATATTATATAAAAATATTATCATTTTATTGTGGTTAGGATGGTCAAACAAACACCTATTTCTTATTTTTTCCCTAAAATTTAAGTACTACTGCATTGAAATTTTAAATTTCACCAAATAGATTTTTCTTTTTTCTAAATAAACCTAGTAGTTTAGAAACTACATTCAAATTTCAATAAATTATATTCTTACATATTTTTGAAATAATATAGATAACTTATTTAAATTTTTACGTCAAGTTGCCTAACTCTAATTTTTCTAAATTTTATTGCCACTTAAGGGCCTTTTTTTTCATGATGATCCTACACATACCCAAAAATCAAAGGAATCTTGTTCCATCATTTTCCAAAAGTATCCCATGTGAATCAATTTTTACAACAGGGATTTACCTCCAAAGTGCCCGCCTTCGGAACCCAAATGGGACTCCTTAAGGGCAAGGGGTATTTTTGTTTTAGTGAGACATCAAAGACGCAAGCCATTATAAGATTTTCGATAAATAACATATGATAAAACAGCATAGAAGACTAAAATATTTTTTATATGAGTGTGATGATTCTTCATTGCATCATTGGGAAAGTTTCAATTGTTTAGATAGTTGTAGATGTTTGAATACCATTATCTAGAGTCTATGTAAGAACACGCAATAACATTCGATTTAGGTTTGTTGGAAACAACAGGGGATTGAAGAATATGAACCACAAAGTGGTATTCTATTGTATCCTTATCCAAAGGTACTAGGCAGGAAACACTCACCATGACATCTACATGTTGGTTTTCTCTCCTAGGGACACTATCTATTGTGAAAGAGAAGAACTAATCAAGCAAAGACAACACAAGGTCTCAATACTAAGACAACTTAGTTTTCTTAGCTTGATAGGTTCCCATAATATGATTCATGACATGCTTAGAGTCACCATGTATACAAAGATGTTTTATTTTTAATGTGGTCATGACACACAAACCAACAATGAGGGCTTCATACTCAATGATGTTGTTTGTGCAAGTAAATTCCAATAAAAAAGAAAGAGGGACCAATTTATCTTCAGGAAAGATTAGAACCACACCCTCTCTAGAAGCACTCTAACATCTCAACCCATCAAAATAAATTTTCCACAAAAGATTATATTTAATTGTGAAAATTTCCTCATCAAGGAAAAAGTCCAAGCTTGTGAAGGAGCGAGATGAGGGAGCATTTTCCAGTTGATTGGAAACCACTTGACCTTTTATCACTTTTTGAGTAACAACCTTTATGTAAAACTTAGAAAGCAACATTACCCATTTTTCTAGCCTCCTAGCAAGGTTGGAACTAAAAAGTGCTTTAAAAGATCGCTTTTTATGATAACATGTGTTTCAACATGAAGAAGATAGTGTCTTAACTTCTATGTTGTGAATATGAGAGAAAGGCATTATTTATCCATGGAATAATAATGAGTTTCATAATCAACTAGGACATGACTAATGCAACAGATGACTCTTTCTCTCCTAGCATCAATATACTAAGTGATAAAAGCCACCAGAGTGTATGGTGATGTGGCAAGGTAAAGGAAAAAGGGTCTATCCTCCATAGCCAAAATTAATACATGAGGATTAGCCAAATAAGTTTTTATTGAAGCAAAAATTTTCTGGCATTCCTCATCCCATATAAAATGAACATCCTTCTTCAATAGAAAAGTGAAAGGAAGGGTATGATCAACCAATTGAGATATAAATCTATGAATTTCCTAAATCTTCCCTTGTAAACTCTGCAACTCAATAATGTCCCTAGGTGGATGCATGTTAACAATTACATCAATCTTATTCATGTCAACTTTGATTCCATGATGAGAAACTATGAATCCTAAAAGTTTTCTTGCATCCACATCAAAGACGCACTTAAGAGGATTAAGCCTCATCTTATATATTCAAATCCTTTCAAAAATAAGATGAATATTTTATACGTGATCTTGATGAGT
Organism: Sequoiadendron giganteum; assembly: GCA_007115665.2. Classification (NCBI taxonomy): domain Eukaryota; kingdom Viridiplantae; phylum Streptophyta; class Pinopsida; order Cupressales; family Cupressaceae; genus Sequoiadendron; species Sequoiadendron giganteum. The sequence continues at coordinate 231,954,418 of CM021100.1, read as the reverse complement.
TATGGATTTCACCAAGATATTATCAATGCTTTCTTCTAGAATTTTATGAATGAAATCATGAAAGATTAGGGTCATCACTCATTGGTAAGTTGCTTCCGCATTCTTTAACCCAAATGACATGAACACATAAAAAATATACTACAAGGGGTAGGGACGGTTGTCTTATACTGATCTTCTAGGTTAATACAAATTTGATTATAGCCCAAGAAGCCATCCATGAAGGATAACAAGGAATGGCTTGCAATCAATTCCACAATCATATCAATATTAGGCAACAACAAATCATCCTTAAGAGAAGCCTTATTGAGATCACAAAATTCAATGCATATATGAATACATCCATCAAGTTAATTGATGGAAACGATATTCAAAGTCCAAGGAGAGTAGTCGATTTGATGTATAAATCCTGCATTTTATAGCTTCTCTATCTCAGTCTTAACCAACAAGGTGACCTTAAGATTCCTCATATGACAAAGCAAAGATATTTGGATGAGAATGTAAAAGGTTAGAGTGCTCCTTAGCTTCTTTAAAAGAAAGGCACTTTCTAAACTTAATCACCTTTTCAGAAGACTTAGGATCCATGAAATATTTGACAGTATCCCCCTTGAGGAGGGTACTATGGTCTTCACGATGTGCTATTGGGACACTATCATCTATATTTGATAGAGGGGCCTCCTCATCCATGTCCAAAATAGATTTTCCAAAGTATGCCTATTTACTCAAATGATATGGGAATCATTGTTTATGGTGAAAGGAGGGAAAACAAGAGTAGGAACCTAAGAATTCTTCTAGTGCTTCCTCTGAGGACCAAAAATCTAAGTTTAATTCTTTGGCCTCTACCCCATCCTTTATCAATTAAGGATGGACTAGATTAAGAGGTTTAACTGAAATAATATTAACACTCCATCAATGTTTTTTCTTAGATTGTTCAATAAAGCATCCCAAACCCAAATATCTCTTGCAAGGCTCAAATTGGATGTGGACCTGAATTCCTTATTCAATATATCAAAGACCTTTATGCCCATAAACATATTGAGAAATTAACCTATATCCAAGACCATAATGTGTTTGAAAATCTTCAGAAGGTGGTGGTTCCACGTAGAGAGCATCATTCCACCAATGAACATCAAATGCATCTACAAGGCTGCAACTATCTCCTTAGTGGGAGTAGGATTTTCCTCCTTAGTAGGGGAATGACTGGTTTCTTGAATAGGATCACATATTTCCTTCTCAATGGGCATCTGATCCATCTCTTTAATAGAGGTGTTTGATTTTTTTGGAAGTTTGAGATTAGAAAGGTTCACTTTCTACTCTCCAGTGAATAATTTGGAGAAGTCTAAGGATCCCCAATCATCACCAAGGAATGCATTCAATTTATAAGAAGTAGATAGGGAAGAATTGATAATTTTTGCTTTAGGATACTCCTCTTTAGTGGCATTAACTTTGGGGACAACCTCTACAGAGGGTATCATCAAGTAACATGTCCTAATATCAGAGCTTAGAGATGGAATACAATTCATAAGAGTGGAAACAATTGAAGCTTGACCAATAACCACCAGTTCACAAAGATGAATAGCTTCTAGATTATCTTTGACTATGACCACTTGATTGTTTGCAAAAAACTTCAAGGAATGATGTAGAGTAGAAGTTAAAACACCCATAACATAAATCCAAGGTCTCCCCAAGAGAAGGTTGTAGGGTAAGGGGCCAAGCATCACATAAAGGAAGGTGGGTAAGGTAACAGGGCCCAATCGCAAAGGCAAGAATATCATGCCTAGGGCTTATCGACAAGTATTATCAAATACATGAATGCACAGGGAAGAAGCAACTAGGGAAGAAGAATCAAATTTAATCTTAGGTAGTAGATAATGAGAGCCAATTATGTCCTATTTTATGCCATATTTTAGCTTATTTCATATACTTTCACACCCACTTCCACATTCCATTTTCATTCCATATCATACTATTTCCCCATTTTATGTTGCATATGATTAAATATGTATAAGTTGTATTTAATAGAGTTTTGGATAAAATATGGAAATTAATGATTGTTTGTCTTTACTAATAAGCATTGTGATTTTTAGATGAATCTTGCAACATGCGGATTAGAAGAACTTCCTGTCACTTTTTATGCAAAATGTCTTCCTGTCATTTTTTGGCCAGGAACTTTTGTGTATTACCTTTTGACCAGCAATTTATTTTTGTCATCTTTTTAAAATATGACATCATCATCCAAGGTGGAAGCGATTACCTCTTCAATGCCGAATCTAAATAAGCACAAGAATTTGAAACAAATGCTTTGCTAAATAAATCTAAACAAAGATACAATTCTAGTTATGTAGAGAAAACTTAAACCATGTTTTATTCACAGCCAACAACAAATAGAGCAGAGTAAAGTTCCACATATACCATTCTTGTGGTGGTTGAAACAAACCCACGATGGAGATACCGATTCACTAAGGAAAACCCGTGTTAGACATTTGTTGCCAAATTGTTGGAAAAAATCTGTAAATCTAAAGTCACACATTATATTCTTATATGTTGTTATAACAAAGCGACTCATGGCTTTGTCTCTTCTAAGTTTGTTGGCCGCAAGCCAAAACAAACTTAATATTTACTATATTTCATTGTTTCAAACAATGTGTATATAAATAGGAACACTGTAAGGGAGATGATAATATATATTTTTGCAGAGAGTTTTAGTATTGTAGAATTTTTGTATGACATACTTTGTATTAGATATTTGATAAATAGAAGAATGTTTCTTCTGATCACAACAGCGTAAGAAAAATAATTTTGTCCCATCCACCATCCCAAAATGGAGCAAGGGCTCACTCCTTGAAAAGAACGGCGATATTTTATTTTCTACATTTTGTTTGCTTTTGATTTTGTTTGGTTAAGATAGATTTCATTTCTATGTGATTTCAATTCCAACACCTTTGTTAAACACTAGCTAAATGATTATGTGATGTGAGTTGTGTTACTTTCTGTTGTAACTGTTGTTATTTTTGCAAATTATTATTGATGTAGATTGTTATAGTTTATGACATAGTTCCTGTCACTACTGCTCCCATCACAAATTGTTAACGGTTCCTGTCATGCTTCTATCACATAATAGAGAAGAATAAAAATATAAGTTTAAAATAGACTTTTATTGTAGGTTCTCCTTTGTGTGTTATAGTCGCACTCATTCCCCCTCAATTCATTTTTTTCCTCCCTTTAGGTATACTGTCGCAACGCTTCTCGCAAGCTTCGAACCTCAGGTTGACATTCTTAGACCAAGCTGAAATTCTTCTTTATTATTTATCCCAGTTTTGGCCTATTAGTATATCTATACCACAAACATTGAGGACTGAACTAGTGTCAATGAGATTACATCTAATATTGATAGTATTAACATTAACTATAATCGTTAAAGGATCTACTTGCTTTTGCACATCTGAGGGTGGAATTTCTTGCGAATAGAACATGATATTCAGTGAATCCACATGAATATGAGTCATCAATGCATTAACATCCATCGGTCTAGTGGATTTTGTAAGGCTTCTTGAAGTATACCTTGGTAAACTAGAGTGGTCTGAAGCAAATCCCAATGTGAGATCTTAGCCAAAGTAACACAGATCTGCTCAACAAGATCATATTTTGTAGGTGCTTTACTCATAGGTTTAGGTGCTAAAGGAAGACTTGGTTGGGAAGGTGGTAAAGAATTATGAACTTGAGTAGGTTGAGGTGTAGGAACAAAATTTTGTTGATATAAATTATTCTTATTCCTTCTTGTATTATATGTATTCCCAACAACATTATAAGAATTAGAGTGTGTGGCTTTCATAAACCTTGAATATAAATATGATGAATCATTATGATATGGAACTCTAATAACTAGATTCAAGTAAAACAATAGTAATCTTACGACTTGGAGAAGCCATGAAGACTACAATGGCCACCGAATCTTCAGCTTGAGAAGAAGAAGTTTGTTCGGAAGATCTACAAGTAAAGGGAGATGCTTCTATGAAATCATCTAGAGAATCATTAAACATATTGAAAACTTCCTTAGATAAAGGATTATCATAAACATTAAAACATTGTAGAAAACATTCAACATGCTTCATGTCAGGTTCACCAAAAATGTGAGATAAGGGGGATTCGTTGATCATGAGTCTCTTTTTTCTCAAGAGAATCCTAGAGAGAGAATTGCCATTAACCACCTCAAATATTGTTGAATGAATAAATTTCAAAGAAACCACACATAGAATAATTATCTCAAAATATTACTCTAGAATCTGAGAGAGCGATGTTTCAAGATATATGCCTCAAAAGGAGGAACTCTCAACCAATGCACTACAGTGTGATATTAGGACACTAGCATGTCATGCTAGAGTTTGTAGGATGTGCTAGCATCCACAATAATAGAGAACTTCAAAGCTTGGGTAGAATACCTAAAACCTTGATAACTAGCATAGATTCGTGGTCTATTTAATAGAATAACTAAATAGAAAGAAAAAATGAGACAAGTACAAAGGAGAGCTAAGAGAGGGCTTACAAATAGCCAAGCATTCAAAATCTTTCTCTGAGCTCCACTTCAACAACTTGTACATAAGATGAATGGGTAAAAATCTTGGGGTTGTTTCAGTGCTTGTCATAGTCAAACCCCCATTTTGGTGTTCCCACCTCCACAAAAAACTAGATAGATAGAGAGAGTAAATGAAATAGATAAAATGAAGTGGTGAAAATAATTCCCACTTGATGAGAACCTGCACCACCAAATATCAAATGAACAAAGAGATCTAATCTATTCACAAATATATAAGAATAAGAGAGCATTACCAATAGTCCTTGCCCCCCTCTTGAAAACATGAATGCACCATTGAATACTTGCTAGAGAGATTTGGCTATTGGGAGGACCTCAATCCGATAGAGCCTCACTTGTAGGAATTCTATTGCAAAGATTAGAAGAGGATAAGAGTGAAATGAGATTGAGAAGAGAATTCCTTGAATGAGAGAGAACCCTCCAAAATGAGAGAAAAAGGGAGTTCTTTTTCATGCAAGGGTGGAATGAGCCATCACATTCGAGAATATGATTGTAAATACGTGTGTCTTGAGTTAAAATTATGAGATTCCTCATTTCAAACTCGACAAACCACTAGGATGCTAGTGCACAGTGCAGATGTCCACATTCCATTCAAGCATCCAAAACATTAGTTTTTGGGAAACAAGGAAGTGGACTATTTTTTCTTCTTCATTGGACCTCATGGGATTGGAATTCCATAATTCTAACTTATGAGGCTCTTATCACAATTTTTTTTTGGCATAATAAATGCTAGGAAAAGTGCTAAAATGTGAAATTACCTCTAGGTGCAATTTTGTGACATTACACTTTCATGGATGGCTTCTTGGGCTATAACGAATTCATATTAACCTAAAAGATCAGCATAAGACAAATTTTACTACACCTTGGGGTAAATTTTATGATGTGGTCATGTTGTTTGGGTTAAAGAATGTATGTTCTACTTAGCAATGGGTAATGACCCTAATCTTTCATGATTTTATTCAAAAAAGTCTAGAAGACTACATTGATGATATCTTGGTGAAATGTATAACTCATCAGGATCATGTAGTGAACCTTAGTCTTATATTGGCATAGATGTAGGAAAGATATTAGGGTTTATAGTTTCTCATCATGGAATTGAGGTGGACATTAATAAGATCAATGCAATTGTTAACATGCATCCACCTAAAAACATCTCTTAGTTGTAGATTTTGCAAGGGAAGATTCAGGAAATTAATATATTCATACCTCAGTTGGCTTACCATACCCTTCCTTTCACATGATTTTTAAAGAAATATGTTTATTTCATATGGGATGATGAGTGCTCGAAGGATTTTTAGTCAATCAAAATTTATCTAGCCTATCCTCCAATCCTAATGGCAGCTATGCATGATAGACCCTTTCTACTTTATATCACTACATCACCTTACACTTTGGTTGCCTTGTTTTCTCAGTATGATGATGATGGTAGAGAGAGGGAGATCTATTATATTATTCACATTTTTATTGATTATGAAACTTGTTGTTCTACTATGGAGAAACAATTCCTCACCCTCACCTTTGCAATGTAGAAGCTAAGGAATTATCTTCTTCATGATGAAACTCATGTCATTGTAAGAAGATATTTTATAAAACACTTATTCAATAGAACTAACCTTGCTAGTACGTTGGTAAAATTGGTAATGTTGTTTTTTGAGTTTGGCATAAATTTTGTAACTCAAAAATTGATAAAGTGACAAGCGATTACTGATCAATTAGTAGATACTTCCTCACCTTGCTCCTTCCCTACTCTAGACCTATTCCCCGATGAATATATCATTGCAATTAGTCAAGATCTTGTATGGGAGATTTATTTCAATGGATCAAGATGTCAAACTAGCTTTGGGGTGGGTGTAGTCTTAATATCACCCAAGGGTAAGTGAGTATCTCTCTCCTTTTAATTATAATTTCACTATACTAAGAATATTGTTGAGTACAAAGCCCTTATTGCTAGCTTGTGTACCACAATTTCCTTAAACATTAAAAATATTTGCATACATGGTGACTCTGAACTTATTGTGAACCAAATTATGGGGACGTATCAGGCTAAGAAAAATAAATTGTCTTAATATTGAGATTTGGTGTTGTCCTTACTTGATTAGTTCTCTTCTTTCACAATATATAGTGTTCCTAGGAAAGAAAACCAACACACAAATGTCATGGCGAGCATTGCCTCCCTAGTACAATCGGATAAGGACATAGAAGAATACCACTTTGTGGTTCAGATTCTTTGCTCTCCTATTTTTTTATCAACTTGAATCCAATTCTCTCATGTGTGCTCACATAGACTCGAAGGAATGGTACTCTAATATTTATAAGTATTTGAACACTAGAAATTATCTTGATGATAAGATGAAAAATGATCACACTTAGATAAAAAAAATTTCTGTCCTTTATGTTGTACTATCAAATGTCCTTTATGAAAAATCCTACTATGTTCTTCTCCATCATTACCTCACTAAAGTGGAAATACCTATTTCCCTTAAGGAAGTCCATTTATGTTCTGAGGGTGGACGTTTTGGTGGCAAATCCTTGGTATGAAATATGATCCACATGGGTTACTTTTGGCGGATGATGGAACAATATTCCTTTGCTTTTGTCAAGAAGTTTCTTCAATGTAATAACATAGACATATTATTCACACACCTACTCAAGACCTTGAAAATTAGAGCTCTCCATTGCCATTCACAAAATGGGGATTGGATATTATTAGAAAGATATCACCTCCTTCTAAAGGACATGTATTTATTATCACCACTATAGATTACTTCATGAAATGGGTTGAATCTATTTGACTTCAATCCGTAAACATTAAATCCATCTATATATTTTTCTAAACAATATCATTACTCTCTTCAGATTTCCTTCTACCTTACTTTTCGATAAGAGTTCATATGGTGACACAAATGACACCTTACAACCTTGTGTATGGAGCTAAAGCTATCATGCCTTTGGAGTTTGAAATTCCATCTTTGTGGGTTTCCCTTAAAGGGTTAATTGATGATAAAACTTACTAGTCTAATCATCTGCATCAACTTGAGATGCTCAATGAGCCCTGATTGTAAGCCCTTGACCACCTCAAAGCTTATCAATGATAGCTATTTAGGAAATACAACCAAGGTGTTCTTCCTAGAGATTTTGAGGTAACTGAACTACTTCTTTATGAGAATTAGACAAATGTAAATGTGCCACTGGGTCAAAGGAGAAAACTTATTCCTAATTGATTAGACCCTTACATTATCATCTTTGTGTATGGTTTTGGTATTTATGGTTTTTCATCTATGGATGGAAATGCCTCTAAAATAACCTTTTAAGGTGATGCACCTTCATCGTTACTATGTGTAGTGCATATGTGTCATGTGTGTAATGCTCGCCCTTCATAGATCGCAACAAATTATACGTTGGCATCCCTTCATTAACACATTATTAGATTTGTGTTATGATGTGACCATGTGTGTGTGAGAGAGGCATACATGCATGTGTTTTACTATGCTATGTATCCATGCATTACATTAGATATTTTGGTTAGGAAATTAGATAGAAATTGTATTTAATTAAGATACAACCATGTGTATTTATTAGAACATGATAATCATTTAATCTAAAAATACATCCATGAGTATAATATCCATCACATAATCATACATCAAAGTAAAAATAATATGCATAAGACAATAAACACCATGACAGCGGAATAAAAAACCTCATGTATATATATCAAATGTATGTCATGTACATGTATCACATCAATGTTGTAAAAAAATAGTGGCAACTATATATGTGTATCAAACATCTATACAAAAAATTCTCTAAAAAATATATATTGTCATTATTACAAAATGATATATCACAATGGGCACCTAGCCCTTAGGAGCATGGATCCCCAACCCATCTTTTCCTAGTGGTGGTGTGCATGCCCAAGGCTAGATGATAGAGACAAACTAGGATCTGTGTGATCGAGAGCCTGATACCATTTCTCATAATCCTATGATCTCTCCCTACAAGGAGGCTATTTGTAGCTCAATTATCCTCTTGGTCTCATATAGCTTTAGATCACCTACTAGTATCAAAGTCATTGCGTGCTCTACAATATTATTAATCTTTCTTTGAAGATCACCATGTGCCTCCTCAACACTCTTATCTCTCAACTTGTCTTTCTTAGAGAGTGTGGTCTGTAGCTCTGCTGACAGTTAATCCATCTTTCCCATTGTGGTAGTATAATTATCAGTCCTCTATAAAACCTCGACCTAAAACTCCTCATAGTTCATCCTCAAATGCATAATTAGCTCAAAAAGGTAGGAATTTCACCCCTTTGAAACTAGCCGATATACCTCTAGAACGGTCCCCTAGATCTGCTTGATGGAGGCCACCTCCGATATGCATTGTGCAATAAGCATAGTCCACCCCTATGTGTCCATTACAACCACAAAGAGATTGGACTCATCAGTACCACATGATACATATACTTATAAACCAAAATGTAAACATATACATGAGATAAAACTTAAAGTACTGAAATGAAATGGCATAAACAACTCGCATACTTGGGTCCCCTACCTACCAGTGTGTGTTAAGTGGAGGATCAATGTTGGGTTTAGCCTCCCATGCCAAATGATACTATTGGTGCTGCTAGGGCTTTTGATAGATCGACGGATGTTGTTGGCACCATTGCTAAGATTGGGATGGCAATCAAAGGAGAGGACAGTCTCTATTGCCACCTCAACCTCACCTCCACTATTCCTACCTCCTTACCCAGCTATTGATCCCTACCTCTATCTTCACCTCAACTTACCAGTATTAGATCATCCTATACACTAGGGTCCCTTGGGGGCATCCAATAGGAAAATTGGCACAGGCTGGTGCACCATCCACCACTTTCGAAAGTTGTGAGCAATGCATACATTTTCTACAAAATACGCCTAAGGCTTGTCTTGATCATCTACCCCATCATCTGAAGGGATGATTTTGGTAATGGTTGGAACCTGATGATCACCCAACTATGTAGCGATCCTCATGACCCATGTGTAGGATGGGACCATGGGTGGGATAGTCTGAATAATACTAAACTATCTCATAAGCCTCCACCAATAGTAGGGCATAATGATATAATCCATGTGACTTAATTAAAAAAAATTGTGCTATAGTTTCCTCAGGTGTCTATGGTCCTCTACCCATCTAAACCATCTATATGGTGACCATCGGATCGGTTTGACTCACAAAGTATCAAACTATAAGCACCAAAACAACAAATCTCTATGTCTCCACTACTACATGAGCTCATACTAGGGAGACATGGGAACTGTATAGTCCCTCACTTGGGGATACCCAACTACCTGAGTGCATGTAATGTGATAAAATTCCCATACCTATAGTAGGGTGCATGTGGTGAGGATTGCATGCTCATAGTGTACAAACTTGCCTAGCTCATGGTGCAGGTGCTCAAGCATACTGCAACCCCACATGAAAACCATCTAGTGATCCTCCATCACCCTAATGGTATGAATGAGGCCCACATGAAAGTGAGATCCCCGCTCATCCATGGTGATGCACATGTCCATTGTGATGACCATCGCTTGCCACACAAGCGGGATCATTGCACCGCCCTACATGAACTAGAATATGGATATGTTCCTATTCCTATTGCTGCTATCTTGATTCCCTATGTAGTATCAAACACCCTTCACACGTTCACAAGAAGAGCATGTGTAATCTAGGGTCACCCATAATCTATAGATGGGAAGGATGATGATGCAATATACATCCTCTAGGTTGATCATCATCTCACCCATTGGTTGTTGAAATGTCGAAGTGGTGACATTCCACCGCTCCATCAAGGCCATGAACATGCAATCATGAAATAAAATCTCTGGCATCATATAGACATAGCAGAAAGTGACTCGTCATAGATTCCACTACTCCTCCTTTGACATATGTTGTGCCTAATCCCATATCATCCACAACACCCATCCATTGGGGTGCTCCTTGATCTCTAGATAATTCTGCAAAGATGAAAAAAATTAATTTAGAATCATGTTTTGTATCAAAAAAAATTAAATTACACCTTTGAGACACTAGCACACCACAAAGATATTTTCATTTTGTTTCTATGTGTAAGGTCCACTATTAATGGCTGGCCAAATGCCAGTGCACTAGGTAGACTCTAGTGTGACTGAAGGCTCTAGTTCATACATAGGACTCATTCACATCGTCAAGATGCCTACCTGGTTCACCTCCCAGCCCTTGGCAACTCTCTACCATAGTTAGTTGATCTTGGGCTCTAGATAATCTCATTTGTGTGGCATTTCACTAGCTTTGCTCTCATAAAATACAACAAAAATCTCATAGTGAATAGTGAAAATGACCCTCCTCGAGGCCTACCCATGTATATATAGGCTACTTAGGGAAAAAATTTCTCGGTAATCATAGTCCTACCATTTTTCTTGATTTTACCCCACCAAGTTGGGGGAAAAACTAGGGGGCATATATGCACTCTATCATATTTTTCTCCAAAATGATTGAATTTTTCTTGAGAATTCTTCACCTTGGTATCTTCTTTTGATTTTTGAGCTGACCTAAAAATTTGAGTTTTGTAGAACAAAATTTTGCATGAGGTTTCATGTGAGATGCTGTAATTTTTTCCCAATTTCAATCACCAGTGGCATCATCAGTACCTTCTTGCATGACCTCTATGACCTCTATAATATCCTTTTGGAATATAGATCTGTAAATTTTTTGGGTTTTCTTTGCGTGATCTCTTATCTACTTTAGTATGGCTGATTTTTCCCAAAATCGAGCCTAATAAAGTGGGGGAAAATTTTAATTTTGTAAAATTGCACCTTGGGGGCAATTTCACATTTCTGCATTGAACCTCACATTTATTGCACCTAGTCGCATTTATGATAAGAACCTTATGGTTTAAAGTTGTTGGTGTTAATAAATTCTTGTACCTAGTAATTTATCTCACTAGGTAATTAGGGGACTTATTCACATGTTAAGTTTACTTAGGATATAAGATTATTTCTAGAAGTTAGTTGGATTTTCTACAACTTATGTATCTTTATGCATCATTTCCTAGGTAGTTCATTTGTTATTCATCTCTTGACATAGGATTAAGACACATGTCACAATAATGTTCAATCCTATTCCTCACTTTTCCTATATAAGGAAGGTCATTGTACACATATGTAACATATTGCATACCTCATCATTTTGATAGGTCTTAATATCAAACAAGCTCATATTCTTGCATACTCTCTTATAGAAGGTTTTAATTGATTTTGCAAGTGGTCTTGGGTATTGAACTAATCTTTGGCTCTTACATGGTATTAGAGACAAGCCTTGCAAAACCCTTCTCAAATATGAGGGTTGAGCTATTTCTAGTGAGATATCTTGGTAATTTTTAGTAAGGTTGAGTATGCTCTTGTCTTGCATCATATGATGGCCTAGAGAATCAGAAAAAATTAAAAGAAATACCAAATTTGGAATTTTTGTTTGAGTTTTCTTATTGAAATTTAATTTTGGCACATGTTGGCCAAAATATAAGCTCACCATTGAGTCCAAGGTGTATAAGAAAGTCAATATTGACTTTTATATCATCAAAATATGATATATTTTTCTAGATCTACGAGGGTTTGAAGTTAGGAGGTGGTTACCAAATTTAGGAGGTAGCTAATTTTTTGGAGCACTTTGGGAAAATATTGAACCTACCATTGCATCTAGAATGCCCAAAAACATCCATTTTCATATAAAATACTTCATATTTTTAAGAAAAATTATTTTTGGCCATTTTTTTAAAATTTCGGGTGACTATCTTAAATGTCATGGCTAAATTACCATCCCGATAGTCTGTGTTAAATTTGATAGTTAAACGGTTGTCATACTAGTTCTCAGGCCTATCCACCAGATTTTGGTCACATGGGGACCACCCACCAGCCCTTAGGGGGCTTAAGTTTGGCCCCCCATGTCTTAATTGGGCAGTTTTCTTAAAATCGTCATAAATTTTGATTCTGGTATTGGATTTTTGAAAATAAGATATCATTGGAAAGCTTTTTCTGATAACTTTCTAGTGGTATAGGTATTTTTATAAAATTTTACTCATAGAATATTTTATTATTGTTTGAAGTCAGATCTCCCATTTGGACCTCTAATCTCATAAATTTTTGCCTTGATCTCTATTTTTCATGATTTTTCGGCATCAGAAAGGTCTTAAGGAGCTCTTTAATTTTGTTCATGCACTATTTTCAGATTCAACCCCAAGTGTTATTTATTCATAATTTTGCATTTTTTCTTTCTAGTTCATAACTTGGACATCTTGTCTTCTAGAGAAGTTTCGTTTGTGGAGGGTGGCTTCATTTTCAATTATATTTTTTGATTTTGGAGTTTCTAATTTCTATTGAAGGTTATTGTATTTTCAATTTTGAAGCTCTATCATAGTTCATTATGGGATCTTCATTTCATCCTTCTCTAGCTATGTTGAAAAGGGGAAACTATAAAAAATGGAGAGATGGCATCATAAAACATCCGAATTGATGGCTTCATTTGTTGCCACATTTGTATAATATTATTCTACCTCTTGGTGCAACTAGTAAGAAATTTTCCTGGAATTGTAAAAGGGATCATGTCTTAGGATTTATTGCAATACATATTTTTTATACCACTTTGAAGTTTGATCATTTTGAGTTTCCTTGTACTCTTTGGACTAAAATTTGGGAGATATATGGAGATCCTAATACTTAGCCATTCCAAGATGATCCTATTTCAAATTTTCTTATGCCTCTTCAATTTTCAAATAGGATACCCTATGATCATAATACTATTCTAGAGTTTATAGATTTGGAATACTTTAAATCTTCAGATGAGGACAACGAGGGTTCTTTAGATGATCCTTCTCCATTAGACATGTGTGATGAGCCTAGCTAGCTCACTGTCCAATACCTGTCTTGTTTTAAGAGTATTTGTGTTTTGAGTTTTTTAGAGAATTTTTAATAGATAGAAGAGAAGGGGCGCATCATATAAATGCTCATAGAATGAAAAATTGAGCTATTCTATTCAAACTAAAATTGCAGAAGGTGTTTATTTGCATCAAAAATGGATTTAATACATACAAACATACCCAAAAGCCTCTAGTTTATTTGATTAAAAAACGTAGCCAGTTTGCCAGTCTATACATGAAAATCTGACAAGATTCAAAATAGGATGAAACAAGGTCTGAATCCAACTGTGAAACTGAAGCTATAGAAGAGGGAAGACCAAGTGTTGAAGATGAGGGAGTTTAACCCTTGAGAAGTTAGGCGCTTCTTCAAGGAGGAAACATGCCTTTGCTCAAAAACCCATGCCCCTCAAGCAAGAAACATCATGAAACCCTAGCAGCAAGTACATCCAAGCAGATTTGATGCCTACTATGCTGAAGAAAGAACACCACAATCAAACCCTCTGATTTCTGATGAAGAACAGTCCAAAAATCTGTTGTAAACACAATAGAACCCCTGAAATGAAGTCCTCTAAAACAACACCAATTCAGCTGATCTCTCACAGACTCAGAAGTGCACTCACTGAAGAGATTTCATTCTCCAATGGTGGATTTGCAGCAACCTAATCATAGGAAGGAAGCAAGGTAGAAAACCCTTAAGGCAAAGTTGAAATGATCAAAATATATGTGTTTCTCATTGCCCAAGTCTCCTTTATAACCAAGGAGGTCAAAACCTAAAAGGGGCGCACATTTTAGGGTTTTGCATCTTTTAAATTTATGAGATATAAACCAAAGTCACTTTCCATAGTTCTCTTTGATTTTTGGTGCCTCCTTTAGTGAATTAAATGAAATATAATAAAATATTCACTTTAGACTTATTTAAATGAAAAATTAGAAATATTAAAGTCAATTTCTAATAAATCACTTAAGTAAGCCTATCTCCCTCCATACTTCACCGAATCCAGTGCCGTCAGAAGCAACTCAGACTCCAGTACTGCCAAGGCACACAATGAGCCCATCCACGATCTCAAAAAATGAAATAAAGCAAACTCTCCAGAAGATACCACTGACCCTCTAACCAAACTAGTTAGCCCACAAGGGTCCAAGAAAGGGCTAACACACTGCATCAGGTGACTGACTAGAGTGGGGACATCACAGTCTGCCCTCCCCGAATTTGCTTGTCTGCAAGGAAACTCAAAGTTGGATGCTGTAAAACACTGTCACCCTCCCAAGTCGCATCCTCTACTGGTAGATCCTTCCACTTCACCAAGTATTCCCTGATAACCCTTCTCCGAAGATGATGCTCTCTGGAATCCAGAATGGCCTCAGGAACCAATATCAACTTCCCCTCATCATCTAGCGGTGGTAAATCAATAGAAGGAATCACATGTGGTCCTAATTCCTTTTTGAGGCGTGAAACATGGAACACATTGTGAACCTTGCTATCCATCGGAAGATCTAACTCATAAGCCACTTCACCGACTCGTCTGACAACTCTGAATGGTCCATAGTATTGTGGCTTAAGTTTCTATGTGCCCTTCTTATGAAGGGAGGACTGCCTATAAGTCTGGAGCATCAAATACACCAAATCATCGATCTCGAAAGGTCGCTCCACTCGCCTTTGATCAGCATATTGTTTTTGTTGATTCTGAGCTTTCTGTATATTCTCTCTGAGTGTCCTCATAATATCCTGGTTTTCTTGTAATAGATCACCAGTTCTGGGTACTCTACTGTCACTCAGTATCAAATCTAGAAAACTCGGAGCATCATAACCATATAATGCTCGGTAGGGAGTCATCTGAATGCTCATGTGATGAGTGGTATTGTAGCAATACTCACAAGGGTATAACCATCTCACCCATGCCTTCTGCTTCCCTGAACTGTAATTCCGCAAGTATCCCTCCACCCATTTGTTAACTATCTCAGTCTGTCCATCTGTCTGGGGGTGGTAGCTAGTACTCGAAGTGAGTTCTATTCCGCATAGCTTGAATAACTCTTGCCAGAAGTTACTCATAAACCTACTGTCCCTATCACTGACTATACTCTGAGGCAAACCATGCAATCTGAATACCTCACAAAAGAACAAAGCATCCACTTGAATAGCTGTGTGCGTAGTAGTGATTGAGAAGAAGTGAGCATACTTCGTCAATCGATCTACCGCCACAAAAATGTTGTCTTTCCCTTGAGCTTTCGGTAAGCCCGTAATGAAATCCATAGACAAGCATTCCCACTTCCTCTCAGGGATAGGAAGCGGCTGGAGTAATCCTGCAGGGTATGTGTGTTCTTGCTTGTTCTGCTGAGAAACAAGGCATTCCCTAACATACTGGAGAACAAAGGATTTGAGACCCTTCCAAGTGAATCTTTCTCATACCTGCCTATAGGTCTTAAAGTACCCGAGATGTCCTGCCATGGGTGCATCATGAAATGATCTCAAAACATGGTTCCTCATCTCTGAATCTGGAACTAGAAATATCCTCCCTTTGTAGATAATAAGATCATCTACAAGAGAGTACCTGGCATCCTGCACTATTCCATCCACTATGCTAGAAGCCCATGGGTTCTTAGCATACTCAGCTACAATCATATGTCTCCTATCCTCTAAAATCTGAGTAAGGGAAATCAAGTGAGGACGGCGAGATAATGCATCAGCAACTACATTCTGAGTACCCTTGACATAGGAGATGTCAAAATCATAATATTGAAGTTTGCTGACCCATTTCTGCTGTCTTTCATTCAAATCCCGCTATCCAAGGAAATGTTTTAGACTATTGTGATCGGTTTTAACACAGAATTTACTACCAATCAAGTATTGTCTAAATTTGGCCATGGCATGCATGATGGCCAAAATCTCCTTATCATAGATGCTAAAGCTCCTCTCAGGACCTCTCAGCTTCCTACTCTCGAAAGCTATGGGATGACGATCCTGCATAATGACTGCACCAATCCCTTCACTGCTGGCATCACAATGTAACTCAAAGGGTTTGGTGAAATCCAGCAAAGCCAACACTGGACATGAAGTCATGAGAAGTTTGAACTTCTCAAAGCATGCCTGTGCTAATGGTGTCCACACAAATGCACCCTTCTTAGTCAAATCAGTTAGTGGCGCAGCATGCTGAGAGAATCCACTAACGAACCGACGATAGAAGGCACACAACCCTACAAAACCCCTAAGCTATGTCAATGTCTCAGGTGTAGGCCAATCAATAATAGCTCGAACCTTCTCTGGATCCATGCTAACTCTCTCACTGCTGATAATGTGACCCAAATAAAGAAGCTCGTCCATGCCCAACGCACACTTGGACTCCTTGGCGTACAAGAACTCCCTGTCAAGTATGCATAAAACCTCATCTAGGTGAACCATGTGTTCTTCCCATGATCTACTATAAACTAAGATGTCATCAAAGAATACCAACACATGTTTCCTTAGTTGAGGATGGAAAACCCTGTTCATAGTGGACTGAAATGTAGCTGGAGCATTGGCTAAACCGAAAGGCATAACAAAGAAATCAAAGTGTCCACAGTGACATCTGAATGCGGTTTTCTCTATGTCCTCCTCTCGGACTCTGATCTGATGATAGCCTGTCCTCAAATCAATCTTTGAGAAGTAGAAAGCTCCATGAAGCTCATCTATCAACTCATCAATACGCGGAATAGGATATCTGTTCTTTATAGTTCTCTTGTTCAACACTTTATAATCAATACACATTTAGAGTGTACCATCCTTTTTCTTCACCAAGACAACTGATGAAGCAAAGGGTGACTTACTCGGCCTAATATGCCCCATAGCCAACAGTTCTTTGATGGTTTTCTCAATTTCATCTTTCAAGCGCTTGGAGTGCCGGTAAGGAGTGATCATTATAGGTTTTGTGCCCTCTTCCAGCTCTATGATGTGCTCAATACCTCTATTAGGAGGTCTACCTAGTGGAATTGCACTGAAAACCTTTGTATGTTTGATTCAGAGTTTTTGTACATCAGGATGGTAAGAGGAAGCTTGCTGATCCAACTGTGAAGGCATTAACTTGCATTCAGCAACCCAATCTACCATGTCATGTCGAACCAAACGTTCCATTCTTTTGAGTGAGATTTCTTTCACATTGTTGTCCTTGATGGCTTTAAGAACATGGTTTGTGCCATCAACTTTGAATTTCATCTCCATGTCGGTCAAATTGAGTGTGAACCCTCCTATAGCATGAAGCCACTTCATGTCGAGAACTATATCAGTTCCTCCCATGTTCACAACATAAAAATCTGCCTTAAACTCATAGTTATTGAGTTTCAAAGGCAAGTCTGAAATCATCCTCTCACAATTGAGAGTATATCCATCAGCAACCTTGACTCTAATGCCTTCAAACTGCTGAGTTTGAATTCCTCTCTTCTCCACTAAATGTGAGTCAATAAAATTGTGAGTTGCACCTGTATCTAAAAGGGATATGACTCTCTGACCAGCCAAGACCCCACGGAGTCTAAAGGATCCTTCTCTTTGCATGCTAGATAAATGAGCCTCCTTTAACTCAGTTTCTACTACAATGTCAGCCTCATCTTTTGACTCTTCTCCATCTGTATCATAAATTGGAGCTTGTTGATCAGAAAAATCAGTCACTTTTTCTCCCTCATAAAACCACTCCATGTTCCTGTTTTGCCCTTTGGGTTTGAGGGGGCAATCATGAGAAAGGTCATAAGGGCCTTTGCAGTAAAAACAAATTTTCCTTCTACGTAGATCATTCATTGTTTCCCGATCCAAAGGTGCTGTAGATTTCTTTTTCTGATCAGCATTATCAGCTCTTTTCGAATCAGATTTATTTTCATTGTAAGAAGTAGAAGGTTTGGTGCCAAATTGCTTTCGAGGATTAGAGAGCTCCATGCTGCGAGCTTTCCTCATGGTTTCCTGTAATGTTGGTGGATCAAATGCTTTGATCCATCCCTTCATAGGCTCAAAAATTCCCTCAATAAAGAGTATGATCAGCCTCCTCTCAGAAATGCCTATAACCATAACTGACAACTTCTGAAGCTCTCCAATATATGACTCCAAACTACCTAGTTGTTTTAGCTGTGCTAGGTCTCTGAAAAATAGCTCGGGGTCACGTTTGTCAAACCTCTCTACCAGTCTATCTGTGAACTCCTGGTATGAAGTAATCTGATCATGGTGAAGAGTAGCCATGCCATGAATCCACCAATCATGAGCCACACCATCAAGGTGTAATGCTGCAAATCTAATTGCATCCTCCTCGGGCATGGGACGTAGAGACAAGAATGTATCTAACTTGCTGACCCAAGCACGCGCTGTGACTCTACCACTGCCATCATAGTTCACCAAGGTGAGTTTGTTGGTAGCGTGTCTAAGATCACTGTGCTAGTATCTAGGTCTTCTTTCATTCCTATTTCTGTTGTGATCACACCTCTGATTCATGAATCTGTCAAAGTTAAGGTGCTCCTTAACTCTTGGTGGTAATGTATCCCATTCATCATGCATAGCCACGATGTTATCAGTAAAGCTAATCTCACCACCCTATTCAACCTCTTCCTCACCCTCTGGATCATTTCTAGTGAAGGTAGGACATGTTGCTCTCTCAAAAGTGCGAGCTGGAACAATGGGTCTATGAGGTGCGCCATGGATACTGCCCTCTGGATTACACCCTGTATGTTGACCTCTCCCAAGTGTTAAGTTCTCCACATTTGTGCTAAGCTTTTCAGGGATGTCCGCCACCTTTTCTTGACCTGCAACCATACCTCTTAACACATTTTGAGCTTCTAAATCCTCATTATTTCTACGAGAACTTTCTCCTTCCCTATTAGCCATATTGTCCAAGTCTATTTCCTCCTCCTATTCTTCAAATGGAAATGCTGGAAAAGGATTATCATCACCTCTTTGATTTCTAGGGACCCTGCGAGAATAGTACCTATCATAACCCTCCTGGGGTGACTTCATAATTTTTCTAACTCCACAAGCTGGAAGAATCAGAGCTCTCATACCACTATGATGAGCCTAGCTAGCTCACTGTCCAATACCTGTCTTGTTTTTAAGAGTATTTGTGTTTTGAGTTTTTTAGAGAATTTTTAATAGATAGAAGAGAAGGGGCGCATCATATAATTGCTCATAGAATGAAAACTTGAGCTATTCTATTCAAACTAAAATTGCAGAAGGTGTTTATTTGCATCAACAATGGATTTAATACATACAAACATACCCGAAAGCCTCCAGTTTATTTGATTAAAAAACATAGCTAGTTTGCCAGTCTATACATGAAAATCTGACAAGATTCAGAATAGGATGAAACAAGGTCTGAATCCAATTGTGAAACTGAAGCTATAGAAGAGGGAAGACCAAGTGCTGAAGATGGGGGAGTTTAACCCTTGAGAAGTTAGGCGCTTCTTCAAGGAGGAAACACACCTTTGCTCAAAAACCCACGCCCCTCAAGCAAGAAACATCATGAAACCCTAGCAGCAAGTACATCCAAGCAGATTTGATGCCTACTATGCTGAAGAAAGAACACCACAATCAAACCCTCTGATTTCTGATGAAGAACAGTCCAAAAATATGTTAAAAACACAATAGAACCCCTGAAATGAAGTCCTCTAAAACAGCACCAATTCAGCTGATCTCTCACAGCCTCAGAAGTGCACTCACTGAAGAGATTTCGTTCTCCAATGGTGGATTTGCAGCAACCTGATCACAGGAAGGAAGCAAGGTAGAAAACCCTTAAGGCAAAGTTGAAATGATCAAAATATATGTGTTTCTCATTGCCCAAGTCTCCTTTATAACCAAGGAGGTCAAAACCTAAAAGGGGCGCACATTTTAGGGTTTTGCATCTTTTAAATTTATGAGATATAAACCAAAGTCACTTTCCATAGATCTCTTTGATTTTTGGCACCTCCTTTAGTGAATTAAATGAAATATAATAAAATATTCACTTTAGACTTATTTAAATGAAAAATTAGAAATATTAAAGTCAATTTCTAATAAATCACTTAAGTAAGCCTATCTCCCTCCATACTTCACCGAATCCAGTGCCGTCAGAAGCAACTCAGACTGCAGTACTGCCAAGGCACAAAATGAGCCCATCCACGATCTCAGAAAATGAAATAGAGAAAACTCTCCAGAAGATACCACTAACCCTCTAACCAAACCAGTTAGCCCACAAGGGTCCAAGAAAGGGCTAACACACTGCATCAGGTGACTGACTAGAGTGGGGACATCACAACATGGTTTTTGTACCTTCACCTTTATTGATTCATTGTGTAGAGTCATTGATTGAGGCTTGCATCATTCCTATTCAACAGGACCATTCATCTTTTGTTGATAATTCATCAAGAACTTCCAACTTGATTCATTGCAACAAGTATCTCATTTTCTTCCTGGTCAAGATTCCTATTTATCGAATATTTCATCCTTGTTTGTGGAGTCTCACATTTTAGATTTGGAGAACAAATTTTTTGGAGGAAATATTTGAGGGGTTATCTCTCCTCTTTGATGACAACCATTGCACAACTATTGTCAAACCATCTTTGTCTTTAGATATTGTTCAACATCCATATTTGTAGAATCCTAGTTTTCCATATTCTTCTTTAATTAGACATGTACTTGATTTTATAGTGGCATTTTCATATTCAATGGACAAGGAGACACATGAGAATATTTTAGAGACATCATCATCATACATCTTCATTCTTTTTTCTTTCAATTCCTATCCATAACGGGAAGCATTCCTACATTTGTGCTTTTTTTTGTTTCTTTTGAAAGGGAGACAAGTTGTTTCTCGAAATTGAATCATGTTTTATCTTTTAGGAACTTACCATTTTATAGGCGATTACACATTATGGGGGGCTACATAGTCTCTCTCTTTCCCTCTTATGGGGGGTTATTTATTGTAATGTATATATGTGATGGATGGTGTACTTGGGGGTATCATTTAGTCCTCCATCCTTCCTCACATGATTGTTTATTTTCTCTTTTTTGGAGAGGATTTTTTTCCCAATTGGTTTTATCTTTTTCTCTATTTGTAAGAGATTTCTTTTGCATTTGTACATGGGTACCTAACATGGCCTAGTAGTTAGGGCCCATCTTTGCATCATTTACATAATAATCTTCTCCCTAAGTTGCACTTAAGGGGGGTGTTGGTGTGAATTCAAGTTTTGTACCTAGTAATTTATCTCACTAGGTAATTAGGGGACTTATTCACATGTTAAGTTTACTTAGGATATAAGATTCTTTCTATAAATCTTAGTTGGATTTTCTAGAACTTATCTTATCTAGCTTTATGCATCATTTCCTAGGTAGATAGTTTGTTAGTCATATCATGTCATGGGATTAATACACATTTCATAATTATTTTCAATCCTATTCCCCACCTTTCCTATATAAGGGAGTTCATTGTACACATATTAAACTTACTTCATACCTCATCATTTTTATAAGTATTAATATCAAGAAAGCTCATATTCTTACATACTCTTTTGTAGAAGGTTTTCATTATTTTTGAAGGTGGTCTTGGCTATTGAGCTAATCTTTAGATCTTATAGGATTTTTGCTATTTCAACTCCATGATGACCAATGATGAAGTGATAGTAGTCTTCCACCTCATTTCCCCAAAAATGATGAGTTAGATGTCTACGTGGTGCATAGATGTTTACATGGCACGCTAGTCTCCCTACATTTTTATAGGTTTGAAATTATGAATGTTAGAATCTTTGATCTACAACACATACCTCTAAGGGTAGGTTCTGAGAGTAATGACTCCTCCTACCCATGCATCAACACAAAGCTCTATTTTTCTCTCATTTGGGGGTTCTATCATTCTAATCTCTCTCTTCAATTCATTCTCCTCTCAATCTTTCTTTTATGGTGAAGCTCTACTAGACTAAGGTCCCTCCAACATCCAAATCTCTCTTGCAAGCATTCAATAGTGCATTCATCAAGTCAAGAGGGGGTCATAGAATATTGGTAGTGCTCTCTTGCTTCTTATCGATTTGTGAGTACATAACTTTCTACTTTTCTATCTTGTGGTAAGAGTTCTTGATGTGTAGGGTTTTCTTTTATCACTTTGTATTTCTTTAATTTTTCCACTTTTCTCTATTAGTTGGCTATCTGTGGAGGTGGGAATGCCAAAATGGGGTTTTGACTACATTAAACCTGGAAATAAGCCCAACATTTTTCCTTGTCTGTCTTGTGTGTAGATTCTATGAGCAAAGCTTTGAGGAAGATCTCAAATGTAGGACCTATTGTAAGTTGGTTCTCCATTCCTTTGTGTATTTCTTGTATTTCTTACTTTCTCTCAATTTACTTGAATAATGTTGTGCTATTCCAATTTTGAGTTAGTTAGTGGGTTAGTAGTATTTTTTTTGAATTTTTAGCACTCTGTTTGTATAGGACACTAGTGTGCCTCTTGAACTCTAGGGCACCACACTAGCATCTTGATATCGTGCTATCACTTTTTAGCTAAGAATCACTCCTTCTATGATAGAGATCCCAATATCATGATCTTTTTGTTTCTAAAGATATATGTATGATCAATTTAGTTGATATTCTTCCTTTGGGATATTCTTTGCGATTTCTTCATTCTACCTTGCAGTCTTATTTAGTGAAATGTGAGGTAGTTTAGGGTAGTCTATTCCTTGGGATTCTCTTAGAAAACAAGAGACTCATGAGCAGTGGATCCCCCTTCTCTACATTTTGGTGAACCTGACGTGAACCATGTCAAATATTTTTTTGCAATGTTTTAATGTGTATGATAATTCTTTCTCTAAGGAGTATTTTGATATTTTAGATGATTGTCTAGATAATTTCATAGAAGCATCTTCTCCTATTCATAGATCTTTTGAAAAAATTTCATCCCAAAAATCTACTTCCTCTTCGAAATATGAGAAGTTGGTGAAAGTTATTGTAGTCTCTATGGCTCCTCAAAAGCCTAAGAGACCCATTGTTTACCTGGCTCAAGCTAGCCCTTCACCTAAGATAATGCATTCCATCCTTGGGGTACCATATCATAATGAATCAATGGATTTTTGTACAAGTTTTTTGAAGGCTATAGATTCTTCTTACAATCCTGTGGCATAGATAGATAACACTAGAAGAAATCAACAAAATATAAATCAATAATATTTTGTGCATACATCTAGATCTACTTTGGTTCCTACTTCTTTACCACCTTCTCAACCAATTCTTCCTTTTCCACCTAAACCCATGACTAAAGCACCTAGTGATTATGATCTTGTTGAGCAACTCAACGTTACTTTGGCAAAAATATCACTTTGGAATTTTATTTAAACAAAATTGATTTGATAAGGTATGCTTTAGGAAGCCTTGCAAAAGATCTTCTTGCCTACCTAAGTTAGACCAGAAAATGTTAACGTGTTGATGGATCATATTTGTGTGGATTAAGTGAATATCACATTCTATCTACAAGAAATCTCACCATCGAATGTGTAGAAAAAGGAAGACTCATTAATTATTATAGCTATGTTAACAACATTGGTATTGTGTGTACCCTCATTGACACTAGTTTGGCTCTTAATGTCTATGGTATGGATCTCTTACCTAAAATTAAGGTTGAATCTACTTATTTTTTTCATTCATGGACTTTATAGCATTGATCATGAAGCCTTAGGCATGATAATATTTCCTTTGCAGTTGGGACCCGTTACCTTACCCACTCTACTTTATATGATTCTTGGCCCCTTACCTTACATTCTTCTTTTGGGAAGACCTTGGATTTATGCTATGGGAGCCATGACTTCTAATTTACATCATTCCCTAAAGTTTGTAGCTAATAATCAAGTTATTACAATCAAGGTTGATCTCAAAGCTATCCACCTTAGTGAGTTGGGAGCTATTAGTTGAGCCTCAATTGTTTCCAAATCTTAAGAAATGTATTCCATTACTAATCTCTAATGCATTGAAATGTTCTTCTATGGTTCCATCCGTAGAGACTTCCCTAGAAATAAATATCCCTAAAGAGGAATAGTCAAAAGCAAAGATTCCTAAGTCTTCCTCATCTGCTTCTTCTAAATCAAATGCATGTATTGATGATGATTGGAGATCCTTGGAGTTTTTTAAAATCTTTATTAGAGAATATAAATTTAACCCCCTCCACCTTGACCTTTCAATAAATTCAAGCACCTCCGTTAAGGAATTTGATCATGCTCTTGTTGAGAAGGAAAGTTGCAATCCTATTTAGGACCCCAGTTGTACCCCTATCTAGGAGGGTAATCATACTTCTGCTAAGGAGGCTAATGTTTTTAATCCTGATGAGAAGGATGGTTGTGGTATCATAGATTTTTTTGACACCCATTGGTAGAATGAAACTCTCTATGTAGAATCGTCTTCCTCCCAAGCATTATAGACATGTTATGGCCTAGGGTATAAGGTCATTTCTAAATATGGCTTTAGGTGTAAGGGTCTTTGGCACATCAAACAATTAATTCAAGTCCCTATCCAAGATAGGCCTCATAAGAACCACTTGGTACTTGGATGATCTCTTGAAAAAGCTATGCAAAAACCATGGTGGAGTGTTAGTATGATTTTAGTTGAACCTCTCAATTTAGTCCATCCTGAATATATCAAGGATGAGGTAGGATCCAATGAAGTTCAGTTGGATGTCTTCCCTTTGTAGGAGTCACTAGAAAAATTCTTAGGTGCCTACACCCATCTTCCTCCCTTTAACCATAAGTGAGAATTCTCGTATCACTTACACAAAAAAGAATACTTTGGAGAGTCCATCTTGAATATGCATGAGGAGGCTCCTCTATCTAACATGGATGAAGGTGTTCATGTACCTCACCCTAAAGGCCACAACCCTCTCCTCAAGGGGTATACTATTGAGGTCTCCATGGATTCTAAATCCTCTGAAAAGGTGATTAAGATTGGAAAATGTCATTCTTCCAGAAGAATCTGAGGAATAATCTGATCAATTACATTCTTATCTAGATATCTAATACAAAGTGATTAAATAAAACCCCACTCAAGGAGGAGAACCTATACCACAAGATAACAAAGTATCAAGTTAATTATTCAAAAATAGACAAGAAGTAAGAGAGAATTACCTATAGTCCATATCCCCCTCTTAACTTGATGGACACACCATTGAATTCTTGCAAGAGAGAATTAGCTATTGAGGGACCTTAGTCCAGCAATGCTTCATTGTGAAATCAAGTTTGAGAGAAGAATGATGTGAAAGTCAGAGAAAGAGAGATTAGAATGAGAGAACCCCCAAAATGAGAGAAAAAAGAGATATTTTTGTGTTGTTGCATGGGTGGGAGGAGTCATTACTCTTAGAACCTAACCTTAGAGGCATGTTTCATTGGTCAAAGATTCCACGATTCCTCATTTGAAACCTGAAAAAATGTAAGGATGCTAGTGAGCCACTTGGACATTCGCACACTACACAGGCACCTAACTCATCATTTTTTAGGAAATGGGGTGGTAGACTAGCATCGATTTGTCATTGGTCATCATGGAGTTGAAAATGTGAAAATCTGACCCATAAGGTTCTTGTCATAAATACAACTAGCTGCAATAAATGTAGGGTCAATTGTGCAAATGTGAAATTTCCCCCAAGGTGCAATTTTATGACAATGTATTTTTCCCCCACTTTAGTGGGCTCAATTCTAGGAAAAATAAGTCACACTAAAGTAGAGATGAGATCACACAAAGAAAACATAAAAAAATTATGGATTTGCATTCCAAAAGTATACTATAGAGGTCATAGAGGTCGAGAAGGTAGGTACTGATGATTCCCTCATCGATTAATCTTGGGAAAAAATTACATCTGATATGAAAGCTCGTGCAAAAAAATATTCTGCAAAACTCAAATTTTTAGTTTAGCTCAAAAATTGAAAGGAGCTACCAAGGCAAGAAGAATGATCATGAAAATTTTGGTTATTTGGAAAAAAAATAAATGATAGAGTGAGTATATACCCCTCCTAGCTTTTACCCCAGCTTGGTGGGGTAAAATTGAGAAAAACAATAGAACCACAATTTTCAAGAAAAAATTGCCTCAAGGGGCCTATATATACCCGGGTGGGCCCTGAGGAGGGTCATTTTCACTATTCATTGCAAGATTTTTTCTTAATTTTGTGAGATAAAATCAAAAAAAATTCCATGTAGATGATTTTATGCAGATCCAAGGATTTGATAGCTACAATAGGTAGTTGCCAAGGGACATGAGGTTACCCAAGTGAGTTAAAAAATCTCATTTGTTTTGTGTTTTTAGGTATTTTTTATTGATTATTTGCATATAGAGGAGCGCAGGCATCCCAATGGTGTGAATGCATCCCAAAGGCATGTTGTTATCCCACTTGCACACTGGGGGCCTTCAGCCACACTAGAGTCCACTTGGTGTGCTGGAGTCTAGCAAACATTAATGGAAGACCTAGGATGTGGACATGGAGTGTAATTGTTTATGTGGTGTGCCTGCATCTCAGAGTTGTACTTTAATTTTTTTTAATGCAAAATATGGTTCTATTTTTTTTTCATCTTTGTAGGATTATCCAATTATCAAGGAGAACCCTAGTGGATAGGTGCTATAGATGATATAGGATCAAGTACAACACATGTCAGAGAAAGAGAAATGAAATCTACGATGAGTGAGCCTCTGGTATGTCTATACCATGCAAAAGATGGTCATTCCATGATTGCATGCTCATGGCCTTGATGGAGTGGTGGGATGCCACCACTTTGACATTCTAGGTACTAACAAGTGAGATAAAAATCACCTTGGAGGATGTATATCACATTACCAAACTTCCCATCTATGGATGACATGTGACCCTAGATGGCATGTTCTTTACTCATAATCATGCAAAGGGTGTTTGATACTATATAGGGCACCAAGACGGTGGTGATGAGATCGAGAACAAATATATATGCTAGTTTGAGTAGGGCAGTGTGGTGGTATCCCTTGTGGGGTGAGTGATGGTCATCATAATGGCCATGCACATCAGCATGAATGGGAAAGGCTCTCACCTTCATGGGGGCCTCATTCATATCATTAGAGTGATGGAGGATCACTAGATGGATTTCACATGGGGTCACAAAATGCTTGTGCACTTGTACCACAAGTTGGGAAAGTTCGTACACTATGAGTATGTGAGCCTCATCGGATGCAACCTACTACAAGTTTCAATGTTTTCCCACATTACATGCACTCAGCCAACCGGGTATCCCTAGGTGAGGGACTATACATTACCCATTGATCACTGGTACAAGCTGTGCAGTAGTGGAGGCACATAGATTTATAATTTTGGAACTTAAAACTTGATACTTTGTGGATTGACCAGATCTGATGGTGACCATATAGATGGTTTAGATGGGTAGATGACCAAAGGTACCTGAGAAACATGCAACACAATCATTTTTTTATTAAGTCACATGGACCATATCATTATGCCCTCCTATTGGTGGAGGGTTATAAGGAAGTTCGGTATTATTTACAATATCCTACCCATGGTCCTATCCTACATGGGCCATGAGGAGTACTACACAGTCAGGTGATTGCTGGTGGCTGACCATCATTGAAATCATCCCTTCAAATGATGAAGCAAGTGATTAGGACCAACCTCAAGCATATCTCATAAATGACATAGGTGCCACTCACGAATTTCAAACATGGGGGATGGTACACTCGCCTGCGCTAGTTTTCCTAACGAATTCCCCCAGGATGGACCTGGGTGTATCAGATTATCTAATACCAATGAGGTGAGGAGGAGATAGAGGTAAAGAGCAGCAGTCGAGTGAGCAGGAGAGAACAATGGAGGCAATGGAGAGGTAGTGATGGAGGATGTCCTCTCCTCTGGTTGTCATCCCAATCATAGTAGCAATGCTAGTAGCATCCATCAATGTAGGTATGACCCTAGTAGTACCAACAATAGCATTCAGTGTGGGAGGGGTAAGACCCATCATCACTCCTCCTCCTAACCCACACTAGTAGGTGGGGGACCCAAGTACAAGAGGTATTTATGCCATTTCATTTTAGTAATTTCAATTTTTTCTCATGTATATTTATGTTTTTGTTTATATGTATGTATCATGTGGTATTGATAAGTCCACTCTCTCTATGGTTGCAGTGGACACATAGGGGTGGACTACACTCATCACATAGTGCGTATCGGAGGTGGACCCTATTGTGTAGATCTAGGGGACTGTCCTAGAGGCATATCAACTAGTTTCATTGGGGCAATATGCCCACCTTTTTGAGCTGGTTGCAAGTTTGAGGATGACCTATGAGGAGTCATAGATCGAGGTTGTACAGAGGATCATTAATGCGACTATCGTAATGGGATAGAGGGATATAATTTTGATGGAGCTATGGACTATGCTCTCTGAGAGAGATGAGGTGAGGATAAGAGCTTAGAGTGCGAAGGAGGCACGTGACACTCTTTAGAGCCAACTCAATGACCTCAAAGGATAGGCAATAGTTGTGATGCCAACAAGTGATCCATAGCTACAAGAGGCCCTGAGGAGTGTTGAGATGTAGATAGCCTCCCTATAAGGATAGATGAGAGGATTATGGGTAGTGGTATTAGTCTCCCAAATGCACAAGTCCTAGTCCATCTCTATTGTCTATCCTTAGGAACACACACCACCACCAAGACCAGAGGGCTTAGGGAGCCATGGACCCAAAAGCTAGGTGCCCATTTTGATATACCATTTTGTACTAATGATGATATATATTTTATAAATCATTTTAGTATAAAAATTTGATACATATATATATAGTCACTAGTTGAGCTCCTAAATTTTTTGAAAATTTGTGGTGTGTCTTGCCCTGTCATAGTTCTATGCTTCCAAGCTTAAGGGTAGGGCTTAGGGTTTTAGGTTAAAAACCCTCCTTTCAAAATTTGTATTGGTCTTAAACATTGAATGTTATAATCCTTCGTTGACTTGTATACCTGATTACCGGTCACTTAAGTTGTGTCTTGAGCCATTAAAATTGTTGTCCAAATGGGCCCCTTGGGTTAGGTCTATCAATCACCATATGCAAGTTAGTCGTTTTAATTTTCTCCATAGTTAGGCTAAATATTTCATGTTTAAAACTTAGGTCTTAAGCTTTCATACTCGTGGGTCAAGTCTTGTCAACCTAGTTGTGGCCCTGATTTAAGAACTAACATTTTCGACATGTGTAGAAATGAATATTTGTGGTGGCCTTTCGATCATCAGTGGTTGATCATAATTGTTCCCCACATGCTTGTTCCAATTTTTGGAAAACAAAATTATTCACATGGGTTGGTGGGCTTAAGCCATGTGTCTTACGCTTAGGTTGGCCCAATTATTTTATTGATGACCGCAGGTGGTGTCACAAAGAATCAACGGTGATAAATGAAACACATGGCAACATCCTCACCACTGCCTACACACCCGTTCTTGTTTATTTTTTATTAAAATAAATGCATGGGCTGGCGGGTGAGTGCCATGTGTCAAGACATGTGGTGGGCCCAACGATTCTAAGTGGCTAGCAAGCAAGGTTTTGAAGGAGATCAATGGAGTGCATCGCTACATGTGTCTTCATATGGGTTGTTCCCCGCATGCTCATTTGTATTGTTTATTAGGATGAAGAGGTCACATGGGATAGCGAGCATGGTGACATGGGTAACCTCTCTATGGTGTGCCATATATCTTATGCAAGTAGCAAACAACACCAAAAGTAAATCTATGATGATTATGGAGCAATGTGGTTCAATATCCAACGTTCCTCACCACCCCATTGTTTTTTATTTTAATAATTATTAATGGACATGGGCTAGCGAGCACGATGAAATCTGTCACTCCATGGAGGGACCCACTGGGTCTTAACAATGACATGTGCTCTGGTAAAGTTTTAGATTGATGGTTGATGGTGGGTGATGTGGACTATCCTGACCAATCCCTGCCATCTCATGAGGTCCCCACTTGTGTCTCCCATTTTTAGTGGGCAAGTGGATGACTACTGTGTGGACTACTCCAAAGGGTCTAATAAACTTTAGCACAGATGAAATGTTTGTCAAATTTGGCTGAAACTGCATTGAAATTTAGAGCATTTCCAAGTTTTAACCAAGTCTTTGGCACACATTCAAGATTTGGGAGATTCTTGTGGTTGTAGCCATCATTTTTGTTAGGTGTTGGTACACATGGAATAAATAATTTAAGGCAACACACAGTATATGATGATATTTTAAGGATTGATCATGATCTCTTCCCGCTATCTTGTGGTGGTGAATTGTGAGAAAATTAATTCCC
The DNA here is from genome assembly GCA_007115665.2 of Sequoiadendron giganteum. Classification (NCBI taxonomy): domain Eukaryota; kingdom Viridiplantae; phylum Streptophyta; class Pinopsida; order Cupressales; family Cupressaceae; genus Sequoiadendron; species Sequoiadendron giganteum. The sequence goes on along the minus strand of CM021100.1, from coordinate 231,923,659 downwards.
ACGGGTGAACGGGTAAATATGACATGATAAGTTTCATCAGGTGCTAAGTATGTGATTAATTATGTAGATGAAGTGGGTTTTTATCCACTTGATACATCTGATTGGGAAAAAGTATCAAGTGCACACTGCATGCAAATTAATTTTGTCATAATTAACCATCTTGGTTAATTGCTCATTTATTCATTTTACTGTGTGATCAATGACTCAGATTCAAAATAAAAATTTATAGTTGATGGCTCTCTTGTGAAAGCTCCCTTGGAACATTAGTGAATACATGTTGCATCTGGTCTATTTATTGGTGATTTCTTGCCTTTTATTCTCACCATTTTTTGTATGTGATAATTAAGAGCCTGGGAGTGAGCCCATGAGGTATTCTAGGTAGTTGCAGAGTTTGAGGATATTGTTTTACATAGGAGGGTGGTGCTTCTATGAGTTTCTCCATAAACAATGGGTAAATTGAGTGTATCTATTAGCCCATCTCATAGGCCCAAGAAACTTCTAGAGTCTTTGAATGTTGTGCCCAAGGAGGAGTAAGATGTGTCTGAGGTTCCTATAACACCATAGAAGAAGGCTAGAGCTAAAAGGAAATCTACACGAGGTGTTCTCAAGTGTGCATATCATCTAAGGAGTTGAATTATCTCTAAGGAGTTGTTCAAAGGAAACTAAAATAAGGTTGAAAGTCCTGAGAGAGAGGCTGCAAGGAAAAACAAGTATCACTAAGATTTTATGGGATGACATCAATCTCCCATTAAAGTTTCAGATTATCCATTTGATAGTGGAGATGAAACTAAATCTAGCTACCACCAATATCCCATGGTCATAAGTAATTTGATTGACTCCAAGGATGAGGCGGTGATGGCCACTCCAATTTCAATAAGGGCACTAAGTAGGAGTTCCTATTCTACTACTGACTAGGCAGAATAACACCCCACTCCCTTTCTAAGTTGGTGCTCAAATTTATATCCTTTCTGCTGACATTTTTCTTTAAGTTGGTGTGTTGTGATATGGGTTCTTGTTATTTCCTACTTTTGTGTTGATGGTTCCTTCTATGGGTTGATGTGAATGTGCAAATTTTGATGCTATGATGCAAAGCCTTTTGGAAGATTGGTGGGCTTCTCCGACAAATGGTTTTGATATTTTTCTCTCCCTTGTGTTGCAAATGATGACTAATAACTACTTGGGGAATATATTTAGAAGTCTAGAGAAATTAAAATGAAATGAAGTAAAATTTACCTATAATTTAGCCTGGTGCTTGTTGCTCCCTTATTCTATAAAATCAATTTCAAGGCTAATTACAGGGGTTGACTTTTGAGTCTTACAGTGGTCTAGGTGAATAGCTATGTACAAGAAGAAATATACAACATAGATGTTGATAGATAGAATAGTAGGATGTTTAGGGTATAAGAGAAATGTGTAATTATCTTAAAATAGTTCTATGCAAGTTTTAGAAATGATGGATAATAGGAAGTTCTTATACAAATACTCTCTTATGTAATCTCTCCTACAAATTATGAATGAAAAGGTTAATGGTCTTCTAGTTCATCTTCAATTTCTTTGGTTGATTGTATGGATTTGTTTTGGCTCCAATTCAATGAGTTGATTAAATTCTAAAATAATCTCATAAATATGTATGGAGGAATATAAGATTTGGTAATAAGTTATGTGTAGAACATAGTGAGTTGCATGCTACAATGTGGTATGACAATAGTCTAACAATTTATGAATAAATGGCTTATGTATTACTATTTATTAAATGATTTTTACTATGTTTACTAATAGACAAAGCACTGGTCTATTCATTAGAATTTGTTTCAGATAAACCAACTAGCAATTCACCTTGACTAGAGACTTGGAATGAGAACAAGATATTGATTAAAATACTTTCAATTATAGTGTGTAACTCTGAAATTGCTCTCTATTCCTAGCACTAAGTAGTAATTTGTTCAAAGACTAGCCAAATATTTGGTGAAAGATGCTTACTTGTATTCAAATAGGAATTTATTTGTGTATAAAAATACCTTTAAGGGCTAATTTTCTCTTAAAAGTAATAAGGAATACCCTCTTGGATTTCATAGAGCTCAAAGAGTAGGAGTGAGGACCTAAAAATCCTTAATCATCAAGTTGGCCACTGAATTTGATATTTCTTGAGCATAAGGGTTGGCTACCATTGAGAAGAGTTCAAGGTTTAGCTAGAATTAAACACCAACATAAATGGCGACTCTGCTAGGGAAGTATTCAAAAATTTGGTTGAAGATGGTCTTATCAAAAGATTTATTCAAATTTGTAACCAGTGATTGAAAATTCTAGTGTTTCATTTTCCCATCTAAGTCACCAACATAAATGGTGACTCAGTTGGGGAAAACTTTGAGAAATTTATAATACAAGAATCCTAGTCGTAGACTGATATAGAGTCAAGAAGTTGGTGAATCTAAACATCTAGTTCAGATATTGTGAAGTTTCAGACCTGGAAGTTGATGTGTGTAGTAAATTTTAAAGAATTTGTGTGACTCTGTTGTTGGAGAAGACCCAAAAGGAAATCTATCACCAAAATAGCTTCCTATTACTTGAATTTCAGTCCTCTATTAAAAGAGGTGGTGACTCTGTCAAAAGAACCCGCTGAAGATGTGAAGAGAGTTTCATACCTGAAAATATTTTTAGTCAAGAAGAAAGGCTACTAGCTACCACAAGTTTCTAGGTATTTTCATAATATAGACTAAGTGTTATCATTTGTAAAAGGAAATTTTATGAGAATTTTTCAAGATGTGAAGATAATAAATGATTCCCTATTAAATGAAATTGCATTAAGAAAGGGCATATTAGTGGTCCTTTTTCATACTTCTAAAGTGTAATATGTAATATTTGTAATGATTTGAGAAGCTTTTTATTTGTAAATTATGCCTTTGAGAAAGTTTTAAGATACAAATATTTAACCTGTATCTTAGGATTATGGTTAAATTAGTGAATGAGGTAGTTATTTGAAGTTGATAATCATTGGATAGTGAACATAAGAAGGTTTCCCATGTGATATAACAAGTAAAAATATGTAGGGAAATCAAGTTTTACCATGTCCTCAAAGGGATTTTATTATTGAAAGGTATGTGCCATTGGATTTTAGTGGTATTAGAGGTTTCCCTAACCTCATTCCTAAAAATGTTATGAAACATTTGCCAAAATTCATAGGGAAAAGTTTAGAATCAACCTCTAAGCATTTGCAAACATTCTTTGATGTGATGGGGGGTTATGAGGTAAATCATGAGGATGATGCTAGAAATTGGTTCTCATTTTTACCTCCTTGTTCTATAGATTCATGGAATAAACTTCTGGTAGCTTTTGAAGAACAATTTGGTGAAAGGGTAAACCCAAATGTGGTGAGAATTTTTATATGGAAATACATAGAAATGAAGATGAGTTGGTCCCTACTTTCAAAGGTAATAAGGGATATTCTAGAAAGTATAAGACCAAATGATGCTTAGTATCTAGTTGTGTATCTTGGTGAATTTGATAGTAAGATGAGCTATTGGCTAAGACACAAGGAACCCACAACATCACACCAGGCATATGAAATTGCTATGGATATTGAAAATAACATAAAATATTCAATGATGAAAGGATGCAAGGTTGCAAGCACTGGTGGACCTAGTACACCTGTTGCACATGGACTTCATGGATCAAATAATAGAAGTGATTGTCAAGAGAATAGTGCTTCTACTTATTTGATTTCTCAAACATCACAATATGCAAGCCATAGTAAGCTTCAAGAGGAGCATCAATAGAGTTTGATTAAAATTGATCAGATGTCTTTTATTCATAATTTGTATGAAATGAAAAGGCACAAAGAAGAGTCACCCTATGATTTGTTCTCAAGATTATTGGATGCTTTGTTGGAGGTTCCTAAGAATATATAATGTATATTATGGGTTTAATAGGCTCAAATAATACAATACAACACAAATAAATCACCTCTTAAGCCACAAGACCCCAACAATGGTGATTTGCTCAAATTCACTAGTATTCACAACTAGGTCTCCTAATCAGCATTTTTAAGCATATCTTTTATATAAGGTCATTTAATAATATTACCAACACCTTTTTAGACACCCATTAGGCTTTAATTCAACATATTTCAATTGTGGCATAGGTTTTTTTGGAACAAGTTTCTCTAATCAAGTTTGATATGCCAAGAACAAGCTTGATTAGGCCACTTTTACAAAGCATCCACAAGAAATTCAGTCTCAAAAATCTAAAAATATTCTCCAATGGTCTTGAAATATCACATAGGGTCCTATTCAATATTTTTCAACATATATCAACAACTACAACTTGTTTTCCTACACTATCTCTATGTTACCTAGCCTAACACATGAAGATGTTAGGCTAGACTTGGACTAAAATCTCCAAAACTCCATCCCCTTCTCTGAAGGACGACAAAAATATCAAAATAATACCTAAAAAAACCATTCCACTAATTTTTTCTAGAATACAATGGTGGAATGGACACTTATTTGTGTTTTTTACTACAAACCCTAGAAATGAGGGTTTTACAGGTGGTCTACAATAAAATGCCTCTAATAGGATTATTCCCTAATGAAAATCAACCACACCACATTCAAAATGAAATATTCTTTACTATATCAACTCCTCACATAAATTTTAGTTCATGACACTACTATACGGGGTCATACAGAGCAATAAATCTTCAGAAAATACACCAAAAATTGTAGAAAACAGAGTTTATTCTATTCTTTTGTCCTCCAATTGCTTCAATCATCTTTCCTTGAAGTTTTTAAGGCCAAAAATAATATCATGCAACTATAAATCATTGGTTAAAAACAAGATTCACTCTATATGATTGTTCACCTTCCACTTACAAGCAATATTCACAAGTTGCAAAGCAACTTTTATACTTCTTTAACAACTTTCACCAAACAACTAATAATGACCCTACATGACACCAAACATTAAAAAATGGTCTTGATTTAACCTTATTACATCAAGTAATTGATCAAACACCTTAATCACCAACCTAGAAACCTAAATGCATCAATAAAACAAAATGGCCATGGTGCCCCTACACCATACACTCGGGGTGGAAATAATCTAAAGTTCCACCTAAGATCAATTTTTGTAAAAATGTCCCATACCTCTTGATATCATCTTTTGACATCCATTTTGCATCTTTAGATGGTAAATTACTTGTCCTTTTCACCTCTTTAGTGTCCAAAATGGCTTCAAGTTTGAATGGTTCAATAGGGGGTAGATCTTTTATCCAATCTCCATTAGCATCAGCAGTTGTACCTGCATCCACAAATTCCTTGAAAGGGTATAGGTCAACTACATTAAATATGGCTGAGATAGAAACTCTAGGAGGGAGTTTTATCTCATATGCATTTTCCCCAAATTTGTGGACCACCATGCATGGCCCAATCCTTCTCATCTATAACTTGGTATATTTTCCCTTAGGCAACCTCTCCTTTTTCAGATGTGCAAGCACAAAATCCCCTACCTTGAACCGAACATTTCTTCTTTTCAAATCTACATGCTCTTTGTACTTTTCAACACTTTTCTTGAGGTTCTCCCTATTTTTTTCATGTATCTATGACAAACTCTTCTCCCTCTACACTTCTCTTCTCCAATCTGATCAGATCTCCAAGCTCAAATATTCCTCTTGGTTTCAGACCATATACTACTTCAAATGGACTTTTCCCTCTACTTTTGTTGATAGAGTCATTGTAAGAATCCTCTGACTATGGGAGAATGAGATCCCATTGTTGTCCATGTTCTTTTGTGAGACACCTAAGCAATTTTCCAAGTGATTTATTGACCATTTCAGTCTTCCCATCTATTTGTGGATGATAGATAGTAGTGAAGGTCAAATTTCTTCCTAATTTCCTTCATAAGGTCCTCCAAAAGTGACCTATGAACTTTGAATATTTTTCTGAAACTATGGTGAGTGGAAACCCATAAATTATAACTATTTACTTGAAGAATAAGCCTACAATATTTGAGGCATCACTTGTGCATTTGCAAGGAATAACATGAGCCATTTTACTGAATCTATCAACAACTACACACACTGTCCACTCCCCTTTGAGTTTTGGGTAAGCCTAATACAAAATCCATAGTGAGATGTTCCCATGGCTTTCTAGGTATTGGTAGAGGCTGATAAAGCCTTGTATTTGAGCTAGAACCCTTCGCTCTTTGACAAATTCGGAAACTCTTAACAAACTTTCTGACATCTAAATGCATTTTTGGCCAAAAATAAAACCTTCTTACCTATTCCAGTGTTTTATAAACACCAAAGTGTCCACCTCGACTACCAAAGTGCTTTTCCCTTATCAAATTAGCTCTCATGGAGCATTTTGGAACACACAATTGAGAAACCTTGAATAACAGTCCATATTGCCATAAAAAATCAAAAAAATCATCATGGAAAACACCTTCAAACTGATTACAAATAGAGTATACCTCTTTGAATTCTTCATCAGCTGCATACATGTCCTTCAATACCTATATACCCACACTTTGAATTTGGATCTCCTACTAAGAGCATCAACAACTTTGTTGGCTTGGCCTTTTTTGTGCTTAATTGTGAATGTGTAGCTATGCAAGTATTCAACCCACTTTACATGTCTAAGACTTAACTTATCTTGACTGTTTAGAAAAATCAGAGCGTGATTGTCCATGAACACAATGAATTCCTTGGGAAAAGGTAATGTATCCACTTTTTGAGGGATTTCACCAATCCATAGAGCTCCAAATCATATGAGGAATACCTTCTTTTAGCTTCATTTATCGTTTCACTAAAGAAAGCCACCAATTTTCCTTCTTGGCTTAACACTACACCTATTGCAAAACACTATAAAGTATTGGTTTTTGTTCCACTCTTGCTTTCAGATATTCAAAACTCTTCTCTACCTTATTAGTCTACTGTAATTTCTTTCTTTTGTATCCCTTAATGGTGTCAATGATAGGTGATCAGATATGACTAAAGTTCTTGATAAATTTTCTATAGAAACTTGAAAGACCATGAAAACTTCTCAACTCTTGTACTATCCTTGGAGTTGGCTAACTGAGAATGGCCTCTACTTTTTTGGGATCCATCTACAATGAACCCTTGTAGAAGACAAAACCATGATACACTAACTCTTCTTTCATGAACTCACATTTTTTTTAGATATATTATCAATTTCTTCTCATATAACCTTTGTAAAACCATATCAAGGTGCTTCAAGTGGTCTTATTTTGTCTTGCTAAACACAAGGATGTCATCCAAGTAGACAACTACAAATCTTCCTATGAAGGGTTTCAAAACCTCATTCATTAGCCTCATAAATGTACGAGGGGCATTTGAAAGCCCAATGGCATCACCATCCACTCATTGAAACCCTAATTGGTTTTAAAAGCAGAATTCCACTCATCTCCCTCTCTGATCCTAATCTGATGGTTTCCACTTTTCAAGTCAATTTTTGAGAAATAACATGCACCACTGAAGCAATCGATTAGGTCCTCCATTCTAGGTATTGGGAACCTATATCTGATGGTTATTTTTTTTATAGCCCTAGATTTCGTACACATCCTCCAATCCCCATCCTTTTTAGGTACTAAAAATGTTGGGACAACACAAGGGCTCAAAATTTACCTAATGGGACCTTAATCCAATAATTCTTGAACTTTTTCCCTATTTCCTCATTTTGTTTAGGGGTCAACTTATATGCAACCTTATTTGGGAAACTAGAACCAAGGATCAGATCAATATGATGACTGATATCTCTCATGGGCGGTAGGGAACTTGGAAATTTATCAACTGCAATACTTTTATATTTTTCAATAAGGTTTGAGCTTCACTAGGTAGGTCTTACATCTTATTTGCTGCTAAAATAGACTTGTACTCAAGTCTGATCACTATGGAAAATCCCTAACCTCCTTCATCCTTGAAAGTTTTCAAAAGATCTTTCTCTCATACTACCATAACACTAGAACCAACTTTCTTATCAAACTCTCCATCTTGTAGGGGTGTCAAAGTGTATGAGGTCCCATCTTTATCTATCTCATAGACATTCTTATGGCCATCATGATTGGCCTTTTTGTCATACTATCAGGGCCTTCCTAGAAGCAAGTAAAAAATATCCATGGGGATGATTTCACAAAGTATTTTTTCCTTATAACCCCCACTATTGAACTCTACCCATGACTTCTCATTTACCAAGACTTGTTGAGGATTGTTTAGCCATGACACTTTGTAAGGTGTAGGGTGTGGAATCCTTTTCAATTTTATTTTTTCAACCATTTCCAAAGACATTAAGTTATCAGTAGAGCCTGAATCAACAACCACTTTGCATACCTTTCCATGAGACTTGCAAGTAGTCCTAAATAATGATTTTCTTTGTGGAGGCTCCTTGGTTGTTGGCACCTTGATAAGTGTTCTCCTCATCATAAATGTCTCACCTACCTCAAGGTTAGCTTGCTAAGATGGTGAATTCACACTTTAAGTGTCCTCTTCATGTACAATTTGAGTCCTCCTCTCACCACAATGAGAATTTTATGCTTGTTTATCCAAGAACTTCCAAGCTAGGTGTTCGAATTGATTGCAGCTATAGCATCTTCCTGAGAAAGTATTGGATCCTCTCCCTTGTCCACCAAACCTTCCTCTACCACCAAATCTCCTTCCTTTGAAGTTACCTCTACCACTTTACTCTCCACTTTGTTCTTGTTGGTTGCTTGTTTCACCTTGTTGCTTTTGTGACTGCCCTCTTGCACCATAGTTGCCTCTACCTCTAAATTTTTTCTCTCTTCCTCTTCTTTCCTACTCTTTCCTTCTTTTTATTCTTCCTTCTTCCTTAGTTGCCAATTGGAAACACTCCTCAACTATCCTAGGAGTTGTAAGACCAATCTCATCTTGTATATTGAGTCTAAGGCCATTTAAGTACCTTGCAACCTTTTCTATCTCATCCTTTTTATGTCTCTACCTAATGCTCAATTTATGGAATTCCTTGGTATATGCCATCACATCCAACTCCCTTTGCTTCAAATTTTGCAACTTTCTAAAGGTTTGTATTGAATAATCTGCAAGAACAAATTGTGTCTTCACTTTGGCTTTCATCTGGTCCCATGAACTTACCTTTTACTTACCCTTCTTGACCCTTTCATCTTGGACATAGTTCCACCATGTTAGGGCAAGACCCTTCAACTTGGTTTTAGCAAAATTCCCCTTCTTATCCTCTTTTACCTCCATGAATTCAAAGAAGTTGTCCAAAGCATCTATCCAAGCCATAACTTCCTCATTGTCCATCTTACCACCATACATAGGTACTTCCACCTTTACCTTTGGAGTATTGTCACCCTTGATAGCCTTTATCATCTTGACCATTCTCTTTTCTTTAGGGCCCAAGTCCTCATCCTCATCATGGAATCCTAGTGGAGGGTTCTCACTCTCACCCTCATCATCCTTATCACTTTGGTCACCACTGACCATTCCTCTTCTCTGATTCTTTTCCAAGGTTGATATTTTGGTAAGGGTTACTTCTTGTGACTCCTTGTAGAGCCTTTCTTTCTGGAGTAACTTCTCTTTCAATTCCTTAACCTCTTTGGTCGTTGGATTGTTCTTTGGAGGCATCTTGCTTATGCCAACTCTCATTCACTTTCCCACTTCCAATAAAAACCTATGCTCTGATACCACTTGAGAGCAGGGGTGGAATAGGCTCAACTAATACAATACAACACAAATCAATCACCTCTTAACACACAACACACCAACAATGTTGATTTGCTCAAATTCACTAGTATTCAAAATTAGGTCTCCTAAATAACATTTTTAAGCATATATTTTAGAGAAGGCCATTTCATCACAATAAAAACACCTTTTTAGACACCCATTTGGCTTTCATTCAACATATCTCAATTGTGGCATATGTTGTTTTGGAATAAGTTTCTCTAATCAGGTCTGCTATGCCAAGAACAAGGCCAATTAGGCCACTTTTACAAAGAATCCACAAGGAATTCAATCTAAAAATCTAAAAATATTCACCAATGGTCTTGACATGTCACATAGGGTCCTATTCAAGATTTTTTAACATCTATTAGCAACTACAACCTGTTGTCCTACACTATCTCTACTTTACCTAGCCTAACATGTGAAGATGTTAGGCTTGACTTGGACTAAACTCTCCAAAACTCCATCCCCTGCTCCAAAATACAACAAAAACATTAAAAAAAACACTTGAAACCTCCATTCCATCAAATTTTCCTAGAATACAATGATGGAATGGACACTTATTTACATTTTTTACTACAAACCCTAGAAATGAGGGTTTACAGGTAGTCTACAATAAAATGCCTCTAACAAGATTCTTCCCTAATGAAGATCAACCACACCACATTTACATGAAAGCTTATTTATTGTAGAAAATACTCACATAAATTTCAATTGATGACACTACTATACGGGGCCATATAGAGCAAGAAGTCTTTAGAAAATACACCAAAAACTGTAGAAAATAGAGTTTCTTCTATTGTTTTGTTCTCCAATTGCTTCAATCATCCTACCTCAAAGTTTGTGAGGCCAAAAATAACATCATACAACTATAACTCATTGGTTACAAACAAGATTCACTCTATATGACTGTTCACCTTCCAGTTACAAGCAATATTGACAAGTTGCAAAGCAACTTTTACACTTCTTTAACAACTTTCACCAAACACCTAAGAATGATCCTACATGACACCAAACATTTCAAAATAATCTTGATCAACCTTATTACATCAAGTAAGTGACAAAACACCTAAATCGCCAACCTAGAAACCTAAATTCATCAATAAAACAAAATGACCATGGTGCCCCTACACCAATCTCAGACCCGGGGATTCAATATGCATTGATCTTTTTTGTGAAATTTATGATTCTAAATTGAGTAAATTTCCAAAGGAATTGAAGCCTCATAATTTTTATCAAGTATTTTAGTGGATAAAGATTGTAGAAGGAGCCAAGTGTTATCATTTACAAGAGATGATGTTTTAGAATATTGGTAATGGTTGTCTTATTGAAGAAGACCACAAAATAATGCAAACACAAAGAGAAGGTATAGTAGAGCATGAACATCCATATTTTTATATGGGTAAAATTAATGATTGTAATCACTTTACAAGTAAAATGTATGTTAATCAATAAAATGGCAATGAAAATGGGTAAAATTAATTGATGGATCTCCCTACTATAGTAACCATGATGACAAGGCATGTAGTCATTCCTCTATTGACTCTTTTTTCCCTTATGAAATGGAGGTAGAATCTTCTGCTTTGAATAAGATGTGTGAAGATGATAATGAATATTTATATCTACTTGAGGAGGAACAATCCTCCTCCTATGAAGAGTTTTCAGAATATGGATCAAACATATTGATCATTGTTGATGTGAATGAGGTTAAAAATATATCTCTATTATTTTCTAGTGATTGTAATAATTTTGAATATAATGGTGATATGGAGGATTTGGATCATCATTCTGAGGGAGGAGAAGATTCTATGACAATAATGAATGTATGGCATAACCCCTTGTTTGATGAGTTTCCATCTCCATTGGAAATAAGATATGGTGATCATTATTGGTGTAGAAAGAATACACTTTTTGATGACTTTGATGATGCATCCAATGCAGTGTTGGAGTATGGAAATGAGAAATTAAGGAAACACATTGATGAGCTCCTCGAAGGTATTTCTTTTGGTTATCTTAAATTTGACATAGATATGGTCAATAAATTTGAAGATTTGCATGAGAATGAAGTTTTTGCTTCTTCCTCTGTGTATTGTAACTACTCTTGTGAAGACAATCAGGAGGTACTTTATTCACATGGAGGGTGCAGTGATATGAATATTGATAAGGTTACTCATGCACAAATAAATGAACAAATGATATGGGATGAAAAAATAGAATGTAATGAGGATATGAAACCAATGGAGCATGTTGATTGTGTGAATAATGAACAATCCAAAGGTAAAAATATGTGTGTTTAGTGGGTTAATCCTAAAGATAGAGCTAAAACTGATGAAGGGGTAGATGAACGTGAGTATCTCCCTAGTGATCATGATTTTTTTGGAAGCATAAATGGAAATGTTTGCTTTAATTGAAAAGGATGATGATGTACTCATGAATGAAAGAATATTTTTGAATGATCAAAATCTACATCATCACATGCATATGGAACTTGAATCAACATCATGGCCAATTGATAATGTTGAGGAATTTTTTGGTCTACTTGATATTGCACATGGATTCACATTTTTGCACAAGTGTCCCTTTGATGATCCTATGAATGTTGATTTTTTTGGGCCTATTCCTGATGTATTTCACTTTGAGTTAAATTATAATTTTGGGAATGCATCAGGGTATGATACTAAACCTGATATGAATGCATTTACTTAGCTATGGGATGCTACAAATACATATAAACCCTAATCCCATGATACCAATGATTTTTCTAATGCAGTACAATTTAGGGATGTTCCTGAGTATGATTTTTTTCCTTTTTCATCCATTTGTGGGTTGTTTACAGGGTACACAACAAAGTGTTTATGAAGGCTTTCAGTTTGAGATGCAAACTGAATATAAAATTAAATTATGTGATGTTATTAACCAGGTTGATTATGAATGTTTCACTTATTTAATCCAATAAGACATGGTTGATTGTGTCAATCACAATGGAGTTGATTCTTGGGAAATGCCTAGTACAATATTGATCCATTACTGACAACAGAGGATAATTTTTTTGATAGGTAAAAATTGACCTTAAGTTTTGGGGGGCCTGGGGCCACCAATTTGAGGAGTGAAACCTATGAAACTAATGAAAAAAGGCTTCTTAGACTCCATGAGATATGCATTTTATATTCTTTTAATTAGTCTTGTACATAGGTTTGGTGTGTTTTCTTTTCGTTGTGTCAGTTTTCCTTGTCCAAGAAGACTCTTGGGTTTTTGTCTTCCTATTTTAGTCTGCTTCACCTTGAGATTTGGTTTCTCACCATACCCACCAGGGGTATATGTCCCCAAGCATGAGCCATTGGTAGAGCTCCTAAATTTTTTGAAAATTTTTGGTGTGTCTTCCCCTATCATAGTTATGTGCTTCTAAGCTTGAAGGTAGGGCTTAGGGTTTTAGGTAAAAAACCCTCATTTCAAAATTTTATTGGTCTTGAATGTTGAACATTATAAACCTTCATTGACTTGTATACCCAGTTATTGATCACTTAAGTTGTCTCTTTAGACATTAAAATCATTGTCCACACCGACCCCTTGGGTTAGGTCTACCGGTCACCATATGCAAGTTAGTCATTTTAATTTTCTCCATAGTCGGGCCAAATATTTCATATTTAAAACTTACATCTTAAGCTTTCATCCTCAAGGGTGTAGTCTCATCAACCTAATTGTGGCCCCATTTTAAGAACTAACATTTTCTAGTGAAGTCACGGTAGGAGGGTCCTCAAAGAGAAAAATTTGAACCATGTAGCAGGAGTAACACAACAGAAGCAACACAAAATATGGAGGCAAATGCAGATGCAAACATGCTTATTATCAGAAATCTCAATTACATACATTCAACCACATTTGGGCTTATAGATTTGGTGCAAAGGCCTGATTACAACATGCTCAAGATAAAGTGCTCATACATGCAAGTGAAAATATCATATCCACGAGTCTAGAAACATCCGTGTTGGCCAAAGATCATTACAATCTCTGATGAAGAATATGTAACATGTGCAAGAACAGGTCGACCTCAAATCTAAAATTCTTCCACGTTAGATGCACAAGATGAAGTGTGGACCTAAGCATAAGGTCGGGGACACTCCATAGAACAAATCTAAACACATCATGAGGATCTATAAGTCATGGGGAAGATCCGCGATCGATCCAACTAGCCGCTAGGTTTTGAAGTTATTCCGGGGCCAGAACAAGAAATAATCACATACTCCGGAAGCGATAACTTGCTGAAAAAAGATCCAATCGAGCTGAAAATTTGGAATAAGGAGATTGAACATGTCCACAATGAAATCCTAGGTATGTGTGATATGGTGAGAAAACATGAAGAAACACCAGATTTACCAACTTGAACAAGAACAAGAGAAAAACTAAATGGAAATATTTTTGGTTGACGCAAGATTTCCAAGAACAGAGGATTCTCCTACATGAGACATCCAGGGTTAATGAAAAGTGAGTCCCTCACTTTGCTGGGGCTAAAGGGAAACCAATACAATCTACCTCAGCCTAGAAATCCAAGAAGAGTCCTTCAGTGGTCTACCTTTCCATTTGTCAAGATACTATTTGTACTGTCTTCCACAAGTTTTCCTTCCATCTTTGACATCCAAAATCTCTTCTATCTCATCTAATTATTGTTTAGGAAGTTGTTCTTCCAGTTTTTCTTTATTGTCCTCATTAGATTCTACTTCATGGTACTAATGAAGATCAACAATGTTGAATATAGGTGAAATACCCATGCCATCTGGTAACTCTACCTCATATGCATTTCCTGAATCAAACTTCCTCAAAATCCTACAGGGTCCAAACTTCATCATCTTCAACTTACTATATGTGCCAACTGGAAATATTTCTTTCCTCAAATGTACCATCACTTCATCTCAACCTCAAATTCCTTATGTCTCCTCCTTTGATCTTCTTTCTCCTTATACTTTTGGTTCATGTTTTCCAAATGTTGCTTTACTTGAGTATGCACTGTCTTCATATGTTCTACAAATTCTTCTAATTTTGCACTCCATTTACCTTCCCTACTGATGTCTCTTAGTTATAATATACCTCTAGGATGAACTCTAGTAACAATCTCAAAAGGTGTATTTCATGTACTCATGTTCACTGAATTATTGTAGGAAAATTCTTCTTGAGCAAGGGCTAAATCCCAACTTCCAGTTTTCTCTCCAACCAAACATCTTAGCAAGTTTCCCAGACTCCTATTCACTACCTCTATCTATCCATCCATATGTGGGTGAAAAGTAGAATTGAACGTCAAATTTGTCTTCAAGTTCTTCCAAAGTGTCCTCCAAAAGTAACCAAAAAACTTTGTATCCTTGTTTGAAACAATTCTCCTAGGTAATCCATGTAATCTGACCACTTCTTTGAAAAAAAAATCTACTACATGTATTGCATCTATTGTCTTCTTACAAGGTATGAAATGTGCCATTTTAGAAAATCTGTCCACCACCACAAATATTGAATCATTACCTATCTATGTCTTAGGGAAACCAAGTATGAAATCCATGTTGATATCTTCCCAAGGTCTTTCTGGTACTCTCAAAGCTTTATACAATCCAACATTTTGACTACTTCCTTTTGCAACTTGATAAACTCTATAAATTTGCACAAATCTCCTAGCATCCTTATGAATCTATGGCTAAAATTAGTTCTCACTCACCAATAATACTATTTTATCTACTCCAAAGTGTCCTACCAATCCTCCACTATGTTTCTCTTTTACCAAGTTATCCCTCATTGAACTTCGGGGTATACAAAATTGATTTCCTCTGAATAACATATCCTCTTGAATGAAATAATCTATCCCTTGACTTCTATCTTACAAACTAGTTCTTTACATGCTCTCCAAGGTTCTACAAAATCTGTGTCTTCCTCATACATGTTCTTCAATTCATCAAAGCCTAATACTTCCACTTTCATCTGTGCCAACAAATTCCTTCTCCTACTCAAAGCATGAGTAACTCTATTTGACTTTCCACTCCTATGCTTCAAAACAAAAGTAGAACTCTGCAAGAACTCTACCCATCTCATGTGTCTCTGATTCAACTTACATTGACTATTCAAATACTACAAATCTTGATGATCTGTATACAAAACAAACTCCTTAGATCACAAGTAATGTCTCCATTTCTTCAAAGCTTGAACTACGGCATAGAACTCCTAATCGTACACCAAATATCCTCTCCTAGCATCATTCAACTTCTCACTGAAATAGCCTACTAGTCTTCCTTCTTGACTTAGTAATGCTCCAACTACATTTCCGCTTGCATCACAATCTAATTGAAATACCTTATCAAAGTCTTGTAAAGCCAACACAGGTTGCTCAGTTACTTTATGTTTCAAAAAATCAAAACTTTGGTTTGCTCTAGATGTCCATCTAAAATCCTTCCTATCTCCCCTCATTGTCTTTGTCATAGGACTGCAAATAGAACTAAAATTCCTAATGAACTTTCAGTAGAAACTAGCCAGCCCATGAAATGATCTTACCTCTCCAATGCCTTCAGGTGTAGGCCATTCAAAAATATCTCTTACGTTCTTAGGATCCATCTTCAATCCATCCACTGATATCACAAATCCCAAATATACAAACTCCTCCTTCATGAAATTGCACTTCTTAAAGTTAATCAACAACTGCTCTTCTCTCAACCTTCGCAAAAATTTCCTTATGTGCAACAAATGTTCTTCTCTAGTCCTATTGAAAATTAGGATTTCATCCAAATAAACAATCACAAACTCACCCAATAATTTCTTTAATACCTCATTCATCAACCTCATGAAATTACTTGGTGCATTTGTCAATCCAAAGGGCATCACCAGCCACTCATACAATCCTTCATTTTTCTTGAATGTTGTTTTCCACTCATCTCCTTCTCTAATTCTGATATGATGATATCCACTCTTCAAGTCCTATCTTTGTAAAATACTTAGCTCCACTCAAACAATCGATAATTCTATCCATTCAGGGCAAAGGAAATCTATACTTCACTGTGATCTTGTTTATGGCTCTAGAGTCTGTACACATCCCCCATTTTCAATCCTTCTTAGGTGCAAGCATAGTAGGTACTACACAAAGACTTAAGCTTTCTTTGATCAAACCTTTCCTCAACAATTCTTCCACTTGTCTATTCAATTCTTCATTTTTTGTTGGTGTCATCTGGTGTGCTACTTGTAGACACATAAAAATGACCCAGGCCTACAAGCTCTATTTTACCACTTTTCATCCTAGCATAATTATGACATTTTAATTATGTTTCTAACTCACTTTCGACTATTAATTAAATAATTCATAATTATTTAATTATCTGTTTATTCTTCATGATTATTAAATAAATAAATTTTAATTATTTATTTGATGTGTCACTAATTGTTTAATGTCTTCCTATAATTAAATAAATTTCTTAATTTATTTAATTATTCTTGTCCATTATGTCTTCCTGATTTATTAAATAAATAATTTTATTTATTTAATTATGTCACTAATTAAGTCCTCTTCTTCCCAAAATTAAATAAATTCTTATTTATTTAATTTTTGTCCACTTTCCACTATAATTAAATAATTATATTTAATTATTTAATTGTTCATTAGCCTCTTCTCCCCTAAATTAAATAAATTTAATTTGGTCCACTCCTTTTCAATTTTGAATTAAATCATTATATTTAATTTAAAAAGTTCCCTTTGTCACATTCTTCTATAATTAAATAATATCTTTATTATTTAATTTCCACCTAAATTAAATAATTTTATTATTTAATTTCTCCTCTTTTATTGTGCTCATTTTAAATAAATATTATTTATTTAAAATAAGTCACACTTTATAAATTCCCTCTTTTAGTAAATAATTTAAATTAAATTATTTACTATCACATGACCCCACCACTTTTGAATTAAAATAATTTTTAATTCAAAAAGTCAACATCACCTCTTGAATCAAATAATTTTAAATTATTATTTGATTCTCCAATAACTTCGGTTTGTGTGCCCAGAATCTCTTGTCACATGCATTGTCAGCCATTGATTTGATTTTCTAAAAATCAATCTTGTCCATTCATTTCGAATCTGACTTAATGTTTCCCTAACCCTAATTGTGGGTTGTCATATTGAATCTTTTCCATTGATTCTAGGGCACTTGCTAACTTTTAATCCTGGCCATTCACACAAAATTGCATTTTCTATAAAATGGCAATTTTGGTCTCATTTCATATCTTGCAATTTTACATCTTGCAATTTCATATCTTGCAATTTCATATCTTACAATTTTATATCTTGTAGCTTCATGTTCTTGCAATTTCATACTTCTCACATACTTCTTCATTTGCCATAGGCATATTTAGTTTTTATTTGACATAGTTTAGACATTTTAGATGCTTACTAGTTGCAGTAGGGCATAGTATTGCATTTAGTTGTTCAAAATCCTTCAATATTTGCTGAGGGCTTGCCATTGTCATTAGTTTTCTCATCATAAATCTGAGGGCAACAACATATTTCAGCAAGTTGAGAAGGTGTAATGGATGTCAGTCATGGAGGATGAAGACATCTGGTGAGATTGTTTCATCTATTCCTTTGCACTTCATTATCACTTTGGGTTTTTATGTTTTGCATGTGATATTGCCAACCCTAGGAAAATGCCTATTGTTACATTGGTGAAACTGACATGTTTTGACAAATTTTGAAGAATTTTGGAGTTGAATCTTTTTTGTTGCAGGTTTTGCATCATTTTGGGGACGAAACCCTAGTTTTCAAAGATTCAACCATATCTCTCAAACAGCTGCACATTTTTTGACAAAATTATTTTTGCCAGTTGAGGAAACTATCAAGAACTTCTAGTCCAAACATAAGATTTTTTAGAGCTGGTTTTAATTTTTTATAATTTTATTTGTTATTTTCAAGAAAAATCAAATTTGAGAGGAAATTAGTGATTTTTTTGGATTTATTTACATTTTTGGAAAGCTCTCCAAATTTCAATAGGGGTCTGTTCTTTATATTTTTAATTTTCCTTCAAAATAATTCAAAATAAAATAGATCTTTCAAAATTAGGGTTTCACACAGATTTAATTATATCTCACAAACTGTTGTAGATATGTTCACAAATTTATTTCTACAAATTTGGGATGATGTCAGCCACCTCCAATAAAAAAGTCATATTTTTTGGACCTGTTTTGAATTTTTAATAATATTTTTATGATTTTTCATAAAAAAGTAATTTTGGCTGGAAAACATCAAATTTTTTGGATTTCCTTACATTTATGGAATGGTCTCAAAATTTTAATAAGGGTTTGTTTTCTGTATTTTTATTTTTGATGCAAAAAAAAATAGTTTCAAAAATCAGATTTATTTTGACTAGCTAACCCTTTAATACTAGTGACCAATTATCTTGTTAGGGTTTTGGCTTGGTTGTTGGTTTTGTGAATGTGCAGGAACTTCAAAGGGAAAATTGGATCAAGAGAAAAAAAAAAATGCTCTAAATTTTTGTGGGTCCAAGACATCTTTTTAGACTACTAACAAGTGGTTTTGTAGGTTTGATTGTCCAAGACTTTTATTTTGAAACCATTTGTGCTTGTCTTAGATTAGAAAATACTTCCATTGGTGCTTTAAAAAGAAACTTTGCTTGTCTCACTTAGATTTAATTAAGGGGTTAAATAAATTTTCTTGATTTTTCTTGAAGGTGGTAGGTGATTATGCTCTCACCTTGTGCAAACTGGGTAATCAGAAAACCAAACCCATCTATTTTGTGTCACCCGTATTCAATAATAGAAGTATCCTCTCCCCTTGAGCACTTGTGCGATCCTGGGTGTAAGAGAAACTATTATTGACTCTAGGAATTGGGCCTACCCTAGGTCAATTAGGGTTAGGGAAACACTTTTTTTTGTATGGTAGTTTAAATATTTTGGGTTACTAATTTTCTATTTGCAGCTTGTGGCAAGGAGTCTAATATTTGTTTGTTTTATTTCACAAATCTTAAACAAACAACTACAAATTTGCACTTTTTTTTATATTCATGAGTTAAAATGAACATTCATGCATATTCATTGGATTAAAAAGAACACAATCTTGCATGATAACTCATTGGATTAAAATAAATTTGCATCTCTTCATAGCATTGGGTTAAAATGAACTTTTAGTTAGGTCACACTACAAACAGTTAAAATGAACCCCATGTTTTGACAAATACTACAAACCGTTAAAATGAACTCCATGTTTTTTTATGTTTGTCAACACATTTTATTTTAGGCTTAAAATGAACACCATGCAAGTGTGAGTTAGGATATTCATGTGTTCTCTCTTTGTTTTTAAACAAAGATTGACTGAACTATGAATATTTTGGCTTGCTTTTGTGAACTTTAGAAAATTGGGCCTACTTTGGTGGGAAAAAGTACTCACCCCAAAGCGACTCAAACTAGGAATGTGCTAAAGCCAAGTGATGCCCAATAGGTATATAAATTTTAATGTTAAGGAAAGCTTAGTATTACCAAACTTCCTGCGAACCAGCAATTGACTCCCCAGTACCCTTGTGGTGCATCAAAACCTGTAGAATGTAACCTCTGCAGACTAGGATGATAATGCCTCTCGCGTGGCCTTCTAAATAGGTGTCTGAAATAAATCCTTTGTTTTAGAAAACCAAAAACCCTCTATTCTTTGGTGCAGCAATGGTCATTGCCAAGGCACCCGCACCTGCGCAGTTCTTAGTAGAAATGATCAATCTGCCATGGGAGTTTCATGGTGGTTGGAAGCTTGGTTGCCTTGAGAAGTGAGTACACTATAAGGGGGATCCTGTGGGGCCAACCTTCTGAATTCATTCACTAAGGATATGCAGTTAGTGGGATCCAAAAGAATATTGTCCTTTAAACCATAGGATTTTTGTAAAATGACTTCTATGTGGTTGATTTTCATTTTTTACAACACCATGTGTTTGCCAACTATCTTCAGACAAATAAACATCAAACTTACTAAAATCTGAAACAAATTTGCCAAATTGAAGCAAATCTTTGCAATCGACCTAATATTTTGTCAAATCACTTCCTGCAATGCATTTTCCATCATGAACCGCATTTGTCAAATCAAGTCCTCAATTTTGCACACTTTGGGATAGGAAAATTTTCCTTGCTTTGTCAAACCTTTGTCTCAAAAACTAAATTGTCATTGGACCAATTCAAACAAATCAATCCTTAGTCATTGTCCTTTGGTGAGCTACTTCCAACTCATAAGTCTAGTGTGGAAATCTCACCTTGTCATTTTGTCATCTTGTCCTTCAAACCAGTCCTTTGACAATCCAAATTGACACATTGGCCAAACTTTGTATGGTTAAAAAAAAATATTTCCTAAAAATCATTTGACATAAGGCATCCCCTTTTATCACTTTGCATTGTCACTTTGCACAATCTTAGTCTCATTCCATCCACCATCATTTCTTCAAGCCACTTTGATATTCTTGCTAGTCAAATCGAATGCCAATTCATTGGTAATGGTCAAGCACAAATTTCTAGGGAATTCAAAACACAATACCTCCAATCCAAGTCCAAATTTACAACCCCTAGCCCTCCATCCATCTATCCATCTTTCCAACAATCCATGATTCCTATTCATCTATCCATCTACTATCAAGAGTCCCCTAACACCATCCATGGCACCAGGTCACAACAAACATCCATTAGTCATACCCACCATAACTTTGACAAGGGAAATCAGACATCCATCAATCTAAACCAACTATCCACGCCATATCCTAGTCCTCCACACCTATCATATCCTAATCTTCCACTCACGTCATATTCTAATCCTCCATCCATGTTTTATTCTAATCCTTTATCTCATCCTAGTCCTTCATCCACTAACCCTTTTTGAACCTCCATGTCATATCCTAGTCCATTACACACCAATCCATTCCAAGAAACTCCATTCCAACATACACTTTGTCATAAAAACATATCTAGTCATGGTCTCCAAAGTCCCATCTTCTTACCTACACTTGAAGATACATGTCAAGAGGCAAGTCCAAAGCATGACATCATAACATCACCGTCTTGTCCAGATCAAAGTAATCTATTGGAACCCATCTTTACATCCATTCAAGAGGTCCTCCTAGACAATCATAGCATACCAAAGACACCTATCCTTGGTCAAGAGTCCATCCAAAACCATGCCATTCAAGACAAACCTATCCTTGGTCAAGACCCTATTCTCGATCATGTCATTCCAACTAAGCCCATATTTGATCAAGACACTACTTTTGAAGAAGTCCAAAAAGATCCACTCCTTGACCTTTATGCCCTTCATGATGAAACACTTGAAGATGACCCTCTCCAAGCTTCCAACATTGACACTACCAACAATGAGACACTTGCCTCCATGGGACACATAGATGATCTACCACTAGAACAAGAGTCTCCTAGCATGGACATATTTGCAAATGATCAAGCTATAACTAAATTCAGTGGGCTCTATGACCATGACCATGAAGACAGTTTCAACATCAACTTCGAAGCACCAGCAGAATCATCAGAATCTGATATGTCAAAAAATAAAACCCAAGATGACAATCAGAAATCTATCCAACATGTTAGTAAAGCTACAACATCCTATCAGTTAGGATCATCTATCTTTTTCAGAGCAGGCTTCCTTACAGAGGAGAATATTTCAAGCATTAATTTCCACAATAAGGATGGGTTAGCATCTTGCTTCCAAAGTAACAAGTATCCCATCGCCAACAAAATCTATCAGAACATGCATTATCAAGGAAAAGGACTAGGCCTACATGAGCAAGGAATTATTGAACCAGTACAAGTTCAGAAAAATTATAGACATGAAGGTCTTGGCTTTTCAGTGGGAAAATCTAATGATGTTAGTGACACCTCCTCGATATTGGGGGAAACTTTATCTGATACAAACATCAAAATGGCCATCATGAGTAGCCCTTGTCATAAGGTTGTTGCCAACACTCCTTCCATCCACACCATACACTGTCATTCCAACATGAATAAGCCTTCCATTTGGAACCAACAAAAACAAAAGTATTACAAATCCAAAGCTCAAAATCACATGTCAAAGGCCATGGAATCAATCAACAATACAAGTGGACAAATGAAGCTAAAATGGATCCCAAAACAAAATGGATCAAATCAAGAAAAGAATGAATCAGGCAAAGAAAATATGCCAAATCCAAAAGTCAATCAAAATGTGGAGCCACAACACAAGAGGAATCCCACATATAATCAATGTCCACCTCCTTCAAAATGGCCATCAAGCAAGACATATAAAATTGTTGGTTCCAAACACTATCCTAATCTGACACCCAAAGTTTGGCAAATAAAAACCAATACATCCAAACATCCAACTAACCCATCCATGTACACCATCATCCATTATAATCCTACATCCTCCTTAAAGTCCAAACATCCCATGTCACAAATCCATCACATCTTGACAGCAAATCTCTATTATAAGGACTCTCATGACACTCTATCACAATGTGCGTATTTTGATAAGGCCAACTCTAGTATCAAAAAGGATCACAATAACATCAATTAGTTGTATGCAAGTGCTATGATCTTGACAAAGCAACTACTTCAAAAAGGTCATTATTGGCATGTCATGGCACTAGTCTCTACATCAGCACCGTCAAAGGCTTCAACACAGTCAGTGGTCATCTAAAGCATCAAGGCTATTTGGCAAAATGCAAAAATACAAAAAAAATGAAAAATAGAAAAAAATCATCCCTTGATGAAAACCTGACAAACAGGCGTCTTGGTGACACCAAAAAAATTTAGAAAATATCAAAAATAGTAAAGAGAAAAATTTCATCCAATAGTGAAAACCATTCTTATGGGGCTCTAGATAAGTACCATGATGAAAACTTGGCAAACAGACACCATGTGTAGAATAAATAATCTATGTGGACCATTACACTTGGGGACAATTCGTCTCATCTCCCATGCCCTTCACATGACATACCTTATCGTGTCCATCCATTGTCCCACCTATTTTGATCTTGACAAAGACTGGGGCAAAAACACAAATCATGCTTTGGAAAAATTTTTGACATGTCTATCTTTTGGTCATACCTTAGTCATTGAATATCATGGCATTACTTTCACAGCCTCTTTTTCGCTATGCAACATCATCCTTGGAGACCATATGATAATTCTCCTAGTCCAAGCTATCCATGTCAACTATCTTTTACCAAAGCCATCTATTGTCCTTTTATACCTATCACCCATCTTGGTTTCCCTTGTCAATGGTCTAAAGATCCCTCATCATCCCATCTAGTCCTCATCAATTCATTCCACATGAAACAATATGGAAAACCCGATGCATCATCCAAAACATTCCTTGACTTTGTCCTTGGCCCTGCTGCAGACTTTTATCCTCTTGTCATATCATTGTCATCCTCACATTGTTTCGGGATGTGTGTTACCCACATCAAACAACGTTATCATTGTCATCGTCACCTGTCAATCGCTATTCAGCTTGACTAGCAGCAAAATCATGGTTTTCCTTGGATTCATGTGCATCAGCATCATTCACATGCATTTGTCACAATTTTCATAAAACATCAAAAAGTGCTAAAAATTGGAAAAAGTCTTGAAAAAATGTTAAAAATCTTAAAAAGTCCTAAAACAAATCTTAAAAACTATATGAAGTCTTGAAAAAAGACCTAAAAATTGAAAAATGTCCTGAAGAAAATACAAAAACATCCAAATCAACGTCAAAATCCCAAAAACATAGTCAAAGTAATATCTTGTCAGTCACGTCAATCACGTCAGTCGATCTTTGTCATTTGTCCAAACTACATTGTCTCTGTGCATTTGCTACATAGGAAAGATTCATCTTTGAATCCCTGAGACTTTAGGTTAGTCCTTCTAGGTTTGTCAAAATAAAATCATGATTCAAAATTTTGTCCTTTGGACAATGTCATTGGTCGTGTTGAACTATGAGGTCTTTAAGTGCACGATGTAGGCAAGGCCATCAATCGATGAACCCCTAAGGCCGCACTAGGTCAGTCCATTAGGGTTCATGGCACAATATTTTCACACACATCCAAATACCTTCAAATCACGCAAATCTTCCATTAATCCCGAGCAAGCAATCTATCAACAGTCTGTTTCATTAGCAATCTCGGTCAATTCAACATATCAGCAATTCAGCATATCAGCAAATTCTATCAAGACAATTTAACCTGGCAAAACTTTGGGTTCTTCTTTAGATGTGTCCTTCTGAAGAGAAACCCTCGTCATTTCTTTATGCTTTTGGATGTGTCCTTCCTAAGAATTTTCCTCATCATTTGGCATTTTGATGGATTCTCCTAACTCCGAGAATTGATCTCCTAGATATCAACGTCATTCAAGATCTGTCCTTGAATTTGATATTGCTCGACATTTGGCAACCTTGACATTCAAACACACTTGGAAAACACTTGGCACTTATCTTTGGCCTTTTCATCATGTTACTAGTTTTTCAGTGAGATCCCGACAACAAGATTTAGAGAAACAACGACGTCTCATGACATTGTTTTGTCTTTTGACACTCATGTTACTAGTTTCTCAGCAATGTCCTAACTACAGGATTTAGAAAAGCAACGACGTATCATGATAGTGGATTTATTTTGTTCTTTTGGCAATCATGTTGCTAGTTTCTTAAGGATGTCCTGGAAACAAGATTTAGAGAAGCAACGACATTTCATGGTTTGTCTTTCTTGTCTTTTTCTGCTTGCGGTTGGTTATGACAAAAAGACTGGGGTATTTGTGCTCTTAGTATGAGTCATGATCATCCTTGTCTGTGACTGCTTGTCTCGCGTGATGGTACAACCTTACACACCTTGGTTTATGTCATATCATGGTGTTTGTTGGCCATCACAATAATCTACCCAATGATGATTAAGAGCAATAAATATTAAAGTCCTATGGTAATATGTTGAAGGATTTGGTCTAGGAACTAACATGCATCTCATATAGGAATTACATCCATATCATCATCCATACCTTTTTCACTAAAATTTCTTTGTCTCCTCATCTTCTAGTCTTCTCATCAATTTCGAGAGCACACCTGTGTTCTTGGAACCCGTATATCCTCCTGAGGGGGCATACCGCAACCCTCCTCATCATTCTTTCTCATCCTATTTTGCACTAGGGCATATTTTGACTTATTTTCTTTGCCACAATGTGACAAGCTGCATTATCACAAAGAGGGGAAAATGTAAACACATAAAAATGACCTAGGCCTGCAAGCTCTATTTTACCACTTTTCGTCCTAGCATAATTATGACATTTTAATTATGTTTCTAACTTACTTTCGAATATTAATTAAATAATTCATAATTATTTAATTATCTGTTTATTCTTCATGATTATTAAATAAATAAATTTTAATTATTTATTTAATGTGCCACTAATTGTCTAATGTCTTCCTATAATTAAATAAATTACTTAATTTATTTAATTATTCTTGTCCATTATGTCTTCCTAATTTATTAAATAAATAATTTTATTTATTTAATTATGTCACTAATTAAGTCCTCTTCTTCCTAAAATTAAATAAATTCTTATTTATTTAATTTGGTCCACTCTCTTGAATTTTGAATTAAATCATTATATTTAATTTAAAAAGTTCCCTTTGTTCTATAATTAAATAATATCTTTATTATTTAATTTCCACCTAAATAAAATTTATTTATTTAAAATAAGTCACACTTTATAAATTCCCTCTTTTAGTAAATAATTTAAATTAAATTATTTACTATCACATGACCCCACCACTTTTGAATTAAAATAATTTTTAATTCAAAAAGTCAACATCACCTCTTGAATCAAATAATTTTAAATTATTATTTGATTCTCCAACAACTTTGGTTTGTGTGCCCAGAATCTCTTGTCACATGCATTGTCAACAATTGATTTGATTTTCTAAAAATCACTCTTGTCCATTCATTTCGAATCTGACCTAATGTTGCCCTAATCCTAATTGTGGGTTGTCATATTGAATCTTGTCCATTGATTCTAGGGCACTTGCTAGCTTTTAATCCTGGCCATTCACACAAAATTGCATTTTCTATAAAATGGCAATTTTGGTCTCATTTCATATCTTGCAATTTTACATCTTGCAATTTCATATCTTGCAATTTCATATCTTACAATTTTATATCTTGTAGCTCCATGTTCTTGTAATTTCATACTTCTCGCATACTTCTTCATTTGTCATAGGCATATTTAGTTTTCATTTGACATAGTTTAGACATTTTAGATGCTTACTAGTTGCAGTAGGGCATAGTATTGCATTTAGTTGTTCAAAATCCTTCAACATTTGCTTAGGGCTTGCCTTTGTCATTAGCTTGCTTATCATAAATCTGAGGGCAACAACATATTTCAGCAAGTTGAGAAGGTGTAATGGAGGTCTGTCACGGAGGATAAAGACATCTGGTGAGATTGTTTCATCTATTCCTTTGCACTTCATTATCACTTTGGGTTTTTATGTTTTGCATGTGATATTGCTAACTCTAGGAAAATACCCATTGTTACACTAATTTATTAAGTAAACTAGCTCCAGGAATTAGATCCATGCAATGAATAATACTCCTTATAGGTGGTAATCCATCAGGTACATTATCCAAAGTGATAGCTTCATATTCAATCAGCAATTCCTTGATCTCCCCAAGTTGTCCATCTACATGCTTCAAGTCTTGAACCTTGTTAGGCACTAGGGCATAGCACATGTTCTCACATCTTAGTCCATCTAGAAATCTCCTCCTGTCAACCAAACAAATTCTAGCAGTCATACAAATCTTAGCTTTAGGAACATCTTCCAAGGGAAACAAATTCTGCTTCATCCCATTAGAAAGAATGGTGTATATGTTCTTCTTTCCATCATGAATATCTTGTCTATCGTATTATGAAGGTCTTCCCAACAAAATATGGCAAACATCCATAGGCATAACATCACATAAAAATTCATCATGGTAATTTCCTATCTTCAATTTCACCAAACATTGTTCACTTACGAGTATCTTATGGTCATCTTGAATCCATTCTATCTGATAGGGTTTCAAGTGCTTCAATCTTTCCATCTTTAGCTTGGTCACCATTTCTTCAAAAGCTAGGTTCTCTAAAATTCCACTATCAATGATCAATTTGCATCTATTCTAGAACAAATTCTTCCTCTGCAATGGTTCTTTCTCCAGTTTACTTTGACACAACACTCTCCTATTCACCAATACTTCTCCTTCTTCCGGTTGGTTAGGTGATCTATCATGATCCTCCTCAAAAAGGGCTATTCTTCTATTGTTCTCACTCTTTTTGCTTTTCTCTCCTTGTTTGCATTCAAATGCTCTATGTCCTTCTCCATCACATTTAAAACAAGTTCCCTTGAATACTCTTTTCTCCTACACTCTATCATATTTTCTATATCCTTCATTTATGTAACCACCATATCCTCCTCTTTTGTAAGATTTTCTATCATCTCTTTGGTATGAATTCTCATTATTACTGACCTCCTTATCCTTATTCTGATCTGAAAAATTTCCTCTTCCTCCTCCTGTAGATATTCTTCCTCTCTAGAATCTTCCACCTCTTCCTCTTTGTCTCTGCTCATGTCTTTTATTCAGCTTCTCTTCTGATTTTAGGGCACATTGATATGCCTCTTCCACACTCAAAAACTTAATCAAACTGATCTCATCTTGAATAGATGACCTCAAACCATTCATATATCTAGCTACTTGTTCGGTCTCATCTTTTGCTTCAGATTCTATAATTTTGAGAATAGACTGATCTAATAGTTTGTAGGCATAAACTTTCTCTTCAACTTGTTCACCATCTGATCCCATGATCTTATCTTCTCCTTTCCATTTATTTTTCTATATGTTTGCAAGTGTTCCCACCAAAGGGATGCATGTCCTCTCAACTTTATACAAGCAAATTTCACCTTCTTATCTTCTGGGGTACCTTCAAAATTAAAGTACTTTTTCATCTCTATTATCCAATCTAGCAATTCATCTGAATCCAACTTACCATTATAATTTGATGGATTGAAATGTGGCTTAGTGTTTACTTTGGTTAGGGCTCTTATGAACGTCTCTTCTCCCTAATCAAGACTGGGTTGTTCTTCTCTAGCAACTTCTTCTTCTTCTTCCACATCTTCATCACTTACATCATCAACTGGTTGACCTCTTCTTTGGGTCATTTCAACTGCTTCCAATCTAGCAGCAATTCCTCTCAACATCTACATTTCCATGCGCTCCATTTCCTCCAGTCACGATAGGAGGGTACTCAAAGAGAACAATCTGAACCATGCAATAAGAGTAACACAACAAAATAAACACAAAATATGGAGTAAAATATAGATGTAAACATGCTTATTATCAAAAATATTGATTACATACATTTAGCCACATCTGGGCTTATAGATTTGGTGCACAGGCCTTATTACAACATGCTCAAGATAAAGTGCTCATACATGCGAGAAAAATCTTATAGATCAATCTTTATATACATCTTATTCTACTCAATCATAATTCACTATCATTCTAATGATTCATTACAAGATTTATATCATATCCACGAGTCTAGAAACATCCATGTCAGCCAAAGATCATTACAATCTTTGTTGAAGAAATGTAATGTGTGCAAGAACAGGTCGACCTCAAATCTAAAAGTCTTCCATGGTAGATGTACAGGATGAAGTGTGGACCTAAGTGTAAGGTTGGGGACACTCCATAGAAAAAATCTAAACACACCGTGAGGATTCACAATTCATGGGGAAGATCCATGATCGATCCAACTAGCTGCTAGGTTTTGAAGTTATTTCGGGGCTAGAACAACAAACGGTCACATACTCCAGAAGTTATAACTTTCCAAAAAAAAGATCCAATCAAGATGAAAATTTGGAATAAGGAAATTGAACATGTCCACAATGAAACCCTAGGTATGCGTTATATGGCAAGCAAACAAGAAGAAACACCAGATCTACCAACTTGAACAAGAACAAGAATAGAACAAGAACAAAATTGAATGGAAACATTTTTGGTTGATGCAAGATTTCCAAGAACCACGGATGCTCCTGCATCATTTTTCGCATGTGTAGAAATGAAAATCCATGGTGGTTGTTCGATCATAAGAGGTTGACCATAACCGTTCCCCACATGCCTGTTCCAATTTTTGGCTAGTTATTTTGTTCACATTGGCTAGCGGGCTTAAACCACATGTCTTGTGCTTAGGTGGGCCCAATTATTTTATCGACAACCATAGGTGGTATCACAAAGAATCAACAATGATTAATGAAACACATGATAGCATCCTCACTACTCCTTGCACACTCGTTCTTGTTTATTTTTTATTAAAATAAATGTGCGGGCTAGCGAGCGAGTGCCATGTGTCATGACAGGTGGTGGGCTCGATGTTTCTAAGTGGCCAACAAGCAAGGTTTTCAAGGAGATCAATTATAGGAATTGGCACATGCATCTTCCTCTAGGATATTTTTCGTGCACTTGCTCATACTATTTATTAGGGTGAAGAAGTCACATGGGCTAGCGGGCATGGTGACATGTGTAACCTCTCTATGGTGGACCATATATCTTATGCAAGATGTGAACAATACCAAAAGAAAATCTACAATGATTATGGAGCAACGTGGTCCAATATCCATTGTTCCTCGCCACCCCATTAGTTTTTATTTTAATACTTATTAATGGACATGGGCTATCAAGCATGGTGACATTTGTTGCTCCATGGAGGGACCTGTTAGGTCTTCATGACGACGTGTGCTCTAATAAGTTTTTAGACTAATGGTTGATGGCGGGTGATGTGGACTATCTTGATCAATCCCCACCATCTCGTGAGGGCCTTATTTGTGTCTCCAATTTTTAGCGGGAAAGTGGAAGATTTTCACGTGGACTACTCCAAAGGGTCTAAAACACTTAAGCAAATATGAAATACTACTCAAATTTGGCTGAAACTACATTGAAATTTAGAGTATCACCAAGTTTTAACCAAGTCTTTGGAACACATTCAAGATTTGGGAGATTCTTGTGGTTGTAGCCATAATATCTTTTAGGCGTTGGTACACGTGGGATAAAGAATTTGAGGCAACACAGTACAGGCTGATATTCTGAGGATTGATCATGATTGCTTCCAACTATCTTGTGGTGGTAAATTGTGAGAAAATTAATTCCCACAGGCGAATGGGTAAATATGACATGACAAATTTCATCGGGTGTTGATCCACTTGAGACATCTGATTGGGAAAAGTATCAAGTGCATGCAAATTAAGTTTTTCATAATTAACTATCTGGGTTAATTGCCCATTGATTCATTTCAATGTGTGATCAATGGCTCATATTCAAAATCAAAACAACTGGTTGATGGCTCTCTTGTGTGAGCTCCCTTGGAAAATAAATGAATGCATGTTGCATTTGGTCTATTTATTGGTGATTTCTTGCTTCTTATTCTCACCATTTACTATATGTGATAATTAAGAATCTGGGAGTGAACGCACGAGGTATTCTAAGTATTTGTAGAGTTTGAGCTTGTTGTTTTACAAAGGAGGGTGGTGTTTGTATGAGTTTCTCTATCAACAATGAGTAAAGTGAGTGTATCTATCAACCCAAATCATAGGTCTAGGAGACTTCTAGAGTCTTAGAATGTTGTGCCCAAGGAGGAGTAAGATGTGCTTGAGGTTTTTGTAACACCAAAGAAGAAGGCTAGAACTGAAAGGAAATTTACATGAAGTGTTCTCAAGCATCCATATAGTCTAAGGAGCCGCATTATCTCTGAGGAGTTGGTCAAAGGCAAGGAAAATAAGGTTGAAAGGCCTAAAAGAGAGGTTTCAAGGAAAAACAAGTATCTCTGAGAGTTTATGGGATGATGTCAATCTCCCATTGAAGTTTTGGATAATCCATTTGATATTGGAGATGAAGCTAACTCTAGCTACTACCAATATCTCATGGTCGTAAGTAATTTGACTGACTCCAAGGATGAGGTGGTGATGGCCACTCCAATTTCATTAAGGAAATTGAGCGGGCATTCTTATTCTACCACTAAATAGGAAGAATAGCACCCTGCTCCCTTTCTAAGCTAGTGCTCACATTTTTGTCCTTTGTGTTGACATGTTTCTTTGGCCTGGTGTGTTGTGATATGGGTTCTTGTTGTTTCCTGCTTTTGTGGTGATGGTGAATTTTATGGGTTGATGTGAATGTGAAAATTTTGATGCTATGATGTGGCTGTTGGAGTGAAAATACACTAAGAGTGGGGGGTGAATCAGTGTTTATACCTTCTTAAACAATTTAAACTGAAGCTGAAAAGAGCCATACATATGTTCTCATTTTTAATGATAGTGTCATTCATGTAATCGAATGCAATCATATAAACTGAAAATGAGTAATGTAACATTGCATTTTAAAGTAGTAAAGTACTGAAGCAAAAGAGACACAGAGACACAAGATATGTCGAGTGGAAAACCCTCCTAGGGTAGAAAAACCACTCCTGAACCTGCTACCTTTTTCAGGCTTTCATTTCTATAATATTTTGACAAAGCCTTAAAGGCTGATTTCTGAGCACCAACTCAAGGAGCACCAACCCCTCTATTTAGAGACACCAATCTCAAGGAGAACCAACCCCTTTTTTGTTTAGAGAAACCTATCTCAAGGAGCACCAACCCCTTTCTTGATTTTAATAGAACATACAATAGTACAGAGGATCTCTCTATTTCACTTGATTTCTGTCAAGTGCCTCTTGACAGACAAAACATAGAATTTTCAAAAGTCAGAATTGACTCTTCTGAATTCCATGCATTATCTAATCTCGATGCATCTTGAGGAAAATCCTATCTCTATTACAACACAGTCTCATCAAACCATTTTTCAATCATACATACTTTCTTTATTTTTCACCTTTTTGATTTTCAATGTTTTCCCATACAAAAAACTACAAATCTGAATACACACTATGTTTTCCAATTTTTTTTAGCATAAAAAAAAAAGAATAGACTTCAAGAACTCTAAATAGTAATGCCCCTATTTTTTCCATTTATGATATTCTGTCATGATTGAACCCTAAACTCACTGCTTTTGCCTTTTATAGAAAAAACATCATTACACTTTTAAAGTATTACAACTGTTACTCGCATTTTACATACCAGAAAATTATTGCAAGGTTGTATTTGAGGTTACATAATAGATGTCAAGTCAGATCTGATGTTGCGGTGTTCAAATAAGAGAGATTCTTTCTTTCTATTGAGGATAGGACAACAATGACCAAGAATAGAAAAGTGATTGAGCATGTCTTCACCAGATGCCTGCACATGCAATCCTTAAACAAAAATGACATAAGATCTATAATAAACCAACTCTTCAACTGCCATGTAGAAGCAAACGCTTATCCCTTATTAGCCTTATCAGAGAAGGTAACGGTTTTGTAAAGATAAAATAGATGAGTACCTATGAGGACCAAAAAATAATTTTCATAAGCAATTTACCAAAATAGTAGAGTAGCTAAGCAACCCGAGCCACATTTCTATTTCGAGTATTAACCCGATGTCAAGAACCTGACAAGAGAAACGACCATAGTGATGGTTTTTCAAGCTTCTCCATTCACTGTCCAAGAATAATCAACCAACAACATGCACTATGAAACAACCAAGGTAATGATTCCATGGTGGCGGCCAGTAGGGTTTCAAACCCTTCGAGCAACAGTAGTAATGTTTTTCCCTAAACTTCCAAAAACAAATGAGGCGAATTCCTTTGCAAAATATGATAGCTTTTGCAGTCTGAGAGGACTAACATTAAACATTCGAAATCACATAAAACACTTTGAAATCCATGAGAGATATGACATTTTTTACCTTACCGCACAACTGCGGCTTCATTTTGAACACCCTACGGTACAGCGGTAGCTCCAAGGTAACCACTAACATTTCCACTGCATTACCATAGTTAGCTACCTAACAACTCATGGTACAATGGTAACAATCTTTCAAACCGCTAACAGTTTCCACTACATTACCGCAATTAGCTATTTGACAGCTCGTGGTACAGCGGTAACAAGCTTTGTTGTCGCTGGCGGTTACCACCGCGTTACTGCGGTTATCTTTCTGGCTACCTGCGGTATAGCGGTAGTAGTTTACTAACCACTAACATCTTCCACCACATTACTGTGGTTAACTTTTTGATAGCCTGCGTTATAGCGGTAACTGTATGGCTTGTCGCTGGTGGTTTACACCGTGTTACCGTAGCTACCTTCCTGACTGCCCGTGGTATAGTGGTAACAATCTTGCTAGCCTCTAGCCACTTTTACCGCATTACCACGGTTGCTCTCTTAGTAGTCTGTGGTATCGCGGTAAGACTTGTTAAGCACGATCTTACCAACATTGAGTGTTCTACCATGTTGTCGGCTTTTAAGCCTAAGTCAATATCAATTATTTTGACCCAATGTAAATGCACATAGGAGATTAATTTAAATCCCTTTAACCAATAATGATTTTCCATCACCTTTAAGTCCAATGCCATATATTTTGCAATGTAACACTAATAAATTATTGTGAATTATAATTTTGCATCACATTTAAGTCCAATGCCTTGTGAAGTAAAATAAAGGCTAATCTCATGAAAAGTTTAGAATTCCATTAACACAATAATGATCACCTTATTATTCTGAGAAACATGCTGCACCATGTGAACCATTAACAATTTAAGGATGCAAGAGCTTGATCAAACCACACTATAACATCCTATAAAAAACTCAACAAGCACTTGTAATCTGCACATGAATCCAAGATATCAGAGCCACTAAATATAATATAATCAATGAAGTAAATGTGCCAACCAAGATA
Organism: Sequoiadendron giganteum; assembly: GCA_007115665.2. Classification (NCBI taxonomy): domain Eukaryota; kingdom Viridiplantae; phylum Streptophyta; class Pinopsida; order Cupressales; family Cupressaceae; genus Sequoiadendron; species Sequoiadendron giganteum. The sequence goes on along the minus strand of CM021100.1, from coordinate 231,889,112 downwards.
TGAACCAGCTGAGAAGATAACCATCAAGCCATCAAGATGCCAAATAACCATAAGATGACATCAAGTACAAAAAAGCATAAGAGGGATTGAAGAAACTACCCCTTTGTCTTTGATGGAAAAACTGAGCCACCAAAACAAAGATAATGAACTGTAACCAGATGCTCAAAATTCCCCCCCTTTTTGACACAACGATAAAGGGAGACCAATCAAAGATAATCTAGAACCAACTGTGACATGCCATCAAACTGCATAAGGAACCTTTGAGCAGCAAAGTATAAGCTGTAGGAAGAGCTAACCAACTCCCCCTATCACCAAGATAGACTGATTAAGATAACAAAGATTGAGAGACCACTCCCAATCGAGATCGAAGTCTCTCAAAGACATCTTTGGCCAATGGTTTTGTAAAAATGTCAGCAACCTATGCTTGTGTAGGAACATATTGCACAGATACCTCATTAGCCAGCACCTTTTCATGAAGAAAATGAAATTTTATGGCTATATGTTTAGTTCGAGAGTGCATAACTAGATTTTTTGAGATATTTATTGCACTAGTATTGTCACATAGAATAGTAATTGGTTTTGGAATTTCAATACCCATATATGATAATGTTTGTGACATCCAAATTACCTGAGTGTAACAAGAAGTGGCAGCTATATATTATGCTTCAGCAGTAGAGAGTGACAGAGATTCTTGCTTTTTGTTGTGCCAAGCCACTAAACGATCACCAAGAAAGAAAGCAGCACTACTGGTGCTTTTCCTGTCATCTAGACATCCTACCCAGTCAGAATCAGTATAAGTTATTAAAGAGATATCATTGCTTCTGGGATACCAAAGTCCATAATCAATTGTTCCTTCTACATACTTAAGAATTCTTCTCATAGCATTGATGTGAGATTCTTTAGGAGCAGATTGAAAATGAGCAACCATGCAAACAACTTGCATTATGTCAGGTCTTGAGGCTATTAAATACAATAGGCTACCTATCATTGACCTATAATCAGTTGAGTTTACAGCAGGGGAGTCATCAACTTTGCTAAGTTTACAGCCAGTAGCCATTGGGGTGCTTACAGGATGACTTTCATCCATTTTAAACCTTTTTAACATTTATTTTGCATACCTTGTTTGAGATAGAAAGATGCCAGAGTCAAGTTGTGAAATTTGGAGACCTAAGAAAAATGACAGTTCTCCTAACATTGACATTTCGAATTCAGATTCCATTATTTGTGAGAATTGTTTGCTCAAGGCAACATTGTTGCAACCAAAAATGGTGTCATCAACATAAATTTCAACAACAAGAATATTTGATCCTTCAATTTTAACATACAGATTGTATCAACTCCTCCTCTAGTGAACCCTTTTGACAGGAAATGACTATCCAATCTAGAGTACCAAGCTCTAGGAGCTTGTTTTAGGACATATAGAGCCTTTTTCAGCCTGTAGATATGATTTGGTTTGTTTTTACATATAAACCCTTCAGGCTGCTCTATGTAAACTTCTTCTTCTAAGTATCCATTTAAAAAGGTGGTCTTTACATCCATCTGATATATAGTGAAATTTTTAAAAACAGAATATGCCAAGAAAATTCTAATGGATTCAAGCCTAGCAACAGGAGCAAAAGTTTCACCGAAATCAATACCTTCTTGCTGAGCATATCCTTTGCAGACATATCTGGCCTTGTTGTGAACAACCTGACCATTTTCATCATGTTTCTTTCTAAAGATCCACTTGCCACCTATGACATTTTTGTCATCTGGTCTTGGGACTAGATCCCAAGTCTGATTTTTCTCAATTTGGTCAATTTCTTCCTGCATTGCATTAAGCCAACATTCATCTATTAGAGCATCATCAAAAAATTTGGGCTCAAACTGGGTGATTAAACAAAATGCAGTAAGCTCAACTATGTGAGCTTTTTCATCATAGTTAATAAATTTTTTTCTTGTTTGAACTCCTGCAGATCTATCTCCTATAATCAGATCCTTTGGATGATTTCTAGCAAGAGATTTTTAAGTAACTTTGGGTTCACATTTTTCTGTGTTGATTTTAGCATCTTTAGATTGTGCTTCAGAAAGTTTAGGGCTTGCTGGTTTTGGTTCAGGATTTGTAGTTTCAAAGCTCTCAGTGATTATATCAAGCTCAAATTCATCCTCTTCATTATCCTATAAAGGTTCACCATCTAACAGAAGATTTTCATCAAATTTAACATTGACAAATTCAACAATTTTGTTCAGCCTATTGTTAAAGCATTTATAGGATTTGTTGTGTGTAGAGTATCCTAAAAAGATACCTTCATCTATTTTAGATTGGAAACTACCTAAGTTTTTGTCATCTCTTTTGATAAAGCACTTGCAGCCAAATATTCTAAAATACTTAATTTGGGCAGATTTTCCATACCACAGTTCATATGGAGTGAAATTTGATTTCACTCTGATCTGTACTCTGTTCAAAATGTAGACAACTATATGAACAACTTCTTTCCAGTACATATTGGCTAGATTTGCTTGATTCAGCATGGTTCTGGCCATTTCTTTGACAGTCCTATTCTTTCGCTCAACTACCCCATTTTGCTGGGGTGTTCTAGCAGCAGCATACTGTCGTTTTATGCCATGTTTGTCATAGTAGTCTATGAATTCTCATGAGGTGAATTCACCACCTTTGTCAGATCTTAAACACTTCAGTTTTAAGTCTGTTTCTCTTTCTACCAATTTTCTAAAAACTTTAAAGTGTTCAAAAGCTTCTGATTTATTCTTGAGAAAAGTAACCCATACCATGTGAGAGTAGTCATCAACAAATAGCATGAAGTATTTCTCACCATTTATGGATCTAGTCCTTGTAGGACCACATAAGTCAGTATGAAAAATTTGTAGAGGCTTTGTAGAAAAGTGTTCCTTGGACTTAAAGCTTACCTTGGTTTGCTTTCCTTTTAGACACTCTTTACAAATAGCTTTGTCAGGTTTTCTAAGAGGGGGCAAACCTCTTACATTTTGATTTTTTCCAATTCTGACCATATTGTCAAAATTAATGTGGCCTAGTCTCTTGTGCCGCAACCAAATTTCTTCAACCTGACTCATTAAGCATATACCATGGTTGTTCTCATGTTCAGAGGTTTCTAGTAAGTTGTAGACATTTCCTTTAGTTCTCCTTCTAGCTGCAACAGCTTTACCTGACTGGTTTTTTATTTCACATCCTTGTGAAGTGAATAGGACTTGATAGCCACTATCACAAATTTGGCTAACACTCAAAAGGTTATGTTTTAATCCTTCTACATAATAAACATTTGAGATTGGAATGTCTTCATTTAGTAATAGAGAACCTCTTCCTCTGATTTGAATTCCAGAGTTATCTCTGAGTTTTACATATCCACCAACATAGTCTTCTAGATTTGTAAATTTTTCTTTGTCACCGGTCATGTGGTTTGAACAACCACTGTCCAGGACCCATAGGTCCTTGTTCTTAGAGTGAAAAATAGTTTGAACAAGCATAGTTTGTTCAATGTTGTTGACTGCTTTGGGTTTCCAAACTTTTATGGTTTTCAGCCTTTTAATTTGCTGATCAACATTCCATTGCTTTGCTGAATGACCCAAAGATTTGCAAGTAAAGCATCTAATCTGTCTTGTAAAACCATGATTCTTCCTAAAGCCAAATCTAGGAGTTTTAGCATTTACAAATCTGCAAGAATTTACTTTATGACCAAATTTATTGCAGAAGTAACAGTACCCATAAAAGAGAGGGTAGGAGTTGTAAACCTTTCTGTTGCTCCTAAAAGGATGAATGTGATCCTTGACAAACTTAGAATGTTTGTGTTCAAGCTTTTTGTTTTCTACAATAGGATTGTTCTTCTCATTGTCATTTGAGCATTCACCTTTAACAAAGCCAATGCCAGTTTTGTCTTTGTTTAATTTCTGTTTGCTAAGCATGTCATTCAGTTTAAGAGTGCTTTCATACTTTTCGATATTCTTCCTGAGATCTACAATCTCATGTTCAAGTTTATGAATCTCTTGGTCTTTAAGACTTATGTCAAATCAAAGGCAATCTTCAACTCTCTTGGATTCTTCAAGTTGAGTTTTTAGAGAAATTATCTCAAGATTTGTGAGCTGCTCTTGTGAGTTATCTTGAAAAACATTCTGTTGTTGAGCACGCAACTGTTTCTTAATTTTTCTCAGCTCTTTTAGAGCACACTTCAGTTCTCTTTCATAGTCCACTTCACCTTCTTCAACATCATTGTTGTTTGTTTCATCTTGCTAAATGATTTCAGCCATGAAGAGATTTTCATCTTCTTCATCTAGAGAGTTAGTAGATTCGGAATCTGTTTTGTTTTTGCTGAACAGACTTTTCTTCTTTTTGAAGTTGAATTTTTGTTTGGGTCTGTAGGCCTTTTTCTTGGCAAAATTTTCAGATTTCTCGTTATCACTATTTGTGTCACCATAGAGAAAATTTGCAGCAAAGTGACCTATCGTGCCACAGTTAAAACATTTGAAGGGAAGTTTTCCCTTATGCTTTCCAGAACCCTTTTTGAGATTCTTAAAAAATGGGATTCTTTAGAATCAAAAAATTTTGATTCAGAGAGCTCATCTCTTTCTTTCCTTTCAGCATTAAATGCTGCTTCTTTTGTAGAGGTGTTTTTTTTACTAATCCTCATTTCATAGGTAGTCAAAGTGCCTTGTAAACTGTCAAGGGTAAGCTGGGTAAAATGTTTCTTCTCTTCTAGAGTAGCTATCTTAGCTTCAAATTTTGTTGGCAAGGTTATGACGACCTTGGTTACAACGTCAAACTCTTTGACTTCTTCTCCTAGACCCTTCATAGCATTTACTATTTCATCAACCCTTAGAAAATAGTCAACAACTTTTTTATCATCCCTCATTTTTAATTCTTCAAACTGATGTTTTAAAGTGAGGACTTTGGATTGTTTTACCTTTTCATTTCCTTGATAGATAGTTTCAAGTTTAGTCTAGATTTCACTAGCAGAACTGTAGTGCATGACTTTGATGAAGACATCTTTAGTCAGAGCACATAGAAGAGCATGCTTTTCTCTTGCATTAGTTTCATATCTCTTCTTTTCATTAGAAGTAGTTGGCAAAGTAGTCGGTACATTGTACCCAGTCAAGACTATGCTCCAGAAATCTAGGTCTATAGAAGTTAAATAAGTCTCCATTCTGATTTTCCAGAATACATAATCAGTTCCATCAAATAATGGAGCTCTAGTCATGGAAGTACCTTCATGACCTTGAGACATTTTGAATAGACTCCAAGTCCAGAATCAATCCTAGGTTGGAAAGACCTATCAGAGGACCCTAGGCTCTGATACCAATTGTTGGAGTGAAAATACACTGAGAGGGGGGGGGGTGAATCAGTGTTTATACCTTCTTAAACAATTTAAACTAAAGTTGAAAAGAGACATACATATGTTCTCATTTTTAATGATAGTGTCATTCATGTAATCGAATGCAATCATATAAACTGAAAAATGAGTAATGTAACATTGCATTTTAAAGCAGTAAAGTATTGAAGCAAAAGAGACATAGAGACACAAGATATGCCGAGTGGAAAACCCTCCTAGGGTAGAAAAACCACTCCTGAACCTGCTGCCTTTTTCAGGCTTTCATTTCTATAATATTTTGACAAAGCCTCAAAGGTTGATTTCTGAGCACCAACTCGAGGAGCACCAACCCCTCTGTTTAGAGACACCAATCTCAAGGAGCACCAACCCCTTTTCTATTTAGAGACACCTATCTCAAGGAGCACCAACCCCTTTCCTGATTTTAATAGAACATACAATAGTACAAAGGATCTCTCTGTTTCACTTGATTTCTGTCAAGTGCCTCTTGATAGACAAAACATAGAATTTTCAAAAGTCAGAATTGACTCTTCAAAATTCCATGCATTATCTAATCTCGATGCATCTTCAGGAAAATCCTATCTCTGTTACAACATAGTCTCATCAAACCATTTTTCAATCATACATACTTTCTTTCTTTTTCACCTTTTTGATTTTCAATGTTTTCTCATACAGAAAACTACAAATCTGAATACACACTGTGTTTTCCAATTGTTTTAGCATAAAAAAAAAAGAATAGATTTCTAGAACTCTAAATAGTAATGCCCCTGTTTTTTCTGTTTATGATATTCTATCATGATTGAACCCTAAACTCACTAGTTTTTCCTTTTACATAAAAACATCATTACACTTTTAAAGTATTACAACTGTTACTCGCATTTTACATACCAGAAAATTATTGCAAGGTTGTATTTGAGGTTACATAATAGATTTCAAGTCAGATCTAATGTTGTAGTGTTCACATAAGAGAGATTCTTTCTTTTTGTTGAGGATAGGACAAAAATGACCAAGAATAGAAGAGTGACTAAGCATGTCTTCACTAGAAGCCTGCACATGCAGTGCTTAAACAAAAACGGCATAAGATCTATAATAAACCAACTCTTCAACTGCCATGCAGAAGCAAACACTTATCCCTTATTAGCCTTATCAGAGAAGGTAATAGTTCTATAAAGATAAAATAGATGAGTACTTGTGAGGACCAAAAAAGAATTTTCATAAGCAATTTACCAGAACAGTAGAGTAGCTGAGCAACCCGAGCCACATTTCTATTTCGAGTATTCACCCGATGCCAAGAACCTGACAAGAGAAACGACCATAGTGATGGTTTTTCAAGCTTCTCCATTTGTTGTCCAAGAATAATCAACCAGCAACATGCACTGTGAAATGGCCAAGGTAATGATTCCATGGTGGCGGCCAATAGGGTTTCAAACCCTTCGAGCAATAGTAGTAATGTTTTTCCCTAATCTTCCAAAAACAAACGAGGTGAATTCCTTTACAAAATATGATAGCTTTTGGAGTCTGAGAGGACTAACATTAAACATTTGAAATCACATAAAACACTTTGAAATCTGTGAGAGATCTGATAGTTTTTACCTTACCGCACAACTGCGGCTTCCTTTTGAACACCCTGCAGTACAGCGGTAGCTCGAAGCTAACTATTAACATTTCCACTGCGTTACCACAGTTAGCTACCTAATAGCTCGTAGTACAACGGTAACAATCTTTCAAACTACTAACAGTTTCCACCGCATTACCGCGGTTAGCTATTTGATGGCTTGCGGTACAACAGTAACAAGCTTTCCTGTCGCTGGCAGTTACCACCGCGTTACCACGGTTATCTTTCTAGATACCTACAGTATAGTGGTAGCAGTTTACTAACCGCTAACATCTTCAACCACATTACTGCAGTTAACTTTCTGATAGCCCGCGATATAGCGGTAACTGTCATGCTTGTCATTGGCGGTTTACACCACGTTACCGCGGCTACCTTCCTGACTGCCTATGGTATAGCGGTAACAGTCTTGCTAGCCTCTAGCCACTTTTACCACATTACCACGGTTGCTCTCTTAGCAATTTGCAGTACCGTAGTAAGACTTTTTAAGCATGGTCTTACCAACATCGAGTGTTCTACCATGTTGTCGGCTTTTAAGCCTATGCCAATATCAATTATTTTAACTCGATGTAAATGCACATAGGATATTAATTTAAATCCCTTTAACCAATAATGATTTTCCATCACCTTTAAGTCCAATGCCATATATTTTGCAATGTAACACAATAATAAATTATTGTGAAGTATAATTTTGCATCACATTTAAGTCCAAAGCCTTGTGAAGTAAAATAAAGGCTAATCTCATGAAAAGTTCAGAATTCCATTAACACAATAATGATCACCTTATTATTTTGAGAAACATGTTGTACCATGTGAACCATTAACAATTTCAAGATGCAAGATCCTGATCAAACCACAATGTAACATCCTGTAAAAAACTCAACAAGCACTTGTAATCAACACATGAATCCAAGATATTAGAGCCACTAAATATAATATAATCAATGAAGTAAATGTGCCAACCAAGATATGAACTAGCTAAGAAGATAACCATCAAGCCATCAAGATGCTAGATAACCATAAGATGACATCAAGGACAAAATAGCATAAGAGGGATTCAATAGTGGCACCATTTGGAAGGATGGTGGGCTTCTCCAACAAGGGGTTTTGATATTTTTATCTCACTTTTGTTGAAAATGATGACTAATAACTGCCTAGGGAATATATTTTGAAGTCTAGTGAATTTAAAATTAAATGAAGTAAAATGTGACTATAATTTAGCCTAGTGCTTGTTGCTCCCTTATTCTATAAAATGGATTTCAAGGCTGATTACAGGGGTCAACTTTTGAGTCTTAGAGTGGTCTAGGTGAATATCTATGTACAAGAAGAAATATACAACATAGATTTTAATAGATAGAATAGTAGGATGTTTAGGGTATAAGATAAATATGTATGATCTTAAAATAGTTTTATGCAAGCTGTAGAAATGATGGATAATAGGAAGTTCTTATAGAGATACTCTCTTATGTAATTTATCCTACAAATTATGAATGAAAAGGTTAATGGTATTTTGGTTCATCTTCAATTTCTTTGGTTGATTGCATCGATTTGTTTTGGCTTCAATTCAATGAGTTGATTAAATGCTAAAATAAGCTCATAAATCTGTATGGAGGAATATAAGATTTGGTAAGAAGTTATGTGTAGAACATAGTGATTTGAATGCTACAATGTGGTATGGAAATAGTCTAACAATTTTTGAATAAATGGCTTATTTATTACTGGTTATTACATCATTTTGATTTTGTTTCCCAATAGAAAAAGCACTATTCTATTCATTAGCATTCTTTTCAGATAAACTAGCTAGCAATGCACCTTGACTAGAGACTTGGAATGAGAAAAATAAATTGATTAAAATAATTTCAATTATAGTGTGTAACTTTGAAATTCCTCTCTATTCCTAGCACTAAGTAGTAATTGTTTCAAAGATTATCCAAATATTTGGTGAAGGATGCTTAGTTGTATTCAAATAGGAATTTATCTGTGTATAAAACTACCTCTAAGGGTTAATTATCCCTTGAAATTAATAAGGAATACCATCCTAGGTTTCACAAAGCCTGAAGAGTGGGAGTGAGGGCCTAAAATTCCTTACACGTTAAGTTGGCCATTGACTTTGACATTTCTTGAGCATAAGGGTTGGCTACCCTTTAGAGGAGTTCAAGGTTTAGTTGGAATTGAACACCAAAATTCACCACTTTTTTCTTATGACAATGGTGTGATACATGTACATGACATACACTTGATATATATACATGAGATTTTTTATTCTGATATCATGGTGTTTAATGTCTTATGTGTATGATTTTTAATTTCATGTACGATTATGTTATGGATATTATACTTATGGATGTATGTTTAGATTAGATGATTATTATGATCTAATAAACACACATGGTTGTATGTTGATTAAATATAATGATGATCTAATTGCCTAACAAAATGATGTAATGTAATGCATGGATACAGATGTATGCATCACACATGGATGTATGCATCACACACACACACATGGTCACATCATAACATAAATGTAATAATTTGTTAATGAAGAGATGTTAGCATATGATACGTTGTGATCTATGAAGGATGAGTGTTACACACATGGGGTGATCCCATAGTAGTGGGTTAGAATTTTTGGCCAAACTTGACATTGAATTGACCTTTTTAACTAAATTTTCACTTTTAGACACCTATAGTTGCTAAACCATGAGGAATTTGAAGATTATGCAAACTAGTGATTTATGACATTTTTTCTCTAGATTCTAAATATTTAAAAAAAAAAAAAATTGGAATCAAATCTTATTTCTTTTTCCATCTCCTTTGATAACTAATTTTTAACAGTAAACAACATTTTTAAAGAGTGATGTTTACTATTAACACAACATTTTTCTATGAAGGATAAAATTACATTTTTTTGAATTTAGATTTGTAACTATGATATCTAGCTCCTTCATTTAGTTTCATAGTGTTTTAATGAATATTTTTTATTAATTAAGTTTTGAAGCCAAACCAATTAAAATTTAGACATAGGCTTATTATATAGCACATAAATTTTTTTGTATGTATCAAAATTCAAAATTTTTTGTTGGATCAAGGACATCAGTACCAAGAGCATAGATATTTTGAGAGTTTTTTTTTGGTAATCTACTATTTTTCCACATGTACAGAACAAAGAGCTTCATTTTTAGTGAAAAACCTACATTCACACAAAATAAAAAATAAATATAATAATCAAATTAAAAAAATTATACATTTTGGGAAGATTATAATAATAACTACATACTTACAAAACATAAATTTTAAATGAATTCATTTGATATCCCAAAAGGTAAATCAAAAGTGTTTTTTTATCAACATTTTGATAGGTGTAGAGGAGCTTCCATTATAGGTATGGTTTAAAACTAGTTGGGTTCTATCCAAGGGGGTTTGATTAAAACCTCTTCACTTAAAATATTTTAAATGGAACCTTTAAAGGCTTAAATCATTATATTTTCTAAAAATATGTGATTTCAACAAAAAACAGGATGTCCTAGAAAGTGTAACCCATTATTATGGAAACACCCCATTCCACATAGGTACTGCACATAGTATCGACAAAGGTGCATCACATTAATAGGTTCTTTTAGAGGCATCCCATCCATATATGACAATATATAAGCACCGGAACCATACATGAAGATGCTAATGTAAGGGCCTAACCAATTTGGACTAGATTTTCCCCTTTGATTAGACAATGCATTTAAATTTCTTTGATTCTCATAAAGAATTAGGTCACCTACCTTGAAATTTCTAGGAATAACACCTTGGTTATATTGCCTAGATAGTGATCGTTGATAAGCTTTAAGGTGTTTGAGGGCCTACAATTGGTACTCATTGAGCAGCTCAAGCTAATGCAAGCGATTAGACTGGTAATTTTCATAATCAATTTCCATTTAAGTGAAACTCGCAAAGATAGAATTTCCAACTCCAAAGGCATAATAACTTTCACACCATACACAAGGTTTTGAGGTGTCATTCCCATCATCATAAAAATGCTTGTGCATTAGGGTCACAAAGCATATGTTAACTAAATATGTTGATCTTTATCATTTTTATTTACCATTTTATAAAGATTAAGCTCAAGAGTTTTATTTGACACTTCAACTTGTCCTTTGGACTGAGGATAGTAAGGTGTAAATAATCTATGCTAAATATGAAACTTCTCTATGAATTACTTTACTTGTTTGTAATTAAATGGTGTACCATTATTGGAAACAAAGGTAGAATGAAATCTAAAGCAAGTAATGATATTGTTCAGAACAAAGCTATAGATGGATTTAACATTCATGGATCAAAGTGGAATAGATTCAACCTATTTTGTGAAGTAATCCATAGTGGTGATGATAAAGACATGTCCTTTAGAAGAAGGAGGTGATATGTTTCCAATAATATCCAACCCCTATTTTGTGAATGGCCAAGGAGAGGTCTAATTCTAAAGCTCTTGAGAAGTTGTGTGAATAAGATGGCTATGGTGTTGACATTTTCAAAACTTCTTGACAAAAGTGAAGGAATCTTGGTTCAACATCTGTAAAAATTATCCTATGTGGATTAGTTTTTGCAGTAGGGATTTACCACCAAAATGGTCTACCTTTAGAACCCAAATGGGCTTCCTTAAGGGCAAGGGGTATTTTCACTTTAGTGAGGAAATAAAGGAGAAGACCATTGTAGGATTTTTGATAAAGGACATATGATAGTACAACATAGCAGACTGAAATTTTTCATATCCAAGTGCAATCATTTTTCATTGCACCATCAAAAAATATTCTAGTCTTTAGACAGTTGTAAATGTTAGAGAACCATTCCTCCATGTCTATGTGAGCACCCATGAGAGCATCAAATTCAGTTTGATCAGAAACAATAAGAGATTAAATAATGTGAACCACAAAGTGGTATTCTTCTATGTCCTTATCTGTGGATACCAACAAGGTAGCGCTTGCCATGACATCTGCATGTCAATTTTCTCTCCTAGGAACACTGTCTATTATGAAAGAATAAATCGATCAAGTAAGGACAAAGATAAATCTCAATAATGAGACAATTTAATTTCCTTAGCTTGATACATCCCCATAATTTGATTCATAATAATTTCAGAGTTGACATGTATGCAAATATTTTTTATGTTTAAGGCAGGCACAACATGCAAGCCAGCTATAAGAGCTTTGTACTCATTGATATTGTAAGGGGTAAAAGTGGAATGAGTAAAAAAAAAAAATTTGAATCAATAAACTCAAAAACAAAGGATAGAACCCACTTACGAATGAGATTAAGATTGCTACACAAATGAATCCAAAACAAGGGTTAGATCAACAATATCAAAACACTTTAATTCAAAACATGAAAGAACCTTACCAATCCCATTGTTGGGTAAATTTGGTTGAAATGTATGTTCGATTGCTTCGACTCAAATCCTCCATGATAACTTGCAAAATTAATTATGGATGAGTGACATTGATCTAGATGACAAGATATGTTCTCTCAAATTTTCTCAAGAATCATTTGGGTATTATCTCCTTGTAAATTCTCTAGATGATAAATGTGAAGGATGAATGTTGATTTATAGATTTTGAGAAATAAGTTCAAGGGATAGGATTGAGTTTCAAATCCCATAAAGAGTGGTTTATATTGATCCTCAACATCCACAAAGGGGAGTGAATCAAATAAGATCAAGATACCACATCAGTTAGAACTCAAGATTGCTCCACCATTTTAGGAAAATGGTTAGGTTATTTAAGATCAAGGGATGAAAATTGATTTCAAAATCAAGGGATAGAAATGGTTGAGACAAATTAGTTGAGATATTTTGAAATGAAATATTCCTCAATAATATTCTTTGTCAAGGGAAAATAGGATAATTAAATAATTAGGAATTATTTAATCATGTGACAAAAATATTAAAATGTAGGATAATTAAATACTCAAGATTATTTAATTATGTGGGATTTGAGGAAATATTAGATGATAGTCATTAAACAATTAGGAATTATACAATTATGGTGGATGAAATGGAGTATTAGTGATGAAATGGATGAATTAATTAAACAATTCAAGATCATTTAATTAATAGAGATAAATAGGGTTAATTGGTGAAAATGATGTTAAAAGGGGATTAATGGTGCAAATGAAGTGATTGATAGATTTTGGATAGTGATAACATTGTTGAGGATACACAACAATTCAAGGATAGTGTTGAACAACACAATGATTGGGGTAGGATGCATCTTGAGATGTTTATATATTGATCAAAATAAGATGTATCAATTTTTTGAAGCTATGCCTAGAACAAAATTTGTTGGAATGATTAGATGTGATGTTGAAGTGAAAGCTAGATGTAAATAATATAGATGGTTTAGATTGATGTTTGAAAAAATATAAAGCTTGATAAGGTGTTGGTTGTTTTAATTCCAATTGAGCTTTGAAATTCTCTAAGAGGTCACCAATCTCTATGTTCAAGAATCAAAAATTGAGTGGCCAACTAATGGGTAAAATTTTTCAGGCCCTTACCCCTACTCTTTAGGCTCTGTGAGACCAAGGAGGGTGCTCCTATTTGTGTTCATTTAATTCTCACTGTCCCAAAAACACTTCACTACAAAGATACACTCCTATTAACTTGCAAATACACAAGACTTATCAAAGGCTTGGCTGGCCTCTATACAAATGACCACATATTTGCTAGGAATACAAAGTATTATGCGATATTTACATCTCAAAGTGGATAGAAGTTGAATTAAGTAATGGTCCAACCTTGAATCCACACTTAGATGCTTCCTAATTTTAACTACTTGAAAGAATTCCAAATGAACTAGCCAATGCCTCAACATATCGGGCAGGAGTCACATATAAAATATTCAGTCACACATAATTTTAACCCTAATATCAATGCAAGAATCTCACAATGCATTACATAATGAAACTTCATAGTATTCAATGTATCACTCTGTATTAGATTCTTAGAATATTATCATAGAATTATAATCCTTTCTCAAGCATTTGATTAACTCATTAAGTTAAGGCAAGAAATAGAATCATACAATCAAATGAACTATTGAAGGCAAATGAAACTATACTTGATACTTTCATTCATAACCTATCACAACAACACATAGGAGAGAAATTTACTTAATTTTTAAGATTTGTTTTGATATTAGTAATTACATAAGACATATTAAGACTATTTAATATGCATATCCTACCCAAGATAATTTACAAGCCAGTTCATCCCAAATTTTCCATTATATGCATTCAGTATACCCCACCTAGAGCTTGAGGACTCAAAAATCTAACCCCTGCACTGAGCGTTGAGATCTCTTTTATAACAAAAGAGAGTGATAAGCTTCAGGCTCATTGCAATTTCATATCAACAAAATTTCATTTTAGATGCAGAATTTTAACTACATTTCAAAATCCTCATCAGTTAGAAGTAATCATTTGTTGAATAGGGGAATCGAAATTTGTAACAAGCTGTGTTACCAGTCAGTGTCACCACCGCACAAAAAAATTCCATTAAGGATTTTTTATTTATGTCCATGTCAAACAAAAAAGAAATACCACCAACATCAGGAGAAAATTGGAGAACCCAAAAAACCATTTCATTACCCAGAACTTGTAGCAGCACCACAACCACGGTATAGATGGTCACTTCATGTTTTCACCTTAGTGGGAGGCAAAAACACCACCTTATCATCATCAACACACTTATCAACACCAAGACACAAACCATCACACAGTGCCACCTCGGTAATTGGAGAAACCATGAGGACATCCTCATTCATGCCAGCCATCTCAATCAAAGCTGTGAGAAAGTAGTTGTAATTAGAGTCGGTCTTTGAGTCACCGTTGTATCAGAGCTGCCAGAGACATCAATGGGAAATTTTTGTTGACCCAAATATCCACGACCATACTTCAACCTGGTCTTTGGACCTCTTCCATGCTCCATAGACTTGCTTTCCTTGTCATAGCCCACCACCTCTACTCTTGCAACCTGACCCTTGAGTCGAGTGTTGCACCTAGTGACACTCGAGAGGAGCTTCACATCTTCTTCCTTGAAGCCAAGAGCACCTGGAAGGGTACTATGTTCATGTTTTTGTGCCTCCTCCTGGGATTTCGTGTACTCATTCTTGCAGACCTATGTACTGATGAAGGAGAAGTTGTTGGCTTGCTCATTTCGCACTCAAATTCACAACTTTCACAGGATCAAAATATTACTACAAACTCACAAAGGAAACTAGAAACTTAATTGCTATGGTGCAAATGAAAATCCATCACACATATTTATCGAGAAAATTGATGAAGTGATCATCAATGCTCCAATTGAAGCATGAGCAAGGGAGTGATTATTCGCTGGCATCAATTTGACCATCTTTAATTCCAAGGTACATGGAAAATGGCGTACTATCCATCATGATTACCAGGAAGTAGCCCTTCACATGCATGGACATCAGGCTGATATCCATGAAAGAGCTTGCACCATTAATGCTCTCCATTTGTAGAGCTCAAATAGCCATCACATGGCAGTTTTACATTTCAAATTTAGGTCATTGATGCACTGTTGTGTTGGCCTATCGAATGACTCAGATTGAGTCAAAAGGATTTGAAAATTCCATGTTCTCACATGGCAAGCCCTCCAGGCAATGATAATTTACCTAGTCAGAAAACATGCATGCCATTTGTGAGTCCCATCAAGCCTCCTTGTGTCGCCAACTAAGTCCATGTGTCGCCATCATGCAGACCGCACAAGGTTTTAGGTCAGACCATTTAATATTTAGTGTGGTACGTGTCCTACGAACCAAATCAATGCCCATTAGTGCATCAGAGCCGTCGATCTTCTACAACAAGAAATCTAGCTGATAGTGGGAAATGGGTCCCACCTAATATGAGGGATGCATGGCGCAATCATGCACACCACGTGGCCCAACAAAAATTCAAATTTTTAATATTGCACAACATGTGTGCAAGGCTTGAACCATCAATCTTTAAATCCAATGGCGTGGATTTCAACATGTGCAGATTTTGTCATAAAGAAAGGGCCATGGGATAGGTGATGGGTGACGACCCCTTAATAATTAAAAACCTTAAGCCATAATTTTTTAAATGATGAAATATTTTGGGCCGGCCATAAAATATTTAAAGTTTACGGAGCACCCAATGACCGATGGGCCTAGGTGACAGGGCCGGTAAAAATAATGGGTATGGTGCCATAAGTCACAACTAAGGTGACCGGTGACCAAGTCTAGCTGGTCAACATGGAAATAAAATGCAAGGGTTCAAAAAAATGAGAGAAAGTTCTAACAAGGGTGACAAACCTCTAAACCCTAACATATGACCAGTTAGCACAATGGTGACAATTTGACAAATTTTCTCTTATAACCAACCAAAATTTGTAAAAAAACTAATAAAGCTCTATCAGTGGCTCTAGCTCGGGGATGCATACCCCTAGTGGGTATGACAAGAATCTAAATCTCAGGTAGAAGCAAACCAACCCAAAAAACAAAAAACTAGGAGCTTTTATGGACAAGACAAGCAGACACAGTAGGAAAGAAAACACCACACCTATATATAGAATTTGCAATATTGTACAAAATTCCTTGTTAAGAGAATTCATCCAATTCCACTAGCCTCAATTTTTAAGCTTGGTATTCCAAGGCCCTCCAAGCTTTGGAGCCATATCATATCTCTGCTAGAGGCCCTTATTTCACATGCCTCTACTAGATGAATAGTAGTGAGGCAATTCCTAGCAATTTTTACTACTTTGATAAATACCAATTGCCTCACAACTGTCTTTCTTATCAATCTCTGGCTTGCCAAGTTGTAGTGAAAAAAGGGGACATCCATATTCCACCTGATCACATTCACTCTATATATCAAATTTGAAACCTTTAACAACACTGTGCATCACACTAAGCAAGCAATTTTCTAAAGAATTAGGAGGGAAATGTGCAGATGCAAGAAAATCTTCACCCTACTTCACATAAATGCAATCCTTTCTGAGTGGAAAAAAATCATAATGGTATCAAAGAGGTGAGGAGTATTGGCAAAAAACTTGACTGCACATTCATGATGGCTGACACTATGTTCAACACAATTCAATTGCCCTATACATGAGTCACATTTCCACTCATTTTATGTGAGTCTTAATGCATATCCAAAATCTTGATGTGCATCAAAATACACATCATCATCCCAATACTTTCTATTTGACTCAACATTGACATACCAATCATTTACACCCATATGCTCATACTCCTCATCACTATCAAATTCATAATGCTCTTTTTCTTGTGAATGAATCATGTGCAAGTCAATTTCAAAGGAATAATCACATTCCTTGGAAAGACACTCAAGTATTTTGATCTCCCTTTGATCCTTAATCTCATCCTCCATAGTAAAACCAAATGTGACAAATTCATAAGCCTTACCATCATTGAACCTGCTAGTACACTGCCCATAATCTCATTCTTACTGTATACCCAAAGTATCACTAGATTCTTCAAAAAGTGGGTTATCCTTATACCAAATAGGGGATTATTCTTCAAAAATTGTCACGGGAAAAGGGTCATCAAAGAGGGGATTATCCACTATAGTAAATCTGGTCAAGGAAACATCTTCCCCCCTCTATTGAAGGATGTAAACCCTGCAGCCTATCATCATATTCAAAAAAATTGTAAACCAGTGGAAGAGGATCCCCCTCATTTGGTAGGGATTATCATATTTAGCGAAGGATAGAAATGAGTCAGTATCATCACATCCATCATAACATGAGAATCCATCAATAGTGAGACTACATTTAGACCTCTCTGACTACCAACCATAGTTCCCGATATCAATAACTTGATCATTTGTAGAAGACTGATAATCATCAATATTAGAATCATAGAAAATTACCGAATGACCCATTGGTTCAATCAATCACACCTCATCCAACTCTTCATCCTTTAATACATCCCAAGAACTTGATTCAAATGAATCAAACCTCCCATCACAACAAGGGTTCCCCTCTTTCTCTTCATCACATAACTAATGATCTTCCCCGAGATTACTGGTGAACATATTGCAATAATTATATTCTGATTTTTCTAACTCACCTATTTGCATCATTTCTTTCTTTGACTTATCAAGGCTATAACCATTATCACCTCGAAGCAACTGATGTCTCACATAGTTACTCTCAGTTCCTTCTACCAATTTGACCAATCAACTACTTGGCATAAACTTTCAAGATTTAATTCCTTTGGCAACATACTTGTTCTTGACTCATATATTTCACAAAATAAGTCAATGCATATTGACTCTTTAGGCTTGACACTTTATGTTATTTCTATCAATACATCCACAAATCTATGGAACAAGTCATGATATAATTCACCTTGACTTATCTTCATATCACATAATATTTTAGCACAACACATGCGATCAACATTACTTAGATCATGTGGATAGTTCTCCTAGGATTCACCCTGATCAACACATTGTGGTGATGAAGAGAATGGGATAATAGTGGTATTAACTTATTTGTATTTTTCCTCACTAGTTGATTCATTGATTACATTTACATAGGATATGCCATAATAAATAGCATTAGCATTTGGGCATCCCTTCATTATTGAATACTTCAGATTGTTTTCAATATCCATAATAGTCTAATAAGCTTGGAGCAGTGTTGTGGGCTCTTTATTCCTTAATAGATAGCTCATATTTTTGTCAAATGCACCCAAATACACTACTAAACACTCAACACCATTTGGTTGTATACTTTCAGGGATTTCCCTATGATCTTGGAAAATCTAAGATTGAAAAAAGGGACTAATTCATCCTCCTCTTTATGTATGTCCATAAATTTCTTTCTCACCAAACTTGGGTTTATTCTCTCACCAAACTTCTCTACAAAGGCCATCCTAAACTAATTCCATGAAGCTATAGAACATGCCTATAAATATGAGATCCAATCCTTGACATTATCCTTCAAATATTGAACAAAAGGTTTCATAACAACATCCTCATGATTTACTTCATAATCCCCCATTACATCTATAAATGTTTGCAAATTCTTAGAGGTTGATTCAAAGTTTTTCCCTGTGAACTTTGGCAAACATTTTCTAATGTTTTTAGGAATCAGGTACTCAAAACCAATGGTATATATCTTTCAATAACAAAATCCCTTGGAGGGGTTGTCTACCTTGCATACTCTTACTTTCTCTCTCACAAGAAATTCCTCTTATATTCATATTTAATTGTCATTAACTTGAAAAATGGATATTAATTGCATCATTCACAAAGTCGACCATGATTCTAGAACATAGATGGAAACATTATGTCTTGAAACCTTCTCAAAGGCATAATTCAAGAATAAAGAATACTTCTCAAATAATTTTAGATATTACACACTAGAAGTATGAAAAGAACTACTATTACTATTCACCGTCTTAATGCAATTTGATTTAATAGCGAACCATTTATCCTCTTAAGCCTTGGAAATTTCTCATAAAGTATTTTAAATAGAATAATGCTTCCTTTAGATTTATGAGAATACCTAGAAACCTTGTAGTAGTTGTTAACCCTTCTTCTAGATTGTAAATTCTACAACCCCAAAAACCTTCCTCACAATTCAACTAGTTCTTTAAACAGAGTTGCCACCTCTTTTCATAGAGGAACAAACTTCAAACAATGAAGCTCTTCTAAGAGTAAATATCATTCAGGGTCTTCTCCACCAGCAGAGTCACTCACAAATTCTTTAATTCTTGCTGCAACAAAACTCGTCCCAGGTCCAAAACTCTTCAACACCTAAATAAAATGTTTAGATTCACCAAATGCTTGACTCTGTGATATTACAGTCTACAACTGGAGATACAAAAAAAATCCCCAACATAGTCACCATTCCATTGGTTGTTTTAATTCCAACCGAGCTTTGAAATTCTCTAAGAGGTATCCAATCTCTATGTTCAATAATCAACAAAGTTAGTGGCCAACTAACGAGTAAAAGTTTTCAAGCCCTTACCCCTACTATTTAGGCTTTGTGAGACCAAGGAGGGTGCTCCTATTTGTGTTCATTTGATGCTCACTGTCGCAAGAACACTTCACTACATAGATACACTCCTATTAACTTTAAAATACATAGGACTTATCAAAGGCTTTTTGGCCTCTATACAAATGACCACATCTTTTCTAGGAATACAAAGTATTATGCGAGATTTACATCTCAAAGCGGCTAGAAGTTGAATTAAGTAATGGTCCGACCTTGAATCCACACTTAGATGCTTCCTTATTTTAACTACTTGAAAGAATTCCAAATGAACTAGCCAGTGCCTCATCAAATTGGGCAAGAGTCACATATAAAATATTCAATCATACATAATTTTAACCCTGATATCAGTGAACGATTCACACAATCCATTACATCATAAAACTTCACTGTATTCAAAGTATCACTCCTTATCATATCCTTGGTATATTATCACATACTTATAATCCTTTCTCAAGAATTTGATTAACTCATTAAGTTAAGGCAAGAAATAGAATCATACATTCAAATTAACTATTGAAAACAAATGAAACTATACTTGATACTTTCATTCATAGCTTGTCACAACAAAACACGGGAGATAAATTATCTTAATTTTTTTAGATTTGTTTCTATATCAATAATTACATAATACATATTAAGACTATTTCATATACATATCCTACCCAAGACAATTTACAAGCCAATTCATCCCAAAATCGGTATTATATGCATTCAATATACCCCACCTAGAGCTTGATGAATCAAAAATCTAACCCCTACAATGAGCCTTGGGATCTCTTTTATAATAGAAGAGAGTGACAAGCTTCAGGGTCATTTCAATTTCATTTCAACAAAATTTCATTTTAGATGCAGAATTTTAACTACATTTCAAAATCCCCATGAGTTGGAAGTGTGAACCCCAATCCTTATACCTACACAAACATGAGAAACAAACACACAATTAGATTAAAATGCAAGTAAGAATAAGGATTACCCATGAAATTCATTGGCAATACTAACAATAGGAAAGAAAATGAAGAAATGACAAGAAACTAAGTTAAATCCTATTTAAGCAATGCAAACACTTAACCCCATGGGGGAATTGGTGCCAATTATGTGTAGAAATTGACCCTTTCCAAACTCCTTTGTAAGCTTGATGATTTGATGAAGATTTATCCACTTTGTTGATGAAGAACAAGATGATTTCTTGATAAAACCTGCAATAACCTAGCTATGGTGATGGAAAATTCTCAACAAATGGATGAAGTTGCTCTACATGTGAAGATAATAACTTTTCTCTCAAATTGTGGATGAAGAATGAGAAGGAAAGCCTCTTATTTACAGATTTGATTGAGAAGAGAAGAGGAAAAATGGATGAATGTGGGACTAACTTTCAACCAATGGCCAAATGCCACTTGTCACAATATGAATGGATGAAGGTTGTGCACATTTTGATGAATGAGCCAATAAATGTTATTAGGTGGATTTCAAATTTGTGAAATGACTTGTTGAAGAGGGAAAGAAAGTGATTTAAATTCCACTTGGCTCTTTGCACAAGGACATGTAAGAGGAGAGTGAATGATTTTTTGGATGTACAAATCCATTTGGAAAGATTCCAAATTTGGAGAAATATTCCATAAATATGCCATGTTGAGGGAAAATGCCAATTTTAATAAATTAATTAAATGTATTTTCATGTGCAAGTTGCATTCTCTAGAGGATGTGACATAGATTAGGATTAAATTAATCAAAGGTTAATTACTTTAATGAGATATTAGATGATGTGACCATTTTGACATATATTTATGGGTTGATTTAAATAAAAAATGAGAAGAATGATTTAATTAAGTAAATGATTTGATTTATTTAACTAAAAGGGGATGATTTTAGATTTTTTCAAATTAATAGGAGGACTTTAGAGATTTAATCAAATAAAAATAATTATTTAATTAAATAGAGATGTAAGGTTAATAAAGTTAAATTGATTAATTTAATCAACAAGGAAGAATGAATTAATTCTATAAATAATGATTTATTTAATTAAGAGATGAAAGGTGATGATAAGATGAGAAGATGATTCGGGATGAAATGATGTTAGTAGTCAGGATCAAGTGTATCGATCAATTTTCCATGTCTACAGGAAGTAATCATTTGTTGAACAAGGGAATCAAAATTTGTAACAACCTGTGTTACCAGCCAATGTCACCACCATGAAGAAAAAATGCCATTAAGGCTTTGTCATTTATTTCCATGTCAAACCAAAAAGAAACAACACTAGCATTAGCACAAAATTGGAGAACCCAGAAAACCATTTCATTACCTAAAACTCAGAGCAACACCACAACCACGATACAAACGACCGCTTCATGTTTTTTCCTTAGTGGGAGGCGAAAACACAACCTTATCATCATCAAAACACTTATCAACACTAGGACTAGAACCATCACACGATGCCACAACGGTAATTGGAGGAACTGTGAGGACCTCCTCATTCACACCAGCCATCTCATCCAGATCTATGAGAAAGTAGTTGTAATCAGAGTCGGTCTCTGAATCACCACCACCAAAGTTGCTAGAGACATCAATGGGTGAGTATTGTCGACCTAGAGAGCCACGACCATACCTTAGCATGTCCTTTGAACCTCTTCCACACTCCACAAACTTGCTTTCCTTTCCATAGCCCACCACCTCTACTCTTGCAACTTGACCCTTGAGTTGAGTGCTACACCTAGTGACACTCAAGAGGGGCTTCACATCTTCTTCCTTGAAGCCAAGAGCACCTAGAAGGGTACTATTTTCATGTTGTTGCACCTCCTCTTGGGATCTCTACATACTCATTCTTGCAGACTTGTGTACCAGTGAAGGAGAAATAGTTGGCTTGCTCATTTCACACTCAAATTCATGACCTTCACAGGATCAAAAAATTACTACAAAGGAACAAAGGAAACCATAAATTTAATTTCTATGGTGCAAATGAATAGCCATCACACATATTTATTGATCAAATTGATGAAGTGATCATCAATGCTCCAATTGCAGCATGAGTGAGGGAGTGATTATTCATTGGAATGAATTTCACCACCATTAATTCCTAGGTACTTGGAAAATGGCATACTATCCATCATGATTGCCAAGAAGTATCCCTTCACACACATGGAGATTAGGTTGATATCCATCAAAGAGCTTGCACCATTAATGCTTTCCATTTGTAGAGCTCAAACAAGCATCATATGGTTGGTTTTTCATTTCAAATATAGGTCGTTGATGCGTTGTTGTGTTGGCCTGTTGAACAACTTAGATTGAGTCAAAATAATTTGAAATTCCATGTTGTCACATGGCATGCCATCCAACCAATGATAATTTACCGAGTTAGAAAACATACGTGCCATTCGCGGGTCCCATCCAGCCTCCTTGTGTCGCCAAATGATTCCATGTATTTCCATCGCATAGACTAGGAAAGGCATTACGTGAAACCATTTAATATTCTACGTGGTGTGCCCGCTATGGCCCAGATCAATTCCCATCAATACATCAAAGTCATCGATCTTCTGCAACAAGAAATCTAGCTGATAGTGGGAAATGGGTTCGACTTGATATGAGGGACGGATGGTGCAACTGCACACACCATGCGGCCCAACCAGAATTCATTTTTTTAATATTGCACAACACACGTGCAAGGCTTGAACCATCAATCTTTAAATCAAATGATGTGGATTTCAACATGTGCATATTTTGTCACAAAGAAAGGGCCATGGGCTCGGTGATGGGTAATGACCTCATAAGAATTAAAAAACTTAAGACAAATTTTAAAATGATGAAATATTTCGAGCCGACTAATGAGTCTAGATTTTTCCCTAGTTTGGGGATAGGATCTCTTTTTATTTGCTAAAATTACCACAAACTTTGATATTATATGTTGACACTCTTATATAGTTTCTATCAGACATGAGGCATTTGGGACTAATTTTATTTCTACTAGTTTTAATGATATTTACCTATTATGTGAACCATCTATATTTATTTTTCATGTGATTGATGAATGTTTCTTAAGGTGGTTATGATTATGCAATTATTATGTGTACTAACATTACTATGAAGACATGATTGAAATGCTAAGTTGAGAAATGCATCCATCGTCCGATCAGGTTGAGGAGTCGCATGAAGGTCAATTGAGGATGATGATAGAAGATTCTCGTTTGAGCCACATGTAACCGCCTTGCATCAATCTTTAATGGCATTGAGCATTGTGGGTGTTATTGCAGTGGTTGAGTCCATGTTTGGGCATGCATGTGTAACTGCTCTTCCACTCTCTTTCCTCCTTTCCCTAATTGGTGTCCTCTCATTTTGTGGGAGTTGACTGCCCTATTTAGTTGATATAAATAAGGCTCAAATTCTCCTTCCTCAAGCTAGTGAGTTAGTGAGTTGATCGCCAAGTTCTTGTACAAGCTGATAATCAACCATACTTTTATAATTGCATTTTCTGATGAATGAAATAAGATTATGAGTTGACTATCTGAGTTTTCATTAGTTTAGAGGATACTCATCCAAGGGGGCCCACTTGGTGAGTAATCCATTCCTTTAGTTTAGATTAGATTAGTGTTATTTTCTATTCAGTACTTAGTTAATAATCTAGCATTGATTGTTCCTATAGCTACTAGAAGTCCATTCTATGACTATTCTTGCAGCCAAAGCGAGCAAAGTGGTTTCCTATTTTCTGCTCAGATTTTCAATTTTGTTATGCATGTTTAGTTCAGTTTGATTGAGTGATGTTCAATATTTTCTTTGTTTCCTTTCATGCAATTTACTTTTAGTATTAAGTCTTTCTTAGTTATAGGATGAATATGACTACATTGAAATTCCTAGTGCACATACTATGCTAACCCATTTCAATTTCACGTCCCTGGGTTGAAAATTTAAATGTACCTTCATGATGGTTAAGATGGCTATTAAGGTGAGATGTCAAATCTCTGAATCATGGATGTAAGGGCTTAGTTATTAAAATCATTGTAGGAGCACATTTTTGGCATTGTTTCCAGGGATGGTGTCAAACTAGGAAGTCCTTTGGAGTCACTAATAGTTTTTCTATTGTAGTATTTCTGGAATTTTCTCTTAGTGTTAGAATTTATGATCCACTATTTTTCCCCACCCATTCTTTGTGTGATTTTTCTGATATTGATTTGATACCACATCCATAGAATAAGAAGAGATGTTTATGGTAGAATCCCTCCTAATAATCCAAAGCCATTTTAGCTAGTAAAGCTTCGAAATTTTCCCAGAGATGAAGAAGAAGAATCAGTTCTGAAGTTTCCCTTGAAGATCAAAACCCTATTGAAGAATCCTTTACTTTGGAATTTCATCAAGAATACATGGTTGACGCAAATGGAGATCGGCCTAACAGGAAAAACCAACCAACTTTCCCTATCCCATTGTTGAACATAATGAAGTAGATAACCTCAATAATATCCCTGCTTCAATCCTTCCTAAGTTCTATGGACTTGTCATAGAAGATCCTGATACCTTCTTGTTTGAGTTTGATATACTCTGCAAAAGCTATGACTATGCCACTGATGCCCACAAACTTAAGCTTTTTCCTACTGCTTGCCACAGACTTAAGCTATTTCCTACTGCTTCCCACAGACTTAAGCTATTTCCTACTGCTTTGAAAGAAGTTGCATTGAGATTGTTTACGATCCTTGGTAGAAACACTGTGGCGACTTGGGAAGATATGAAGACAAAATTCCTTGAGAAATACAAAGAATATTGTAGGGGTAGTGACATGAGAGGAGGTGACATTTTCATAATGCAACAGAAGGAAGATGAAAGCCTGGAAGATTTCATTTCAAGGTTTTTGTTTTGTCTATAGAAATATCCACATCATACACTTAATGAAGAATCACAAAAGTTGCTTTTCCTAAGAAAGTTGCACTCATGCCTTGGACCTGATGGCAAGAAGATATGTCAGAACTATTCTAGGGAAGTTTCAAATAAAGGAAGAGCCTACCAATTCTCTATGGGTAAGTCATCTAGTGGTGGAGTCTCAAGGATGGAAATTACTAATTTGTTGGCAGATTTCAAGTAAGATATAATCAACAATCTAGCTACTTAGCTGGATACACTTCAAGATAAGAAGAAAAATGAGGAGGCAGAGGCAATACTACCAGAATATTGTCCTCATTATAGACAGAAGAAGAGGGACTGTAGATGCAAGGTGATAGCTAACATTGATAGTAAGAAGATTCCACGTGAGTTCAAACCAATCCAGACTAAGGAAGACAAAGTCTACTTTGTTGCACAAAAAATGCCATGGGATTCAAGACAAGATATGCCACTAGATCCATTCTCTTTTGCTAGACCATATCCTTATTCATCTAGTAACCAGTGGCAGCCACCTTGTCCATCCAACTATGGAGGTTACCTACCCTAGTCTTGGAATAACCCACCCAATGCTTGGTCCAATTATCAAAATTCCTCACCTCAGTGGAAGCAACATCAAGGGAATTGGAAAAATTTTCAAGGACCTTGGCAACCACCTCTAGGAAACTAGCAACAAACATTTCAATGTAGAGGTGGCCAACAATGGCCAAATCAAAAAACTAGCTATATGTAGCTATCTTCTCAAACCCAAAAACTTGCTCTAGTGTCCCATCTTGCTAATACAAGTGCAAATGTGCCTAAACCTACCCAGTTACTAGCCCAACCCACACCCAACCCAAATAATAAAAAACAACAACAACATCTATATTCTGCTGATCCAAATCAATTTCCTGCATATGTTGTGAGTTTAAGTGATATACGTTTGCATTTAGGAACAACTTTGTCAGCTCCTTCCACCCTCATTATCATTGAGCTTTTTGTGGAAGAGCAAGAAGAATCTATGACTGGTCCCATTCAGCCTGGTGCAACTAAAACTCCGTAACTAGCCCCAACAAAGAAAACAACACAAGAACCACCATTCCCTCAGAGATTACATGCTTCCAAGCAAAAACAAGACAAGGAGGAAACTAGTTTTGATATCCTCGATCAGCTCAAGCATATATGTGTCAAAATACCCTTGTTTCAGGCCATAAAATATGTCCCTATCTATGGAAAAGCAATCAAGGAAGCATTCCTCAAGAAATCAAGCAAGAAAAAGAAGGACCCCACTACAGTCCATGTTGTAGGGCAGCTTGCTAAAATCATGCTTGGAAAAGTAACTATTCCCAAGTACAGTGATCCAGGTAGCCCTGTGGTTGAAGTTATTATAAATGGGATAAACATAAAGAATTCTTTAATTGACTTGGGTGCATAAATCCATGTGATGACCAAATACATCCTGCATCAACTGAATATTTCAAATATGTGATCCACTCCTACAATCCTGCAACTTGTTGATAGTTCCACTATTAAGCCTAATGGCATAGTAGTAGACCTTGTGGTGATTCTAGACTCTTGAGAGTATCCAACTGACTTCATGGTTCTCTCTCCCAAAGCCACACTTGGCGGGTATCCCATTATCCTTGGTCGGCCATGGTTGGAAATTGTAGATGCTTATATTGGATGTCGCTCAGGTGACATGACCATTTATGATGGAAAGAACACTAAAAATCTTGTTCTTTATCCTCCTAATCAGCCATCCCATAATGAAGATAATTTTGTATGGCCACATATTGGTGAAGAGGTTGAAGATGTTAACTATGTGGTGCAACTTATGATGCTAGGAAGAAGTCCTTTCCTCCAGCTCCAAGATGAAGATGAAGTGTTATCTAGTATCATTTAGAACCATTGTCAAATAGAAGAAGCATCACCCACTCATGTTTCTCGTTCCACAGACATCAAAAAAACACTTCTGTTAGTTCTGCATGATCTTTCTATAGTAACTCTTCCAATAGACAGACTTCCTACAGCCACTCTTCCAGCAGCCACTCTTCTAATAGACAAAATTCCTACAACAACATGTATGTTCCACACAATGCTTCCACAAGAACTTAAGGTAACTTTTCTTAATGAAGAAACTATGGTCGAGTTGGCTACACAAGTATAGGTTTCCGAAGGAAAATATTTAAATATCAATAATAAATTAAGTGAAGCACAATAGTTGACATTGGTAAATTTGATGAAGACACATCAACAAGCATTTTACTGGGATTATCATGATATGAAGGGACTAGATCCAAAGCTCTGCACTCATAGGATCTATATCAAATATAAGGCAGCCATAAAGGAGAATCAACCCTGCACTAAGAGAAATTATCAAAACAGAGTTGCAAAAGCTACTAGATGCAGGATTTATCTGCCCTATTTCAGACAACCAATGGATGTCTCCATTGGTGATTGTGCCCAAGAAGGGAGGAAAATGGAGATTTTGTGTTGACTATACGGAGCTCAATTCTACCACTAAGAAGGATCATTTTCCCCTACCTTTTATAGATCAAGTCCTAGACTCTCTTGCAAGAAAGTAGTATTTTTCTTTCCTTGATGGATTCAGTGGTTACAATCAAATTCAAATTGCATCCGAAGACCAAGAGAAGACTATATTTACATGTCCTTGGGGGAAATATTCCTATTATGTAATTCCCTTTGGGTTATGCAACACACCTGCAACTTTTCAAAGAGTAGTCATCAACATATTTTTAGACATCACCCTTGACTGCATGGAGATCTATATGGACAATTTTACTACCTATGGTGCCACCTTTGATGAAGCATTGGAAAATTTGAAGAAATTTCTATAGAGATGTGAAGACCAAAATTTGTAATTAAATGGTGAAAAGTGCTTCATGATGATACAAGAAGGTGTAGTTCTTGGCCACTACATTTCACAGCTTGGAATTCAAATTGATCTTGTAAATATTGAGGTAATTGCGAATCTGCCTACACCTGCAAAACATAAGGATGTTGGGAGTTTCTTAGGACATGCAAGCTACTACAGACATTTCATCAAGGATTTTAGTAAAATAATAGCCCCACTATATAGTCTTCTGACTAAAGATGATCGGTTCCAATGGATAGACAACTATGATAAAGCATTTTTTGGATTTAAAGACAACTCTGACTCATGCTCTTGTACTTAAGGGACCAAATTGGTAAATCCCTTTCCACAGCCATACTAATGCCTCGAATTATGCAGTAGGAGCAGTCCTAAGAAAAAAAGCTGAAGCTATTGAAAATTCCATTTATTTTGTAAGTAAAAACTTGCAAGGAGCTAAATTCAATTACACAATAACAAAGAAAGAGATGCTAGCAGTAATCTATGCCCTGAATAAATTCAGGCACTATATAACAAGCTATCATATTTTTGTGCACACTAATCATACAACCATTAGATACCTCATGAAAAAACCCCTAATCTCAGGAAGATTAGCTATATGGTTGTTATTAATGCAAGAGTTTGAATTAACTATTGTAGATAAACCAGGGAAGGAAAACATGGTTGTAGATTTCCTTTCAAGGCTGACCACATCAGAAGATAGTCAAGCCATGGATGACTCCTTTCCTATGTTGGAAAAAGTGCCTGAATGCTTACTGACATGGAACTCTTGAAAGAGCAGTATCAGTGAGACCCTTGGAATGTCTTGCCGACAAGCAGCTGTGTTTTAAAGTCTTGGAGGGATCAGATCATTGTGACCTAGGACCTTTCTTTCTGATGAGAGTCATCGGGGTGACATGAACTATCAGAGTGAGATTCCAAACTCATTCCGACAACAGAATTCTAGGTGATATCAGTGTGACCCCATGAATGTCTTGACGATAAGAACCATCGACATGAATAGAGTAGTCGGAGTGAGATTTCTAACTCATTTCGATGACAGATGTTTGGGCGATGAAGATCATTGTGGAGACTCTTGATGATGGACGCATTGGGGAGACTTGAGCTATCAATGTGACTTCCTAATCTCTTTTCAATAGTATTACTCTTGCCAATGGATCTACTCCTGATGAGTGATTAGTGTGACTCTTGTCGATGTGTGAGGTCTTGGTGTTCTTTGGGAAATTGGGGAGACTTGAACCAATCGTATGACTTTCTAGTTTGTTACAGATAGCATTGGTTTTGTAGATCAGGGAGGCTTCACAAAGTCTGAGTGATAGACCAATAGAAGTTGATGCAATTTTATATGGTCTGTGGGTAGTCTAGCATCGGTGAGACATGGTCTATTGTCTAGCCGATGAGCGATATAATTGAAATCTTTTGGCCAAGTGTCTGTCCTACATGGTTTGTTTTGAACCAATGAGAGAAGCATAAAGAAAACCGATTGGTAGTTGAACTATTGTGACCATTCTCTTGTGGGAAATGAAAAAACCACTTGAGTATGAATGAATAGTTCAGTCGAGAGTCTAGTTGGTTGGTTGGTCAAATGATTTGTTAGTGAATTTCATTGTATGTAGTTTTTGAAAACATTGTAACAATGATATTATGTACAAGGTTGATTAGGGAAATGTTTCTGCTATAAATTGACATCTGAAAAGAAGAGTCTGTAATGTGTATGTAATTCATTTATTGTAATATAAGTGATCTTCTTTGGTGTGGTGGGTTTTTCTGACATAAGGGTTTTCCCACATAAATCTGGTGTTAGTTGTGTTTGAGTTTATCTCTCTATTATGTTATTTCTTTCATGTGTGTCTTAATGAATTGTAATTGTAAAGAATAAAGGCATATATTCATTCTCCTCTAAGTCTTTGACATTAGAAAAAAAAATTCGTAATCAAATTTTTCTACTGACATGGAACTACTAAAAGGTCAGTATCGGTGAGACCCTTGGAATGTCTTACCAACAAGAAGTTGTGTTCTAAAAACTTGGAGGGATCAAATCACTATGACATAGGACTTGTCCTACCGACGGGAGTCATCGAGGTGACATGAAGTGTCGGAATGAGATTCCAAACTCATTCCGACAGTAGAAGTCTGGGCAATATCGGTGTGACCTCGTGAATATATTCTCGAAAATAACTATTGGCGTGACCAGAGCATTCAGAGTGAGATTTATGACTCGTTCCGATGGAAGATGTTTGGGCGATGATAATCAGGGAGACTCTTGCCGATGGATACATCGGGGAGACTTGAGCTATTGACGTGACTTCCTGATCTCTTGCCGATAGTATTACTCTTGTAGATGGATATTATCCTGATGAATGATCAGTGTGAGTCTTTCCGATGTGCGTGGTCTTGGTGTTCTTTGGGACATTGGGGAGACTTGAACCATCAGTATGCCTTTCCAGTTTGTTGTTGATAGCGTTGGTTTTGCCGATGGTCTTGAGATTGGGGAGACTTCACCAAGTCTGAGTGATAGACCAATAGAAGCTAGTACAGTGTGTGATGGTCTATGAGTAGTCTAGCATCGGTGAGACATGATCTGTTGTCTCGTTGATGAGCGATACAGTTGAATTATTTTGACCAAGTGTCTATCCTACGTGGTTTTTTTTTAACCAATGAGAGAAGAAGAATGCAAACTGATTGGAAGTTGAACTGATGTGACCATTCTCTTATAGGAAACAAATAGACTTCTTGAGTATGAATGAAAATTTCAGTCAAGAGTTTGGTTGGTTGGTTGGTCGAATGATCTGTTAGTGAATTTCATTGTATAATTTTTTTGAAAGAATTGTAACAATGATATTCTTTACAAGGTTGATCAGGGAAATTTTGCTGCTGTAAATTGACATCTAAAAAGAAGATTTTGTAGTGTGTATGTAATTCATTTACTATAATACAAGTGATCTTCTTTGGTGTGGTGGGTTTTTCTCTCATAAGGGTTTTCCCACGTAAATCTGGTGTCAATTATGTTTGAGTTTATTTCTCTATTCTTTTATTTCTTTCATGTGTGTCTTAATGAATTGTAATTGTAAAGAATAAAGGCATATCTTCATTCTCCTCTAAGTCTTTGATATTAGGAAATTTTGTTCTGCAATTGAATTTTTACTAACAAGTGGTATCAGAGCCCAACGGGTTGTGTTATCCTTGTGGGTAGGTTGGGTTTTCTGTGTCAATTTCTATTCAGTGGGAGTTTTGTAGAAGTCTAGTAATTTAAATTACAGATTGAGATGCCAATGAAAAGTATGTCTCGAAGGATTGAAATTGAGAAATTCAATGGCAGCAATTTTGAGTTGTGGAAACTCAAAATGGAAGATTTTTTGTTTGATCATGAACTTTGGGTCACCATGTCTGGAATAAAACCTTCAGGAATGAAGAAAGGAGAATGGGAACTAGAAGATAAAAAATAAAAGGGGCTAACAAGGCTCTATTTGGTAGATTTAGTTCTTCTGAATGTTCATGAAGAGAAGACTACATCTTCTTTATGGAAAAGACTGGGAGATATTTATCAGGGCAAGTCCTTGGTGAATAAATTGTTCTTAAGGAAGAAGTTGTACTCTTTGAAAATGGAAGGAGGAACATTTTTTGCTGATCATTTGAATACTTTTAACATGCTAATTGCTCAGTTAACATTTTTACGTGTGAATATTGATGAAGAAGATCATTGTATACTCTTCTTGTGTTCTTTTCCAAATTTGTGGGATCACTTGGTGATGGCTATTAGGAGTACAACATCCACCTTTAAGATGGAAGACGTTGTTGCTTCTTTTTTATTAGAAGAGATGACAAGGAAATATTTTGAGATAGAGAAGGAGGCTCTGGCTATTCAAGGCAGATTGAAAGAAAAAGGCAAGAAGGACAAAAAGTCCAAATTCAAAATCAGAAGGGAGATCAAAGTCTCCTGGCAAGAATTCCAAGGTGAAGTGCTAGAATTGTGGGCAACTTGGTCATGTCCGAAAGGATTGCAAAGAGGAGAAAAAGAAGAAGAAGAAGAAGAACTCTTCCGACAATTATTTGTCTCAGAGCGAAGCAAATTCCTTCATTGCAGCCTTGGCAGCTCAAGCAACAGATGATGTTTGGTTGATTGATTCGGGAGCATCTTTGCACATGACATCTCATAGAGACTGGTTTATAAAGTATGAATAATACGATGGTGGAAAGGTGTATTTGGAAAGTGATTCATCTTTAGAGATAGTTGGCCGTGGAAGAGTCAGAATTCAGTTTCCTGGTGGTAGAATTAAGGGAATTGATGGCATAATGCATATACCAGGTCTGGCTCAAAATTTACTTTCTATAAGCAAGTTGAATGATGTTGGAATGCAAGTCTTGTTCTCTAGAAATGGCTGTAAAATGACTAGAGGCTCGATGGTGCTAGCTAGGGGTGCCCAAATTGGTACTTTGTATAAGCTCGACGCACTAGCTGTTCAATGCAATAGTGTCTTTGCAAAGCCACAAAAGGTTGTTCATAAAGAGAAGAATGAAAATGTTCCTATTGGGGCAAATTATTTTGAAGTTAAACTTCTAGTAGAAAAGACTATGATGTGGCATCAAAGGCCTGGTCACATTGGTAAAAAATGTTTGAAAGCCTTGAAAAATAAAAACCTGGTTGAGGGTCTTGATTATTGTACCCTGGAATTTGAATTTTGTGAACACTATATATATGGAAAACATCACCGTGTTTCATTTTATTCTGGTCCGCATAAATCTTCTGGTTTTTTGCATTATATTCATTCTGATGTGTGTGGTCCAGTGGATGTTCCTTCATTATCAAAGTCTAAGTATTATGTTTCTTTCATTGATGATTATTCGAGAAGGGCATGCGTATTTTTTGAAAAGTAAATCAGAAGTGTTGAGTTGTTTTAAGGAATTTAAAAACCTTGTGGAAAATTAGACTGGAAGAAAAATAAAATATTTAAGGACTGAAAATGGCGGTGAGTTTTGTTCTGATGAGTCTGAAAGGTATTGTAAAGACCATGGGATTAAAAGGCATAAAACAACACCTTACACTCTGTAGCAAAATGGAGTTTTTGAAAGGTTGTGTTGGGTCTCAAAAACGCGGGTTTGAACCATGAGAGGTTGCCAAGCTCTCACAATGCTTTTGGCCAATGTACAAGGCCAATTAGTGCAATTGAACCTTCTTCTCTTTAGGTTATGCTAGACCAAGGTGGGTGAACCTATGTGAATGATGCAAATTTGAAATATGTTTCCTGATTGAGAAATCTATCCATAGTGGCAAATGGAAGTGGATAGACCAAATCACTATAACTACTCCTACTCCTATTGCACAAATGAAAGGTTTTGAATAAGTTGTTTGATATGAAATTTTATCTCTGGGTTGAGGCAGATCAATGCCTTCTATCCACATGGACAATGGAGTCAAAAATCATTAATTATGTGTGTTTCCTTCTCTGGCTTAACTCTAGTTGTTAGGCACTTTAAAAATGAAATTCTAATGACTGGCATACAACTTCAATTATTTATGCTTTACACAAATAGTGCTGGAATGTTTCTCTATCAGGCTCTACTTCAACAATCCAAAAGAAATCCTTAAATCACAGTGACTTATTAAAAGATTTTAATTTTGGCTTCCAGACACCAGTTAATTGAATCACACAAAATAAGAGTGCATTCTAATAAATCAGAGATATACTTGATATGTTGATTTAAATGATTAAAATACCCCAAGTTGGAGACAACCAAAAATAAAGAATATGAATTGTATATATCACAACAACTGAACACCAGAAAGAAAATCACCAATTAAAAACATTTAGCTCCATTGATTCTGTTTCAAGAAAGGCTCTATACATTATTTGCATTCCAAGTCCATTTTCCTGAAAAATCTAATTCCTACTCTAACTCGCCCTTCTGCAACTGATTTTTTAAATATTTATACAATGAAATCTAAAGGTTCATGACCCTTCACCTTTCTGGTAAAACCATTTACATTTTATGATAGAGATAAAAATATTTAATTAAGTTTCCTTTCGGAAAATTAAATATTTTTATATAGTTTTGCATTTGATTTTGCCTCATATTTTACCGGCCTGTATTTTCTATTAGACTTTACCCCTGGCTTAATATTTCACCCTCCCGTGTCTTTATTATTTCTTTTACGCCCTACCACGGTCTATACTTATCCTCTGGTGGTACTGCAATGCTTTGACTTTGACTGTCCCAACCCATTCCTTTCTACCACTTTACTGTGGTCTTCCTCTTGACTCCCTGCGATTGCACAGTGACCATCTACCACTATCTTCATTATTCACCACAATCACCACGGTTCCTTCTCTAGCCAGTCATGGTGTGGCGATAACCTCCACTACTGCCTACTAATAGTTTACTATTGTCACCACGGTCTACATGCTAGTTGTCGGTGGTTCTGCGGTAACTGCTATCCCCGTCTATCTCGCCGTTTGCTAGCTTTTCCCCATGCTACCATGGTTAGTGGCCTAACTTCTAGCGGTAGCATGGTAACCCCTTCAAACTGCTTCCTTGCCGGTTGCTAACCACCATCGTGGTACTACGGTCAATTTTTTGACTGCGCACAGTGACACGGTAAGCGTTTTATGCTCGTTCTTTAGCCGCTAACTCTGTCACTTCCTTGACCTGGCTGACTATTTACCACACCACCTCGATCTCTTTTCTGACTGCCCACGGTTGCATGATAAGCGTTTACATGACTGTTCATCAACCACTATACCACGAACCACTTTGCAAAAGGCTACGGTAAAGCGGTGAAGGCTATGAGGGATAAAGTAATGGCATTAGAAGGTATTTTAAGATTATAAAAGACAGCGAATAATTTTTTCATAAAAAGATAGTGAATATATTAAATTTAAAAGGGTAAAAGACCTTGGAATTTTAATGGAAATTTTTGGTTCTAACAGTGGCTCCTATTGGGGATGAGTGATTTTGCAAATCACTGCAAGAATCTAGAATATCTATTGGGAGTGCAGACCAAGCAAAGCCATGAAAAATGAAGGCAATGGCAGATGGAGGGAATGAAAAAGTGAAGGATATGAAAATGGATAAAATGGAGAATGGAAAACCCTACACTATCGTACATGGAAATAAAAAAGAGTTTTCAATAAGGGAATTCTTGAGAATGTCCATGTACTGGCAAACCCAGACCCTTCAAAGATTCCTAAAACTACTGTGCATGGAAAAAGAATGTTTAAAGAGGCATTGATAAGAATTGTCCATGCATTGGCAATCCTTAATCCTATGTACCTACTATGGTTCAAAAATTCAAACCATACGGGATGGCCCCAAGCCACCCAAAAAGAGAAACATGCACTTTTCCTCTGTCATAGACCTTGTTTTGATTAAAGCTCACCAGGTTTCTTTTGAAACTATCCATTTCACCTACCTTGCAACATGCATTTCCATTGAAAACCTTTAGGAAATCTTTGTATTCAACTTGATTCATATTCATTTCATCACTTTGCATTTCATCATTCTTATTATCATATGAAAAATATTTATCACCCTCAACATACAAAGTGTATCCATATTCAACAAAAAATTCATCGGCTTGCTCATTATCACATGTTGTTGAATGTTTCTGCAACTGCACTAGGACCTAAAAATATGAATGCTTCACATGGGAATCTACAAATTCTATCTCATCAGCATCTTCTGGAACAAACAAATCAAAATTATATTCCATTTCTTTTCTATCACTAGTTGGCATTAACACATATATTTGATCCATACAGTCATCCTCATACATACTTGAATCAACAAATGTTGGACACTCATCATCAATAACATGCAAACCATTATCTTTCTCTTGCAGGAAAAAATCATTCAAGTCACATACCTCTTCTTGGACACAAATAGATTCATGACCAGGTTCAAAAATTTCATCACTATGAGAGATGGACATGGAACCATTTGAATTATTACACATAGTACCTTCAATGTCAAAGCATATATAGGTTAGAACCAAAACTCTAGAATCATCTTTATGTGCATACTTCTGGTATTCAAGAGTTAACAAATCTAAAACTTTCTTACTGCTGAGTGAACAGGTCTTTGCTTCCATATCTTCTACCATGTCTCCAACCTCTTCTTGATCTTCATAAGGACTGCAACAATCATCCCATTGTAGATTCACAAGTTCTTCTTCACAATTTGTTATTCAAGAGAGACTCTCCATATCTTCATTGTTGTAAGGCATGATATCTTCTTCTATTTCAGCTTTTGAAGCATTGTTGATGTACTCCCCAGATGATTTGTCCCCACCAATATCATCAATGCTACAATCATCTTCCAAATTTGAGAAATTGTCATTAGAAATCCTAGTAACACATGCTTCCTTTATT
Source organism: Sequoiadendron giganteum (assembly GCA_007115665.2). Lineage (NCBI taxonomy): Eukaryota > Viridiplantae > Streptophyta > Pinopsida > Cupressales > Cupressaceae > Sequoiadendron > Sequoiadendron giganteum. Next base: position 231,852,025 of record CM021100.1, on the reverse strand, counting down.
TGTTGCATTGTTTGAGCATCCATGATATCACTACTAGATTTATTATTGCCAGTATCCATGTACATTGTCCCAAGCATGGAATCAATAAATTTATTTACTACATCAAAGGCTTGTTGTTTTAATGATTCTAACCAATAAATTGTTTCAAGCTCTAATGCTCTTAGAATTTGTGCAACAAATGTGGGTCTTGTAGGCCTAAAATGAGGAGGTAATTGCATATAGATGTCTACCATCCTATTGTATAAAGAGCTCAAATATTCTCCCTTATATCTCCTTATGTCAAGAAAGGCATCCACAAGATTTGTATCTCTCTCTTGAACTTGGATATACTCCTCAAAAGTGTTTTGTTGTGAATAGAGTACATTACCTTTATTACCAATGTTCTTCTCAGTTTTATCATGTGGTATTTGTGGTGTCCAAGATATCCTAGCATTTGTGTCTTCATTCTCACTATATGATGACCTATTTGGTGATGTGCTTGGAGCACGTTTGGCTCCCAATTGCCACAATTGTTGGTTCACTTGTAGCATCTATTGTCTTCTTTCTTCTTCTACCATCTTGAAAAAATATTACTACTTCACAACACCCATGCATTATTTATCAAATGAAACAGAGTCGCCACCTAGTTTTCCCAAAAGTAGGAAAATGAAAAAGATTATAATATTGTTTTGGTTTGCCCCCAATGGAATCTCAAAAAAAAAATGAAAAACTTTGTTGACTCTATAAATGGATAGGCTGAAGTTTTTTTCCTGAGTATAGTTCCCCAGCAGAGTCGCCAAACTGTTGGGTCTCAAAAACGTAGGTTTGAACCACGAGAGGTTGCGAAGCTCTCACAATGCTTTTGGCCAACGTATAAGGCCAATTGATGCAATTGAACCTTCTTCTCTTTAGGTTCTACTAGAACAAGATGGGTGAGCCTATGTGAATGATGCAGATTTGAAGTATGTTTCCTGATTGAGAAATCTATCCACAGTGGAAAATGGAAGTGGATAGGCAAAATCACTATAACTACTCCTACTCCTACTGCACAAATGAAAGGTTTTGAATAATTTTTTTGATATGAAATTTTATCTCTGGGTTGAGGCAGATCAGTGCCTTCTATCCACATGGGCAATGGAGTCAAAAATCATGAATTACGTGTGTTTACTTCTCTAGCTTAACTCTAGTTGTTAGGAACTTAAAAAATGAAATTCTAATGACTAGCATACAAATTCAATTATTTATGCTTTGCACAAATAGTGTTGGAATTTTTCTATATCAATATCTACATCAACAATCCAAAAGAAATCCTTAAATCACTGTGACTTATTAAAATATTTTAATTCTGACTTGCAGACACCAATTAATTAAATCACACAAAATGAGAGTGCATTTTGATAAATCAAAGATATACTTGATATGTTGATTTAAATGATTAAAAGACCTCAAGTTGGAGACAACCAAAAATAAATAATATGAATTGTATATATCACAACAACTGAACACTAGAAAGAAAATCACCAATTAAAAACATTTATCTCCATTGATTTTGTTTCAGGAAAGGCTCTGTACATTATTTGCATTCCTAGTCCATTTTCGGGAAAAATCTAATTCCTACTCTAACTCGCCCTTCTGCAATTGATTTTTTAAATATTTATATAATGAAATCCAAAGGTTCACGACCCTTCACCTTTCTGGTAAAACCGTTTACATTTTATGACAGAGATAAAAATATTTAATTAAGTTGCCTTTCGGAAAATTAAATATTTTTATATAGTTTTGCATTTGATTTTGCCTTATATTTTACCGGCCTGTATTTTCTATTAGACTTTACCCATGGATTAATATTTCACTCTCCCATGTATTTATTATTTCTTTTACTGCCCTACCACGGTCTATACTTATCCTCGGCAGTACTCCAGTGCTTTGACTTTGATTGTCCCGACCCATTCCTTTCTACTGCTTTACTACGGTCTTCCTCTCGACTCCCTACAGTTGCATGGTGACCATCTGCCACTATCTTCATTTTTCACCGCGGTCACTATGGTTCCTTCTCTAGTCGGTCAGGGTGTGGCGATAACCACCACTACTGCCTGCTAACGGTTTACCGCTGTCACCGCGGTTTGCATGCTAATTGTCGGCGGTTTTGCGGTAGCTACTATCCCCCTCTATCTCACCACTTTCTAACTATTCCCCACACTACCACGGTCACTAGGCTGACTACCAGTGGTAGCATAGTAACCCCTTCAAATTGCTTCCTCATCGGTTGCTAACCGCCATCGTGGTACCCTAGTCAATGTTTTGACCGCGTGCAGTGGCACGGTAAGTGTTTGATGCTCATTCGTTAGCCGCTAACTTTACCACTTCCTTGACTTGGCTGACTATTTATCGTGCCACCACATTTTCTTTTCTGACCACCCATGGTTGCGTGATAAGTGTTTACATGACTATTCATCAACTCCTATACCGCAAGCCGCTTTGCAAAAGGCCACGGTAAAGCAGTGAATGCTATGAGGGATAAAGTAATGGCATTAGAAGGTATTTTAACATTATAAAAGGCAGCGAATGATTTTTTCATAAAAAGATAGTGAATATATTAAATTTAAATGGGTAAAAGACCTTGGAATTTTAATGGAAATTTTCGGTTCTAACAGGTTGAACAGGATGTTGATGGAGAAGGAAAGAAGTATGTTGAGCAATGTTGGTCTAGAGAAAACGTTGTGGGCTGAGGCTGTGGCTACAACATGTTACTTTTAAAATTGGTCTCCTTGATCAGCACTTGTTGATAAAAATCCTATGGATGTTTGGTCTGGTAAGAAGCCCTCTTTGAGACATATTTGTGGCTTTGGCTGTGAAGCATATATTTATGTGTTGGATGTAAAGAGATCTAAATTGGATAACAAAGCTGAAAATGGTATCTTCATTGGGTATGGCCTTGGTGTGAAAGGATACAAGATTTGGAACCCTTTGACTAAGAAGGTATTGTATAGTAGAAGTGTAATCTTTCAAGAATTGAAACCTTCTTCAGTGGATCTGCAGTCAGGGATGGAAGAAGATAAAAAGGATAATGATGTTGTTGAGATACCTCTAACTCTAGAAAAAGATTAACAACACATTGAAAGTGTACCTAAAACTGAGGAGAGTTCGAGCAAATTTGAGAGTTCTAAACAAGAAGAAGAACAACAACCTCAACCTCAGCCTATGAGAAGGTCTACACATGAAAATAAACAACCGGATAGGTATGGATTCTCTATGATAGATTCTAGTTGTGCCTATGCTTTGATTACTAATATTGATGAGTTGGGACTGTAAAATAGGCAGTTGAAATATCTGATCCAGATTCCTGGTTGGAAGCCATGAATGAAGAAATGGCATCATTAAAAGAAAAATGATACTTGGGATTTGGTCCCATTTCCTGAAGGTAGAAAGCCTGTGGGCTGCAAATGGGTGTTTAAAAAGAAAATTGGTCTGGATGGTTGTGTCAAAAAATATAAACTGAGATTGGTTGAGAAGGGTTATTCCCAAGTAGAGGGAATTGATTATGAAGAATTTTTTTCTCCTATAGCTAAGCTAACATCTATCTGATTTCTTTTGTCACTTGCAAGCAGCTAGTTGTTCCAGTTTTGGAGGGAATGAAGCTATCTGTTGAAGATTGTCCAAAATCTCCTACTAAGATGGAGGACATGGCTAGAGTGCCTTATGCTAGTGTACTTGGAATTTTAATGTATACAATGGTATGTACAAGGCTAGACATTGCCCAAGCAGTGGGATTTTTTAGTTGATTTATGGTGAATCTATGAAGGACACATTGGGATGCTGTAAAAAGAGTGTTTAGATATCTGAGGGGCACTTCAGAATATGCTCTATGTTACCATGAAAATTTGGTTGGATCACAAAGGACTCTTATCATTCGTGGATATGTGGATTATGATTGGGTAGGGGACATTGATAGTAAAAGGTCCACCAGTGGATATACTTTCATGTTGAATGGTGGTGCAATTAGTTGGATGAGCAAGCGACAAGTTGTAGTCACTTTGTCCACTATGGAATCTAAGTACATGGCAGAAACTCATTCCTATAAAGAAGCAATCTGGTTAAAATTTTTGTGTTCTACCACTGGGTTTGATGCAGGGAAGATTACAATTTACTGTGATAGTCAGAGTGTTATTTTTCTAGAAAAAAATCTTACTTTCCATGCTAGGATGAAACATATTGATGTGCAGTATCACTTTGTATGAGATATGGTGGAGGATGGAAAGGTCTCTTTAGAAAAGGTGGATACTCTAGAAAATTTTGCAAATGCATTGATGAAACCAGTGAGCATAGAAAAGTACAGGCGGTGTACCAGTTTGATGGGCCTTGGTGCCCATGAATCTCAATAGTTTTGTTGTTTTTTGGAGGTGTTAGTAAGATCTTCATCAAGTGGGAGATTGTTGGAAAAAGTGCCTCAATTCTTACTGACATGGAACTCCTGAAAGAGCAGTATCAATGAGACCCTTGGAATGTCTTGTCGAAAAGAAGCTATGTTGTAAAGTCTTGGAGGGATCAAATCATTGTGACCTAGGACTTGTCTTGCTGATGAGAGTCATTGGGGTGACATGAACTGTCAAAGTGACATTCTAAATTCATTCCAACAGAAAAATTCTAGGCAATATCGGCATGACCCCATGAATGTCTTGTTGATAAGAACCATCGGTGTGACCAGATCAGGTGGAGTGAGATTTCTAATGCGTTCTAATGGCAGATGTCTGGGCGATGAAGATCATCAAGGAGATTCTTGTTGATGGACACGTTGGGGAGACTTGAGTTGTCGACATGACTTCCTGATCTCTTTTCGATAGTATTACTCTTGCCAATGGATCTACTCCTGATGAATAATCAGTGTGACTCTTGCCAATGTGCATTGTCTAGGTGATCTTTGGGATATCGGGGAGACTTGAACCATCGGTATGAATTTCAAGTTTTTTGCTGATAGCATTGGTTTTATCAATGGTCCTGAGATCAGAGAGACTTCACCAAATCTTAGCAATAGACTAGTAGAATTTGGTGCAATGTGCGATGGTCTATGGGCAGTCTGGCATCAGTGAGACACGGTCTATTTTCTAGCCAATGAGCGATACATTTGAAGTCTTTTGACCAAGTTTTTATGCTACATGGTTTGTTGGGAACCAATGAGAGAAGAAAAATGAAAACCGATTGGATGTTGAATTGTTTTTACTGTTCTCTTGTGGGAAATGAATAGACCACTTGAGTATGGATGAACAGTTTGGTCGAGGGTCTGGTTGGTTGGTTGGTCGAATGATTTTTTAGTGAATTTCATTGTATGTAGTTTTCAAAAGAATTGTAACAATGATATTTTGTACAAGGATAATCAGGGAAATGTTGTTGTTGTAGATTGACATCTGAAAAGAAGATTTTGTAATGTGTCTGTAATTCATTTACTATAATACAAGTGATCTTCTTTGGTGTGGTGGGTTTTTCTCCCGTAAGGGTTTTCCCATGTAAATCTAGTGTCAATTTTGTTTGAGTTTATTTCTCTATTATGTTATTTATTTCATGTGTGTCTTAATGAATTGTAATTGTAAAGAATAAAGGCAAATCTTCATTCTCCTCTGAGTCTTTGACATTAGGAAATTTTGTTTTGCAATCAAATTTTTCCTAACATCCTAATGAGCATCTATTCTCCATTATTGTGTAGATGCCCTAGTATTCTGAAATAGCCAATTACCTTGTGATAGGGAGAGTTCCTCCTCACTTCTCCCCAAAAAAGAGTAGAGTGTTGATTGAAAAATCATTCCCTTTTTCATGGATAGTTGGATGCCTATTTTATACAAGACCAGATCACGTTATGAGAAGGTGTGTGAGCGAAGATGAGACCTATGATATTCTACATGCATACCATGATGAAACCTGTGGAGGCCACTTTGTAGCTAAAAGGACAACAATTAAAATATTGAACAAAGGATACTATTGGCCTACACTTTACAAAGATGTAGGAACTTGGTATATAAGGAGATGTGATTAATGCCAAAGGATGGGTAGGCCAACAAAGTTAGATGAGATGCCACTCTATCCACAAGTGGTAATCACTCCATTTGACAAATGGGGTTTGGATTTTGTAGGACCCATTGATCCTCCATCCAATGGTAAGTCCTATATTCTAGTATGCATTGATTATGTAACAAAGTGGGTAGAATTCAAAGCCATGAAGCATGCAAGCGACAAAAAAGTTGTAGAATTTCTTAAAGAAGAAATTTTCACAAGATATAGGGTACCCAGCAAAATAGTAACTGATCAAGGCATTCAGTTTACGTCAACCCTTGTTACAACACTAGTTAATGAATATAACATCATGCACAAGAAATCCACTCCTTACCGCCCTGAAGCAAATGGACAAGTTGAGGTGACAAATAGAGAGATTGAGGCCATCCTCACCAAAATGATGCATATTCACATAAAGGAATGGGAAAATAGATTATCAGAAGCCGTTTGGGCTTACAGGACCACCTAGAAGACAACTACAGGCTTCACCCCATTTGATCTGCTATATGGAAAACAACCATGACTCCTATAGAATTTGAGCACAAGACTCTCATAACTACTATGGAGTTGGGGATGGAAATTTCACAGGCACAGAAAGAAAGGATTATGCAACTGAATGAGCTGGACGAGATGAGGAAATCTGCATTGCACCTTGCTGAAATTGTGCAAAGTCAAAGAGTCAAATGGCATGATAGATTTATCAAAGAAGATAAATTTCAGCCAAGTGAGTGCGCATTAATTTATGATTCACAATACAAGGATAATGTAGGTGAATTACGGACAAGGTGGCTAGGGCCATATGAAGTTGCACAGGTATTTTCCAATGGACTTGTGTAGCTCATGACCATTGACCCTGTGAAATTCAAGTTACTAGTGAATGGGCACCGTCTCAGATTATATCATCAGCCAACTTCAAAAGAAGAGTTCCTGTAGTAGTTTATCTAACATACACCACCCGAGCACAGTTTCTATAGCCAAGGAGTTCTTCCAACCAAATGTAGTGGACCTATTGTCCATTCTTCTGACTAAATGAGGTACATACTTTTCATAATTAATATATCTACTTTAGAAGAAATCTATTTCTTCACCCATTCATACCACCTTTCTCTCTCTTCCATCATTTAATTTTATCTTGCACCATTCCACCTCATCGTCATTAATTCCTCAATTATTTCTCAAAAATGCAACTGGTACTTTCTCCTTGATCATTGCAATGGATTCTCTAAAATCATATTTGTACACACTTAGGTAAGTGCGCATTAATTCCATTCTCGATTATCATTTAGAGTGTTTCATTTAATCACTGTATGATAATATGGACAGTCACATAATTTTCTTTAATCACCCATAAAATCAATATTTCCATCCCACATGTGTGGACACATGTCCAAATTTAGGTTGGGGGGAGGGGTAAGAAAGATACATAAATATTGCCACACATTGATACATGATTGTCTGCATCAGCAAATCTTGTTGAGTTGATTCAAAATTTCAAATGAAAGATGACTCACATGTGTGATGTGACACT
>CM021100.1:231478243-231844376 GCA_007115665.2 Sequoiadendron giganteum | reverse complement strand
GCTTGGAGACTCACTTAGGATCGACTCTCTAGAAGAATGGAATAACCCTAGCTTCAAGATACTCAATGCCCAAACATGCAGGAATTCGAACCCCAAGCACACCCAAAATGACAAAGAAGCACATACATTCAACAATCAAAAGCAAGGCAACACGAACCACATGAAGGGGCACCAATCAACAAACCCTACCATATCGACATTCTAACTCACAACACATACATAGAAAACTTGTAATTCAATTCATTCATAAAAAGGGAGAAAGCACCATGTACATACCATGAGGATAGAAAAAAAAAAACAATAGAGGCTAGCAAGAAACCCCAAAGTCCGAGGAGAGTGCAAATGGCTTCCAAAAAACCCAATTGCAAAAATTTATTTCAATACCAAATGCACAGTCCAAAAAGCAAGTGATAAAACTCAAATGGCATGAAAACTTCCTAAATCGATTTAATACTTGCCACATAAGTTGCACAATCGAGCATTAATGCGGTCGAGAAGACAGGTCAAACCAAAACCCAGGAATTTAACAAGGCAACAGATCCTCGGAGAAATTCGGTCACAATGGAATTCCATGAAGGACCAAAATCTCCAGATCACAGTGAGAAGAAGCCACCACTGGGTTTCCAAGGAAACCGAGGAATTTTTCCAGGAGGGGATTTTCCCGAGAACAGTGAAACACCCGAAATGAGTCCAAAACTTAAGGTTCTCAATATACATCATAGGGGGATCATCCACGCAAGCAAGATAAACATCCAAGCACATGCCCAGGCAAGTGAATCCTCAAAATTGAAAGGCCTTAACACCAAGAGTGAAAACCAAAAAGAGCAAGAAAGAGGGTCCTTGCTTTCAGTGGGGCATGTGTACAAAAAGGTGCACAACAAATGGTGACTTCACTGGGAAAATGCTCTAGAGCATTACAAGAACAAACTGGAATCAAGAACCCATAATCTTTTGTTTCAGCCCTTACATTAGGTCACCTATGAAAAAAGTTTCATAAATCACAAGCAAGGGAACCTTTTCTTATACCAGGGTCTAAGTGTGTGTATTTGCATTGATTCTCCATTTTGTAGGTGTAACAGGAACTAGAGCAAGTCTGACCAGGCTACATAAAAGTTCTAACTTCAAAAGCAACCTAGATAGATCCTCGCTGCCAGTCAGGCATCCATAGCCTCTGCGAGGTTATCACTGTGACCCTCCCAAGCATAGGTCTACTACCATCCAAACGTCTATAGCCCTAGTAGAGATACTAGGATACCCCTGATAAGGTGAAGATTTGTTCTTTTGATTTTCAATACTTTCTCTTTTCTTTCTTTTTTTTTTAAACATTCCTTTAAACATTCCTTTTACCTTGTAAGCAATGAAACTCACACTCAGGGATGAGGACCACAGTGGCACTAAAGCAGAAAATAAGATTTTTCACCTGGCCAAATTACATAGGAACCGTATGCAATTCCAAAATCCTTAAAATTTATGTGAATATGTGAGACCCAAATACATTCCAATAGGCAACCAAAACAAGTGCCTCTAATTCTAAGTACAAGGAACACTAGATAAAAGAATTCCACCACTTGACTCCGAAAAACTGACTAGAGTTTGTAAAAAAAAATTCTAGAACAACCCTAGGTGTGTAGCCCATTTTATAGATGCAATAGCCCCAAGAAAGCCATAAACCGAAAGCGAAAAACAAAGCGGAAAGAAAAACCAACTGAAGAAAATCTACACTAACCAAACCAAAATAGCCAACAAGCAAAGAAAAGCAGAAAGAAAACCTACTCTAATTATGTACAAGAGAGAGTTGCAAACAACTCAATATTGGAAGTAATGCTTAAGATACTGCCCATTGGTAGGTAGCGGAATATCCTCACCAGTGAGGGTTTTTAGGCAAAAAGCATTATCTCTCAGAATTTCTGAAATCTGATAAGGGCCAAGCCAGAGTTTGTTGAATTTACCATGCTCCCCCTTACGGTCATTGGCTTTATCCTAGTAGAGAACTAAGTCTAAGATTCTAAAGGCTTTAACCTTAGCTCTTCTGCCAAAACATCTTTTAACTATGCTTTGGTGTTTGGCAAAGTTTTCTAGGGCCTCATCTCTCTTCTCTTCAAGGTGTAACAAATCAGCCAAATGGGCCTCACATTTATCCTCCTCGTCATAGTATTCATCATTGAATTGCAAGGTAGGGATCTTCAACTAGATGGGAAATACAAGTTCCAAACCATACACTAGGTGATAAGGAGAGGTTCCTATCGATGCCTTCTGTCTGGTATAGTCTGCCCAGAGAGAAAATCTAAGTTGGGTGTGCCAATCCTTAGGATTCAGCTCTAGTAACTTATGGATGACTTTCAAAAGGTTCTTATTGGAGGAATCAGCTAGACCATTACCCTAAGGGTAGTAATTAGATGCAAATTTTATAACGATGCCATGATCAAAAGCCCAATTAAAAAGTTACAGTGATGCAAATGCAGGACCATTATCGCAAACAAAAGACAATGGACAACCAAAATGATTAATAATACCTAATTCAAGGAAATTGATTACCACATCAAAAGTACATTGCTTACATGCAAGAGCTTTAGTCCATCTAGTAAAATAATTAGTTATGGTTAGAATATACCAGTGGCCTGCAGAAGAAGGTGGGTTAATTGGACCTATAAAGTCCATTCCCCACTGTGCAAATGGTTTCACCTCTATGATCGACTGAAGTGGAAGGGCTGCATTTTTTTCTTAACTTATTGTCATCTAACATACATGAAAATTCCTCACATGGTTGTGTGCATCCTTAAATAGGGTAGGTCAATAATAGCCTGCCCTTAAGATCTAATTAGCAGTGGATGATGCAGAACCATGGCTCATGCCATATCTTTCATGGAATTCAATCATCACGCTGGTAGCTTCTTCCTTCCATAGACATCTTAAATACACACCCTCATGATTTTTCTTATACAAGACACCCCCTTTCATCATAAAAATCACTCTTCAGGCACAAGGCCCTCCTTTAAACTGTATTAAGGTGATCAGGACACCACTAGTTCAATAAATAATAAATTATTTCATCATACCAGTCACTTGGAGATACCTCTTGGAGATGATAATGTTGACCTGTGAGATCAGGACCTATCTTAGCCATTGTCTTCATTAGTCCCTGCCCCCTCACTAATTTCATGGGTTGAATCTCAATGTCACATTCCTGTACCATAGTTACCCATTTAGCTCTTCGTTCACCTAGCTCATTCTTCATTAGCAACAACTTCACTGCAGGATTAGACACTATGGCAAAAACCTTATTCCTCATAATATAGTGTCTGAACTTTTTCACCGTTCTGACCAAAGCATAGGCCTTCTTTTCTACATTGTGATATCTGAACTCTGCATCCTTTAAAGGGGTACTCATGAAGGCTATAGGATGCTCATTGCCTTGATCAGACCTTTGAGTTAACATTCCAGCACAAGAGGGATCAAAAGCAAATGAATATATGTAAAAATGCTTAGTGTAATATGGACTCACCAACACTGGAGCCTCAACAATAGCTTTCTTGATTTTTGTGAATGCCTCCTAAGCTTCTGCACTCCATTCCACTTTGGCCTCTTGTTTTAGCATAGCATTTAAGGGCTTCACTATCTCCACAAATCCAGTGATAAAATTTCTAACGAAGTTGATCTTCCCAAAGAATGACTTCATTTCCTTTTTTCTTGTAGGAGGTTGAATCTTCAAAATAGCCTCTATTCATTCAGGATCAATGGCATACCCTATTGTGAGATAATATGTCCTGGCATTTTTCCTTCTATAACCCCAAAAATGCACTTCTTAGGGTTAAGTGAGATGCCAAACTCTCGACAGCTTTACAATACTTTGCATAAATTTTCTCTATGGTTACCTCGCTTCTTAGAGAAGACAGCCAAATCATCCATATAAATAATGATGCACTTACTGATTATGTCTTTAAAAGCAATATCCATAGCCCTCTGGAATGTAGCTCCAGAATTGATCAACCCAAAAGGAATTCTCTTGTAAGAAAAAGTTCCCCATTTCGTAATGAAGGTAGTGTTATGCTTGTATTCATATTGTACAATGACTTGGTTGTATCCAGAATACCCATCCAGAAAAGACATCATTTGGGATCCATTGACAATTTGAAGTACCTCATCCAGTGAAGGAACTAGATAATTATCTTTTTTTGATGCTTAATTATGATTCCTAAAGTCCATAGGTAGTCTCATTTCTCAATTCTTTTTCCTCACAGGAACCAAATTTTCAACCCAGGTTGAATTCCTCACTGGAAATATAATACGTGCTAAAAGTAGATTATGCACTGCTTTCTGAATGATGGGTTCTAACAGAGCATTAATTGGTCTATTTCTTTGACTGAATGGTTTGACATTTGACTTCAAGGGAATGGTGTGTGTGATGATTGAAGTATCTTATGTTTTTAAGTACTCATACCTCCAGGGTATCACATCTTGATATGTATGTATAGCATCAATATTCCCTCTCCTTTCTTCGGGAGTACATACCTTACCAATAAGAGCATTCTTTACATCATCCTGTGTCCCCATGTTGTATGTTTCACATTGACTACTAAGAGATTCTCGTTTACTTGTTGTTCCTGGTCTTTTATCTTATCCAAATCAAAAATTTGTTCTAATTGCACCATACCTCTTGGGATAGTGTTGGTCTTTAGGTTGATGACCCCTCCCAAGTCCATTTCTGCCTCTTGAGGTTCTACCTCATCAATTACTTTCGGAAGCAAACACATCATAGCTTGTAATTAAATTAAGAATATGGTTATCGTCTTCAAATACCTAGAAATTAGTAATGTTATTAGGTACTGAAGGTACTACAGTGAGCTCCAAAGTGAACCTCTTCAACCCTGAAAGTTGCAAGGGTTTCAATGTACTAGCCACTTGTGCTAGAGAATCTGCAACTTGATTCTTACTTTGAGGAATCAACTGGATGTTGAAAGCATCAAATCCCTCAATACGATCCCACACTCTATGCCTATAATTAGTCATCTTCCTATCATGACATGAACACAGTTTTCTCACCTGCCTAACTACCAACATAGAATCCCCAAAAACTTGTAATATCTTAACTTTTTGCATTGATGCCAATAACAATCCATGGATTAAAGCCTCATATTCAGCTACATTATTAGTACATTAGAATTGTAGTCTATGAGCAGCAAAATAACTCTTTCCTTTAGGACTAATCAATTCAAACCCTGCTCTAGCACCTTGCTTAGATTTGGATCCATCGAATCTTAATGTCCAACAACCATCAGTCCCTGGTTGCTTCGAATCATCTTTCCTTTTACTACAAATAGGAGGCTCTTTAGGAAGCATTGGAATTTTACCCTTTTCATTACTTCACTCTCCCTTTATATTTAGCCTCACAATTGAGGTTGGGTTAATGCACTTTTGTACCTTCTCCACAACAGTCTGAAATATATGACATTCCAACTCAGAGTGGCAAGCATCATGGAATCAACACCAATTAGGAAGCAATAATTCTTCAAAATTCATACTCCTACCCAATTGGATCTGACTCTCCGTACACCTCTGGATGAACTCCTAGAAGTTATCCAACAAACTAAGCTACCTATTTGCTTGGTCATTAGTTTCATCTTTTTTCTCACTCAGTGTTTCAGAATCATTGATGGACTCATCTTTTATCATAAAAATTTCCTTAGACCCACCATATTTTGATGTAGATTCACAAAAGGGGCCCTGTAGCATAAAGACCTCTTCCTTATCTAAGACTAATGCAACCAACACATAGTTCCCCATGCTAACCTCTGATATTAATATCTCATTTGAAGTATTCTAGTACTCAGTGATTACATACTTCATTATGGCCTCTCTTTCAATCCTGATCTGATTTCGGATCCCTTTCCATGGTAGCCACATGTGAGAATGGTTTGTACATGTGTAGCCATTTAATTCCTTAGTGAAATCCCAACCCAAAATCAAACCATAGGTGTCAGGAATATCAACAACCTGAATGTTGATCACCTATTGCACCCTCAGATCTGATGCAACCTGCATGGGGATCATGTTCAATTATCCTACTACACTCACCTTCATCTTGTCTAATTGAGTGACCTTCTTTTGAGAAGCTATAGGGGTAATGCCTAATGCTTTATAGATAATAAAAGGCATAACATTTGTAGATACTCCTGAATCTAGTAGACAATTATGCAGATTCTTCTAAAAGATATGAACAAAAATCAGAAAGGGAGGGGTTTCTATCTTGCCTTGGAATAGGCTCAGCTGGGTGTTAGCTTGTGCAACCTAACTCTTATCTTTATCTTTCCCTTTGTCCGCAGGTGGGACCTGGCCCTGGCCTTTAGTTGCCTATGAATTAAAGGATCTGACAACTGCCTCACTCGCATTTACTCCTTGTGGTGTTGTGTTTGAATTGAAAGACCCCAAATAAGCATTCCTAATAGCAGAGACTCTTAATAATTCAAAAGCAGAAAGACTTACCTTTACTTTTCTGAATTCTTCAATCACGTATTCGCCCAGTTGCTCCATATTCATATTAGCATGAGCTTCCTTGCAACCACTAGTCTGTTTGTCCTTTAATACTTCAGCATTATTTCCCTTTGACAATTACTTTGTCGAAACATGAGGGTAAGATGGATTATTATTGGCTTGTGGATTTGGTGGAGTAGTGAGATTATTTGGAGGAATAGAAATAGTAAAAGGACCTCCAGATTGTGGACTCTTGTTAGGGCTATTCCTCAAATCATATTTCTTTATGGGTTGCAGAAACATCTAAACTTCTTCAACACCAACTTCCTCCTCATCCAAAGGGTCATTATCATTTCCATTCTCTTCATTAAAAAACTGAGAGATTTCATCCTCATTTGGCACCTACTCTATCTCTTTATCCTGGTCACTAGACTCTTTTTCTGGTTCATTCTCCTCACTTTTTGGGAATGGATCATGGTTAAGTACCATTACTGGGGAATCATAAGGATTTGAGGGCACAATATCCTGACTATTGGAATTGTTTTCAACTTCATACTGAAAGATGGAGGCAGTAGTCTGAAACTCAGGGCAATCTAACTCAGAGTGTTGACTTGTCTTATGGAGCTTGCACCATCCAGAAAAAGTTGTTTCTACCAGATACACACCACTTGGAGGCTTCTCCTGGGTAGGAGGTTGATCCAATGGAGTAGGAAGTCCTCCATTATTAGGTCCAGTATTCCATGGTTGATTCTGTCTAGGTGGTTGCCTTCTGTCGAACCCCTGTCCACCTTGTTGTCCCCTGTCATAGTTTGGGTCAGAGCCTTGTTCTCTTTCAAAATTTTGATTTCTGTCAAAATATTGCCCTCTATCAAAGTTCTATCCTTTAGAAAAATCTCTTCTCTCGCTGTTGTAGTTCGATTGCATGTTATTATGTGCAGCTTGGAATTGGTTGTTATGATTTCTTAGATAGATCACCTCCATGTTTAGTTTCTTCACCTTATCAATTAACTCATCCAGTCAATTTTTACCTAAATCATTGTGTGGCGTTGAATTCACATTACCGAACGGGTATCCTAATGCTCCTCTAGAACCAACAGACTGATTCAAGACTTCTGAATTTTGCAAATATGTAGGAAAACCAACCCACTGCTATGGGTGAAGGGGTTGATTGGCTCTTTGCTAAGGATAAGAGGTCATTGGCTGAGATTGATTTATTAGAGGATGAGTTTGTGGGATCAAAGGTAATGATGGTACTAGAATCATCATGGCAGCATTATTAGTCAAAGCTTGTTTAAGAGCTTGGACTTGTCTAGGGTGAGCAACAGGTCTTAAGGATGGCAAAGGTCCTAACAAATGTTGCCTTAGATTTGTGCTGACCTTAACAGCCTCTATGTATGCAGTGAGAAAAATAGTTGGGGGATTAGTCATCTATTTAAGGAAGGTGGATGTAAGGTTTTCAAGGGCCTCAAAGTAGACCTCTAGGGTAGTGGTGTCATCTATAGCATAAGGCACTTGAATTCTATTGTATGCCCGATGAAACTTGTTCTTGAAAGGCCCCATAGGCTCATTAATTTCCCTCTTAACCCTAGTAAACTACATGTAAATCTCATTAGGACTAATGGGAATTTTAAACTTCTACACGAATTCAGTCTCCAGTTCTATCCAATTATGTATACAAGCAGCAGGTAAGTGATTATACCAATAAAATGCCTCTTCCCCCAGGGAATAAGGGAAAATCCCACATGCAACATCCTCATGGTTGATTCCTCTATCCCTCAGACAAGTCTAGAAAATCTTGATATGCTCCTCTGTTGTCCTATTGGGATCATTAGTATGGAACTTTGAGAAAAAGTGCTTAGGGTTCTTGGGCATGACATTGTAATTATTGAAGATCAAAGGAGATGGGTTATTGGCCATAAAATCCATTGGTGGAGGTGGAGGTGGTAATGGTTGATTTATGGCTGGTTGGGGTTGTGGAATAGGAATGGCTTTAGAATCAGATGAGGATGAGGATGATGAGGATGATGGGGATGATGGGAGCGGCTGGGTGGATGATGATTCTCCCATTCTCTTGGTCGTTCTTTCCCTAGTAGGAAATACAATTCTTGAAATTCCTCCTCTCCCGGAGTAGATTCGGTTCTCCTTCTGAGCCTTTTAGGAGAGATGGCATTTAGAAAATGCTCTGGCTTGCTTATCTAGGCCCTCCTTCTAGCGCCAATCTGTTGATGGTGTTTTCTGCATAACAACAATTTAGATAGAATATGATATCCTATCTCTCTTGAAAGGTCAATGTCTATTGGAAAAGAGATAACCCCAAGGTCTCTAATGTCAGGTCTTGACAATGCAAATAAAACAACTTAGAGATAATGTGAAAATGTTGGTAATCACAAAGGGACCTTACTACAAGAAAATGATGAACTCAAATTTATCAAATCTAGCAATATGTTGATACTTTAAAGCCTAAATCTAACCCAGATAATAAATGAAATAACAAAAGATAAGGGTTTCAAAGAGCTTTCTAAGACTACTTCTAATTCTAATATTGACAATGTAAATGATAAGATGCTCGAAATAGACCAATCTCTCAGAAACTAATTCCTGTTTGACCTAGATAAATCTGCAATCTTACAAAAACAGTGCAATCTTCTAAAGTATTAAAGATTTTCAGATTATGAACATTCATTCAAGACAACCCTACTGCAATTGAAAAGAACAAACATTCATAATTGAACTAAGCACAGTTTTAAGTCTGGACTAACTTTGCAAAGCAGCTAACAATTAGCTAACTGTAAAAAGTATGGACTAGAGATTTCTACAAACACTTCAAGCATAAAACTCTAAACATCATCAAACCATCTAACATCAAATAAACTTAAGCAATTTCAAAGATAGAATATCAAGAACCACGCTAGATAAAACTCAACACAAGAAAGGCACCGAATAACAATGTCTTTACTTGTATTAAATCATCCAAAGTGGCAACAATTCTAGTCTTCTGTGATAGCACTTGCTTGAAACATAAACTAAATTCTTACTCTAATTCTTGCTCTTCACAATTCGCTCTAGTATCAAAACTATCTAGCCCTTAATAATGAGGCAAAATTCCATACTTATAGAAACCTCTAAGATATGTTGGCCCAATTAGGCTTTACAATAATAAACAACCACACAATTGGTCAGCCAAGAGAAATTCAAAATAACATGAAATGTGCATTAAATGCACCAATTTCATCCATGTCGGACTAGGATCTCCAACAAAGCCCGGTCTGATGCATGTAAAGGAAGAGGAGAAATAATGGGGAAGCAAAAATTTTGATGCAACATTGCATTAACTACTTCCCCATTTTTCCTTGGCGCACTCCACTTTATCTTGCACCATCAAAAATATTTTGTCCAAGTCGGCAATAGGTGGGATAGGTAAAACCCTAATTCTCCTCTCAAGGGACTTGATATCATCCTTTGACTACTTCACCGTTTTATCCCAATCTACCTTGTTTGAAATCTATCAATAACTGCAATGTAAGTAGCTTCATCATCTAACTGATGCTCAATGAGGGCCCTCATGGACCGAGGAATACACATCTCGCCACCATTTCCTTAACTACTCCAAGTTAAGATGCTTTGGCACAAATTTATTTATCCGTGTCATCACTTCAAAGAAGAAGATACACTTATTGTAAATTTTAGTCAAGGTGTCTTCAATCTGCCTCCCCTATTTATATATCTTCTTGAAATCCTTTTTCCTTATTTGCAAAATTTCAAACCATTCCCAAGGCTCTGCGATTCTTGAGGAAGGAAGAATTCCATCATTTATCAATTTATCTTCAGTGTATTCCATGATAGTGCTTGCCTTTTGCAACAGGAGATCTACATCCTCCTTATCCTAAGCTAGCACATTCTTTAGCTAGACTATAAACCTAATTGCATCTCCTCTAGTCCAAAGGATGTCCTTGATAACATCATCTCCCTTAGTTTTCACCCCCTATAACTAGCCGATTGTAGCATCTGTGGTGTTTTTTGTTCTTTCCAACTCTGATATTGTTTCCTGAGGTAGGAATTCCGTAACAAAGGAGGAAGAATCGATCGATTGCAATGGTTTCATCAACTCTTGCAGATATCTCCTAAGTTTATCATTTTCTTTCTCCAACTCTTGCTTAGTCTGTACCTCCTTTCTCAATCTTCCAGGGATTACAACACTAGAGCCTTCATATTCTTCAATGTCCTTGTCCATGGAAGCATGCCCTAGGTTGACAGTTTGCACATTGTAATCATTACAAGTCACATTATCCCTATCCTTATCTGGAGCAAGAGTAGCAATATGGAATACTCTGTTATTTTCTTCATCCCTCTCAATCCGAGAAATGCTCCTGGATTTTTTCTTTGCCTTTCCCTTTCCATTGTTTTCTAGTAGCTCATCCTAATTAGGAGGAGTATCATCCACCACAATTTGCTTGCTTTTCAACTCCTTATCCAACCATCTTGGGATTGTAGGGCTTGATTGTACATTACCCTGCTCCACTACATCTTGTTGTCCCTTAGGAACACTTTCATCCATGCTTGGATCCTCAAAGATCTTCTTCACTGAATCCTCCTTTCCTTTGTTGTGCTCTTTGTATACACCTAAAATTGGTCTGGAGCATCCTATTAATTAAATACAAATTATTTGATTAATTATCCTAAATTCCTCTACTGTTTGAATAAATAGAAATATTTATTTAAATAGTTCACATTCACATCGCATTTAAATTCTTCTAATATCTCATCTAAATTAAATAAAAAAAATTAAATACTTTGTTCAATTTAATTATCAAATCCCTATTTCAATCTATCACATCCATCTTAAATTAATTAAATAAAGATCAAAACACTTTATTGATTAATTGTCATATTCCTTTGTTTAATTTAATAAACAACTATCCTATAGTTCATTTTATTAAATTATTTATCCCTCTTTTGCTAATATAAATAAATCAAAATATTTGAATTAAATCACAAGGAATATTCCAATCTATATTCGCTTAAAAATGAATTAGATATCCTATGTCTAAATTATGTCTAAAATATGTCACAATTAATGCTTTGAAACTTCACGAGAAGTTTTGGAGACAAATTGGAGAAAAATTCCAAAATCTTCTCTCAATCCTCCTCCATCAATCTTTCCTCTTCTCTTGCCTGGTGTTTTCATGGGTAGAGACAATCTCCATTTTTCTCTCAATCTCCTCCATCTCTCACCATTCAATCCTCCAAATTGAATCCAAGCCTCTCAAAGCTTTCCCTGTGCATTTTTACAGCCAGAAAATCTATAAATAAAGCCTCATTGAACCAAGAAAAGGATCTAGATAGTCTAACTTTTGTGCTCCTCTACTAGATGATCGACCAATGACAATGGAGTTTCCAGATGCAGACATTCTGACAATGATACCCCAACAATGGGTATTATATTTTGATGGATCATATACACAACGAGGATCAGGAGTAGGAATCTTGTTCATTTCTCCACAAGGACACACCATTCCAAAATCATATAGATTAATGTTTCAATGTACAAATAATGTAGTAGAATATGAAGTATTAATCATTGGGGTCAAAATAGTAATTCAGTGGAAGATCGCAGACTTACAGGTATATGGGGATTCTCAACTAGTCATTTATCAAGTCAATGATGAGTATTAGACAAAAGATGAAAAGTTGATGCCCTACAAGCAACAAATAGATAATCTAAAACAATCCTTTGTCAGTATCAAGTTTGATCAAATTCCAAGAGCTGAGAACAAAGCTGTGGACACTATGGCTACAATTGCTTCATTACTACAATTTCCTGAGAAGCATGTTTGTTATTAGTTTATGGTAGAACAAGTATCATGTCCATCCCATAATAATCCAGAATCCGCTACCATCTGCCATATCGAAACCATAGAAACCTCTATCTATGAAATAATCTATGCTTACTTGAAAAATGATGTCCTTCCTCCTGACCTATCCAGGAACCAAAAACGAAACTTCATCCACCAATCCGCATGACATACTTTAATTGTCGACATACTTTATCATCGAGGTCTTGATGGTACTTTACTCCGATGTCTAGAATACAACGAGTCTGAAAAGGCCCTACGAGAGGTTCACGAGGGTATTTGTGGCACTTACTCGAGTGGGATAACTCTAGCTAAGAAACTCCTCCATTTGGGATATTATTGGCCATGCATGGAGAAAGAATCCTATTGGTTTGTCAAGAAATGCCAAAAGTGTCAGATTCATAGCAATTTGATTCATGCACTAGCACAAGAACTACATCCCTTCACATCAACATGGCCTTTTTGTCAATGGGGCCTAGATCTGGTAGGAAAAATCAATCCATCTTCATCTAATGGATACAAGTTCATTATCACAGCTACATAATACTTCACAAAATGGATTGAAGCAGTACCTCTTACTACCATCATTGGGAATTAGATCTTCTCTTTCATTTTGAACTACATAATATGTCGGTATGGAATCCCTCAATCCATTATCACTGATAATGGATGACCTTTCAAGAATCAAGATATCCAGGAGCTATGTGATAAATTTCATATCCAGCATCGGTTTTGAACACCGTACTATCCTCAAGGGAATGGCCAAGCAAAGGCCTCAAACAAAACAATACTCAAAATTCTCAAAAAGACGGTTAACGATGTTGGACATGATTGGCATGTTCAACTCAACCCTGCACTATGGGCCTACAGAACAAGTATCAGAACACCAACAGGAGCTACACCATATGCCTTGGTATATGGATCAGAAGCTATATTTCCCATTGAAGTAGAGATTCCATCCCTATGTGTATCACTCAGAGCTATCATTTTAGATGAAGACTATAGGGTATCTAGACTGCAGGAACTGGAGTTGCTGGATGAGTGTCATCAACAAGCTATTAACCATCTAACAACTTATGAACAAAGGATGTCAAGAAGTTACAACCACAAGGTAAAACCGAGGGTCTTTCAGGTTGGTGACTTGGTACTAAAAGAAAACCCTAGGAATCAACAAGACAGAGAAAAGAAAGGAAAATTTGAGCCTAATTGGCTTGGTCCCTTTTTCATCATATCAGTGTATGGATCAGGAGCATATTAGCTATCAACGTCAGAAGGGGATTTGTTCGATGAACCTATCAATAGTATTCATCTTTGAAAATTCTATGCTTGAATCTCCTAGTGCACGGGTTAAACTTATAAAAATTGTTTCCTTGATGAAAACCTGGCAAACAGGCATCTTGGCAACATAAAAATACAAAAAAAATAGAAAATACAAAAAGAAAGAAAAAGAGAAAAATGAGAAAATACAAAAACACAAAGGGTGTAATCAAAGCATATGGTGAAAACCTGGAAATAGGTGTTGTATGTGATTCTAAGATCAGCTCTCCCATCTATTTGGATATAAATCAGGATCAGTAGTCTGACGGTCATACCATTTCATATCATGTCAGTCATCTTGTCATCTTTGCATCCATATCAAAATCATTTTCAAATAGTCGAGAATCACTCCAAAGCTTGGGGGCAACATCTGGATATCATTAGGGGCAATACAAATGTATCGATTTCACCAAAGGGCAAAACAATAGTATAGTAAAAAAAAAAAACCAAAAACAAGGATCAACGTGCAATATCAATCATCATCAGAAAAGCATCAATCATCTGTATCATATTCAAAAATCCAAAAACATGTCAAAAGAAGTAAGTCTGAAAAAAGAAACATCCGAAAAACATAGGTCTGTGTCAGTCGAACTACGTGGTCTCTGCGTGTGTAATGTAGGCAAGGCTAATCTATGATCAGCCCCCGAGACCCCTAAGATAGGTTACTAGGTACGTCTTTTGTCAAAAATCTCGAAAATCCAAAAACACATCAAAATCAGGATGGATGATCTAAAATATGAATAATGAATGAAACACTCTAAGTAAACAATGGATAAATTGTACTTTTGATTATCATTTCTTTGGAGTAACTCAATGATGTATTAAACTAGAGGAACAAGGATAAAGAATGATATTTTATTATCTATTGTCTGTAAGTTAATCATATAAATGTATGAATTTTCAAGGGATGTGCTATGCAAATGTATCACCGATGATATTTAGAATTCACACATTAAAATGATTAACCATTGCTTGTTTATGCAACGAATGCTCAGGTCATATCAGTTAAATCATACCTAGATTCTTGTGTTCGATTGCAACATTAAAAATCATGAAAGAAGTACTCAGGTCGTCATTGGTCTAACACATACCATTGACACTTGTATTCACTTTCAACATCCAATAAAGCTCTATGATGACAAAAAGGCACAAAGATACTGTTAAAATGACAATCGTTTTGCATATAGTTGCATGTTAAAATTAGATCACATTCATCATATTCATTATCCGCAGAGTATTTGTTGCATAAAAGATTCCAATCAATGATTATCTAATCTACAAATAAGATTGAGTATACTTGACATAAAATCCAAAAATCATCAAAAACATATAGGAGTCATCATCACATCATTTAGTATCATCGTTTCATCATTCATGCATCAAATAAACTATGAATTAAATGGTACCATGGGTAAATTATGTTCATTTTACCATTAAAACATTCATTACATTATCATCTATCCAACATCATATGCATACATCATTTACCATCCATACATTTAAAATAAATAAAATCCCGACCTTATTTTCATCACATACATTACATGCACATAAAAAGCATTTATCCATCCATCCATACATTTACATCACATCATACATCCACGTATCATAGTATCCACATATACATTTATCATTAAATCATTGCATAAAATAAAAACATTCATCATTGCATCATCACATCTGAAATAATATCATCACATACATCACATAATAAATGCATCCATCACATGAAAATCATAAAACATCATCATATCACATCAACTACATCCCATATATATATCATCAAGTTTCAAGTATACAATGAAGTTTGGTCTAAAAATACATCATCAACAATGAGCTATATCATAATATAGATCATAAAGGATCACAATAGCATCTACGATCTGCTACTGCCAGAGTGTGCGGGCCCAACAGGACCAGTACCACCACCACCCCCGGAGGGACCAGGATCTTTGGGATCTCTACGTGGAGGCTGAGTCACCCCCTCGCTCATTATTCATGTGTGTGTCCACCCAGATCTCGACGTGGCATAACTGACC
The DNA here is from genome assembly GCA_007115665.2 of Sequoiadendron giganteum. Taxonomy (NCBI): domain Eukaryota; kingdom Viridiplantae; phylum Streptophyta; class Pinopsida; order Cupressales; family Cupressaceae; genus Sequoiadendron; species Sequoiadendron giganteum. The sequence continues at coordinate 231,828,700 of CM021100.1, read as the reverse complement.
CTATGCTCAGGAGGCACTACATCATGGTATCTGCCTCTATAGAACTCTACCTCTTGGCCAACCCGCAAAACCTCTCATGTAATCTCCTATGGAAGTGCCATCAGCCAATCTCTGGAGAGTCTCTGCTATCTCTTATGCCCTCTCAGCAATCTGCCGAGCACTATCTCGCTCAGCTATCAAGGTATCAACCTGCATCTGCATGGCGGATAATTGTCCTTGTACCTGTGCTAAGGCCTAGGCATGAGCCTAAGCTTGTGCTTGCATCTAAGTCTGGGTCTGCACAAGCATACCTCGAGCCTATACCAACTGCCTCTGCAAAGTCTGGACCTATGCCTAGAGCCCAGTTATCTGTCTCTGCTGCCCTACTGCTGGCACTGTTACTGCTTGCCTCTTGCGAGGCCTGCTGGATGATGGAGCACTGCTGATGGCCGGCCCTGCCCCATTGTCTCCTCCACTGCTGCCATCACTATCATCACTGCTACTATCACCACTGTCACTGCTCTCTGAGCTACTACCTAATGAAGAATCATCTCCACCCCCACTATCTATAGAACCCTCTACAGCATCCTCCTCTACAGGTAAAGGTGTTGGCTCATCGGGGATTGTAATATGAGGATGTGACACCAATGCCAAAAATGTAGCATACTCCTCAGTAACAGGTGCCTCTACAATATCCCTCCACATATCCCAGGCTGATGGCTGCAGTGCCCTGTAGCCCTCTACTACAACATTGTATGATAAACGAGGCCCCCAATCAAGAATATCCATTCATTGTCTGGCATAATGAGCTGCCCCGTACGGCCGATGAGATACATGGAATCACAAAGGAACCGCAACACTGCATCATCCTCATCCCACTACTCACAGTCAAGGTATGGGCACTAGGTAACTATCTCCGTATCATCGAAAACCCACCTCTAGTGCTCTAACTTGCCCATACGGGCCTGTGTAGACCGACCACTATATCAAAAAATGTAAGGTCTGCCAGCTAGTCTGTCTGCAACTGGAAATGGCTGAGCAATAGAAAAATGCTCCCATACTCACACCAATAGCAGGGTCATCCCTGCTAATAAGCTCCTAGCTCCAAGGTATACAATCGAGTGTAGATCATGATAAAGATGTGCCAACATGCACATCCCCCATGCATATCTGGTACTGTGTACCATCATGCTCTCCAGTGTCCTACCCCAGCCAATGAGAAATCCCTTTGACCTATGATCAGGGCAAAGGAAACCTCCAATGAATCCAGCAAGCACTGTTGGTAGTGTCACATAAGAGTTGGCGATCCTCCTCCATCGAATGCTCAGACCCGCAATGTCCTGATCCTAAAACACTCTATGAAGAGCATCTCTACCACCAGTCCCATGGGAATCATATATGACAATCTCACCCATAAAAGGAATACACAAAATACACCACACATTCTCAGGTGTGACCATCATCTCACTAGTAAGTAGGTGAAAGGTGTTGTGGTCACTATGCCATCTCTCAGCCAATGCAGTCAACAAACCCTGATTAATCCTAATCTGGGGCATATCAAGCAAACTAGTAAGGCCGCATCGGCCTATCACCTAAAGCTCATCTAGTGTCAGATGAGGTATCAAGTTAGTCATCTGTGGAAACCTCTCTCGCATCTAGAGAGTACCAAATCCTCCTATCATCATAACGAAAAATCCACAAATTAGTGACTTATGTCAAGAAATCAAAAGTCATTCTACTATCAAGTCTATCACAAATTGGTATGAATTTTCAATCAAAATTCATAGGCGAACATCAAAGCTCACCTATCATGAGGTTCTCAAAACATCAAAAAACCTCACCTATCATGAGGTTCATCAAAACATTATCTAGATCTCGCCTATCATGAGATTTATCAGATATTGAATCATTTCCTCGCCTATCATGAGGATCATCAAGAATAAGATTTATTCTCACCTATCATGAGAGTTAGTTTTATTTACATCATCCAAATCCAACATCAAGAATTTAGATTCTCAATCATACCAATCAGAAGAATGGACATGATTGGAATTGACGAAATCAAGGTTTACTAAGTCAAAATCTTCAATTCTGACAAGAAGCACTAAAATAGGCTTACAAAGCGCTAAATCCCAAAAGTGCTACTTTTTCACATCGAACTATTATAATAGTCTGTCAAAGTGTCACTTTACCTGAAGTGCTAGAATAGACCCTGAAAGTGCTAATCCACGAATCAAAGCATTGAAACTCTCAAACTGCTAAAATCCAGCGTCAAAGTGCTAATTCATAAGTCCTAAGTGCTAAATCACTAAAAGCGCTACATTACCCTATGGAAGCACTAGAGTTTTTAATGCAAGTGCTAAAACTTAAAGCACTAAACTACCTACTGGAAGCGCTACATCGGAGTGTAAGCGCTATAGCATGGCTTGAAATTGCTAAAACAACCTAAAACATGCCCAAAGCAATAAATGCATAAAAAACAAAAGTGCACAAATTACGAGGAGGTCAAGGGGTACATACTGGAGGTCTATACACGGTCGGCCATCAGTGACGTCGAACACGCTCGAATCAGTGAGTGTGGTAGGGGATAGGCATCTTGCTCCAGCTCGCAGAAAAGTCTCTATCACAAAAGGTTTTTGAAATCAAATAGTGAAAATGAATTGGAAAATGACCTTTTGGACTATATATAATTTTTGGAAAGGTATTTTGGTGGGTTTTTATTATCTTTTAATTAATTTTATCTAGGAAATTAATTAGAAACTCATATGCGGACTAGATTTCTTCATTATTTGTCGGGAGATAAATTATTTCATTATCAAAACATCATAAAATCATAAATTTTTGAAAAAATTCTGAAAATTATCAAATCATTAATTTATCCCCCAAGGGGGCATATTATCATCAAATCATCTGAAAATCAAAATATGGGGCATGTCTAGGGCACACGGATTTTTTTTAATTATCATCGATCTTGGCAATAGCAGCAAAATTTTCTTCGAAGCAACGTGTAAACACATCACTTCGAAGAGGGGAAAAATGTATACACCTAAAATTGGTCTGGAGCATCTTATTAATTAAATACAAATTATTTGATTAATTATCCTAAATTCCTCTACTATTTGAATAAATAGAAATATTTATTTAAATAGTTCACATTCACATCGCATTTAAATTCTTCTAATATCTCATCTTAATTAAATACACAAAATTAAATACTTTGTTCAATTTAATTATCAAATCCCTATTTCAATCTATCACATCCATCTTAAATTAATTAAATAAAGATCAAAACACTTTATTGATTAATTGCCATATTCCTCTGTTTAGTTAAATAAACAACTATCCTATAGTTCGTTTTATTAAATTATTTATCCCTCTTTCGCTAATTTAAATAAATCAAAATATTTGAATTAAAGCACAAGGAATATTCTAATCTATATTCTCTAAAAAATTAATTAGATATCCTAATTCTAAATTATGTCTAAAATATGTCACAATTAATGCTTTGAAACTTCACAGGAAGTTTTGGAGACAAATTCCAAAATCTTCTCTCAATCCTCCTCCATCAATCTTTCCTCTTCTCTTGCCTGGTGTTTTCATGGGTAGAGACAATCTCCATTTTTCTCTCAATCTCCTCCATCTCTCACCATTCAATCCCCCAGATTGAATCCAAGCCTCTCAAATCTGTCCCTGTGCATTTTTACAGCCAGGAAATCTATAAATAAAGCCTCATTGAACCAAGAAAAGGATCCAGATAATCTAACTTTTGCACTCTTACTCTACAGGAATTCAAGCACTCAAGCATCAAGCAATCAAGAATCCAAAATAAAGCAATCAAGCTTTCACATCAATGGCTGCCTCTTGCAGCTGCAATTATCTATTTCATGTCCATGCCATGCTAGTTTAATTCATTTATCATCTAGTATTGTCTTTTAGCTCCATATCATTGCATTAGTATCATCTTGTTCTTCAGATAGTCATTTTAACAATCATAGTGCTTAAGAATCTAAGAGCAATTCTGATTTAATAAATCTTTGGAGATAGAGAGCAATATGACGCTTTCAATTGATTACTATTTTGAATTGATTCAATTTCATTAATCTTTGATATAATGTCGTATTAAGAAGTGTTTTAATCTTGTTTACTTATTCACACTTACACTCTTCTCTCTCATGCACTGGTAAAGGAGCCCTAGCTGGCACCTCCTCACTTGGAAGAGGTCTATCCTGTTCACCTCTTGTAGGTGAATCCTCACAAGCCACTATAGGAGACTATAGAACCTTATCTATTTCTGCCTCAGTATTGTAGAGATCACCCTCTTGGAATTCTTCTTCTTCTTGATCCTAGGGATCCTCAGCATCCTTTGGTTCCTCTGGTACACTTTCATTCTCATGAGAAAGAGGGACATCCACATGTTTAGTGATAGGAGAAGTCATGGGAACACTTGCCTTTGGTGCACCATCCTTGGGAGATGGACTCCTTGACCTTCTGGTATATACCTTTGTTTTTTCTCCCGAGCTCTCTACCTCTACCACAGGTGTTTCAACCTCTTCATCTGCCTTAAAAGTTCCCTTCTCCTTTTGTGACAATCTGAAAATCCTCCTTTTCTTCTACAAGGGAACACTGGCCTCCTCCTTTTTTCCTTCATCTCCTTTAGCCTTCTTTCTCCTTGAGACATGCTTCCTCTTCTTGGCTATATGTTTTCTTTGTTTCTCTACTTCTCCTACCTCCTCTGCTTGAACATCTTTAAGTTTGATCTTGAAAGGAAATCCCACCTTAGTTTTTCCTTTGGGGTCATATTTAGGTGATTCCTTGGAAGTAGAGTTAGACTCCAAGTCCCCCATGAGATCATAGGTACATTGCACACCCTCACTCTCCAACTCCAACATCTTGTACTTGAGCCATATATTAGTATACTTGATTACTGGGGTCATGATTTGTTCTAGCTCTTTCTTCTCTTCCTCTAGCCAATCAACATCTCTGACTGGCTTATCCTTCACAACCTCAAAGTTATGGCCCTAAATCAAATTCCCATCCTCCTCAACCTGATCAAGAACAAACTTTATGTTGTATAACCATACCAAGCTGACTAGTAACCTAGAGAAATTCTTCTTTCTCACTTCAAACTTGTCACTGATGTTGGCCTAGTAGTCCTATATGTCATCCTTGTGACTGTATTCTCTGCTAGCCTTCTTTTATGCTTCACCGATTATATCAAACCTAGACCTCTTGGAGTGGAAAGGAAAACCTAGGGTACTCATCTCCTCTTCAGAATCATGGGCCAAGTTAATAGAAGGGAAAGCTTCATCACTTCCTATCCTCAAAGGAAAATCACCACCAAACCCCATCTTGTGCTTCTCCCTCTTCAAAATTACATCAAAGTCACATATATCTTGTGACCTCTAGGAGTACAACATGATTTGTGGGGTATCTAGGGAGTATGTATGGAGCCTGAAAGCCATCAATTCTGATGTATGAAAAGGTGGAAAACTAGATAAACTAGGCTCCAAACCTCTTGATTAATTCCTTGGCCTTGTCCGAAATCTAAACATGCTCTACACCTTGTAGAAGTCTGTTGATGTACATGGTGAATGCATTATTCACCCTCCTATAGCTTGCACCACCCAAGTGTAATTGTGGGTACACCTCATAAATTACATCCTGCCCAAATACACCCCTTGTGCTTAGTCCCTTGTAGGGGTGATACCTTGCAAGTGCATACACCAAATAGGAGGTCATTGTGAAGGTCTTTGTCTGTGAAACATTACACATCTTCTCACATATCATAGCACTTATAATGCCTGCCTAGTGGTAGTCTATACCATGTTCCATCCTAGAAATGACATGGAACATCCAATTCTCAAACATTCCTGCACTTTTCAATCCCACCACTATGCTAAGGAGTGTGATAACATCATAGTATTCCTTCCTAAATTTAATTCTAACCAACTGCTTGGGCAACCTAGAGAAGTGGGACTTGGGTTTCTCCAACCAAGAATTGACCACCTGCTGGGATTTGATGACATTCTCTTCATAGTACTTCTTTTCTACATCCATATCAAAGGCCACAACATGCGACCTATTAGGCATGTCAAAGGTCTTAGCAATTGACACCGGATTGATATTTTCCACAATTCTTCCTTGAGGACCAACTATCCTCTATGTGCCCCTGTCATAGTACTTGGCACATTCAATAACTAACTCATAACACTGGACTATAGAAGAAAATCTAGCCACATGTGCCAACCCAAACTCCAATGTTCTTCTAGCCTATAGGGAGAGATTATGTGATTCCATTCTTGCCTTGAATTCCTCATAATCCCATAGCCCAACGTTTGTATCAGTGATCCCTAACCAAATGGAGGTCAGCTTGCTCTCAAGGACTCTACTCTTCAAATATATCTTCACTCTTTCTGCCTCAGAGATAGCCGAGCCCTCAGGATTAGGATTCATTTCCTTTCCCTTTCTCTGACCAAAAATAGCCTAACTTGATTCTTCCTGCATACAACAAGGACACCAAAATAAAGAGCCACCATAGCATATAATTCAATTTAGTCAATCACAAATGATAAATTCATCTTCAATATAAGTCCCATGATAAGAAAAATGCTCAAAATATCATAAAAATTAACCATCTCAAAGTTCAGGTTTGCAACCCTCCCGCGGAATTGAGGCCAAAGAGGAATTTTGTGAAATTCCCAATGAGGCGGATTTTAGAGAAATAAGTACAACGACATCCAATAATCATTTGATCAATTAAATTAACCAAGAAATAATGAGATACATATTAAAATAAGTCAAAGTCGATCATCAAATGCATAATCATCAAGCAAACTTTCATACAATCTCTTGATTATTCATTTTCAACAAGACTCTGGGAAAATCCGCCTTAGACGAAAATTTGCGAAAATAGCAACAGGTTAGAAATTCCAGGAAAATGAAGGAACCAAGAAATTTTGGAAAAATATTGAAGGAACAGATTCCAGTGGAGCTAATGCAATTCTCACAATTTAAGCCCATTTTTGAGAAATTGATAGGGCCACAGACAAATCAGGGAAATCTGGAGGTAAAGGAAATCCCAGGCAAAAATCTGGATTAGTGCACATTCCAAGAAGATGGAGAGAAAATGAAAAAAGTCGGGGAATTCTACAAAGACTTTGAAAACCCAAATATCCACATTTTTTTGCAACCTCACTCAAATTGATCGAACGATCACAAATTTGAGGATCTGGAGCTTGAAACCAACTCGATTTGAACCTCCTACATGTCATCTTTGAATTAAAAAGACACCCTAAGGTATATCAAGAGGGACTAGTGATGCCCTAGGCACGAAACCCTAAAATTCCACCATGAGCGCACAGGATAAGCTTGGACTCAACTTGTTTGTTTTCAAGGGCCATAGAAGGTTTGTTACGGCCCATTCAAGCAATATACCTCATGATGAAATCAAAAGATAAGCTCAAAGAGTCACTTAGGATTGACACTCTAGCAGAATGGAATAACCCCAGCTTCAAGATACTCAACACCCAAACATGTAGTAATTCGAACCCCAAGCACACCCAAAATTCCAAAGAAGCACACACTTTCAACAATCAAAAGCAAGGAAACGCGAACCACATGAAGGGGCACCAAATGAAAACCAGAAACCCAAGCACCAATCACCAAAACTTACCATATCAACATTCTGACTCACAGCACATACGCACAAATCATGAAGTAATTCAATTCATTCATAAAAAGGGAGAAAGCACCATGTACATACCATGAGGATAGAAAAATCGAAATTCTTGCTAGCAAGATACCCCAAAGTCTGAGCAATGTGCAAATGGCTTCCAAAAAATCCAACTGCAACAATCGATTTCAATCCCAAATGCACAATCCAACAACAACACCCAGGATCAAGCACTCCAGATCAATAGAAAGCAAGTGATAAAACTCAAATGGCATAAAACTTCCTAACTTGATTTAATAATTGTTGTAGAAGTCACACAATTGAGATTAATGCGGTCGACAAGACATTTCAAACCAAAACCCAAGAATTTGATAAGGCAACAGATCCTTGGAGAAATCCGATCATAATGGAATTTTGCAAAGGACCAAAATCTTCAGATCATAGTGAAAAGCAGCCACCATTGGGTTTCCAAGGAAATCGAGGAATTCCACCAGGAGAGGATTTTCCATAAAATAGTGAAACACCTGGAATGAGTTCAAAACTTAAGGCTTTATACATCATAGGGGGATCATCCACACAAGCAAGATAAATATCCAAGTGCATGCCCAAGCAAGCGAATCCTCAAAATTGAAAGGCCAAAACACCAAGAGCAAAAACCCAAAAGGGCAAGAAAGAGGGTCCCTACTTTTAGTGGGGCATGTGTGCAAAATGGTGCACAATAGGAGGCAAAATAAAGGAAAAGAAAAATGCAACCTGTGCAAAAAGAGGGGCCAAGCCCTAAGAAAAGGAAGTCTAGCACTATTCATCCTGCACCCAAATAAAAATGAAAAATCCCTCTCAAGAAATCAAAGCCAGTTGATCTTAAGCTTGTTGGGACATCGTGTGAAAGCATAGATACTCCAATAGAGCAAGAGAATGTACAAGAAGAAGATATATTTAAAAAGGCAGCAAAAATAACCCTAGTAGATCTTGTTGCCATTGGAGAAGAAGTTGAGACTTAAAAACATGAAGAGAGTCAGGAGTTCTTGCAACAAGACCAAGAGTGGGAGTTCCTGTAGCAAAGTCAGGAAATAGATCAAGAGTTCCTACAATCACCACTAGAATAAGAACAAAAGGCCCTGTAGCAGAACGAGGAAAGAGGAACTATACCTCTACAGTTTGAATCGGTGGGACATCTCAAATCTATGCAGATAGTTCTATTTGGGAAGCAACCATCTATGAAAACCCTGGTAGGAATCCATAACCCTCCTAATTTTTCAGTGCATACAACTATTTTAAATTTGTGGAAAGAAATAGGAAGAAGAGAGGAGGAATGGAAAAAGGAAAAGAAAAGACTGGAAAAAGAAATCAAAGAAAGGGATGAGATGATCATAGAAAAGAATGAGGAAATTGTCTTTCTGAAGGAAAGGGTAAGCGACATTGCAACTCTGGTGCAAAAAATCTTGGAATGTAGAACCCCTCCAAAGGTTTATGCTTTGTACTTGAAGGAGAAATACCTTTCCTTTAGAATGTCAAGAATCATCTTAGGTTTGAGCCCCTCCATTGAAACTCCTGCCGAATTTTTCAATGCCTACAGGATTGCTTCCCTTGAAATGAAAAATTTGTTATGTGAATTTTATTTACACAACTTTGTTGTCCCAAAAGACCAAGACTAGAACCTGCTTCCTTTTGTTGGAGACATACAATTGAGAGCATTTATGTCCTAGGTATAGAATGAGATCAGTTGGGGTGAACAATACAATGCTTGCAAGAAGAAGGAATCCAGTATTCCCCTAGCCATCAGGGCTGAATCAAAGAACCCCAAAGACATTTATACAGATTGGAATAGGTTTCTCTTTAGGTCGAGCTATGGTAACATAATTATGCCTTGGATTGAGGTTGTTTACAATGAATATGAAGTAAAAAATGCAGCAAAAGAGGATACTGTGAGGGGATATCAATCCCAGAGATGGAATCTATTGACTTGTGAGCTAAAACAGGCTAAGCCACATTCTATCCACAAATATTCTGCTGCACTAAAGAGAATTGAAAGATACATCCAGCTTGGGAGAACCAAGGGGCAAGATTGGCTTCCCCTGAATTTTTAGCCACCTTCCCTCCTATGGCCTATGCCTTATTTCAGATTCTACAGGTATGATATTATAGAGGAACAAAAAATATGGAGGATATTTGATAATTTGGGAGGATTTTACTAGAATCCCGATTCACCCATGATAGACACCGACATTGGACAACTATCAGTTCCAAACTTCAGGGCCTTAACTAGGAAGAAGCACAACTCTTCCCCTACTGGAGGACCAAAAAAATGTTAGGTTGGGGGATGTGATGAGTCTAGATTTTTTCCTAGTTTTGGGGATAAAATCTCTTGTTATTTACTAAAATTACCACATACTTTGATATTATATGCTGACACTCTTATATAGTTTCTATCAGACATGAGACATTTGGGACTAATTTCATTTCTGCTAGTTTTAATGATATTTACCTATTATGTGAACCATCTATATTTATTTTACATGTGATTGATGAATTTTATTTAAGGTGGTTATGATTATACAATTATTATGTGTACTGACATTACTATGCAGACATGATTGAAATGATAAGTTGAGAAATGCAGCCACCGACTAGTCAGGTTGAGGAGTCGCGTGAAGGTCAACTGAGGATGACAGTGGAAGATTCCTATGTTAGCCACATGTAACCACCTTGCACCAATCTTTAATGGCATTGAGCATTACGAGCATTACTACAGTGGTCGATTACACGTTTGGGCATGCATGTCTGAATGGATTCCCTTGCATGTGTAACCACTCTTCCACTCTCTTTCTTTCTTTCCTGAATTGGCATCCTCTTAGTTTTTGGGAGTTGACTGCCCTATTTAGTTGATATATATAAGGCTTGAATCCTCCTTCCTTGAGCTAGCGAGTTAGTGAGTTGATCACCAAGTTTTTGTACAAGCTGCTAATCAACCATACTTTTGTAATTGCATTTTCTGATGAATGAAATAAGATTCTGAGTTGACTATCTGAGTTTGCATTAGTTTAGAGGATACTCATCCAAGGGGGCCCACTTGGTCAGTAATTTTTTTCTTTAGTTTAGATTAGAGTAGTGTTAGCTTTTATTTAGTACTTAGTTAAGAATCTGGCATCGACTGTTCCTACAACCACTAGAAGTCCATTCTATGACTGTTCCTGTAGCCAAAGTGGGCAAAGTAGTTTCCTATTTGCTGCTCAAATTTTCATTCATGTTATGCATGTTTAGTTTAGTTTGATTGAGTGATGTTCAACATTTTCTTTGTTTCCTTTCATGAAATTTACTTTCAGTATTAAGTCTCTCTTAGTTATAGGATGAAGGTGACTACTTTGAAATTCCTAGTGCAAATATTGTGTTGACCCAGTTCAAGTTCACGTCCCTGGGTTGACAATTTAAATGTACCTTCATGATGGTTAAGATGGCTATTTAGATCATATGCCCAATCTCTAAATCATGGCTATAAGGGCTTAGTTATTAAAATCATTGTAGGAGGCTGACACCAACCATAAAATATTTAAAGTTTACAGAGTGCTCGATGACTGATAGGCCTAGGTGACAGGGTTGGTAAAAACAATAGGCATGATGCCATAAGTCACAACTAAGGTGATTGGTGACTGAGTATAGCGGGTTAAAACAGAAATAAAACACAAGGGTGACAAACCCCTAAAACCTAATATATGACTAGTTAGCACAAGGGTGACAATTTGACAAATTTTCTCTTGGAACCAGCCAAAATGTGTAAAAAAACTGATAAATCTCTATCATAAGGAGCATCTTATTCATCAAAATGTGCCATGCACTAGTGATTTTCATTTTTTCTTTTGAATGTGTTTTGACCAATTTAATTAAATTGTGTTTGAAAATGTTTAGACCATCCCATGAGTTTGATGATATAGATCAAGATTTATTCCCAAAGTAGGATATAAGTATTTTCCCCCATGTGTCTAGCATTGTACGAAAGAAATGGGTGGATAGATGAATGGATTGGATGGATGGGTATGAAAATGATACCAAGAGTTATCATGTGATAAGATAACATGTTCAGATAGAGTATGCCCCTTTGGAAAATGCCTCATAGCTCAGATAATGCTAGATAAGATAGGATCAATGATAGTGACCCATGTCAAGATTTTTTCCACAAGTAAGTGTGAAGTGTACACCAAACCTTTGCGAAGATCAAGATAGGTTGGATTCAAATGAAAATGGGTTGGATGAATGTTTCATGGATTTATTATGGATAATATGGATGGATTACAAATGAAATGAATTTATTATGAGATTCTTCCACCTAAAATGACACACATAGATGCTCAATTCTACTCATGATGCTTGTTTTTGAATTTTTCATCATGGTACTTGTCCAAAGTTCCACCATAGTGGTTTTCACTAGAGGATGATTTTTATCTTTAAGTTTTTTTCTTGATTTTTATTTGGTTTTTTTTTTAATATTTATGCTCATGTTGAACCACCCAATGGTGTTGATGTAGATTCCTTTGGTGTGAATATTGATGTTGTCATGATGTGAAAATGATATCTTGCTTGGAGGATTTGTTTTCCTAAGATACACATGGTTGAATGTAACTCCTAATAATTATTTTCTTTTTTTATACCAGAGTTGACCTTACCAAGATGCACACATCACAATAGGGTCCCCTTAGAGTCCTTATGATAAAGAGTTGTTACCAAGACATGGTCAATGCAAGATTTAGATATCATGGATGTCAAAGTTGATGGTGGAGTACATTGATGGATATAATATGCAGATGGATTGGTTGATAGTTTGGAATCTGACTCTCCAAAATTGGGATGATGAGTAATGATGGGTGGATATGGAGATTTGATTGGGACTAACTTCTTGATATACTTTTTAAGTTGCTCATGAAGCTTTCTTTTATGTTAGTGGAAATTTTTGATGGATTATGCCCCCTTTTTTATTTTTCCCCATAAATTCCTTTGACTAATGGAGTTTGATAGGGATGATTTTCTTTCTTTTTCTTTGGTATCCATTTGAATTTTCTTTTTCCATTTTTCTTCACTAATTCTTTTACTTCAATGACTTTCTCTTTTCTTTGATATAGACATTTCTCTTGTGGTGGTCCCAATTAGAAGGTTGAAATATGTATGGACGGTGATTTATGACATGAATGATCATAACATTAGTAGCGGTTTCATCATAAGGACTCTTCATGCTCCCCATGTTGGTGTTTACACTAGATAAAGTTGCCCCTAGTATTATTAGGTATCATTGAAATGATTGGATTATGTTATTGTTATATAACCAAGGCCTTGATACTCAAAATTGCTAGTTAGCTTCATTTATTCCAAGATATTATGTTCTTGTAAACATAGCCTTTTTATTTGATAGTGTTGGATACCATCATACTTAATTTCTTCAATTTGAATTTGAGATATATCTGATTTTGATTGTTCTTCAATAGATGTTGATGACTCAAAATCCATGTAGGAGTCTTCCTCATGACCCATTTGTACTTTCCCTTTAAAGGATGTTTCTAATTAACAATCCATGTAGAAATTTTCTTCATGATCAATTTATGATATTCCTACAAACTTTTCTATGCCTTGATTATGTGTAAATATTTTAAGAGTAGGGGAATCTTGTTCCTTGGTAATGATATCAAGAGTATGAGCCTCTTTTTTTGGATGAAGATCATCTATATGTCCATTAGGAGATAGAATTACATGGGTAGATGTATGTGTGCTTGGTATATAGATTGGTTCTTCTTTTTGAAAACATTAGATTTCTTGGAAGATATTCACCACCTCATTATAGTATTTTCACGTGATAGGGATTCTTTATCTTGAATTTGTGTAATTTTTTCTTTGATATGCTTTGGTTCATGTCATGTGCTACCATGAGGTTGAATGATTCCAATATATCTTGGCATTGATCACTCATAGAATTTAGTGATTTATTTTGATCATGCTTTGGGAAAGAGTCTTGATGTATGTACTCTTGCTCATCAGGTAAGGTAAAGACATCTTCAATATGATCATTGATAGATGGATCTTGATCATAACCTCTATAATAATACCTCAACCGATTGGGAATATCCTCGATTTCCTATCATACATCAATGGCTTGATGATAAATCTTATTAGCATAATGACCATAGGATTTGCATCATCTAAGAAGGGTGTCAAATCAACCTTAGAATCTATCATAGTCAACTATTTTACACTAGTAACCTTTGCATCACTAATGTCCCTCTCCATATTTCATAGGTCACAATCTCACCAGGGATCAAGATGTATAATATCCTCTATATGTTCTCTAATGTGATAGTACACTCCCTTGTAGGGAGGTGGAATGTAGCAATCTCTGATCTCCAACATTCAACCAAGGTGGTCATCATATTTCTATGTGCCCTAATCTCAGGCATGTAGGTGATATACCTCAATCCAATGACATCCAAGAAATCTCGCTCTAGCTCTTGAAATCTAGCTATCCCATCCAAAAGCTAAGGCCTCTACTCTATCAAATAAAAAGGACATAGAATGGCCTGCAAGCATTCAACCCAAAATGCAATTTTTTTTTCTAGAAAATCAAGTCAAGAACCTAAATCTATAGCTAAACTATCTTAATCAATTATTTTTAATAATAACGAGCTTATTTTGGAATGATAGTGGCCATATTTTACAATAGAATCCCTATTTCAAGATGATAGAAGCTCCTTACAACAATAGTGAGCCTGTTAAAGCTATGATAATGACCGTTCTTTTAGATAGCATCCATATTCCTAAATTTTCTACTACGTGGTCAAGTTTCATGATAGCGACCTTACAATAGCAACATGCTTTTATAAAAGTGGCAAAGTTTAACAATAGCAATACATTTTTACAAAAGCAGTTTTACTAAGACCTACGATAGCGGTCATATCATGTCAATAATGGCACAAACCTAATATTATTGCTATCATTTAATTCAACTTCAAGCATTAATTATTAGAATGATAAAATTCAAAAGTGTAAACTAAAAGCATATGTACTTCCAGATTGTGTCTGCTCGAGGTGGTGCACTTGAAACCCTTGCTATCATCAATGCACATTTGCAGCTAGAATTCCTCAAATAGCTAAAATCACCTAAAGGTGAGTATGGAAATGAGGGGTAAATGAACCCTAATATTTAACCCCCCAAACCCTAATTTTTACCCTTAGAAACCGTCCTAGGTTATAATGTGAGGACTTGAGATCATCCCGAACCTTAAACATGACCCCTAGGGCCTAATTTTGTGTCTTCTAGGCATCTATACTACTCTTGAACCTTGTTGTGAGATCGACCTAAAAAAGTTACTTTTTTGGCCAACCTCTCAAGGGGGAAGCCCAATATCTTATCATTCTTCCACTGACCATCAGGGCATAATGGAGCATCATTATTATTTTTTCCAAAATTGATTTGAGCATTAAATTATTTGAAACAATGTAGCAAGTATATTATGTCAAAGAGGGGAAAAATGTAGACATGTAAAAATTCCTTGACGCACATCACACATCCAAAATTGTATTTTTCCATCATTGGAATCATTTTCATCATCATCATTTCATCTCACTTCATTTGCATCATTAATCCCATTTTAACATCATTTTCACCAACTAACCATATGTCCCTCTATTGATTAAATTTTCTTTAATTAAACTTATGAGAGCCAAAATGCCAAAATAATAATCATAAACTGACTCTAACTATTATGGAAACTATGAGGGGATTTTTTAGAGCTCAAAGTGAAGTGTACCTTGTTGTAAGATGGTTGTTTTTGGGTCACAAAGGACTCATTCGCCTTTAGTGGTGAATGGGTACCTATTAGGGTTCTTGAAATTGAGATCTGGGTTCTTTTCCTTGAAATTTTCACTCTCAAATCCTCAGTTGTTAGGTCTCAAAAAATTGTAACAAATTTTGTAGCCTTGATTTTGTGTTCTTGCACTATGAATGACAACTTTGCAATTAGACAAATTTTTGATCGTTTTTCTTCCAATTTCTTCTCCACTTGATCTTCAAAATGTAAATTTGGAAACACGCATCCAAGAGAAGAAAAAATTGTTCATTGTTAGTGAATAGGGCTTTGTGTAAGGTAGATAAGGTAGTAGAACAACTTCCTACACTAAACTTGAGAGGAGGATAATGCAAAAGTTTTATAGATCACTAATAGTTACAAAAACATAAACTAAAACAAACACAAATATCATGCATACCACAACACAATGATTTACATGGGAAAACCCTTTTGGGAGAAAAACCCCACACTCCAAAATCCTCCCAATATATTATTCAGAAATCAAAAGATTACAATATACTTGCAAAGAAAGCTTCTCATAGGAGTATCACCACCAGAGATCAAGATATAACTTGATCACTATCAGACTCTTAGAATACACACTATCTACATACATCTCGTCCACTTATAAAAAGTGTTTTGGAACCTTCTAGGATTAGGGTTTTACAAGGTCATTTTTTATTTGGCATGTTAACAAAAAACCTTGAAGTATCAGCGCAAAAAATCCTTGATGTGTTAGTGGGGAAAAACCTTGATGTGTCAGTCAGGAAAAACCTTGACACGTTAGTGGGAAAAAACCTTGACATGTCTTGTTATGAGTCTACAGTATTTGCATGATCAGTTTCTACATACATCCTATAAATAAATCGTATATAATTACAAGGTTGAGACACATTTTCCCAACAAATCTTCCACTTTTTAACACCTTACAAGGAAAATAGAAGGGTGTCATCATCATCTCTAATTTCTAGGGATCGAAAGGCCCATAGTCTCTAAACACCCTTTAAACTTCTTTGTGCTCAAAGCTTAGTTAAAGAATCAACAACATTCATCAAAGTCTCTACCTTAACCAACTTCACCTTGCCATCTTTGACCATATCTCTAATAAAATGATATTGTACATCAATGTGTTTTGTCTTGGCATGAAACATTGCATTCTTGGCCAGACATATCACACTCTGACTATCACAATAAATTGTCATTGCACCTTGTTTTATTCCAATATCTAAACACAGTCTCTTAAGCTAAATGTCTTCTTTACAAGCATGAGCAGCTGCCATATACTCTACTTTAGTTGTGGAAAAAGCAACCATATCCTATCGCTCACTCAACATGTATGTATCAAATTTCTAGTACCACTGAAAGGAAGAAAAAATTTCTTGTTCTTCTAGGGTTTAGGACCTAGAAAGGAAATTTTCACTTTCACTCAAGAGAAAACCCTTGAGATCTCAATGCAAGGGGAAAGATATCTTGCAACAGGGTTGTTCTAGGGGCTTAATAGAAGCTAATAATGGGTTCACCACCATGTTTAGACTTGGAAAGATAAATAAAATGCAAGATACAACACTAAATCCTAATTCAATGCAAAGTAACACTAAATAACCTAGAAAATTTAATGAAGCAAGACAAAAAATCTACAAAATAGAATGTGTGCACTTGAAAATGTGGAAATGATTGATTACTGTAGACATGGAAAATTAACCGACACACTTGCTCTTGATTACTAACATCGTTTCGTCCTGAATCACCTTCTTAGCATATCATCACTTTTCATCTCTTAATTAAATAAATCATTATTTATCTGATTAAGTCTTTCCTCCTTGTTGATTCAATTAATCGATTTAATTTAATTAACCCTAAGTCACTATTGATTTAAATAATTCATTTTATATAAATTAACACTCTAAAGTCCTCTTATTAAATTGAATAAATTAAACCTTATTTGATTTAATCTAATATTATCCCCTTTAGTTAAATAAATCAAAACATTTATTTAATTAAACCCTTCCTCTCAATTTTGATTTAAATCAATTCATAAATTTAAGTCTAAATTGTCATATCTCCTAATTCCTCATTAAATTAATTAACCTTTGATTAATTTAATCTTAATGCAAGTCCCATCCTTTAGCTTTTGCCCCTTGCACATGAAAATAGATTTAATTCATTTATTAAATCTCCATTTTCTCTCAACATGGCATAATAGAGAATATTCCCTCAAATTTGAATTCAAATCCAAGTGGATTTGTCCTTCCAACAAAGAATTCACTCCTCTTACATGTCCTTGTGCATTGAGCCAAGTGGCATTTATTTCATTCTTTTTTCCCTCTCACATGTCATTTCTCAAATTTGAAATTCCACCTAATATCATTTATTGGCTCATTCCTCAAAATATGCTCAAGCCTCCTCCACTCACATCTTAACAAATGGCACTTGGCCATTGGATGTTGAATGATCCCACATTGCTCAATTTCACTCATTCTTCCAAGTTTGAAATCTATAAATGAGAGGCTCTTCCTCTCATTCATCATCCACAATTTGAATGCAAAGTTATTATCTTCATATTTAGAAACATTTCGTATATTTATTGAGCATTTTCCATCACCATAGCTAGGTTATTGCAGGTTTTCTCAAGGAGTTCATCATTTTTCTTCACCATCAAGTGGATCAAATCATCAAAGCTTACAAAGGAGTCGGGAAAGGGCCAATTTCTACACATAATTGGCACCAACTCCCCCATGGGATCAAGAGTTTGCATTGTTTAAATTAGGATTTAACTTAGTTGTTTATATTGTTCTTCATTTCATTTCCTATTTTAAATATTGTAGATGGATTTCATGGGGAATTCTTATTCTAACTTTCATATTGATCTAATAATGTGGTTGTTTCTTATGTTTGTGTAGGTCTAGGATTGAGGTTCACATTTTGGCACTAGAAGGAGGCAAGAATTGAAGATTTCGACACATTTTTTTCAAAAATTCCATGGTTTTTTGGTTAACTTTTGTGTCCACAGGAAACTACACTTCTATCATTCTAGTTGCACCATATAGTGATGCTAGCTTTCCAATGGCGCTATATTGAACTGCTCTAAACTGTAAACTCCAAACTCCACCATTGGAGTCTTCCCACCCAAAAATTCAAATTTTTAAACTCCACCGTGGGTTTCTAAATTTCAAACTACGTCACTAGGTCAAATAGCGCCACAATCATGCTCTCTCTCTCACTGTAAAGCGTCGCTATCAAAAATTGATGGCACTAAATAGCGTCGTTGGAGTTTCTAAACTCCGCCGTGCCCGCTAACAGTGCCCCTAGGTTAGGATTAAAAGTTCAAATTTGTTTAATTTTGACATGTGTCTTTTAAATTTTGACTTTTTGAACTCCTAACTTGTTTCCTATCTCTGTGTCTTCTGGTCTTAATCATTTTTTGCAGGTTAAGACAAGGAGGAAACAAATTTTAAGGTTTCATTATGGCATCATCACAATTTACCAAGTTTTTTTCAACACTTTAGTGTTTATTCAACACTTTTAGGGAGATCATAATTTCTCTCAAAAATAAATTGTTTTCCTTCATTCTCTTAGGAAATACTAATTTTCATTTGGGTCCTAAAAATAAGATTACAAATCTTCAATTTTTTGCAAACAAAGGGTTAAAATAAACTTTGGACAAACTCACTAGATTCGGTTTAAGAATTAACAATTGAACAAGTCAAATCTCACATTTCATTTTGGTTCTTAAAAAGAACTCATCATTGCTTTGAAGGATTTAAAATGAACATGTGCTTTTTGTCTTGTAATATTTTTTGCAAAGTAATTTCATTTAAAAAGGTGTATGCGATTCTCTCATGCCTCATGAAGATCTTGAGAATCAAAATTCTTTTTGGTGACATTAGGTTGCATAAAATATTGCCTCCACATTTCGATTTGGATTTTAAAATTGAACCAATCTTGCGAGTGTGAGTGGAATATATCACCTGTGTTCTCTCTTTGTTTCTCAACAAGAATTGATCGAACTACAGATGTATTTTCTTGCTATTGTTTATCTTTAGAGACATTGCCTTGTGGGAAAAAGTAATCACCCAAGGGAATGACCCAACCGAGAACACGCTAAAGCCAAGCGACTTGCACTTGGGATATATAAGTGTGGGTACTTGAGGAAAGGAAAGTATCATGAGGATTGTTTAGACGAGAAGAGAAGCAATGTTCTCTCACCATATGGATGATCCCCTATGAACGAAATGCTTGCATTAAAACCCCTTATTCAGCAAAGGCCAAAAATCCTAATCTATTTGTTGGTGCAAAAGCTCATGTCCTTTGAAGCTGCCCCACATATACATGAGATTATGTTGTAGAAATGAAAATTATGCAATGGGAGATTCATGGGTACTGATGCTTGACTGACTTGAGAAGTGTGTGCTATGGAGGGGAGCTAGTGTGGTCAAGCATCTAATCATCCACACTAAATATGCGCAGTTGGATTTATCCAAGTGGGAACCCAACATATATTGTCTCATCATCCTAGGATTGTGCATGTTCTTGGAAACATAACACTTTGCTTGAATCTCAAAACATTTGAAAACAAACATTCACAAAGGTCTTCAAAATTTCAAACCCTTTGGAGGAAGGAAATGGATTTGACGAATTCACATATTCTCACTTGCCCTAGGGATTTTATCCTTAGAGGCTTCTAAGTGTTTGGATTCAATCACAATTGGCTCTCTCTAAAATCAACCTAGGAAACTATTCTCTTGAAACCTTGATTTTCACACAATGGACCTTGTGGAATGAAAAGGAATTGTGATATAGACATTTAGTTTGAAATTTTAATCAAGAAATTGTTTGTGGTAAAAAGAACACGTTAAGCGAAGATAAAGAAAATTTATCCCACACATGTGTTCATTCAAATGATTTCCCGCAAGATCAAAATCTACAAACCAAAATTCAAAAAGCTTAGTCCTAAAGCTCACGAAGAATGTCTCAAAGGGATTCTTGAAGTAAGAGAAACGTTGGTATATAATTTGTAGAAAAAGGCTTCAAAGAACAACCCCAACTTGTATGAGTTCTATTATCAACAAAATCTGGATCTCTTTCAAAGGTTTTATTTTCTCACATAGGAAGTATGGCATGTTCTTCAATACCGAGGTCTTATAAGAAAGAGTCTTGTCTAGATCAAGTCTAGGATCAAAATCATCACTTTCACCCATCTTTCAACCATCAAAAATTAAAAATCACCTCAACAACAAAATCTTGGGAACTTTGAAAACATCACATCATGCTAAAATTATAGGTAAAATCAAAGACATCTCATTTGGCTTAACACACTTAGTCAAATCATCAATCCTTGTGGATAAATTTGCCTCTCAATAAAAAAACCAACATCTTGCAATCTAGGCATTCACAAATTATCTCATTGTGTACAAGTTTACTTTAGGATAACACAACTTCCTAGAGTTTACAAGTGCATTATCACTTTGTTCCAAGTCTTAACACACCTAGTCAAATCATCTTGTGTATGAGTTTTCTTTAGGATAACACAGTGTCCTAGAGTTTACAAATACATTATCCAAAATCACATTGTTTGACTTAACACACTTAGTCAAACTATCTGTAATCAAAATCAAATCAAATCAAACCCTATAAATTTTAGCATTTCTCCCAAGGTTTCTCAAGAGTTTTCATCATCTGTATCATTCACCCTTCATTTTCATCATCACCTTGATCCTTAACCTACCCTATTTCTTCTCTTTTGTGGCTAATAAAGATCCCTCTTTTATGGTGAAAACAAGATCTCAACACAAGAACATGGAAATCACAAAAGAAATGTCAACTTCAAGTGACCTAAGCCAAACGACTCTTGAAATGAATCCCATCGGATCAAGCAATCCATCAAGAAATCTTCCTCTAACAACAAAAAATATTTAAGAAGAGGGACAAGTAGAGGACATGACCAACTTGGAAATGACACAAGAGGAAATCTTGAAAATGGTAAGAAATCTCGAAAGTTATCGAATCACCAATGCAATGATGAAGTTATATCCCTCCCAATTCATACCTAAAATGGCCAAAATCCCTTCCGATTGCACTATTGAGGAAAGACCCCTTGGGGTCATATTTCCAACTTCATCCATTCTTCCACTTCAAAACATCACTCAAGACATCCCTCAAATCATATCATATATCACTTCAACCCCACCAGTTACTAACAAAGGAAGTGCCATGCTTCACAAACTCCAAAAGAATCACCTTGTGACCAACCAAGGATTGGATGCAAGCATCACACCAGATCCATCTATCCCAGTAAATCCATTACACCTGTATGTCCCTCTCATATTTCATGACACCAACAACCCAACCTCTTTTCATGCAACATCGATCTACCCCCTAGACATGCAAACCTTTCTCCCTACCTCACAAGGAGAGGGTGACTTTTTTGGGGTAGGGGGAATCTTGGATCTATCATCATCACTCCAAGGGATTGCACCACCCATCTTTCCACCATTTCCACCGCTCACCTCTACATCATCCCTTAGGTTGGCTCTTCCTCCTCTTCCCACCATCAATCAATCAAGTTAAAATATCATAAACCCTCTGGTTGTGCCATCTGTATCACAACAATAGATGGAAATCATCCAAGAAACCGCAACGATCAACACATCCACCATTCCTGAAAGGATGGTTTCTTAGGGACAAAACACCATGATTGCACCATCCATAGCTCAAACCCCAATCATTTACATGATCATTCTTCTTATCATGACGGTTGGTGTTCTTCCTAATCCATCAACATTGCCACCAAAACATAACAACCAATTCATTCACCATGATGCTAAAAGCTGCTTGGCAAGCTGTCTGAAAAAAAGCACTCCAAAATCAGCAAGTTGCACAACTAGCTACTCAGCAAGCGCAGACGCAATTGGCTGCACACATGTAGGCTACACAAGCCCAAGCCTTATTACAACAACAACAAGCTGCACAAGCCACACAGGCCGCACATGTTGCTCAATTTGCGCAAGAAATCCAACAAGCACATGCCCAAGCTCGAGCTCAATTCCAAGCCTAGCAAGCCCAACTGCAAGCATGTTATCAAGCACAATTGCAAACAGCCCAACAAGAGGCGTATCAACAAGCCTTGCAAGATTACCAAGTGCAACAAGAAGCGGCTCAGAAAGAGGCCCAACAACAAGTGTTGTTGGCACAATAAGAGCACAACCAACAACAATCATTGTTAGCACAATAGCAGTACGACAAACAACAAGCGTTGTTGGAAAAACAATAATACGACCAATGACAGGCGTTGTTGGCTCAATAACAATAAGAGGCATTATTCACATAACAAAGCTTGCAACAAGCTCCCATCAACAATCTTCCCACACCCCAGAATGTATTCACTCCACCTCCTGATCCATGAAACGATGTGACAACACAACTCAAACTACTTTCGCAACAAGTGTTGGATCTCCAATTAGGAAAGACAGTCAAGACACCCAGCAATTTGTGTCCCTATCCATTTGATAGAAGCTTGGCAATGGTACCATTCCCAAAGGGATTTGAAATCCTTAAATTTGATAAATACTCCAAATTAGGAAACCTGAAGATCACATCAGGGAATTCCAGGTACATTGCATGCAAGTTGCCTACAACGACACATATCTAATGTGGATTTTCCTTGAAAGCTTGGTTGGTGATACTCTAGAATGGTTTTCTCATCTGCCTATGGGCATCAAAAAAAATAAAGAAATTAAAGACGCATTCCTCCAAAATTATGCATTCAACATTTATGTAGATGTTAGTTTGGAAGAACTTTCAACACTCAAACAAAATAAGGGGGAATCATTCACCACCTTTCTCCAACAATGGCAAGCCAAGGCCAATTGAAGCAAGTGGGCCATGCTAGAAGAACAACAAGTTTGTACCATTATCACCAATATAGACAAAACCTTAGCATTCTATCTAAAGATGCAGTGCATCACCACATATGATCAGCTAATCCCCAAGGCACTCAATATCGAACGAGCTCTTGTCACATAAGGGGGAACACCTAATTATCCTAAACATCAGGATAGTTGCCCATCTACTAGCTACAATGAGAAACTGGACACATGGGTGAAGAACCGAAATGTCACCAACAATAGAGTAGTGGATGCCAAGGTTGTTATCAGTGCTCCCAAGTAAAATAATTAAATGCATCCTCACCAATCGCAAAAAAACAACCAGAATAACACACAAGAAAATGTGGTAGACCAGAAACCACCCCAAAACTAGATTAATAATCTCAATAATCAAGGGGGGCCACCTCCACGAAGTAAATATCCCCCCAAGCGGAAATTTACAACCCTTGGAGAGTCAATTGAGTCCATCATGAAAAAGTTGGTTGATGAAAGTCTCATCATGGTCCCCACCCATGATAATTATAGTGAACCCCAAATAAAGCCACCCTGGTACAAGGGAAATCTCCTTTGTGATTATCATAAACTCAAGGGACACACAACCACAAATTGCATGAAATTAAAGAACATCATCAAGACCTCATTGATGATAAAATCATAAATGTGGAGCAACCAGCTGATAACCAAGATTTGAAAACATACACAAATCCGATGCCTAACCACAATCAAGGAAATGATAAAGGTAAGCAAAAGACTAGCAAAGTGAACCATGTGTATAAGGGATTTGTTGTTGTCCTTGACGAATTGGTCACAGTTGTTAACATCAAGGGAGTCAATACTGATTGTGGAGTCACCACACGCGGTGGTAAGGTCACTATTGCTGGGGCATCACAACCATCTAAGACCCCCACTACAAACCAAAAGTCTATCCTTAATGGTTACAACGTCTTAGATCAATTAAAGAGAACCCCTGCTCAGATCTCCATCATGGAGTTACAGAAGATTTCAGCGGCCCACAGGGAAATACTTGAGCAAGCATTAGCTTCATCTACCATCTCCCCAAACCTTGATACGAAGCATTTTCAAGCTATGGTTAGCAAGATTACCATTCTAAATCTCCTCACCTTTTCCAATCAAGACTTCCCCGCCCAACCATCTCACAATCATGCATTACACCTTGAGGTCTTGGTCCACCAAAGCAAAGTCAAATGGGTCTTAGTGGATGGAGGTGTAGGTCTCAACATTATTCACTAAAGTTCATAAAGAATATATGAATCTCTATAGATTTCATTGAGAAAGATAAAGGCATTACAATCAGAGCATATGATGACCAGGAAAGAGTGTCTCAAGGCACTATCAAACTCCAAATCCAAGTAGGGCCAGCTACTATGGAAACCACATGTCAAGTCCTCGACCTTGATTTACCCTACAATATTCTCCCGGGATGACCATGGATCCATGGGATGAAGGAGGTTGCCTCAAAATTTCATCAATGCGTCAATTTCTTGTATCAAAATAAAGAGGTCACAATTCATGGTGACCCTGAACCTTTCACCTATTGCAATAATTTGGAAGCCAAGTTCTACAAAGTCCCCCAAGTCTCAAAAAATGATGAAGGCCCCTCCACTTCGTACATAGACCCATCCAACATCACCTCCACTTCTGGGAAAAAGACACCGTCCATTCCCAACATATCTGACATCAAGCTCATGATCGAAGACAAGGGGTGTGGGTACTATAGAATGAAAAATATTTTTTTTCATAGGAGAGTCACCTCAATCTCCTAGATCACATGGACAACCTTAGCTAGCTGAGACACCTACTCACACTTTCAGGGCAGACCCTTCTAGATTCCAATGTTGGGGGGATCTAAGTCGAGGGGACGTGGATGAAAGAGACATTTCAAGCTCATTACACCAAGATGAAAGACCTCCACCTAATCTTCCCATGGATAAAAAAAAATAGACGGCTACAAATAATGCTTGGTATGGGTTACAATAAAAATGAAATCCTTGGAAGGAACATCGATGGTCGCCTATAACCCATTATTGTTGAGAGAAGAATGAGAAATCTTGGACTTGGTTGTACTCCTCTGAGTATAACCATACATGGTTGAGTTTCTCCAGTTAGCATAGTCAGGACTCCCCCTCAATTATCAGTAGCCACCCTACAACTACTTGTATCCATAGGTCTACCCCTAGACAACTTCACCTTTGATGTAACTGATGTCTGTAGTAGTAGTGATGATGACACTATAGTTGGCCTACCCATGTTGTTCGAGGACTCCTCCCTTCTTATGATTAGCATCCTATATTTTGAGTAAGACCTTCAAACCCATGAAATGAACCTTGTTTATCCCCAACTCATCGACTATGTCCAACAAGGACCACCAGTTCTAGACACGTTCAAAAATGATGAGGCTCTCAAAGAATTCATGGGACTAAGGGATACAGTACCATGCAAAGATCACAATGTTGGATTCGACATCACACTGGACACACAAGACTATTATGGGGAGACAATTGAGTCCTTCAGTTGTAAAAGTGAAAAATTAAGAATAATCTCAAGGTCATGGAGTGAAAACCACACATTGGCACTCTCTCTATGCATCCAATGGTGAAAACCTCTTTGAGGCACCAGAGGATGAAGGATTCAATCTCCCCCCTTTTGCGGTTCATCAAGAAAAATCAGCAATCCTATCAGAGCAGTGTAACCCCGTCAATTTGGGAATGGAAGAAACGCCACACATCACCTATGTTGAATCACTCCTGGAAGAAAAAAAAGAAATTTTGGCTACATTCTTAAAAGAAAGAAAAGTGAACTTTGCGTGGACCTATGCCGACATGCTGGGTCTCAATCCAAAAGTCATGGTTCATCACTTAGTTGCTTATCCAGGAGAAAAACCAATAAGACAAAAGTTGAGAAAGATGCACCCATAGATAGCCTTGTTAGTCATGGTTGTATTGTAGAAGGTCCTAGATGTGGGATTCATAAGGCCAATTGATGATCTAAAATGGGTGTCCAATCTTGTACCTATTTCAAAACCAAATGGGGGCATGTGCATCCGCACTGATTTTAGAGACCTAAATAAAGCATGTCCTAAGGATGAATTTCCACTACCTAGCATTGACATGATAGTGGATATGATCGTTGGACATGAGATTCTTTTGCTAATGGATGGTTTTTCTGGATACAATCAGATTATGATAGCAAAAGAGGATCAACATAAGATAGCATTCACATGCCCATGGGGAACCTAGTGCTGGAACATGATGCCTTTTTGGGTTAAAGAGCGTAGGAGCTATATACCAAAGAGCCATGACACTGATCTTCCATGACATGATTCATAAGATGGTGGAAGAATACGTAGATGACATATTGGAAAAATATAGAAAAAGACAAGACCACATAATAGCATTGTGCTCTATTTTTGATAGATTGGAAAAATATAAGGTCTGTCTTAATCCAAAGAAATCTGTCTCTGGGGTACAATCAAGCAAACTCTTGGGATATATAGTATCAATAAGAGGAATAGAGGTGGATCCCACTAAATTCAAGGTAATCCTCGACATGGAGGCACCCAAGACATTAAAACAACGCTGAGGTCTACAAGGTAGGCTTCATTCCATCCACAAATTTATTGCATAGCTGGCTGATAAACAGATTCTATATTCACATCTACTTCATAAGGGAGTAGAATTTTAGTGGGATGACAAATGTGACCAGGAATTTCACAAAATCAAAGAATACTTGCTCAAACCACCGGTTTTGATGCCATAAATCCTAGGAAAACCACTAATCTTGTACATTTCAGCAACCATGGCAGCTCTCAGTGCTCTATTACCTTAACACGATGAAAATGAAAGAGAGAGAGAAATATATTACATCAGCAGAAATACGATGGGACATGAACTCAAATATACTCCTATTGAGAAAGCTTATCTGGCAATTGTATTTGCAGCCCAAAAATTTAGACATTACATGCTAGCCCACCAGATAAAGTTGATTGCAAAAATAGACCCACTCAAATACTTGCTCTCCTAGGCCGCTCTCATAGGAAGAACAACCAAGTGGGTCATGATATTGATAGAACATGACATTGAATATGTGGAGTGCAAGGCCATCAAGGGACAAGTAATTGCAGACCAACTGAAAAAAGCTCCTATTTATGCAGAAAATCCACTCATTTCATAATTCCCTGACAAATCAATTTTCAACCTAAGTGTTGCGGACCACTAGAAAATGTATTTTGATGGATCTTACATGTAACATTGATCAAGAGTAGGGATTTTCTTCATAACTCTCCATGGAGACTACACACCCAAATCTTACAAGTTGTCATTTCCATGCACTAATAACATAGCATAGTATGAGGCTCTCGTCATAGGCTTAAGGATTGTAGTATAATGGCAGATCATGGCTTTAAAGGTATATGGGGACTCTCAGCTCATAATTAATCAGGTAAAAAATGAATATCAGACAAAGGATGACAAACTAACTCCATACAAGAAGTTGGTTGAGAGCCTCAAAGAGTCATTCATTGATATCACGTTTGAATAGCTACCTAGAGAAAACAATAGAGCAGCGGATGCAATGGTGACAATTGGATCACTCTTGGAAATCCTTTGCAACATCCCAAAGGAAGAATTCCTAGTAGAGCAACTTCTCATACCAGCATTCAAGGTACCAGAGTCTCAATTTGTGTGTGAACTCATTGGTCCTGGTGATCCCTGGTATCATGACATTTACACCTACTTAAGAATAGGAGTCTTTCCCGTCGATATAACCCCAAACTTTAAATGAGCCTTTCTCAAGAATTCAACCCGCTTTGTCATCCTAGGAGAAACTATTTATTGTAAGAACATTGAAGGAACCTTGTTGCATTTCCCAAACACTGAAGAAGCCCAGACTGCATTAACTGAGGTACACAACAATATTTGTGGATCACACTCGAGTGGTATGACCTTGGCTAAGAAGGTGCTGAGAACCAAATACTACTGGCCCACAATAGAGTGGGACACACATGACTTCGTCATAAAATGTTTACAATGTTAGCAGCATGGGGACCTCATCCATGCACCAGCTCAAGACCTTCATCCCATTGTTACACCTTGGCCCTTCTCATAGTGGGGACTGGATCTCATCGGAAAAATCACACCCACCTCATCTAATGGCCACAAGTTCATCATCACCACCACAGAGTACTTTACAAAGTGGGTCAAAGCCATTCCAATGACCTACATAACAAGAAAGAACATATTCAAGTTCATCCTGAACTATCTCATTTGTCAATATGGTGTCCCCCAAGCCATTATCTCAGATAATGGGACACCTTTTAAAAACTAGGATGTCCGTGACTTGTGTGAAAAATTCAATATACAACATCTCTTTTCCACTCTCTACTATCCCCATGGAAATGGCCAAGCAGAAGCTACCAACAAAACCATATTGAAAACCCTTAAAAGGAAAGTCAATGACATTGGTCATGACTAGCATTTGTAGCTAAATCCTACCTTATGGGCCTATCGCACTAGCATTCGCACACCAACAGGTGTCACCCCATTCTCCCTAGTCTACGAATCAAAAGCCATCCATTGAGATCGAGCTCCCATCTTTGAGAATATCATTGCAAAACCTCATCATAGATGAAGAATACAAGGTATCATGACTCAATGAGCTAGAGTTACTAGATGAACAACATATGGATGCCCTAAACCATCTATAGGTGTATTAAAACTAAATTAAGCGGAGTTAAAACAAGAAGATCAAGAAGCGGACCTTCCAAGTTGGTGAACTTTTGCTGAAGCAGAACCATAAGAACATACCAAACCCATAAAGAAAAGGAAAATTTGAACCCAACTAGTTGGGACCCTTCATCATCACAGTGAGCTATAAATCAGGGGCATATCAGTTATCGACACCAGAAGGTGAACCCATATAGGAGCCCATGAATAGCACCCATCTCAAAAAAAATTATGCCTAAAATCTTTGCAAGATATAAAACCGAAAAATACAAAAAAAAATCAAAAAGTGTCTTAAAAAAATGGTCACCCTGATGAAAACCTGGTATATATGTGTCTTGGTGACAACAAAAAAATACAAAAATACAAAAATACAAAAATACAAAAAATCAGTAAAAAGGATTGAAAACAGTAATGAAAAAAAATCGTCCTCTAGTGAAAACCACTTCGGTGGTGCTTTGGGCAAGTGCCTTGGTAAAAAACTAGCAAATAGGCACCAAGAGTAAATAAAGTACTCTCAATCCACTAGGATTTGCATGACTCACTTTTTGATTACATCTCATTTATTCATTACATTGCACCATCCGTTCACATCTGTACCATAGCTTGATCTTGTGCTCGTATCATGTTCCACCCTTGTACTACTTGGCCTAGTCCTAAGGTCAGTTTGTCCTTCCTTTATCGAAGTAGTCTAATGAATCACACTAGGGGCATGTTCCTATACCTACATCAGATTGGATTTGTGTATATTCTTATGGTCTTCCTTAAACATCAAAAAATCTAAAAACATTCAAAAAATCAATCAGAAAAATCCAAAACATGTCAAAATTTTGAAAAATCAAAAAACCAATCAAGTCAGTGTAGTCTTTCATTAGTCCAAACTACATCATCTCTAACCTTAAACATAGGCATGGTTGATCTTTGTTCATCCCCTGAGACACCCTAGGTCAATCCTTTAGGTTTCTATCATAGTGGCAATCCGTTTTCCCATCATTAAAACAAGTTTATCGTCAGTCGAACTACTTAGTCTCTGTGTGTATAACATAGGAAAGGCTACTTTATGGATCAGCTCCCGAGACCCCTAAGATAGGTCTTTAGGTTAATCTGTTGGTCATAAATCTTGAAAAATACCGAAAACATCAAAAAATCACAAAAATTCCAAAAACAGCCTCAAAACATTCAAAAAACACCAAAAACATCCAAATATTTGAAAAAACACAAAATGGTGCACCTGTCTCATCTTGCTTTCACCCACAATAAGCATCACTCATAATAAATCAATCATCATCTTCATCCTTTTGTGAGTTGGTCAGAAGCAAGTCTAGCAGGTTCAAAAGTGAACACCTAATCGTCAAGGTCTCAAGTCTAGGTCAATAAGTTAGCAATTTGGTCAACTTTGAGTATCAATAGCTTATCACCCAAATCAAAATCTCATTATCACCTGGTCACAACATGTCCTAGGAGTGAAACCTTCCTACGATTGACATTTGCATCAGACATCACCATAGTTTAGTCTTGGCTAGTGGTATGAAGACCATCAGCTTGGTTGTTTACTTTATATTTTCTTTAGATTTATCTTATTGCACTCATTCCAATGACCTCTCGATGATCTCTAAACAAAAAAAATTAGAGAGAAAGGAATGGGACAATGATCATTATTTTTTTTTCTGATGTGCTTGTGGGACATTCTTGTAAAATAACTTTGTCATGCATACTTTGTTTGGTTTGTAGGGAAGGTGTTCTAGGTATCTTGTTGACCACATAGCTTTCTTTTCTATGTTTTGGTCTGAGATGTTTAGAATATTGGAACTACACTCTAAATAAGGTTTCATATGTCAAGTTTGAATACGAATACTTCTATCTGAATGAAAAGCCAAAGTCCATCACGCTAGGTACAATGCCATCCTAGATCTTCATACCTCGATGCATTGTACCTACATGTGTTATCAAACATAAAGTAATTGACTTTTTTAAAATCCCAACTCCTAGTAAGCAAATCATTGTAATCAGCTCTAACGATAATAACTTGATTGAATCTTTTTTCTTCTATCTTCTTTCCACACTAACATCGTACCATGATAGTTAATTGGATCTTCACTAAATGCATCCATTCTCCATCCACATATCATCAATATAAACACATATCATATAGATCATATCACATCATTTCATCTTGCAAATTATTAGCATCATCATAAGTCATGAAGAATAATATAGATTTTTTATTCTAAGAATCTTAATAAAACATTGCATTACATTATCACTCATAAATTCATCACATGAATCATCGAGGACATAATATAAACTATTTGCATATCATAAATGCATCCATACATTGATTCATGAAATACATAGAAAAATACAAAAAGAAATGCATCCATCATACATCTCATTACATATCATCACATATAGGAAATTGAGATGCATCCATACATCATAAGGCACATCATGAATAATAATCATCTCATATATATATATCATCAAAATGTACAACTGTCATGGTGCAACAATCAGATCAAGTGTACATATTAAAATACATGATACAATGAGGGCAATAATCGGAGCCCATAAATAAAAAATGGATGACTTCCTATGATCAGAGGGCTAGACTTTCTAGCTGTGCCCCTCCTCCTCTGGTTTGTCACCATGATCCTTTGGCGTCCTCATCCCTATCTATTGAGAAAATTCTGGCACTCGACCAACTGCTGGCATTGCCTGCCTATAATGTTGCTGATAGTACTCGACCTCTCTGACTACCTCTCTGTATGCCCACAATGAAACTATCCTACCCTGGGATGAGGCCATCCTCTCCAATTGCTTCTATCCCCCTATCTCTTGATCCCACTCTAAATGGGCCTAGTCCCTCTTGGCAGTAACTGTCAAAATCAGCTGTCGAGCCTGATCTCTCTCCATAGTCAAAATTTGAACCTGGCCCTATAGTTGCTGGATGAGTGCATCCTTGTGGTCTAGCTACCCTGGTGGTTGCTAATCTTGGACCTCTCTATCCCCATCTTTGGGCTGATCATCTTGTGTAGGAATGCCTCTTGGCCTTTGTCATGGGAGTGCCACTCCTGGAACTGTCAATCAAAGAGGAGGCCTAAACCAAGCTCTATATGCCTGGGTGACCCCTGCATCTGGTGGCCCCTAATCATATGGCCATGACCTAGCTACTAACTATTTGAATGAGGCCACTTCCTCATCTACCAAAATAGGCTGACCCCATGTGGTCTCCCTCATAGTACGAGCGAAGATCGCCACATACTGGTCATCGAGCCTATCCTAAATATCTCCAAAATACCTGGCCACTCTATCAGGGAGATATCTCTCAATCATTGTATGCTCCTTACCCTACATAGGTCTATCCTAGTGGATGAAGAACAAATACTCGACATCATCATACCATGGGCCTATGTCGAGCCAGGGCCTCCATGTAAAATCTGTCATCTCATCGATAACTCACCACCAATGGGCGATGCCACCTGCCCCTGTGTATGTAGAAGTAGTTTGTGCTCCTCTGTAACGCAAGACAATCAAATCATTTGGCTCTAAGGAAACTAGTGTAAACTAAGGATGGAGCACTACAATATGATCCTGTGGCCAGAAATATAACAAAGTGACCCTGGCCCCAATGGCTCTGCTATCCAAATAAGTGAGCTCATGTAAATCTCTCTAAAGTGAGGCCAGCATCACTAGCCCCCATGCAAAAAACTCCCTGCGAAAGAGAATCCGCTTCCATACCGATCCCCAGCCCAAACTAAAATATCAGCCCCACTAATCCGGTGCCACTAGACCTAATATTATCGCACAACCATAAGTCTAAAGGGGTGCACTGAGCCCCTATACCTCTCCAAATCAATTTTTTCCTCAGAAAAGATGATGGACTCAAGCCCCGTGACATCGAAGCATATTTTTCTCCTAGCATCCACATCATAAATGACCCTCTCTCTATGGATGGGTAGCCGTAGGATGTGCCAGACATTGTCAAGTGTAACTGTGGCCTCACTAGTAGGGAGATGAAAGGAGGAGGTCTCACTATGCCATCACTCCGCTAAGGTTGTCATCATCCCCAAGTGGGTCCGAACAGGATGAACGTATGCAATGTATTAAAGACCAATGGCACCAAGATGCTCCTAAAGAAACTTGGGTAAATCGCCTAAACCACCAAGCATTAGACATATGTGCTCTCGAGAGTGTAGTATCCTGAGTTCCTCCTGCGCAAATAAAGTCACTGTATGAAGTTTTAAAAAAAATTAGACCCTCGAACTAAGTTCTCACTTCGTAAATAGAAAATGCGGCATTGTTTGCAATGGCGGCGCAATTTGCAAATTCCAAACTATGTCATAGCAGTCCAATTTGACCACACTCCTAGGTCCCAAACTCTAAACTAGACTGCGGCGGCGCTATTTTCATCTACGGTCGGATTTGGCCAGAAATCCTAACTTCCAAACTACCTCGTGGCAGTGCTATTCACATATGTGGTGCTCTTTGAGGCCATGAGATGCTGATTGAGCATTTTTAGCGGCCCTATATGGTGTTGCTTGACCTAAAGTTGACTTTGACCCTAATTATTGCACGTAAAATGAAAAAATTAAAATTCCAGATAGGGTTACATACCACGGGTCCCGTGCCAGCTAGCCACTAGTGCACTCATACCCTCTTTGACATGTGTCAGGGAAGCTGTCATTGTGCCATCTTGATCAATTCTTAGAGCTCAAAATGCCAAAAAAATCAAAGGCTAAGTGTGCAAATGAATTGAAAGTGACCTCTCAAGGTCTATTTAAGCCTGCAAATTAGAGTTTTATTACCTAATTTGGCCATCCAGGTAGGGTTTTTGTCCCCCAATCCTGTTTTTGCCCAATCGAGGGCCATTTTGCATCCTTTTTTGGCATTTTGGGGCATTTCTGACCTAAAGTGCACCTTGTCCTCTTTTTTCGTGAGATCACCCAAAAAATCCAAATTTTCGTTCGATCTTTGAAGGGGGCAATATACTAGTGTAATCCTTCTCATTGGGGCAGTAGTGGGGCATCTAGAGAATCAAAAAATTTGAACTTTGATCATAGTAGTTTATTCTTTGAACCAATACAACAAGTGATTGCTTCAAAGAGGGGCAAAATGTAGACATGGAAAATTAACCGACACACTTGATCCTAATTACTAACATCATTTCATCCTGAATAACCTTCTCAACATATCATCACTTTTCATCTTTTAATTAAATAAATCATTATTTATCTGAATAAGTCTTTCCTCCTTGTTGATTAAATTAATCAATTTAATTTAATTAACCCTAAGTCATTGTTGATTTAAATAATTTATTTTATTTAAATTAACACTCTAAAGTCCTCTTATTAAATTGAATAAATTAAACCTTATTTTATTTAATCTAACATTATCCCCTTTAGTTAAATAAATCAAAACATTTATCTAATTAAACCCTTCTTCTCAATTTTGATTTAAATCAATTCATAAATTTAAGTCTAAATTGTCACATCTCCTAATTCCTCATTAAATTAATTAACCTTTGATTAATTTAATCTTAATGCAAGTCCCATGCTCTAGATTTTTCCACTTGCATATGAAAATATATTTAATTCATTTATTAAATCTTTATTTTCTCTCAACATGGCATAATAGAGAATATTCCCTCAAATTTGAATTCAAATCCAAGTGGATTTGTCCTTCCAACAAAGCATTCACTCCTCTTACATGTCCTTGTGCATTGAGCCAAGTGACTTTTATTTCATTCTTTTTTCCCTCCCACATGTCATTTCTCAAATTTGAAATTCCACCTAATATCATTTATTGGCTCATTCCTCAAAATATGCTCAAGTTTCCTCCATTCACATCTTTAAAAGTGGCATGTGGCCATTGGATGTTGAATGATCCCACATTGCTCAATTTCACTCATTCTTCCAAGTTTGAAATCTATGAATGAGAGACTCTTCCTCTCATTCATCATCCACAATTTGAATACAAAGTGATTATCTTCATATTTAGAGCCATTCCATATATTTCTTGAGAATTTACCATCACCATAGCTAGGTTGTTGCAGGTTTTCTCAAGGAGTTCATCATTTTTCTTCACCATCAAGTGGATCAAATCATCAAAGCTTACAAAGGAGTTGGGAAAGGGACAATTTCTACACATAATTGGCACCAACTCCCCCATGGGATCAAGAGTTTGCATTGTTTAAATTAGGATTTAACTTAGTTGTTTGTATTGTGCTTCATTTCATTTCCTATTTTGAATATTGAAGACGGATTTCATTGGAAATTCTTATTCTAACTTGCATATTGATCTAATAATTTGGTTGTTTCTTGTGTTGGTGCAGGTATAGGATTGGGGTTCACAATTACAACTCTGAAAAACTAGAAATTTTGACTTTTTGACCAATTGGGACTCATTTACCAATCTAGGTGAATTAGTACCAAATCTGTATTTCTGCATGGGAGCCTATTTCAGGAAAAAAGGGATATCTAAATTTGCAAATATCTCTATTAGACAACTACTGTGGGACTCATTCGCCACTTGTGGTGAATCAATCCACTTCTACTTTTTCAAGAATTTAAAATCTAGATCTATCCATCACAATCTGCTTTATTCTTCCTAATTGGTGACCTATATTTTATCTCCAAATATCACTAAGGCTTGTTGAAAACTTTTCTCCAATATTGCTCTTTAGGAAATATGTAACCTAGACCTACAAATCACACACAAAGGATAAGGAAAAATGTTGTTCGGTTTGTGGATAGGGGTTTACCTTGAAATAGAATGAAATGGGATTGGAGAATGATGAATGAACAAATGACAATGTTTCAACTCACCAAACTCTAGTGATGAAGTGTTGCAAATATGCTTGAGATGGCTCCAATGGATGTAGATCTTGATCCTTTCTTGAATGAGATAGATCTTGAATTGAACACTTGGTTGAATCATGAAATCCTACATCACAATTGTTAGCTCAAAACCAAACATGATGCATGCAATCTTTGACATGATGATTGATTCTTGAAGAATACTCTATAATGTTTGATAATATGCCCTTGAATGCTCTTGTGAATGCTTGTGAAATCAATTATGCTAGTATGAATGCTCTCACAAAAGTCAGGTGAAAATGAGTGAAAGAACCTTGTATTTATACTCAATTATGCAAGAATTCCCAAACTTACAACACTACAAGTTGACATTAGATCTAGGAGAATAAAACCCCACCAAAAAATTGAATTAATTTTGATTTTGGGCCACACAAGATGCATTCACCCAAGGTGGTGAATGAGTCCCACCATGCCTAATTTTTGGGACCAATTTTTAAAATGCTTAGAAATGTGTGAAACCAGGTTCAAGACCTAAAGATCTAGGTGGGACTCATTCACCCAAGGTAAAAATAAAGTCTAGAATCACTAAATCTAGGCCATTCAAGCCTGAAACACCTAAATTATGATTGGGTATTGATTGGTGTTTCGATTATCTTTGAAAAAATGCATTAAATGGGGCTTGGCATATTTCAAGCCTAGAAAAGTGTGAAAATGTGTTACAACACTTTACAACACTCCAAATAAGGAAATATTAAGGTTTATTTTGATTAAAAAGAGGTTTATTAGGTTCATTTAATTATTAAAACCATAGAAAAGTGTGAGTGTGTTACAACACTTCACAACAATTTAGCAAGGTACCATTTTTGTTCATTAGTTGAAAATGGTCCAAGACCTAATGTGAATGTGTCAAACACATTACAACATTAAATAAAGGAAATATTAAAGGCATAGTTCACAAGGAGGGCCCAAAAAAGTAAGGGAAAAGCAAAAGGGATACTTTTTTTGTTACCACATTTAGCCTCCAATTTAGTGAGAGGATGAACCTTCTTCAAACTCACACTAAAGTAGACAAGCACACATCTAGAGGGTTCCAAATGTATCAATTTTGGTAAGATGGGATGACAATGATCAAGAGGGGTGATCAAGCCCTCCCAAGATCAAGATTCCATGAAAAACCAACATAGGCACAAAAGAACACACATGAGAATGATGTAAGAGCAACAACAAATCACAAGCAGGCACTGTTAAAGATGAAAAAGAGTAAAGATAAAATATAAAAGAGTTGAATCAAGCTTCAATTGTTTTTCCATCACGATGTGGATCCGATCTAGGCTATTTGTCCAAAAAATGCATACTCACTCTGTGGCAATAGAACTTCAGGTTGTTCGCTAGGTGAGAAAAATAAACTCATGGTTGGTATGCGCTCACATGCATGTGAGTGGCTATGGGGAAATTCATATCTAATTTGGGCTTCCTGCTCAAACCATACCAAAGTTATACCTCACAAAAATGATTTTTGAGCTTCATGAGGCAAGCAAAACTTTGTATTCTTGGAGCTCATGAATGAACAAGATGGATCTAGTACAGGCATGCAAGCTATGTTATACAAGGTAGTCATATAACTACAAATAAAAAATTTAAAATAGGTAAGGTTCAAAGGATTCTTTCTTAGTTCATGCAAGGTCTTTAACTTAGGGGAAATAATTCCTAATGTATCCAAGACACGACCAGTCAAAGAATAGAGGATTCACGACTTAGGGGAGCTAGTGTGTCACATCAAGCCACTAAGAGGAATGTAATATGATAAGAGATATCACACTCTTGAAATAAATCACACCCAATGTCATCCACAAAGTGAAAAACACATTGTATAGAGTAAAAAGAGTGCACCCTGAACCATGAAAATTAAAAAATGCAAAAGAATAACGCCAATGTATGTCCCCACTTTAAAGAAATTGCTAAACACCATGCTATGAGAAAATAATTTAGAGTAGAAAGTGAAAAATGCTAACAATAAAGAAGACATGAGAGCTAATTTGGAAATCCCTATGGCAAGTCATAAGTTTCCAAGCAAATCTACATCATGTAGAAGAAAATAAAAGAGAGGGGTTTCCCCCAAAATGAAAATCCAAACACATAAGGGATTTATGGATTCAAGTTCAGTATGTTTTTGCTACATTGTTTTCAGAGAACTTGAAATTATCACCTTTCCCCAAATAAACATAGAACTAGAGGAATGAAATAAAGAGAGTGAAAACAAAGAAAATCCTTTTAGGTGAACATGGAAGAGACATGAATGTCTCAATGCCTTGCATCATCCCCAAAAGGAAAATATAAGACAAAAAAATGGAATAAAGAAAAGAAAACAAAAATATTTTGGGTCAACATGGAAGGGACATGAATGCCTCAACACCTTCCATCATCCCCTAGAGGAAAACATGAGACAAATAAAAAGGAATAAATAAAAGGAAAGGAAAATATTTGGGTCAACATGGAAGAGACATGAATGTCTCAACACCTTGTGTCATCCCTAAAAGGAAACCACAAGACAAGCGAAAAGGAATAAAGAAAAGAAAAGGAAAAGCTTTTGGGTAAACATGGAAGAAACATGAATGTCTCAATTCCTTCTGTCATCCCCAAAAGGAAAACACAAGACAAGTGAAAAGGATAAAAGGTGAAAAGTAAAAGATGGACGACATAGAGAAGATTGAAGGTAAAAATAGAGGAATGTCACAAAGAGAGAGAAATACATCAAACATAACATCACGTGGGATCACATCACGCACATGCAATCACACAAAATAAAATGAAAATAAAATTATGCAAAAGACTAGTAAGGAACATGTGAGTCAACCTATTAGCAGGTCATCCACATCACAATCATGTTCACTATATATCGAAGGCAGACAACTAGCCAAAGGGATAATAGCAAAAGATGAACTAGGATCATTACCAAGTTCAACACACTTTTTAGGAGAATTGTTGTTTAAGCTCATAAAAGAGGAAAATAATGTATTCAATTCATTATTTACCTCTATGTCAATTTTAGCAATCTCGTCATCATCATCTAAGTTAATCATAATAGGAGGTCCAATGATAATATCCAAGGAAGGATACAACTATTGTTGTGGTTGTTGTATTAGATTGTTTTGTTTTGATGAAGGAGGAGGCTCATAATGCATTACTTCAATCAAGTTTGGATTTTGATTTTCTTTATTTATTTATTCATGCAGCCTATGAGCAAGGGTACAATGTCTATGCCTACACTCTCTAGCACCTCTATTTCTTTTAGTTTGGTTTTCAAGTTGCATTTTTGTAAGAGAGGGTTGATCAACCATAGGTTTATTTTCTTACCTAAGGGGAGGAATGGAAGAAACCACAAGAGGTTGTTCAACCACTTTCTCTTTGAATTTGAAAACTTGTTTTATTTTAGGAGGTGTGACAAGGTTTTTTTCATTGTCTCTTGGACTTTTGTAGGATGTAGGTGAAGGCTTGGTATTCTAGGTTGGTCTTAGTGATTTTGAATTTCTTTAGGCTCAATCATGGTTTCATCTAGGATGGTAGGATTGGTGGTGGGTGGGCACATAATTTAAAGGGATATTTTTTCTATTTTCTTTGCCTTGAACTTTTGGTAGGACAAGAAAAATAATTCTTCTCATGGTTTTATAGGTTCCATAAGTTCGGGCCAAAAGAAATCTAAGGAAAAGTTTCCACGGGAGGAAAATGGGTTAAAGCCACTATGATGGATGGTAAATATTTCATTTTCAAAGGGAAACTTTAAGTATTTACACACAACCGAAGGGACAAATTTCATGGAGTGAAGCCATGGATAGCCTAGCTTCACACGAAATTCATCTAACTGCAGGATGATGAAGAATGAGACATCTAATGTTTTCGGTCCTATTTGTAAAGGAAGAGTGATCAATCTCATCATAGGGCAAGTGGAACCATTATGTGCCTTGATCCATACTTTCATTTTATTGTATATACCTTGATAGAGCTCATGCAAAGGTAAGAATTCCTCGATGATACATTCTCTCCATAGACAAGATCTATTAATATCCCATTAGTGGGCTTGTCATAGATACGATCGGCTATGTAAAGACAACCATTGGGTGCATTTTTAAGTATATCCTTAAAGGAGAAAGAAATTTCAAGAGGATTCTTAGTTTGGCCCTTAAGAGGAATGGCGTCTATCACTCTAACCATGTCATCCATAGGATCATGTTGAATAGAATCATTGTTATCATCATCTGTGTCAACATTCATCACATCATTTTTGTAGTTTTGTTGGCATTGACAA
This sequence comes from Sequoiadendron giganteum, assembly GCA_007115665.2. NCBI lineage: Eukaryota > Viridiplantae > Streptophyta > Pinopsida > Cupressales > Cupressaceae > Sequoiadendron > Sequoiadendron giganteum. The sequence continues at coordinate 231,788,487 of CM021100.1, read as the reverse complement.
ATGAAATACTATGTTTTAGAATGGGTTTTGTAAATATTTTAAAGTTTTGGTTAGGGGTATGTGTAGGATCATCATGGAAAGAATAGGCCCTTAAGTGGCGATGAAAATTTAGAAAATCAGAGTTAGGAAACTTGACATAAAAATTTGAATAAGTTATTTATATTATTTCAAAAATATGTAATAATAGAATATGTAGAAAATTCAATGTAGTTGCTAAATTACTAGGTTTTTTTTTTTTTAAACCTATTTGGTGAAAATTTGAAAATTCAATGTAGTAGTACTTAAATTTCAAGGAAAAAATAAGAAGTAGGTGTCTGTCTGACCAACCTAACCACAATAAAATGATAATATTTTTGTATAATATTTTAGATATAAGTAGATGCCTCATGTCTCGATGTGATTCATATTTTTGTGTAATTTTTTTCCAAGTAAATAATTAATTATGATTTTTTTATTACAAATTTTAAAAAATATTAAAACTTGTATGTTTGACCACCTAAACTTAGTCAAAACTTCATGAAATTCTTTTTTTTAATCCTATATTATGCAAAACATAGAATGTGACGCATGTTTCAGATTCAAAAAATATGATACTCTTTGAAAGCTATAGATATTTTTTAATCAGCCTATCAATCAGGACTGTAGTCGTAATTCAAATAGAAAATGAATAATAATTATTTATTAAATTCAAAGTAAAACATAATTTATATTGGTGGAAAGTTGAGAATCTCCTAAAACCCCATTTCATTTCATCAATTTTGGGTAAAAAAGGGTCATCGGCCACATGGGCCATCATATCACTTACATATTGCCACATTTTGGCCCATCATGATCCTACACATACCCTTAGGAGGGGAAATGGACCTATTTCCTTGATCACTAACACCTCCAATGAAAAGATGACAAAAATTAATGAGGTCTTGCACAAGATGTTTAAGACACTTGCAATGTCTTGTATCATGTTCATTTTTTCGATGATAATGGCAATAAACATTTGATCTAAATCTCAGGGGTAACGGCTTATTAGGATCGAGAGTTTTGATGGGAGGCAAAGTAATCATTTGTTGTTCTAAAAGTTGGGGCATTGTGTTATGAAGGGTATCGGGTAAGGGAGTGAATTGTCTTTTCAGGTCTCCATAGCTAAAGGGGATTGTGGCTTTAACAAAAGCTACTTGGTTATTGGCATTTTGAGTTATTTTTTGAGGGGGATTAAATTGAAGGAACCCCTTTTTTTTTTCTAAAAGGTTGGGAATTGTTTTTGTTTGCGAGCTCGAATTTCTCAATTCATCTAGAAGTGGTTTTTTATCTCGACTACTAACCAAATTTTGATAATCATAGAGGGTGGTACACAAATATCTAAAGGATTGGAATTTCATCATGGTAATCTTATCTTGTATCTTAATTTGAAAATTTTCTATGAATATATTTTAAATGTTAGGATTGAAAACCTTGACATCAATTTCAAAATAAAGCAATTTGTAGAGTGAGATAAAGTCAGTTATCTTTTCATCTTCTTTTTTCTTAAATCTCATCAAAATTTCCAAGGTCGTATTAGGATTCATGGGCACTTGGAAGTGATTGATAAATTCCTCAACAAGTTCATTTAATGAATTAATTGTGTTGCTCAATAATGAAAAGAACCATTCCAAGGGAGTATCTTCCAAGAACCTAGGAAAAATCTTAGCAAAGATTTTATCATCAAGGACAAAGTCATTGTATAAGGAAATATAACCATTAACATGGTTATACGGATCTTCCTTCTCTCCATATTTCTTGAATCTAGGAACCTCTACACCCTATGGCATCAGTGTTCACAATATCTCCAAGGAAAATGGATTAATTTTGACATAATATGTAGGTGGGTCATTTTGATTTTCATTGATGGTGGAAACTTTCTTTTGAAGGGATGAAACAGTTTGGAAAGGTTGATTTATGAGAGGGTCATTACTTGCATTATGAGATGGAACTAGAAAAGGTGAAGGGGTGTATGTCTTTGAAGGACAAGTGAATGGAATTCTTATAGGTGGTAAAGTGGTAGAAGACATGACGTTCGATGCCACAAAGGTACTAGAGATGCTAGCGGAAATATCCAAAGAAGGAACCACATTACTAGCTTGTTGCATTGTTGTTGTGACTTGTGACTTGAGGGTTGGTATAAGTAGGTATTGAGGCAATTTTTGTGGGAGGATCGATTTGATATCCTCCTTGGCTTGTGAAATTTCTTGTTGGTAAAGGAAAACTAGTCATTGGGGGAGGTGTTTTCCATATATTTGAACTATATTTTTCACAAGGTCAAGTCCACCTTCAATTTCAACAATGCGGTGAATGTTATCTATAGTAGGGATGGAAGTAGTTGAAATGTTGTCATTTTCACTTGTTGTTGTAATTTTTCTTTAGAATTCCTCATGAATTTGGATTATGTTTTCTTTCAAGACACTATCATTCCTTGTTTCAACTTGCATACTACTTGAAGGAAAAGAGTTGTTAAGGGTATTGTCCATACCTAGTGTACTAGTGTCAATACTAGGTGTGTAAGAGCTAGAAAACCCAAGATCCACAATGATTGTGCTATCACAGGATGACATGAATCTTCAAATTTGTCTCACTATAGTATTAGCAATAGGACACCAAATACTCATACAAGGGCTATTAAATGCAAGGTGAATGCAAATGAAATGCTTATAACATAAATTTTAGAAACTAAAATAAAAAGGAAATAACAAAAAATAGAAACTTAGAAATAGAGCTTTAAATGCCATAAAATGCAGTGCAAATTCTTCACTAGGACTAATTTTCCCAAGGTGGTGAATGAGTCCCAATGAGATTTTTTTTCAAAATTTTCAAAAAAATTTAGTTGAATTTTATACTTTTAATGTTTTATGATCTATATGTTTAGTTAAAATGAAAAGTTTGTTTGATTTTCAATAAAATGAGATGCTCAAACGCAAGCTATATGATCCTTCATTAATGAAAAAATTGAAAACACTAGTAAGCAAATTAACCAATGCAATGTTAATGCAAGCAAGATCTAAGATGATAATGCACTCCAAATCAAAAAATTAATGTTCTAAATGCAGGTTCACCAAAATATGGTGTATGAAAAATGAGATGGATTCTATCATATGACTTAGGACATAGAACATACTCACTTTCCACCAGTACATTAAAGGGTAACCCTAAATATCTCAATGCAAAAAGAGAAAGAAATATTGCAATAGGATTGTCCTAAGGGTTGAATGCAAGCTAATAAGGGGTTCACCACCAATTTTAGACTTGCAAGGACAAATGAAATGGAAGATGAAACACTAAACCCTAATTGAATGTAATAACCTACAAAAGTAAATGAAACAACACAAAAATCTACAAAAAGGAAGGTGTACACTTGAAAATCTAAAGATGGTTGAATGGAGCTCTGAATTTAATCTAGAAAATTTGACTTTAATCTTGACTAGGACTCATTCACCAAACTGGGTGAATTAGTCAAAAATATAGGTTTATGAGCAGGAACCATAATCTACCAAATGGGTATTCGAATCTACAAAAAAATGAATTTTGACTGAAACTGGGACTCATTCATGAGAAGTGGTGAATCAGTCCAATTAGATGTTTTTGAAGCTTCAAATTTTGATCCTTCTCTCCACAATCTACTCAATCTACTAGAGCTACAAGTTTTTGGATCCAAATATCTGAAAATTGACCTGTGGGTGTTCTCAGTTGTTCTCCAAGGCTTGATCACAACTTTGACAACTTTGAATGACTTGACAAATTTTCTCCAATCTTGCTCCTTAGGAAATCTTCAACCTAGAGAAAACTCTAGCAATAAGAGGTTGAAAATATGTATGAGATGGCTCCAATAGATGTAGAGCTTGACTCTTTCTTGAAGGTGATAGATCTTGAATGTAATGTTTGCTTGAATCATAAACCCTACATCATAATTGTTAGCTCAAAAAAAAAAATGCTGCATGAAGTCCTTGACATGATGATTGATGCTTGAAGAATGCTCTAAAATGCTTGATAATCTACCCTTGAATTCTCTTGAATGTTCTTCTGAACTCAAAATTTCTATAAGAATTCTCATTCAACTTGCTAGCTCACTTGATTGCTTGTTAGGATGAAAATAAGTGAAAGAACCTTGTATTTATAGTCAATTATGCAAGAATTCCCAAAATTACAACACTACAAGCCAACATCAGATTTAGAAGAATAAAATATTGCCAGAAATTTGACTTAATTTTGATTTTGGGCCACATGGGACTCATTCACCCAAAATGGTGAATGAGTCCCACTAGGCCTAATTTTTGGGACCAATTTTAAAAATTCTTACAAATGTGTGAAACCAGGTTCGGGACCAAATGATCTAGGTAGGACTCATTCATCCAAGGTGGCAAATGAGTCCCAGATCACTAAATTTGGGCCATTCAAGCCTGAAACACCTAGATTATGATCAGGTATTGATTGGTGTCTTAGTGTTATTATTATCCTCAAAAAGATGCATTAAATGGGGCTTGTGGATGCAAAATAGGGCTAGTTAAAGCATAACAAAGCCTAATTATTAATTTCAAGCCTAGAAAAGTGTGAAAGTGTGTTACGAAACTTTACAACACTCCAAATAAGGTAAGATTAAGGTTTATTTTAATTAAAAAGAGGTTTTTTAGGTTCAATTAATTAATAAAACCTTAGAAAAGTGTGAAAGTGTGTTACAACACTTCACAACACTTTAGAAAAGTACCATTTATGTTCATTAGTTGACAAGGGTCCAAGACCTAATGTGAATGTGTCAAACACATTGCAACACTAAATCAAGGCAATATTAAGCATAGTTCACAAGGAGGGCCCAAAAAAGTAAGGGAAAAGAAGAAGGGGTACTTTCTATGTTACTATAGGATGGATCAGAGGATGCATTGCATGAGCTAGTAATAAACAAAGATAGAGGCAAAGACCACAATAATAATGGTAACCTAAATGATTCTAAGGATATATATAAGTCCAAGAGAAAGTCTAAAACATTTGATAAGTGTAGGTTAGGTTGTTGGAACTATAGAAAATTATGGTATCTGTAGACACTCAAAATATCCTGATCGATATCATGTACTTGATTCTGATTAACTATCACTGATTCTTCCTTAATCACTTCCACACTAACAAATTAATTGAATAATATTTATTTAATTAATTGAATTCATTAAATTTCCTCCTTAAATCAGATAATGAGCTTTATCAGATTATTTCATCATCTCTAATCCTAATGTTCTCCCTTTAATTAAATAAGCCAGTATATTTAATTAAAATCCTAATGTTCTTCCTTTAATTAAATAAACCAGTATATTTAATTAAAATCCTAATGTTCTTCCTTTAATTAAATAAATCAATTTATTTAATTAAAATCTTAAAGTTATAATATCCTCTCATTTGATTTAAATAAATCCAGACTTTTGAATCAAATGTCATAAATCAAATAATTTCACCTAAGTTAATTAATTAACTCCTAACACTAATCTCCCATTCCTCTAGCTTTTAACTCTACCCTAGGGTAAGTCAACCTTGGTCAACTAACCGAGTTGCAAATATAAATTTATTTGATTTACTAATTACCCTATTTTCTTTCAAATTTGCATATTCTTTAAATATTCCACCCACTTGATTTTTCCCTCCCAAAGGACTTTTGTTCTCTTTTTTGAGCCACCTTTGCATTGATGACTCTTACATGTCCTCCCCTTTGAGCCACCTTGGCATTAAAGGCTCTTACACCTCCTCTTACACAATACACCTCTTGGAATTCATTCCTCTTACACATCCCATCTCCTCCAAGATTCATTAGCATGATGACAAGTGGCACAATGCCATTGGTCCATTTTTTAATCCCACATGCACCCCATTCTTCACTCCTCAACCCTTATTCCTTATAAATAGAGGCCTTCTCTATTGAAAGAGGATCCACATTCTCATGCAAGGTTATTTTCCCTAATACTATCCACAAGTTAGATTACTATAGGCATATAATTCATCAATCATAGCTAGGTTATTGAAATTTTGCATCAAGAATCACACATTTCATCCAAGATCTTATCAAGGGATTGAGAAAGGGATTCTTTCCACATCGAAGGAGCACCAATCCCTCTATGGGATGTTGGTTTGGGCATTAGAATAGTGTTTTCATTGTGATTTACTTGGTATTTTGTTTTTTTTTCATTATTCATATGCTCAAAGAATCTCAGAGGGAATGCTTGTTTACACTAGTTTATTGACTAATGATTGTTTGTTTGTTCATGTTTGAGCAAGTCTAGGTGAAGCTTTCACATTTATGTTCTCTCCTAGTACTACTTGGCACAATCCTAAAGTTAATTTGTCCTACTTATATCAATTTTGTCTATTGCATTATGTTGGGGGAACTTTCTTATACCCATATTTGGATTGAATATGTGTATATTCTTGAAATCTTCCTAAAATCAGAAAATGCCAAAAACAATCATAAAATCAGAAAATCCAAAAACATCCAAAACAAGTCCAAAACAGTAAACATCCAAAAAATAGATTTTTCATGTTGAACTATGTCATCTTTGAGCTTGAATGTAGGCAAGTCTAATCATTGATCATCCCCTTAGACATTAGGTCAGTCGTTTAGGAGTCTTTCATAATAAACTGACAATTCAGCATATTCATATTTTTCAGCAATAAACAAGTTTGTGTCAGTCAAACTACATGGTCTCTACATGTATAACATAGGAAAGGATAATCTTTGATCAACCCCCAAGGCCCCTAGGATAGGTCTTTAGGTTATATTCTTGGTCAAAATCTTGGAAAAATAAAAAACATTGGAAATTTTGAAAATCAAAACATTTGTAAAACATCTCGAGAATTCCAAAAACAACTTCAAATCTTTTCAAAATACCAAAAACATTCAAAAAAACCCAAAAATCACCCATCTCATTTCAACATTCAGCCCATAATAAACATCCACTCACAATAAATAAATCATCACCTTCATCCTTTGGTAAAACAATTGGTAACAAGTTTAGAAGTTGAAAGTGAAAGCTCAAACATCAGAGTCTCAAGGCTAGGTCAGTAGGTAAACAAGTTGGTCAACTCTTGGTATCAATAGCCCATTATCCCATTAGTCCCAAAATCATCCGATAACATCATGTCCTAGGATGCATCCTTCCTACAATGGATATCAACATCAAACATCACTATAGTTTAGTCTTGGCTAGCGGTATGAAGAACATTAGCTTGTTTGTTTACTTGATCTTTGTCTTGATGATTTATCTTATTGTGCTCATTCCAATGACCTCTTGATGATGTCTATCAAAAAAAATTAGAGAGAAAGGAATGGGGCATTGATCTTTATCTTTCGTTTTCTATGCTTATTGGATATTCTTGTAATATAACTTTGGCGAATACTTTTTTTATTAGGTGTGTATGAAAGGTGTTTTGGATAGATTGTTGACTATTACATTGTTAGGTTTTACCTCTCTGTGTTTTTTTCCAAGATGTTTGAAATTTCTAAAGTACATCCTAGTAAGGTTTCCATATGTCAGGTGTGAACAAGAATACTCCCATCTGATTGTCGAGTCAAAGTTCATCACACTAGGTACAATGTCATCCTAGTTCTTTATACCTTAATGCATCATATATATGTGTGTTATCAAACATAAGTAAAGTAAGTTATTTATGTCCCCAATCTCTCATAAGAGAAAAATCATCATCTCTCATCATTATCTCTAATAAAGTATTGACAGATCATGAACTTGTTGGATCCTCTTTTCATCATCTTATTTCTTCTTTCTTCTCTCTGTGCTGACATGGTATCATGAGAGTCAACAAAAAAATCATTAATGCATCCATCCTACATCCACAAACCATTAGCATACAAACATCTCATAATCATAACGTATCACATCATCCATTTTACATTATCATTTAGGAAATAATATAGATTTGTTATTCTCAACATCTTAGAATTATTTTCATACCATAAAAAATTGTGTCCTTACATCCATACTGCATACATCATCATCATAAAAGTGCATAGAAAATTTAAAGAAAATAAATGCATCCATAAAATTTACATCCATGAAATAAAGGTTATAAATGTACATCATATCACATCCATATAGAATCACATTGCATATATGTAGAACATCAAATGCATCCATACATAAGGCATAAATAAAGTGAACACATCACATCATAAGTCAATCAAAACCATATCATATATATATTAAAAAAAATCACTATCCTAGTATAAAATTTGACTAAAATGTATATATCAATCATGATACAAAGCCCACGAAGCTATAAAAAAAATGGAGCCCATGAATGTATATCAAAAGAATCAGGCACTGATCCAAAACTAAAAACATCTTCTAGCCTTGATGGTTGCTCCCCTCGCCCGCATGCCTCTCTGGTTGATCATTTGTCTATTGAGCCCCTGTCTGCTGAGAGCAATTTGGTTGTCGAAGATCCACAAGCACAACTTGATGATAATGCAACCTATAGTACTTTTCCTCCCAGATAGCCTTGTGGTACATCCATGTTGGTACAATCCTTCCTTGGGATGAGGTAGCCATGCTCTCTAGTTGTTGTCTACGGCCAACCTCCTGAGCTAACAATAGCTCTACAACCTATCTCTACAAGTGCTCATGGTCCCTCTCAATAGTAAGGGCCTAGACCTATTGCTAGGCCTGATCTCTCTCTAATATAACCACCTAGACCTCTTGGCAGGCTTGGCCCCACTCACTTGTAAGCACCTATAACTATGCTTGTAACTACTATATCAGTGTATCCCTTGAATCCCCGAGCTGCTATGGTAGTTATGGCTATTGTGGATATTATGGCAGTTGTGGCTACTGATCCAACTACTAATCTAGCTACTGTGGAGGTTTCCCATCTTCAGGTAGTGCTCTGGGATCTTGTCAATTTGGCCCTTCCTATGCTCTCTGAGCACTCCTCCCCTAAGGTCTCCCCCATGGAAGTGTCACTCTTAGCTCTATCAATCGGCATGGAGGTCTGAACCAATCCTCATAGGCTCATGTCATGCCTAGATCTACTAGCCCCTAATCATAGGTCCATGGAATAGAAACCAACTATCAGAAGCAATCAACTGCATTGGACAATGGGATCATCCAAATCGGTGAAGTATCTTTGGGTGATCTAGCAAAAATGGTAGTATATCCATTGCCTGGAAGATCCTGTACCTCCCCAAATAGGCGGGCCACCTTGTTTGGAAGATAGCACTCTACAATCGTATGCTCCCTCCCCTACATCAATCAGGTCTATCAAGCATAAAATAGTTGTTGTACATCATCATACTAGGCTAGAATTTTTAACCATGGCCACCAGCAGAATACTATCAAATCATCTAAAACACAATGCCAGTAGAGAAGACCAAGTTGTCCAGTATATCACAAAGTAATCCCACCGCAATATCTCTAAATAATTGGATCATCAAGCTCTGTATCAATCAAAGTGATGATCAGTCAGAGCTTGAAAATATTCTCCCAAGCCCAAATATGCAGCAGTGTCACTCTAGTGTTGATTGCACAACCATCGTAGTATGAAAAATCATGTAAATAATGGTATAGTGAGGCCAAAATCATTGGTCCTTAGGAAAAAAAGGTCGTTTGACAAAACATCCTCTCCCATGCCAAGCCCCATCCTAGACTGAAGAATCTACCTTGTTGATCTCAAGCCACTAACCTGGATATAATAGTAGAAATGATCAACCTAAAAAGTGGCAGCCGACCTTTGTAGAACTCCAAGTCAATCTGGGACTCAATCAATATAAGTTCCTTTGTCTCCATGACATCGTGACATGCATCAATTCTGCTATCTATATCATAGATCACATGATCACCATGTATTGGCAACCACAGGATCCACCATACGTCCTCCAATGTCATAGTCTCTTTGCTAGTCGTAAGGTAAAAACATGAGGTCTTGTTGTGCCATCTCTCACATAATGCATTCATCATTGCTAAATGATTCTGAAAAGCAAGTGCATAAGCTTATGTACTAGAGACTGACCCCCCCAAAGTGCTCTTGTAATAACTCAGATAAATCATCCAATTCACTCAAAATTGAGGGTTGATTCTCATACAACACAAGCTAGATCACCTCCTACACCCATGAAGTGCACGACATCAAAATTCATAAAAAATATCTAACCCCGTTTGGAGTTTTTGACCTATTGTGCAGTTTTGGCACACATGCCCCATTGAAAGCAGGGACCCTCATTGTTACTTTTGGTGTCTTGGCCTTTCTATTTTGGAGTTTTTCTTTCTTGGGAATGTGCTTTTATGTTCATCTTGCTGGTTGGAATAGTCCATTTATGATTTATATTGAAAACCTTAAGTTCTAGGCTCATTCCGAGTTTTTCAATGTTTTCGGGAAAATCCACCTTGGGCAGACTTTCCCGGTTTCCTTTCAGAGCCTGGTAACATCTGGTTTTTGTTGGAGTCCGAGTATTTTGGTCATCGATGGAAATCCTTCATGTCCGTATTTTTCTAAAGTCTGTTGCTTTGTCGGATTCTCGGATTTGGTTTAGGTTGTCTTGTCGATCGCATTAATGGGAGATTGCACGACTTCTTAGGCGATGTTATATTGGTTTATGGGAAATGATTTGCCATTTGAGTTCTGTTGTTTTCTTTCCATTTGAGTCAGGAGTGCTTGAACCTAAGGTGTGTTCATGGATTGTGCGTTTGGGAGTGAATACGAGTGTTGCATTTGGATTTCCTAGAAACCATCTGCATTTTCCTCATGCTTTAGAGTTTCTTAATGGTTTATTGATTTTGATTCCTCTATTCTCATGGTATGTGAATGCTCTCTCTCTTTTTTTTTGCTTTGATGTATGCATTTTCATGTTATTCATTACTACGTCCTTGTTTATTGAGTGCATGCTTCCTAGACGTTTCGCGGGTTCATGTCTTGCCAGTTTGGCGTTTTGCATTTCTAAGCTGGGGAATTTCCCATTCTGTTCGAGTGCCATTCCAGGGTGTTGTTTTGATCTTTCCTTTCAATGTTATTTTGGGTAGCTTTCTTTCATTTTCCATGATCTTTCTATCCTTTTAGGCAAGCAAGTTGTGCCTGAGTTGTTCAGTGCATTCATGGCGGAAGGTTTAGGGTTTTTGACCTAGGGCATAGCCAATCCCTCTAAATTTACTGAGGTGAGTTTTGAATTCAAGGTTGATCCATTGGAGGTTTAGGTCAATTCATTGTCAAGCTCTTGGTTCTTAAATTTGTGATCATTCGATCTATTCTGGTGAGGATGAGAGAAACGTACAGGTGTTCGGGTTTTCAGTGTCTTCATGGAATTCCTCATCTACCAGATTTCAAGGAGTTTTCCCATTTCCTCTTTTTTCTTTGCATTGTGCTTTAATCCATATTTTTACCTGTCTTGCGGATTTCCGCTACCCCTGGATTTTTTCGGTGTCCGTTGCTTGGTTTTTCTCCCAAAAATTTTCTTTACTGGCAACGTTGTATTTATTTCGCTAGAATCCATGCCTTCAGGATTTTCCTGAATGTTCTACACCTCCTCCATTTTCGAGGATTTCCGTCTAAGGTGGATATTTCTGAGGTTTTGCGAGAATGAAGAATTTGATGGTTATATAAGAATCTACTTGATGATGATGCATTTAAATTATCAAATGAACTTATGTTAAGTTGTATCAAATCATTCCTAGGTTAAATTGATTGATTAAACTAATTATATGGATGTTTGTATGCTTGTTTCATTGGATTTCGCCTGGTCCGGATTTCCCTGGAATTCCTCTCCAGTCTAGATTCTACGTGGGAGGCTAAGTCTCAAACTTTGTAATAGTTGATTTGATATGGATTTAGGTGAACTTTTTTTTTACCTTGGATCTTATTTTGTTGTCTTTACTTGTTTGGAGGTAGGATTAGGACAAACTATTGCTAGGCATGGCAAGGGAAAGGCAATGGATCCAAGTGCTGAACGTTCTACTATCTTCGAGGTAGAGAGAGTGAAGATGGATATAAAGAGTAGGATCCCTAAGAGTAGGGTGACTTCCATTTGGTCAGGGATCACTGATACCAATGTGGGAATGTGGGACTACAAAGAGTTTAAGGTAGGGATGGCAGCACAGAATCCCCCTTTGTTGGCCAGAAGAACATTGGAGTTTGGGTTAACACATGTGGCTAGATTTCCTTCTACGATCCAATGTTATGAGTTAGTACTTGAGTGTGTTAGGAATTATGACATGGGAACACAAAGAATAATTGGTCCTCAGGGAAGGATTGTGGAAAACTTCAACCCTGTGTCCATTGTTCAGACCTTTGATATGCCTGATCGATCACATGTGGTGGCTTTTGATATGGATTCAGCCAAGAAGTATTATGAAGAGAATGTTGTTAAATCTCAGTAGGTTATCAACTCTTGGTTGGAGAATCCCAAGTCTCATTTCTCCAATCTTCCCAAGTAGCTAGTTAGACTCAAATTCAGGAGAGAGTACTATGATGCTATCACACTTCTCAGCAGGCTGGCTAGATAGGGAACTGAAGAGAAAACTGGTTATAGTGGAGGACACTCCTCCCAATTGGGATGACCTAATGGCTAACATTGGGAAAGGAAAGACAAATAAGAAAGCTAGGGTCATTTCCAGGATCGAAAGAGATGGATCAAATAATAGGCTGGCCCATATTGCTACTCCTGCTCCTGATAAAGATAGAGTTGGGGTAACTGCAAAGGACTACGATATGTAGACCATTGATTTGGGATATGCCTCCATGGAGAAAGAAATTGAGTAGTATGAAGGAAACAATGTTATAATCATTGGAAGATTGAGGAAGGAGGTGCAAACAAAACATGAGTTGGAGAAGGAAAATGAGAGACTAAGGAGGTACTTGTAGGAGTTGATGAAACCCTTGCAGTCCATCAACTCTTCCTCCTTTTCTGTAGGTTTCTTACCTTGGGAAACAATCTCAGAGCTTGAAAAGATGAAGGGCACTACACATGCCATAGTCGGTAGGTTGCAGGGAGTACAGACCAAAGGAGATGGTTCCATCAAGGACATGTTGTCAACTACAGGGGATGCAATGAGGTCAATTGATTGGCTAAAGACTATGTTGGCCCAGGATAAGGAGGACATAGATCTCCTACTGCAGAAAATAAAGACCATTATGGAACACTCTGAGGATCAACTAGTAAAGAGTGGAATTCTTCCTTTCTCAAGGGTTGCAGAGCCTTGGTAATGGTTTTAGATTTTAAAGATGAGGCAAAGGGCCTTGAAGAAGATACACAAATAGGGGAAGCAGATTGAGGACACTTTGATAGGAATTGATGATAGGTGTATCTCTTTCTTTGAAATCATGACAGGGAGAAAGAAGCTTTATCCAAAACATCTTAGTTTGGAAAAACTAAGGAGGTGGTGGTGAGATGTCTACTCTCCAATTAATGAAGGTTCAGTTACTAAACATCAGCTAGATGATGCTGCAACCTACATTTCATTTATTGACATGTATCAAATGAATAGGGCTGATTGGAATGGTATAGTAGAGTAGGAAAGAGAGGAAATCAAGTCTCTTGAGAGGAAGATTAGGGTTTTTCTTGTGCCACCTATTGCCAAATTGGACAGGGTATTATTGGTAGTGCATGGTTAAATGGAGCGTTCCAAGGACAAGGATGGGAAGTAGTTATATAGGGCTACATCAAAGTTTGTGCTTCCCATTATTTAGTTGCATTCGATCGAGTTTTTGAGACCCCAGGCCGACTTGGATGAAATTGGTGCAAATTGCACATTTCATGTTTTTTTTTAGTATCTTTTGGGGCTGACCTATTGTGTGGCATTTATTATTGTAAACCCTATTTGGGCCGACCTATCTTGGGGGGTTCTCTATAAATCGAGCATGATGCCTCATTTTTAAGATGATAGAGTAGAATATAGAAGAATAGAATATTGGAAAGTTAGAAGATTTCACATTTGAGCAAATTGTAATTAGGGTTTATTTTCAAGAAAATGTTGTAACAGAAGATTGGAACTGTTTCCATTTTGGGTGATTTAATATAAGAAAGGATATTCTGACTTGGTATCTTTCTTGTGTTGAGTTTTCTCTGGCATGGTTCTTTTTGTTCTATCTTTAAAATTGCTTAAGTTTATTGTTAGATGGTTTGGTGATGTTTAGGGTTTTATGCTTGAAGTGTTTGCAACGATCTCTAGTCCATACTTTTTGTAGTTAGTTGATTGCTAGCTGCTTTGCAAAGTTAGCCTAGACTTAAAATTGTGCTTAGTTCAATTATGAATGTTTGTTCATCTCAATTGCAATAGGGTTGTCTTGAATGAATATGCATGATTTGAAAATCTTTAACACCTTAGAAGATTGCACGATTCCTATAAGATTGCAGATTTATCTAGGTTGAATAGAAAGTAGTTTATGAGGGATCGGTCCATTTTGAGCATCTTGTCTTTTGCATTGTCAATCTTAGGGTTAGAATTAGTCTTAGAATTATCTCTAAAACCTTTATCTTTTTTTATTTATTTATTATGTCGGTTAAATTTAGGGTTTGAAGTATCAACTTATTGCTAGATCTGATAAATTTGAATCTAGTATTTGCTTGTAGTAAGGTCCCTTTATGATTACCAACATTTTCACATTATCTATGAGTTGTTTTGTTTGCATTGTCAAGACCTGAAATTAGAGACCTTGGGGTTATCTCTTTTTCCATAGAGATTTACCTTTCAAGAGAGATAGGATATCATATTCTGTCTGAGTTGTTGTTGTGCAAAAAACACCATCAACAGATTGGCACTAGAAGGAGGGCCTTGGATAAGCAAGCTACATCATTTTCTAAATGCCATTTCTCTTGAGAGGCTCAGAAGAACCAGATCTACTCCAAGAGAAGAGGAATTTCAAGAATTGTAGGCCCCTACTAGGTCAAGAAGGACCAAAATATGGGAAGAATCATCATCCGCTCAACCACTTCCATCAACTCCACCATCCTCATCCTCATTTTATTTTGAAGGAAATCCTATTCTATAGCCACAACCAACCATAAATCAGCCATTACCGTCCCCACCTCCACCAATGGCTTTCCTTTCTAATAACCCATCTCCATTGATTTTCAATAATTACAATGTCATGCCCAAGAACCCTGAGCATTTTTGCTCTAAGTTCCATACTCATGATCCCAATAGGATAGTAGAAGAGCATATCTCGATTTTCCAGACCTGTCTGAGGGATAGGGGAATTAACCATGAAGATGTTGCATTTAGGATTTTCCCTTATTCCCTTGGGGAAGAGGCCTTTTATTGGTATAACCACTTACTTGCTGCTTCCATCCATAATTGGGCAGAATTGGAGACTACATTTCTGCAAAATTTTAAGCTTCCTATTAGTGCTAATGAGTTATACATGCAGTTTACCAGAGTTAAGAGGGAGATTAATGAGCCTATAGGATGATTCAACAATAGATTCCACCGAGCATACACCAGACTCCAAGCACCTTATGCTGGAAACAAAGACACTGCCTTGGAGGTTTACTTTGAAGCCCTGGACGACCTTACAACCACCTTCCTTAAGTGGAGGACTAATCCCCCAACTACTTTTCTCATTGCATATGTAGAAGTTGTTAAGGTCAGCATGGATTTGAGGCAACATTTATCAGGACCTCTGCCATCCTTAGGACCTGTTGCTCACCCTAGACAAGTCCAAGCTCTCAACCAGGCTTTGACTAATCATACTCCCATAATGAATCCAATACCCTCATTACCTTTGGTCCATCATCCAGGTCCTCCAATAAATTAGGCTCAGCCTATGACCTCTTATCCTAAGAAAAGGGCCAATCAACCCCTTCATCCACAGCAACAGGTTGGTTTTCCCACATACTTGTAGAATTCAAAAATTTTGAATCAGGCTGTTGGTTCTGGAGGAGTACCTAGATACCCTCCTGGTAATACAAATTCAACACAACCTAATGATCTAGATAAGGAGCGACTAAATGAGTTGTCTACGCAGGTGAAGAAACTGAATATGGAGATGAATTATTTGAGAAATCAGAATATTCAACTTCAAGCTGCTCAGAAGAACATGCAATCTAATTATAACAGAGAGAACATGAAATTTGATAGAGGACAGTATTTTGATAGAAATAAAAATTATAATAGAGGATAGGGCTCTGATAAAAAATTTGATAGAAATCAACAAGGCAGACATGGATTCGATAGAAGGCAACCACCTAGGTAGAATAATACTTGTCAAAGGGAAACAATGTTGAAGTTTCAAAGGACAGACAGGCTGGTGGCTACAAGGAAACCCATGTTGATATGAATGTGGAGCAATCAAGCGAGTATGTGACTGAAGAATTCAAGAAAAGTAAATGTAAGTCTTTCTGCTTTTGAGTTATTAAGAGTCCCTGCTATTAGAAATGCAGTCTTGGGATCATTCAATTCAAACATAGTACCACAAGGAGTAACTTCCAATGAAATTGTTGCTAGATCTTCTAGTTCACAGGCATCTAGAAGTCAGGTCCCACCTGCAGACAACGATAGAGATAAAGATAAGGGTCAAGTTGCACAAGCTGATACCCAGTTGAGTTTGTTTCAAGGCAAGATGCAAACCCCTCCTTTCCTAATTTATGTTTGTATCTTTGGGAAGAATCTACATAATTGTCTCTTGGATTCAAGGGCATCTACAAATGTTATGCCTTTTGCAGTTTGTAAAGAATTGGGTACTACCCCTATAGCCTCTCAAAAGAAGGTCACTCAATTGGACAAGATAGAGGTAAGTGTAGTAGAAGAATTAAACATGATCCCCACGTAATTTGCATCAGATCCTAGGGTGCAACAGGTGATTAAAATTTAGGTTGTTGATATTCCTGATACTTATGGTTTGATTTTGGGTCAGGATTTCACCAAGGCATTGAATGGATATACATCTACAGACCATTCTCACATGTGGCTACCATGGAAAGGAGTTCCAAATCAGATCAGAATTGAAAGAGAAACCAGAATGAAGTATGTGATCACTGAATACTAGAATATTTCAAATGAGGTATTGGTATCAGAGGTCAGCATGGGGAATTATGTGTTGGCTACATTGGCTTCAGAGAATGAAGAGTTCTTTATGTTGCAGGGCCCTTTAGGTGAATTCGTATCAGAGATCCATAGTTCTCGAACATTGACTGAACAAGTAGATGAAATGGATGACCAAGAGGACAGGAAACTTATTCTGCTGGATAACTTTCAGGAATTCATCCAAAGGTGTGTGGAGAATCAAATCCAGCTGGGAGGAATTATAAATTTTGAAGAATTATTACTCCCCAATTGGGGTAGAGTCCATGATGCTCCTCACTCTGAGTTGGAGTGTGACTTATGTCAGACTATTATGGAACAAATACAAAAATGCATTAACCCAGTCCTAACTATTAAACTTAATATACATAAGGAGTTAGATAATGATAAGGGTGAAATCCCAATGCTTCCTGAAAAGCCCCCTATTTGCAGTAAAATGAAAGATGAATTTAAAAAACCAGAGCCTGATGGCTATGGGACATTGAGATTCAATGGATCCAAATCTAAGTAGGGTGCTGGAGTGGGATTTGAGTTGATCAGTCCTAAAGGTAAGAATTATTTTTCTCCTCATAGACTCCAATTTCAATGTACTAATAATGTTGTTGAATATGAATCTTTGATCCATGGGTTGTTAATGGCATCAAGGAATAAAGTGAAGATATTACAAGTTTTTGGAGACTTTGAACTAGTTGTCAAATAGGTAAGGAAACAAAAATCATGCCATGACCGAAGGATGACTAGTTATAGGCATAGAGTGTGGGATCTCATTGAGGGATTCAATGCTTTCAATATCCAGTTGATCCCTCGAAGTAGGAATAAAGTTGCAGACTCTCTGGCACAGGCTACTAGTACATTACAACCTTTATCACTTTCAAGATTGAAGAAGTTTATAGTTGAACTCACTCCAGTACCTTCAGTACTTGACAACGTTACTAATTTCTAGGTATTTGAAGATGATAAGCATATTTTGGATTTTATTAAAAATTGTGATGTGTTTTCTTCTCAAGTCATTGATGAGATAGAGCCTCAAGAGGCAGAAATGGACTTGGGAGGAATCATCAACCTGAAGACCAACACTATCCCAAGAGGTATGGTGCAACTTGAATGAATTTTTGATTTGGATAAGATAAGAGATCAGGAAAAACAAGCAAAAAGAGAGTCTCTCAGCAGCCAATGTGAAACATATAATATGGGGACACCAGACAACATGAAGAATGTTTTTATTGGTAAGGTATGTACTCTAGAGGAAATAAAATGAATTATTGATGCCTTGCACATGTATCATGATGTGATAGCCTGGATTTATGAAGATTTAAAGACATATGATACCTCAATCATTACACACACCATTCCCTTGAAGTCAAATGTCAAACCATTCAGATAGAGACAAAGACCAATCAATGCTATGTTAGAACCCATAATTTAGAAGGAAGTGCAGAAGCTACTTTCAGCATGAATTATATTTTTGGTGAGGCATTCAACTTGGGCTACGAATCTGGTTCCAGTAAGAAAAAATAATGGAGAAATAAGACTGTGTGTGGACTAAAGGAATTTGAATAGAGCATTAGAAAAGGATACCTATCCAGTTCCTTCACTGGATGAACTGCTTCAGATTGTCAATGGATCTAAGATAATGTCCTTTTTGGATGGGTATTCTGGATACAACCAAGTTATGGTGCAATATGAGGATAGGCACAAAACTGCCTTCAATACAAAATGGGGAACTTTTGCTTATAGGCGGATGCCCTTTGGGTTGATCAATGTTAGAGCTACATTCCAGAGAGCTATGGATATTTATTTTAAGGACATAATTGGTAAGTGCATCATTATTTATATGGATGACTTGATATTTTCTTCCAAGAAATGAGGTGATCACATAGCAGATTAATGTAAAGTATTCCAAAGGTGTAGAGAGTTTGGCATTTCACTTAATCCAAAGAAGTGCATTTTTGGAGTGACAGAAGGAAAATTACTAGGACATATTATCTCAGAACAGGGTATTTCTATTGATCCTGAATGAATATAGGCTATCTTGAAGATTCAGCCTCTTGCAAGTAAGAAAGAAATGAAGTCATTCTTTGGGAAGATTAACTTTGTTAGAAAATTTATCACTGGATTTGCAGAGATAGTGAAGCCACTAAATGCTATGTTGAAACAAGAGGCGAAAGTAGAGTGGAATGTAGAAGCTAAGGAGGTCTTTATAGATAAGAAAGCTATTGTTGAGGCTACAGTGTTGGTGAGTTTAGATTATGCTAAGCCTTTTTACATATATTCATTCGCTTCTGATCACTCTTGTGCTAGAATGTTGACCCAAAAGTCTGATCAAGGCGATGAGCATCCTATAGCCTTCATAAGTACTCCTTTAAAGGATGAAAAATTAAGATATCATAATGTTGAAAAGCAGGCCTATGCTTTGGTTAGACCAGTGAAAAATTTCAGACACTATATTCTGAGGAATAAGGTTTTCACCATAGTAGTTGATCCTGCAGTAAAGTTGTTAATGTAGAATGAGTTAGGTGAACGAAGAGCCAAACGGGTGACTATGTTACAAGAGTATGATATAGACATTCAACCCATGAAATTAGTGAGAGGACAGGGACTAACAAAGATAATGGCCGAGATAGGTCCTAATCTCACAGCTTAGCATTATTATCTTCAGGAGGTATCTCCAGGAGATTGGTATGATGAAATCATTAATTATTTACTGAATCAGCAATATCTTGATCACCTTAGTGCAGTTCAGAGGTGAGCCTTGCACCTAAAGAGTGGAATTTTTATGATGAAAGGAGCTATCTTGTATAAGAAAAATTATGAGGGTGTATACTTGAGATGTTTGGGGAAGGAAGAACCTATCAGAGTGATGATTGAATTCCATGAAAGATATGGCATAGGCCATGGTTCTGCATCATCCAATACGAATCAGATCCTAAGGGCAGGATATTATTGGCCTACTTTGTTCAAGGATGTGCACCACCATGTGAGGACTTGTCATGTATTTCAAACTGTAGCAAGTAAGGAAAAACACACAACCCCTCCACTTCAACCAGTCATAGAGGTAAAACCATTTGCCCAGTAGGGAATGGACTTCATAGGTCCAATTAATCCTCCATCTTCTGCAGGCCACGGGTATATTCTCACCATAACTAATTATTTTACTAGATGGACTAAAGCTCTTTCCTATAAACAATGTACTTTAGATGTGGTAATCAATTTTATTGAGTTAGGTATTATTAATTGTTTTGGTTGTCCATTGTCTTTAGTTTGTGATAATGGTCTTGCATTTGCATCACTGAAACTTTCTAATTGGGATTTTGATCATGGAATTGTCATTAAATTTGCATCCAATTACTACCCTCAGGGTAATGGTTTAGCTGAGTCTTCCAATAAGAATCTCTTAACAGTCATCTATAAGTTGCTAGAACAAAATCCTAAGGATTGGCACACCCAACTTTGATTTTCTGTCTGGGTAGACCGTACTAGACATAAGGCATCTATAGGAACCTCTCCTTATCACCTAGTGTATGGTTTGGAACCTGTGTTTCCCATCCAATTGAAGATCCCTACCCTGTAGTTCATTAATGAATACTACAATGAGGAAGATAAACGTGAGGCCCATTTGGCTGAGTTGTTACACCTTGAAGAGAAAAGAGATGAAACCCTAGAAATTTTGCTAAACATCAGGGCATAGTGAAAAGATGGTTTGATAGGAGAGAAAAGGTGAAAGCCTTTAGAATCTCTAACTTAGTTCTCTATTGGGATAAGGCCCATGACCGTAAGGGATAGCATGGTAAATTTGATAAACTCTAGCTTGGTCCTTACCAGATTTTAGAAATTTTGGGGGATAATGCTTTTCGCTTGAATCCCTCATTGGTGAGGATATCCCGCTACCTGTCAATGGGAAGTATTTGAAGAATTAGTTCCAATCTTGAGTTGTTTGCAGCTCATCCTTGTGCATAATTAGAGTAGGTTTGCTTTATGCTTTTCTTGGCTTGTTTGCTCTGGTTAGTGTAGGTTTTCTTCGGTTCGTTTTGCTTTTCGTTTTTTGTTTTGGTTTCTTGCTTTCTTGGGGCTGTTGCATCTATATAACGGGCTATTCGCCTGGGATTGTTCTAGAAGTTTCTCTCACAAACTATAATCAGTTTTTCGGATTCAAGTGGTGGATTTTATTTATCTAATGTCCCTTGTACTTAGAATTAGAGTCACTTGGTTTGGACAAAATTTGGAATATATTTGGGTCTTGCACTTTCACACTAAAATTAAAGATTCTGGAATTGCATACGGTTCCTGTGTAATTTGGCATGGTGAAAAATATTATATTATGCTTTAGTGCCATTGTGTTCCTCATCCCTAAGTGTAAGTTTCATTACTTATGAGGTGGAAGACAATTTTTTATGAAAAATGTTTAAAAGAGAAAAGAGAAAAGAAAATATTGAAAATCAAAATAACCTTCACCTTATTAGGGGTATCTTAGTATCTCTACCAGGGATATGAACATCTGGTTGGTAGTAGATCTATTCTTTGAAGGGTCACATCGATAACCTCATCAGGGCTATGGACGCCTGACTGGCAGCGAGGCTCTATCTAGGTTGCTTTTGGAGTTAGAACTTTTATGTAGCCCGGTCAAATTTTCTTTGGTTCTCGTTTCACCTAAGGAATAGGAAATGAATGCAAACACACACACGTGGACCCTGGTATAGGAAAAATTCTTCTCGCTTGTGGTTTTTGAAACTTTGTTGATAGGTGTCCTGATGTAAGGATTGAAACTAGAGATTTTGGGTTCTTGATTCTAGTTTGTTCTTAAATTTCTCTGGAGCATTTCCCTAGCAGAGTCGCCATTTGTTGTACAGTTTTGGCACACACGCCCCACTGAAAGTAGGGAGCCTCATTTTCACTTTTGGTGTCTTGGCCTTTCTATTTTGGAGTTTTTCTTGCTTGGGCATGTGATTTGATGTTCATCTTTCCAATTGGAATAGTCCATTTATGATTTATATTGAAAACCTTAAGTTCTGGGCTCATTCTGGGTTTTTCATTATTTTTCGGGAAAATCCACCTTGGGCGGACTTTCTTGGTTTCCTTTCAGAGCCTGGTAACAATTGATTTTTGTTGGAGTCTAGGTATTTTAGTCATCTGTAGAAATCCATCATGTCCGGATTTTATCGAATTCTGTTGCTTTGTCGGATTCTCGGATTTGGTTTAGGTTGTCTTGTCAATCACATTAATGGGAAATTGCATGACTTCTTAGGTGGTGTTATATTGCTTTATTGGAAATAATTTTCCATTTGAGTCTAGAGTGTTTGAGCCTGAGGTGTGTTCGTGGATTGTGCGTTTGGGAGTGAATTTGAGTGTTGCATTTCGATTTCTTGGGCACCATTTGCATTCTTCTCGTGCTTTAGAGTTTCTTGTTGGTTTATTGATTTTTACTCCTCTATTCTCATGGTATGTGAATTCTCTCTCTCTCTCTTTTATTTCTTTGATGTATGCATTTTCATTTTATTCATTTTTACGTCCTTGTTTATTAAGTGTGTGCTTCCTAGGTGTTTCGAAGGTTCATGTCTTGCTATTTTGGCATTTTTTGTTTCTAAGCTGGGGAATTTCCCATTTTGTTTGGGTGTTGTTTTGAGCTTGCCTTTCAATGTTATCTCGGGTAGCTTGCTTTCATTTTCCATGAACTTTCTATCCTTGCAGGCAAGCAAGTTGTGCCCGAGCTATTATGTGCACTCATGGCGGAAGGTTTAGGGTTTTCGACCTAGGGCATAGCCAATCCCTCTCAATTTACTGAGAGGAAAGTTTTGAATTCAAGGTTGATCCATTGGAGGTTTAGATCGAGTCATTGTCGAGCTCCAAGTTCTTAAATGCGTGATCATTCAATCTATTTGGGTGAGGATGAGAGAAACGTAGGTTTTTGGGTTTTCAGTGTCTTCGCGGAATTCCTCATCTGCCGGATTTCCATGAGTTTTCCTGTTTCCTCTTTGTTCTTCGCAATGTGCTTTAATCCAGATTTTTAACTGTCTCACGGATTTTTGTTGCCTCCGGATTTTCCCAGTGTTCGTTGCTTGGTCGTTCTCCTAAAATTGTGCTTTAGTGGCAACGTTGTATTTATTTCACTAGAATCCACGCCCTCCGGATTTTCTCGAATGTTTTGCACCTCCTCCATTTTCCTAGATTGTTGAAACTATTTCCATTTTCGGGGATTTCCATCTAAGGTGGATTTTTCTGAGGTTTTATGGGAATGAAGAATTTGATGGTTATATAAGAATTTTCTTAATGATGATGCATTTAAATGATCGAATGAACTTAAGATAAGTTGTATCAAATCATTCCTGGGTTAAATTGAATGATTAAAATTATTATATGGATGTTTGTATGCTTGTTTCGCTGGATTCCGCTTGGTTCGGATTTCCTCGGAATTCCTCTCCAATCTGGATTCCGCGAGGGAGGCTAAGTCCCAAACTTTGGAATAGTTTATTTGATATGGATTTAGTTGAACTTTTTGTTTATCTTGGATCTTATTTTGTTGTCTTTACTTGTTTGCAAGAAGGATTAGGACAAACTGTTGTTCGGCATGGCAAGGGAAAGGCAATGGATCCAAGTGCTGAAGGTTCTGCTATCTCCGAGGCAGAGAGAGTGAATATGGATAGAAAGAGTAGGATCCCTGAGAGTAGGTTGACTTCCATTTGGTCAGGGATCACTGATACCAATGTGGGAATGTGGGACTACGAGGAGTTTAAGGTAGGGATGGCAGCGCAGAATCCCCCTTTGTTGGCCAGAAGAACATTGGAGTTTGGGTTAGCACATGTGGTTGGATTTCCTTCTACGGTCCAGTGTTATGAGTTAGTACTTGAGTGTGCCAGGAATTATGACAGGGGAACACAAAGAATAATTGGTCCTTAGGGAAGGATTGTGGCAAACTTCGACCCTGTGTCCATTGCGTAGACATTTGATATGCCTGATCGGTCACATGTGGTGGCTTTTGATATGGATTCAGCTAAGAAGTATTATGAAGATAATGTTGTTAAATCTCAGCAGGTTATCAACTCTTGGTTGGAGAATCCTATCTCATTTCTCCAAGCTGCCCAAGCAGCTAGTCAGACTCAAATTCAGGAGAGAGTACTATGATGCTATCACACTCCTCAGTAGGCTGGCTGGATAGGGAACTAAAGAGAAAACTAGTTATAGTGGAGGAAACTCCTCCCAATTGGGATGACCTAATGGCTAACATTAGGAAAGGAAAGACAAAGAGGAAAGCTAGGGTCATTTCTAGGATTAAAAGAGATGGATCAAATAATAGGGTGGCCCATATTGCTACTCCTGCTCCTGATAAAGATAGAGATGGGGTGACTGCAAAGGACTATCATGTGGAGACGATTGATTTGGGACATGCCTCCATGGAACAAGACATTGAGGAGTATGAAGGCTCCAGTGTTGTAATCGTTGGCAGATTGAGGAAGGAGGTGTAAACTAAACATGAGTTGGAGAAGGAAAATGAGAGACTAAGGAGGTACTTGTAGGAGTTGATGAAACCCTTGTAGTCCATATCTCTTCCTCCTCTGTTGCAGGTTTCTTGCCTCAATAAACAATCTCAGAGCTTGAAAAGATGAAGGGCACTACACATGCCATAGTTAGTTGGTTGCAAGGAGTACAGACCAAAGGAGATGGTTCCATCAAGGACATCTTGTCAATTGCAGGGGATGCAATGAGGTCAATTGATTGGCTAAAGACTGTGTTAGCCCAAGATAAGGAGGACATAGATCTTCTACTACAGAAAACAAAGACCATCATGGGACACACTGAGGATCAACTGATAAAGAGTGGAATTCTTCCTTTCTCAAGGATTGTAGAGCCTTGGGAATGGTTTGAGATTTTACAGATGAGGCAAAGGGCCTTGAAGAAGATACACAAATAGGGGAAGCAGATTGAGGACACTTTGACTGGCATTTATGATAGGTGTATCTCTTTCTTTGAAATCATGCCAAGGAAAAAGAAGTTTGCTCCAAAACATCTCAATTTGGAACAGCTAAGGAGGTGGTGGCGAGATGTCTACTCTCCAATTAATGAAGGTCCAGTTACTAAACATCAGCTAGATGATGCTACAACCTACATTGTAGTTATTGATAGGTATTAAATGAATAGGGCTGATTGGGATGGTATAGTAAAGCAAGCAAAGGAGGACATCAAGTCTCTTGAGAGGAAGATTAGGGTTTTTCCTGTGCCACCTATTGCCAAATTGGACAAGGTATTATTGGCAGTGCATGTTGAAATGAAGTGTGCCAAGGACAAGGATGGGAAGTAGTTATATAGGGCTACATCAAATTTTGTGCTTCCCATTCTTCACATGCATTGGATCGAGTTGTTGAGACCCCAGGCCGACTTGGATGAAATTGGTGCAAATTGCATATTTCATGTTGTTGTCGAATATCTTTTGGGGCCGACCTATTGTGTGGCATTTATTATTGTAAACCCTATTTGGGATGAGCCATCTTTGTGGGGTTCTCTATAAATTGAGCATGATGCCTCATTTGTAAGATGATAGAGTAGCATATAGAAGAATAGAATAGTGTAAAGTTAGCAGATTTCATATTTGAGCGTATTGTAATTAGGGTTTATTTTCAAGCAAATGTTGTAACAGAAGACTCGAATTATTGCCATTTTGGGTGATTTAATATAAGAAAGGATATTGTGACTTGGTATCTTTCTTGTGTTGAGTTTTATCTAGCATGGTTCTTGTTATTCTATCTTTAAAATTTCTTAAGTTTATTGTTAGATGGTTTGGTGATGTTTAGGGTTTTATGCTTGAAGTGTTTGCAGTGATCTCTAGTCCATAATTTTTGCAGTTAGCTGATTGTTAGCTACTTTGCAAAGTTAGACTGGACTTAAAATTATGCTTAGTTCAATTATGAATGTTTGTTCATCTCAATTGCAATAGGGTTGTCTTGAATGAATATGCATGATTTGAAAATCTTTAACACCTTAGAAGATTGCAATATTCTTGTAAGATTGCAGATTTATCTGGGTTGAACAGAAAGTAGTTTATGAGGTATCAGTCCATTTTGAGCATCTTATCTTTTGCATTGTCAATCTTAGTGTTAGAATTAGTCTTAGAATTATCTCTGAAACCTTTATCTTTTATTCTTTCTTTATTATCTGGGTTAAATTTAGGGTTTGAAGTATCAACTTATTGCTAGATCTGATAAATTCGAGTCCAGTATTTGCTTGTAGTAAGGTCCCTTTGTAATTACCATCATTTTCACATTATCTCTGAGTTGTTTTGTTTGCATTGTCAAGACCTGACATTAGAGACCTTGGGGTTATCTCTTTTCCCATAGAGATTTACCTTTCGAGAGAGATAGGATATCATATGTTGTCTGAGTTGTTGTTGTGCACAAAAAACCATCAACATGACCCTAGACCAACGAATGCGTCGCTATTTACAATAGCATCACTATATGCAAAACTCCAAATAGCGACACTGGACTCTTTGAAAATATTAAATGGACCATGGTGTTGCCATTTACATAAGTGTCACCCTTTGTAATTTTGACACCGAAAAAACCTAACTCCAAATTGAGCAAAGCGTCGCTCTTGACAATAGCGTCACTATTTTAAAATTTAAACCTTAAACCCAAATTGTGAAATGCATCACCATTTGCACTAGCAATGTTGTTTGAATTTTCAACATCACCGATTCATAGTTTTCACGTCACTATATAGCAATGCTAGGGACTTTGGCTCTTTAAAGTGTAATAAATGAACTAAAAAATTAAATTTCAAAGTTGGGTTTGGATTACATACCGGTGGTCTTGCACTTGGAGGTCTCTGGTACATGCAAAATCACTTAGAAATGTGTCAGGGAAGCACTTGTTACACCATTTTGTAGAAGGGTCAGAGCTCAAAAGACTAGATTTTTCAAAGTGTGAATGTATAAATGAATGAAAAGTGACTCCTCCAAGCCTATTTAAGCATGAAAATAAGGATTTTTGCCTCAATTTAGCCATCAAACTAGGGTTTTGTTCCCCCCTCACCATTTTTTCTTGATCAAAGCTTATTTTGCATCTGTATTCTGTGATTTTGGAATTTTTTCAGCATTTATGGATCCTTCGGGCAGCTTATCATCTTTTTTCAGGAGATCACCCAAAAATCCAAATTTTCGTTTGATCTCTCAAGGGGGTAGTATACCAGCATAATTCTTCTCGCTCGACAGCAATGGGGCATCTGAAATTTTTTTAAAAAAAATTGAATTTTGATCTCGCTATTTCTATGACTTGAAATAAAGCAACAGGTAACTCGCTTCAAAGAGGGGGGAAATGTAGAAACTCAAAATATCCTAATCAATATCATGCACTTGATTTTGATTAACTAACACTGATTCTTCCTTAATCACTTCCAAACTAACCAATTAATTGAATAATCTTTATTTAATTAATTGAATTCATTAAATTTCCTCCATAAATCAGATAATGAACTTTATTATATTATTTCATCATCTCCAATCCTAATGTTCTTCCTTTAATTAAATAAACCAATATATTTAATTAAAATCCTAATGTTCTTCCTTTAATTAAATAAACTAGTATATTTAATTAAAATCATAATATTCTTCCTTTAATTAAATAAATCAATTTATTTAATTACAATCTTAAATTTCTAACATCCTCTCATTTGATTTAAATAAATCCAAACATTTAAATCAAATGTCATAAATCAACTAATTTCACCTAAGTTAATTAATCCTAAATTAATTAACTCCTAACACAAATCCCCCATTCCTCTAGCTTTTAACTCCACCCTAAGGTACGTCAACCTTGGTCAATTAACCAAGTTGCACATGTAAATCAATTTATTTGATTTACTAATTACACTATTTTCATTCAAAATGGCATATTCTTTAAATATTCCACCCACTTGAATTTTCCTTGCCAAAGGACTTTTGTTCCCTTTTTTGAGCCACCTTTGCATTGATGACTCTTTCATGTCCTCCCCTTTGAGCCACCTTGGCATTAAAAGATCTTAAACCTCCTCTTACACAAGCTACCTCTTGGCATTCATTCCTCTCACACATCCGATCTCCTCCTAGATTCATGAGAATGATGACAAGTGGCACAATTCCATTGTTCCATTTTTTAATCTCGCATTCTCCCCATTCTTCACTCTTCAGCCCTTCTTCCTTATAAATACAGGCCTTCTCTATTGAAAGAGGATCAAAATTCTCATGCAAGGTTATTATCCACAATATCATCCACGAGTTAGATTACCATAGACATATAATTCATCAATCATAGCTAGGTTATTGAAATTTTGTATCAAGAATCACACATTTCATCCAAGAGCTTATCAAGGGATTGGGAGAGGGCTTCTTTTCACATCAAAGGAGCACCAATCCCCCTATGGGATGCTATTTTGGGAATTATAATAGTGTTTTTATTGTGATTTACTTGGTATTTTGTTTTGTTTTCATTATTCATATGTTCAAAGAATCTCATAGGGAATGCTTGTTTACACTTTTTTATTGACTAATGATTATTTTTTGTTCATGTTTGAGTAGGTCTAGGTGAAGAATTCACAGTATATAATAAATAATATGAAATAATAATGATGGTTCCTTCATAAAAAGTTCTTTGATGATTAAGTTGTTTAATATTTTATTATTTTTTCTAACATGAGTTTTGATAACTCTTGGTTGAAAGATTTAGGTGTATCCTATAGCATAACTTCTCACAAGAAGTGGTTTACAACATATGCAACTTATGATTATGGGGAAGTTTTCCATAGGGACAAAATATATATAATTGTGGGCTAAGGGGAGGTAAAATTAATTGTTAGTGATTGAATTGATAAAAACTTCATAGATGTATTACATATCCATAGTTTAGCTAAAAAAAACTTTTATATGTAAAATGAATGGTTTAGGGGTATGTTATTTTCTAGAAGAGTGATTCCAAGTTATAACATATGTTTTTTGAGAGGAGCAATTAGTTTGGCACCTTATTTAGGTTAGACACATCTAATTTCTATAAACCCTATGAATGTAACTAATAAATCTGTTTATTATAAACTAAGGCACACTACAATGGGTTACATTGGTGAGAGTGTTCTCAAAGCCTTGATTAATTAAATAATTATCAATTATTTATATATTTTATATGCTAAATTTGATTTATGTGAATTTTATGTATATGGAAAATAGTATATGGTAAATAATTTAGATCTATTAGAAATAGAGCTAAAAACGTTGATAGGTTATTCATAGTGATATATTTGATCATTTTGATATTCTTTCAATTGGAAAATCTCACTAATAAGTTTCATTTATGGGTGAATTAGTTAGATATAAATGGTTTCAATTTCTAAAGAATAATCCTACAATGTTTTCTATATTTAAGGATTATAGTGAAATTGTTGTGGAATAAAGAGATAAGAAATTAAAGATCATAAGAATTGATAATTGTGATAATTTTTTTCTAGATATTTTTGTGATAGATGAAGGGATGAGGATATTGTTTACAATTTTTTTCTATATAATCTAGATCAAAAATTGAATTTTTGAAATTATGAATAGGAATTTTATGGATAAAGGCTGAATAATGTTAAAAAGTATAAAGTTTACACATTATTTCTAGATTGAAGCTATATACACTACTTGTTACCTAGTTAATAAGCCTCCTATTCTACTCTAGTTAACAAAAAAATGTGTACTTTGAATGTCCAATATCTAGAGGTCAAATGGCATTAGGCGAGAAGGATTCGAGAGGCTCTCGTTTGAATTTTGTAGGAGGTTCGGGTGAAGGAAAGGAGGATTTAGGGGATTCTGAGGATGAAGATATGGATATAAAGGCCATAGTTGATTTCCTAGAGTTGCAAATGCTACCTAAAGAATATTTTATTTGGTTGATTGCTTTTGTGCTTGTTGTCAAGGGTGGCTACTTTTGGTTCTCTTTAGCATTGAAAGTTTGGAGCTACTTGTGGTTATCGTGGGGGGTTGTGTTTCTAGGAATGGTGTTGGGGAGTTCCACCTATTCCATGTAAATAATTGTGGTTAGGATGTTGTTTGAAGATTTTTACCTCTGGGAGTACATTTTCAGAGGTCATGGGGGTAGTTGGGAGACTTGTCCTCTAGTGTTGTTTATTGGTTACATTTTTGGTAGATGGTAGTCATGAGAGATTTGATCCTAATGATTTTTGTTTTGAAAGCTCTAATTTTTGTGGTCATCTTGGCCTAGCGGTTTGGTTTCACTCATAATGCTAATGTCAGTACCACTTCAGTGGGTGATGGGAATCCTCCCATCAATAGTTTTCATGCCTTGTGTGGTGGCTTTCTAGTAAGTTGTATATTCACTACTACTAATGTTGGTATGGGTGGGAATAGTCATTCCTAGTTGTTCCTATCCTTACTATTGGTTGGAGTGTACACAAAGTCTTATTTAAGGACCCAAAAATTTTGGGGTTAGTGGAATTATTTTCTTCTAAAGTCAAGATTTAGTGCTTAGTGTTGATACCCTTATGGATTTTGAATACTTTGAAGAGAATGGGATCATATTTTTTCTTATTTCTTTGTTGGTTTATGAAGGATGCCAAGTTTTTGGCATTCTTGTTGAAAATTTCCAAGGGAGTGTTTGTTTCCCTATTATATAGTATTGAGTTGTTGGATAGGATGAGTTTGGGGATGTTTTTGAAGACCTAGAAATTATTGTGTATCAAGTTATCCCAAGGGAGGTAGTATCTTGTTTGGTTGATCCAATATGTTGTTGGTTTCTTGTTGTAGAGATGTTTAGGGCTTTCCACTATTGTTCCTTTGATTATGGATAGGATATTTTTGGGAGAAATGATTTCCCCTGTTACTATCATTTGGTCGATGGATGGGATATATTTTAAGTTTCTTTTGAAGACCTGGATGATTAAGCTACTAGAGAATTTATTTCTCTTGAATTTATTGATGCTTGGAGTGCCAAAGGATGGTGTGGTTGTCATTTTTGCCAAAGTGTGGGCTTCCACCTTGGTTCTATAGTTAGTTTCTTCTATTGACGTGAATATTTATCCTTTTGAGGTGGATCCTCTAATATAGAGGTGGATTTGGGTGTTGTGAACTTGGTGGAAAGATGTTTTTTTTTTGTTTCCTCATCTATTATTCCTTTTGAGGTGGAAGAAACTCCTATTGAGATGGATTTTGAGGTTGTTGGAAATTTCTAGTTTCAATGGACAAGGTACTCATGGAATCCTCTCCATTAGAGGGGAGCTCTCTCCTTTAGAGGTGGAGATTGAGTTGGTTGGTCAGTTGGGTTGTCAAGTGTTTCAAGGGGAATCTTTCTACATTGTATTCAGTTTTTCCTTGTAACTCTCTTATTGAGGTAGGGAGTTGGTTTGGACTTATTATTCTAAAAGGGAGCTCTTGTTTCCCTATTTTTAATGGCTTAGTGTTTTCTTTACTAATAAAATGGTATGTTGTGGTATGGTTGTTGTAGAACGTGTTATTGCCTAGCTAACTCAAGTGGTATGTTTTAGTTGTTAGGGTTCAAGGTCTCTGTAACAATATGGTTGTAGAAGGTTTAAGGTTCCCTTCAAAACTTGATCTTTGTAGCATGGGTATTCTAGAGTAACTTTTGGGTGGTTTTTGATGTTGAGCTATTGATTGTTTGTGTTTTTATCTATTTGCAGCTTTCCTTTGATAGGGTTTTGGGTCCCTTCAAAACCTTATTGTAATGGGTTTTGGGTCCCATAGAAACCTGTTTTTTCACTAACCAAAAATAAGAAACATGTAAGATATGGACAAGAAATAACCATCAATTTCATATTTTATGTTTTTTGACATTGATTCACATGTCCATGTTCCCAAGGAAAACTAGTCTAAACTTTCTTTCAAGGCTAACAATTATCTTTTCATGGGTTATGGAAAGAATATTATAGTTTATAATATTTAAAATGTTATAGAATTTATAATATTATATTCTAAGGATGTTATTTTTATAGATCTTAGGAAGATTAATAATTATAAAAAGTATTATAATCATCTTAACAAAATATTCATTTTGGTATAAAATTGATAATAAACAAATGAAAGTAAATAGATTAAACAACAATAGGATATAAAAAATGAGAAAGAAGAAGGTTAAAATTAAAGTTATAATGAGGAACATTAGGAACCTCTTGCTATAACTCTCACAAGTTCCATAAGGAAAATGCAATTTGGTTGAAAGGTATAATGCCTTATAATTAAATTTTTCCACTAAGAATGAATCTATATGAATGAGGATTTGTCTTGAAATAAACAAGAGTCCTAGCTAGAAGTCATGGAAGAAAAAATAGAGGCTTTGGATCCATTGGACACATGAAATCTAGTTGAATTACCCAAGATGAAGAAAGGCATTGGGTGTAAATGGGTATTTAGAAATAAATTCACAGTAATAATAATTTGGAGTACTATAAGGCTTGGCTATTAGAAAATGATTCCTCCAAAGTTGAGGGAGTAGGTTTTGATGAGATTTTTATCCTATGGTTAAATAAGCCTCTATTAGATTCCTTTCTCTATTATTTTTAATTTCAATTTAGAGCTAGATAAAATAGATATAAATAAAAAAAATTGCATGGGAATCTTAATGAGGAAATATTTATAAAACTTGAAATTTTATAGTGAAAATATATGTACACTTACTTTGTAGGTTAAAATTATCTTAGTTTGATTTAAATAAATAACCAAAATGGGATATCATAAATCAAATCATTTTACATTAGATCAAGACTTTATTTGAAGTGAAGCTAATCATTTTTCTATATGTTGATGCTATGTTATTTATTGGAAGTGATGAGGAAATGATTAGGGAATATAAAGATCTACTATCTAGTAAATTTGATATATATTATTTAGGGGTTGAAAAATATTTTTTTATAGAAATCTAAAGTAATTGAGTTAATAAAAAATTATTGTTAAATCATAAGAAGTATGTTACCACCATTTTTTAGTGTTTTTTAATGTAGGATAGTGAAATAATTAGTATTCTACTTCTAGTTATCACTATGATATCTCTATAGAGTGATGCCTTAACATAGACAATGTATAGATACATAAAATTTTATATGCCATTTCTATGAGAAGCCTCATGTAATTCATGGTTTGTATAAGAATTCATATTGCCTACTAGGCTTATATTATTTTGGGAATAAACAATAGACTAATTTTAAAAGGCTTTTTAGATATTTACAATAATTAAATAACCATTACTTTTTTTATGGAATTATTAATGTGGGAAGGATAGTTTATTTACAAAAATTTTTAATTTTAACCTAGTTATTGTTCTAGATTGAACGAGGTCAACAAACATCTATGTTTTTTCTATGTTTAAGGAGTATTTGGTTCGATAAGAAGAATATACCATATACTTGTCCTATATACTAAAAAAGTAGAATACATGGCTATGATAAATTATATTAAGGGGGTAATTTAATTAGAAATATTGTATTCAAATATTAGATTTTAGTAATTAGATGTGATATTTAAAGTGTCATTTGTTTGGCTAAAAAATCAATGTTTAGTATCACTCTTTTAGGAAATGGTTGAGGGTAATAGATTAATGGTATGAAAAGTGGAGACCTCAAATAATGTTGTAAATTATCTAAGATAGTGAGCATAGAGAAATTTAGTTTCTATAGAGATTTCATGGGTCATTTCTCTCAAATAACTTTACTGATTATATTTTCTATAGTATTTGATTTCAATGTAAATATTAAGTGGGTTAATGTTGGGATTAGGTTCCATTCACATTGTAAATCCTAGAATATTTACAATAGTTTTATTTAATTTTATTGGTAAGTGTAGCATCAAAATTTTCACCCTTGACAATTTCACACTAGGTTTAGCTCCACCCTATGTGATTGGACTTAACTATGCTCTTAAATTGATCATTTTATGGTTATCTTTGAAATATCAAAAAGAAATTGGGAATAATTATTTAATTATTTACCAATACCAAAATACCCAAAATAAGTCTGGACTAGGGCACCACCACCCTTGTCTAGCCTATTTTGGCCCTAATTTAAATATGTTATTGTCAAAATTTTAACATTCACAAATTTGAATTCACTTGTCAAATTTTGATAATTAATTTTGTGAGAAAATGAATTTAATTTTATATAAATACTTGAGTCTTTTCCACCATTTGAAATCATATGCAATCTAATGAAATCCTAGCAATTTGAAATTACAAAATTGAGCATCCTAACTACAAAATAGTTAAGAGAAGAATAAGAAGAATTTACAACATTTAACATCAATCAAGATTCATGTTTGCAATGCATAAAGTCTTCATGTGATTTTGATCATGCTATATGCTTATTTATCTTGTGAGTACTAACACTTGCAAGAATTTTAATCAATAAATTAATTCTCCTTGTATGTGATGAGTACAATGACTTCAATCCATCAAGGAAAGTAGATCTAAGTGGTAAGTTGTACCACTTGTCAATTTATCATTCTTTTACCCATTTCATTTTTCTTGATCAAGGATAAGCACTCTTTTACATCATTATAACCATTGTGGAGGTAGAAATATCAATATGAGGTTTGACTTAGGAAAACCCCTATATGACACAAACCTTTCTCTCCTCTCCTGTGTGTAGGTGACAGATTTGAAGTTGATTTGGGAAAGGATTGAATACCTAATTATAAAATCAAGCATTCAAGCTTCTATGTCAACAAATTAAGGAAAGTGAAATTATCATGAACAAACGAAGTTTTTAAGCTAAGTCTAGAAAGAAAGAAGCTAAAAATTATGACTACCTAAAATCTAAATTTTGATTCTTTAGATCTACACTTCTAAGACTATGGTGCCAGTTCTCCTATCCAACCAGTTTGAGTCTAAGTTCATATGCTAAGTTCCTCTATCTCTACACTTTATTGTTTTGTACTTCATTTCTAGGTTTTTATTTTATACTTTTTTATAATTTCACATTAATTTGTTGTAGCCTCATAGCCGACCTAGGTAAATATTTGTAATGTCAAATCAAAATAATCATTAATTAATTTTAATTAACATCATTCTCCCCCAAGAAAGAACCAAAACCTTCATCCACCGGTTTGGCTCTTCCATTGTGCCAAGTGGGTATTTTTTATATTTTAGGTTCCTTCCTCTAGTGATGTAGGAAAACAGTGTGATTTAGGCTCTAGATCCCTTTTCCCCATATCAAATTTTGGTGAACCTAATTCTTGTTACATTTTAAAAACCTTACAAAATATCAAGTTTATGATTTTAAAATTTGGGTACAATCTTAGGTTGTTTGAATTTTTCATTTATGCATGCAAATTTTTGTGAAAAGCATTGAAAAATTAAATATTTGCATAGTGATTCATTTTAAAAGATAAAAATGTGTTACTTTTTAGATATTTTCAAGATACATTTAGTTGATTATTGCATTTCAAAATCTAAAAAATATCTTTTGAACATATTTCATTACTTCAAAAATATGAAATTATATGCATGATTTTGTGTTTCACATAGAAAAATTATGATTTTGTACGTTTATAGAAATCTATTTGTTACCAGACGTAAACCTTTGCAACTTTAGATCCTCAAACAGTGTAGGTGATTTCTAGATTTTAAATTTAGTCAAAACCTGCATCTCTAGACTAGGGGACCATCACCCCTATCCAACTAAGTTTAGGTCAAATTTGGTTCACAGTTCTAATGATGATGACCAAGAGGGCATACCCTATGTTAGAAAAATGCCAAAATAATAATAATTGATTAAAATAATAAATGATAAATGAAAATTTTATCTTAATGTAAAGTACATGATGAAGTGGTGCCACACCACAAGTTTCCACAAGTGTTGATTGATGGATGCCTTGATTGCTTGATAGACCTATAAAAGGTTAGTTCACAAAACATAATGAATTGTTGTAACTAGCATGTAGAAGATAACCCAATTTATCTTCATTATAATGACATGATTGATCATGGTAGCTCCTTGCACATAAATGATTTTTCCTTCCTAATGTCTTGCAAGCTTGATCTTGGTTGATGGAAGTGTTGCAATAATGTTGCTAAATCCACCCTTGAATTTCTTTGACTAATTTTAGGATCTTCAATTTTCTCTCCAAAATTATTAAGATTTCAAATGGTAAAAAAAAAATTATTTGTATGCATTTATTTATTTCATGTTAAATTAATTATCAAAAGCCAACAAATGAAATTAGATTTTTAAATGTTCTAATGCTAACAATGACATATTTTAAAATGAGCCAAAATAGGTAGGATAGGGGTACTAAGCACCCTAGTCTAGACCTAATTTGAGGCCATAAATATCGATAAATAAACATTAAATGATAATTCTCAATTTAATCTCAATTATTTAAAAACGATAAAAATAGACAAAATCTAAGAACAATTAAATTTAAGCACATAAACATAATTAATCCTAATATGAAATTGTCAAGAATGACAATTTATAATATTGCACTCACTAAAATTGATAAAAATATACAAAAAATAATCTCTAAGACAAAACTTAAAAATAAAAATTAAAACTATAAATTTCCTCCTCCCCACCCCAAACTTTCACAAAACTCTAAACAAATAAACTTTATCTTTCATTTCTACAACTTCTAAACATCCCTATCTTACAATTATTTAAGTAGAAACCTAAAAGGACATTTTAAGTAGTGCATTATGTCATAATTTAGATTCGAAGGAAAATAACAGTAATTAAAAGTAAACAAACGATGACCATTAACTAGTTTATTGGTGAACATAGTTATTAAGAGTGAACACACCATGAGCATTAATTAATTATATTAATGAACATAGTTATCAAAAGTAAACAAACCATGAGGCATTAATTAGTTTATTAAATGCTTCATGTAATAATAAAGATGGTCTTCAATTAGAAAGACCAATAGACAATGGCGGACATAATGGAAAGCATACACATATAAAATAAAAAGGTTAAAATACTTTTTCTGGTTATCAATATTTTATGTGGGTTTTTCAGAACTGACTTCATGGTGTTTAATTTGATTTTCTGGTTAAAAAACAATGTGTAATATCATGTTGCTACTTATGGAATACATTTGATTTCAACCTCTAATAAGTTTGTTAATATATATTTTTAAAATTTTGAATTTATTTTTGTAAAAGAGTAATTTGATTCATGATAATAAAAATGATATAAAAATGAATGAAAATTATTCTTTTGCAAAATAAGATTTGGAAGTTTTGAAAATATATATTAAAAAATGTTAAATGGTGAATTGTTGGTGGTGAATTTTTCTTGAGGTGAATTTGTCATGGTGATGAATTTTTCTGCGATGAATTGTTGACGGCAACATGAATTGCTGACGGCATTGTTGACGGCAACATGAATTGTTGACGGTGAAATTCATGTATATCAATAAATGACTCACTTGATACTTCTTTTATGAAAGATGAATTCATGTATACTGATTGACATAAAATGTAGATTAATTGATTCTCATAAAATATAGATTAATTGATATATAGATCAATACATTCGATTCAAAAACTACATGAAATATTATAATATTAATGAAAGCAATATCAAAATTAACATTCCTCCTATTAAGAGTAAACCAATTCAGATTCTAAAATATGTGCAATATTTTCTGATGACGGAAAAACAGAATGTGCACCCCGTAACATCAAGTGAGGTTTGTGATGTAAGACAGTGAGGAATCGCCATATGACACGCATGCGTGACTGCATTTTTCTTCTTCCACATGCACTCATGGCTTCCCTCCAAGCACATTTTCTGGTTGTTGGCCATACAGTACGAATATAAAAGTATATTTATAGTACATAAAGCTTGTTATAAATATAAATATTTTCTTACAGTACCCAAAGCTTTGCAGTCAAAGTCATTTTCTGCTGTGGTCATCAACAATACAAAACATGTCATTTTTCTAAAGTTCTGAATACTATCTGAACAAGAAAGTCGGTATGAAAAGCGATAGCTTGGCAAAATTTTCAAAGCATCAATGTCATATAAGGTGATGAGTATTGCAATTATTATTTTATTCAATGTAGCCTGTGAACCCACATTGTCTAATGAATTATATGGAGTTAACATCCAGAGTGAAGGGTCCCACTTAACTGGTGGATTCCCTGGATTGTCTCTAAGAATCAGTGTAAGGAATGGCACTGATTCATACCAAGCAGACAGCAGCCATGAATTGCTTCACTCTTGTGTACGCCAAACGTTATTTCTTACAGATTTGCAGATTTTGTGACAATAATGAAGACAATAGTGAGACCGAGTTCCCGATTGTCTGGATAAAGGCACATGGCAGAAGAGATAAACCAGGCCTCCAATGGATTTTGAAGGGATGCATTCATTATTTTGAATAGTTCTCTCTTACCAGTCAAAGTCAGGCGTCAAATCGAAGTTCTCTCATGTTCCCCCGAAGTCATGTTTCTCTGCAGTACGATACTGTTAATTGTTGTCTATTTAAGTTTTATATAGTACATGCAGAGTTTTTCCTTTTAGTTTTGATTTTGGAGGTGGATCATTCAACCGAGTGACTGACTGTTAAAAAGGCACTTGAAATAAAATAGGTCACGACCTGATATATCTCACACCTGGTCTTGCATTAAATGCTTATTTATAGATTGATCATATATTTTTCTTAATGATGAAGATTATATTTAAGATATTT
Source organism: Sequoiadendron giganteum (assembly GCA_007115665.2). NCBI lineage: Eukaryota > Viridiplantae > Streptophyta > Pinopsida > Cupressales > Cupressaceae > Sequoiadendron > Sequoiadendron giganteum. The sequence goes on along the minus strand of CM021100.1, from coordinate 231,749,814 downwards.
AAATTGATATCAGGCAAATTCACTGTCTGTAATTCACTGTCAATATTTCATATGGGAAAATTCACGACCATGATAAATTCACCTCAAGAAAAATTCACCACTAGCATTTCACCATCTAAATTATATTATTTTCTAACGGTGAATTAATGACGGTGAATTTTCTTAGAACCATCTAAATTATATTAATTTGTCTTTACACTAAATTTATATGTAAATTCTATCTTCTTCTTACTGAAATTTTTACTTATTCATGTTTTCCAAAGAACCTGATCACAAAAATGAAATACTATAACTATACCCACTTGCCACTACATCTTACTCTCACAAAAAATCTATCCCTTTTTGCCTTGAGAAATTAATCCAGTTTGAACCTCCTTTATTTCAAACTGAATAATAAATGGTTTCATACCTAATATCCTTTTATCATTGATGAAGTCACCCATCTTGTGAAAAAGTGTCTTCTCCCATTAGTTTAGTGTCAGTCAATCCCTCCATCGTTATTGGTTATGTTAGTTTCTTACAAAAGGCATTACATTAAATCTTAAAAATATGAGAGCATTTTAAAATTTTGAGACTGAATCACCATGACTCAAAATTGTTTGTAATATTTTTTTTGTGTTGAGATTAGGTTATTTGTAAATTATGGTTTTAAATTAAGTTATATGTGATTATGTTTAATGGTTTGTTTGCAGTATTTTTCATATTGTAATTAGTATGGTTTTCATAGTCACTCTTGTAATCAATGAAATTATGGTATATTTGTTTGAATTTTATTCATGTAGATCTTATTGCATATGAAGCTTTTTACTAGTACTTGAATTGGTGATGACATTTTTTTTTATCTATGACTAGACATATGTAATAAAGGAGTGCAAAATAAACTATTAGTGTGAAAATGAATGTTACACATTTAGGTTACATTTATGTACTTACTAGACCTAGTATATCTACTCACACTAGCTTAAGTTGACTTAGTGATTTAGTTGTCTCACCCCTTATAAACATGAAACATGCTCTCACACTTGTCCTACATGTGTCACAACTCCTAGAAGGTTAGTCAATGTTTCACTCTCACATTCGAACTTTCTCCTTGTCTTTCTTATACAAGGAGTTGCTTTGTACATTTCATACATTTTTATGATAGTTATGGTATTTTGTGAAATTTATTAGATATCACATTCACTTTATTGTTGCTCCAACATGATGTCAAACTTATGAATCATAATTTATTTATAAATTTTAGTTGAATATTGCACTTACCCCTATCATGAGTGTGTCCTAAGGAAAATAAATATTGTAATTTTGTCCCAAAATTTCAAAGAAGATAAAAATCCATGTCAAATCATCAAAATCTATTGTTGAATTTTTTTTCCAACTTTTTTTGAGACCCCTATACCTTATATATTACATGATCGTATGACCTAAAAGAAATTTTGTACCTATATGGATTTTAGCAATTTGTGCACGGTAAATTTCTTTTTTAAAATCAAATTTTGCAAGTCATAGTGACTTTTTGCTAGGTTTTTATAAGATCTTAGTGACTTGTATCATGACTGTTTTTTGGTGTAGGAGTTTGAAATCTTTGGTTCAAGAAAATTCAAAGGAATCTTAGTTTCTATCCTTAGCCAATTTAACTTGTTAATTTGCCCCTGGGTTTTTGGGAAAGCACTATTTATAGCCTCAATCAACCTTTGTCATACCTCACAACATCCTTTGCTTAAGATATTGGAAGGTAAGAAAAGGATGGATTTTTTAATTATTTTGATTTTTATTAACATGTTTTTATAGAGGTTTGTTCTTAAATTCAGAACCTTCCACAATATCTTCCTAACACTTCACACAACCTCCCTCATATTAGCTATGCCTCCTCCAACTAGTAGGTCACATCTCAAATAGAGACAATACTTATAATATTTTTAGTATCTTGTTCCCCATACCTTGTAATATTGTTATCAAATTACAATAATTTTATACTATGAGAGGTAGCTTCCATTGACCTACAATAGCTTTTTTTTTTTTTTTCCTTTCTATTGGTGGTATTTAGTAGCAAACATTGTGGTGGCCTCTACAAATGTCATGCATCAACCCAACCACCATTTTTTAAGAGAAAGCTTACACAACATCCAACACTTTTGTTGGTCATACCACAATACCTAAGCAATTCCCTAGCATGGGTTGGGGTTCCATAATAGTTTCTTTCCTCATAAGTTAACTTTTCCTTTTAACTTGAGAATTTGCATTAATATTTAAAGCTATATATTTTAATTATTAATGCTACTACTTATGTAAACCATTAGTATTTGACATTTACTTTAATAGTTAGTTTTGTAAGCATATTAATTTTCAACAATTTATTGTTGACATTTTATGCTAGCGATTAGTATAGCCTTCAATACTACTAACTTATTACAACCAACGAGGTTGATTTTACTTTTGCAATATCTTGCAATACATGACGTATTTTTCAAACTTTAATAATTGACAAAAAAGCAATTTTGTCCACTACATGGTGTTAAATATCACTTTTAAAATTATGTTATTTTAAACTATTTTTTCCCTCTAGAGTCTAGCCTTGTATTGAATTTCGATGGAACATAACTTTCAATTTTCTTAAGAAAATTTTGTAAAACTTTTTTTGAAACTTTAAAATATTAAGGATTTTGATTATACATTTAATTTTTAGATTTGATAACCTTATTTTTAAAATTTTAAGATTCACCATGGTCTATAAATAGGCAATTAATTCTTTCATCTTGCACAACATGTAAGTAAATTATCATATTTTTATGGGGGTTTATTTTATAGCTCTAATTAAATCTAGGGGTTTTTAAAGACACAATTCAAGTTCCTCTTTGCGTGTTTCAAGCATGGATATAAAATTTGATATGTTAACTCCACATTTTTTCCGCACATAAAAGAGTAAAGTACAACAAATATTTTAGTCAAAGGGGTTATTGCAAATGCTAAATGGTCAAAAATTGCAATTCATAAGGGAGCATGAACATTTTGTCTATTGAAACAAGTTGTATGATATAATGGTCATCATTATCCTCCATGTATTCAATAATTTGTAATTTCATCTTCTTAATTAAATAAATCCTAAAAAATTATGGGATAATATTAATGATTTATTGGTTAAAATTGATGAATTTAAAACACTTGAATTAAGATATGAATTAACAATATTGTCTCCTAATGCCTCCCTCAATATTAAAGATTTTTATGACAAATTTAAGCCTTTTTCTCTCTTAACCTTTTGATTGTGAAAGTAACAAAAATAGTTAAAGAATGTATATTTTTTATTTTATCAAAGATAAATATCCCCAAAATATTTTAATTTATTGAGATATAGTATCCCACCAAGAGTAGTCTTATTTGCATAGAATTACTTGTTTATCCATCAAAAGGATCGATTCAAATAAATATTATTATTAATTTAATAAGTGAATATTATTGATGCAAGAGCATCGAGAGTTTAAGGTGTAAGTTGGTATTTATGCACATATGGACATGAAATCTTACATAGACCTCTAGAATGGTGAAATGAATCCAATGGTAAATAAATCACTTCAATATCATTTTTCATTTGTGGGATTAATAATTTCAATTTCTAAAATCTTGTTAAAACTATTTGAATTCAAATTTGAAGCACTTAGAGGCTTCGGATGGGCCCTATAATTGGGAAAAAATAAAATGTACCCTTTAATACCATTTTATGGTCAAGTGTCTTCTCAAGATCTTTCCAATGATATATTATAACTTATAAGAGAAATCTGGCATCACCCAAAAAATGTTTTTTTCTTTTTCAATTAGGGCTAAATTTGGCAAGGTTAATATTTTTAGTAAGTTGGTATTTATGCATGTATGGACACAAAATCTTGCATAGACCTCTAGAATGGTGAAATGAATCCAATGATAAAGAAATCACTTCAATATCATTTTTCATTTGTGGGATTAATAATTTCAATTTTAAAAATCTTGTTAAAACTATTCAAAGTCAAATTTGAAGTACTTAGAGGCTTCAGATGGGCCCTATAACTGGTAAAAAAAAACAAAATGTACCCTCTAATAACAATTTATGGTCAAGCATCATCTTGAGAGCTTTCCAATGATATATTATAATTGAAAATCCAACTATTGGATCAAAAGTTATGATCCTAGGAAGTTGTACTACCAAAATTAATACAATTTTGAAATATCTTTTTGAGGATGTAACACTTTCCAAAATATGGGTAGGTGCAAAAAGATGGGTAGCCAATTTGTGGCCAACTTTTTTTAAAAAAATTGAAAGCTCATAACACAAGCACGTAATAATGTGCTTGTATAATGGCTTGGTGTTTCGAGCCTGAGGCTCGGCCATAACGAGCCCATAACATGAGCGTGTTATAACGTGCTCACATTATGACATATTAAAAGAAAAAAAAATTAATTCATTTTAACTTGTCACTCTTTTTTTTCTTGCTTGTGGCCAAAACCCCAATTTTCCATGCCCGCATTCTGGGAGGATCTATTTTACAAAATTATTCATCAACGGTTGTTGTTTCATCACCAAGATGCCACCACATCGATGAGGAGGTCTAAGAGGTAAGGATTGTTTGCTTCTTATTTTGTATTTGTTAGTTTTAGGTTGTTTTTGATATTTATTTTTTGAATTTGTAGGAGATGTCAATCAACCTATAAATCCTCCTCAAAATCCTCAACAAGCATAACAAGAACAACAACAACAACAAAATCCTCAAGTTAATCAGCCACAACCTCAATCTCCTCCACCAATCCCTCAACATACTCTTGGCACTCAACAAAACTTAATGAGTGGAATTGATAACAATAAAAAACAAATTGAGGATTTAATCAAGAGGTTGAATGATCCAAATGGTTCAACCATAGAAAGAATGACCCTGGCAACTTCATTGAAAGAAATTTTAAAACATGTAGATTCAATCAGAAAATAATTAATTGGTTGGCTGGATAGGAGGCAGGCAGCTAGGGCTTATTACCAAGATAAATTATCATATGTATAAAGATGTAAAAGATTTAAAAATTACAAAAGGTGATTTGTACTTATTATTCACTAACCCACAGTCAAATCCAAATCTTACCCTCAATGCAAAAAGGTTTCTTATTCATTGGTGCCACCACCAACAGATTAGAAACTTTTTATGGGATAGGTGGTACATGGTTTCTTATTACCCACCATGCAAAAATTGTGAAGTCCCATAGTATTTCCTTAGGAAACTATACTGTGAGTTCATCTTGAAAAAAATCCCAAATTATTTTAATATGAGGGACTTCCAAGAGAGAGGTCGGGGTTCAACTCAAGATAGACCTGGTGCACAACAAGATCTTACGTGGCAAGGGAGATGACCTCTCTCTACCTACCAACTCATGAGCACATCGTTATACCTTCTATCGTGAAGGAGAGTTTCGTCATAGAGACTTTGTAGGCCATCAACTCTTTGACCCAAAGTGTCATCCAGCATGCCAGCCCTATTCTGCAGTGCCATCCAAGGGAGTCTTCGAGTGGTGGTCTTTGATCCCATTTGTGTCAATCTTGTGGGGCGACTTGTTCATATGACCTCACTGACACTCAGGAGGTTGCTACGTAGGATGTGTCTACAGTTATGGAGATGGCAAGGGCAGATGACATTTTGCATGAGGCCTATGGCATTGATACTTAGGAAAAAGTTAGCATGTTCATTGAATTTAATTTATTAAATTTTGATTTTGAAATGCAAGATTAACTAATTTAGTTTTATGATTTTAAGAAAATTGCAAGGTCATAGTGTTGATGTTGGATACACTAGCCCTGCACCTATTTATTCTCCACTGCACCTACCATTGAGGTATGTAACTAATAAATAATTATAAATTTATTACATGTTAATAACATTGTTTTATGAATAGTATTTTAATATGTGATTTTGGATGTTGAATAGGTTAATATTGGAGGTTTCCAGGGAACACCTCCCAATGCCATTGGATTTATGAAAACCTACATGTAGGTAATAGAATAAAGAGTTTAACTAATGAATTGTACTTAATATATTTGTGTAGTTTATATTCATATCATTGATTACGTTGCATTGCACATATTTCAAACTCAAAGCATTACTTCACATTCCATAGCTAATAACTAGATGTTGATAGATGACAAAATTTCAACTACAATATAGTTATTTAGAAAGTCAACATAAGTAGTGATGCAATTACTTCACATAGCATAATTAATAAGTGTGTGTAGCTTCCAATTGCATTTGCTTGTCATGGCATTCCATGAGACCACTTTTTACTGAGGCATCTTTTCAAATAGTTCATTGTCTTGTCTATGCTATGGATGCTTGGAAGGAATATATGAAAGAATAATAGTAAGCAATAAAATAGACAAGGCATGAGTTGTTTGAAAAAAATGTCTCAAATAAATGTGGTATGATGGTGATGTCCATCACCATGAGACCTAGTTTCTTTGAGCCACTTTTTTAAACAGCTCACTTCCTTTTCTATGCTACCACATTTTCTATACATGTCTACCAAAGTATTTTATCAAATAGTTCATTTCCTCACTGCTATGGCTAAAAGCTTAAAAAAGGTGCTTTCCAACAAACTATGGATGCTTGGAAGGAATATATGAAAGAATAATAGTAAGCAATAAAATAGACAAGGCATGAGTTGTTTGAAAAAAATGTCTCAAATAAATGCGGTATGATGGTGATGTCCATCGCCATGAGACCCAATTTCTTTGAGCCACTTTTTTAAACAGCTCACTGCCTTTTCTATGATACCACATTTTCCATACATGTGTACCAAAACATTTTATCAAACTACTCACTTCCTTGTTGTTATGGCTAAAAGCCTAAAATAGGTGCTTTCCAACAAACTATGGATGCTTGGAAAAATTTCTATCAAAGCATAATAGTAAGCAATAATACCATAGAGAAGGCAATGAATTGTTCGAAAAAATTCCTAAAAGAAATGCAATCTTATGGGTAAAAGCAAGAAGTTGGGTCCATGAACAGGAGAAGTTTTGGCTAAAGAAAATCTCGCAGAAAACACGTATGCATTATGCATCAAGTACCTGAGCCTAAAATTTTTTTTATGCGTTACGCATTATAATGCGTATACATTATATAACACATACACATTTTATAACATGTACAAGTCATTTATTTAAAAAAATAAATACCTTTTAGTTCAATGCATACACATTTTGAAATTCAAAATGCGTACACGTTTCAAAATGCATACGCGTTTCAAAATGCGTACGGGTTTCAAAATGCATACGCATTTCAAAAATTAATTTATTTTATTAAATAATCAAACAAACAAAGCACACATGCATTTTGTAAAGCATACACATTTTTTAAAATGCATACACGTTATTAAAATTTTGAATCTCTAACCCACATGTAGCCTTGGTTTTAGACTCGGGAAAGGCTCAGCAATCTGACCCTTAGCCTTTGACTTGCAACTAAAAATCTAAGGAAGATTGAAGAAGAATGTCCAACTTTAGCAATATAGTTGATGGACTTTCTTTCTGAATCAATCTATAAAATTAAAACCCATTAGAGAACACGATGTCTAATTTCCAAGTATATAATTTTTATTAAGATTGGATTATATTTTTTATTTTTTAATTAATTTCTAAGCAAACTAGTCCTTAAACTTGAAATATCAAGCTTTTTTGTTTTTTAATAACTATTTTTTGGTTACATTTCTTGTAAAAAAATTTATATGACATCAATATTTAGACAATTCTCTACACAGTGAAAAAAATATTCAAAAAATGTTTAGTTTAGGTCCAATTATGTTGTTTGTACACGTTGATTTTTAAAAACAACAATTAAGGCCAATAAAAATTCAATAAAAAATAAAATTACAAAAAAAATTCCTCATCAATCTTCATGTTATTAGCTTTCTTTCCGTAAAAAGAATTTTAAAAATACTTTTATTTGGGTCAAAAAGTGGTTCCGTACACGTGCATGGTGTGGTAAAAATTAGCGACTTTTAAAAACTGATTTTTATACATCTATAACAAAATTTAATTTCTATCATCTCGGTATTTAAATAAATTACATATTTGGAAACCATGTTCAAAATGCTAAATTTCATATTACTAACTTTTTTTAAGATTCATTGTGTAAGTTCCTTAAATTTTCAATCCAAGTGTGACAAATTCTGAAAAATGGCAAAAATGCTTCCACTTTTTGAGATTTTTGTGGACACAACTTCTTGCAACAACCCTTATGGTGATGGAATGCTATGACGTGCATTTATTTGTAATGGCATTCCATCACCATGAGACCCCATTTCTTTGAGGCATTTTTTCAAATAGTTCACTGTCTTCTCTATGCCACCATAGTTATCGTACATGTCTATGCAAGCATTTTATCAAACGGTTCACCAACTTGCTGCTATGGGTAAAAGCCTAAAAACACGTGTTTTGGAACAAGATATGGATAGGGAAAATAGTAAGCATGATAGTAAAAAATATATAGTTTAATAAGTACTCGAATGTTTTTTCATTATCTCATACATTATAAGTCATGACGTGGATCGTTATTGTAGCTTTCGTGATTGAATAATTTGTTATTTTATTTTTAGATGTTGCAAGCAAAAACACCTCTAAATGTTCAGATGGGAATGGACATCACTGTTTCATCTTCTATAGAAACCTTGATGGCTCTGATAGGGGAGGTATGAGGTAAATTACTAAATTTCAATTTACATTCATTGTTATAGATGTTAGTGAAAAATCAAACCATTATTGAATCATAGTTTAATTTCTATTTGGATGGTTTATATAGGGATTTAGCATGCCTCAGCATGGTCATTTGAGTATTTCCCTCGTGGAGAGTGATCATCATATGGTGGTAAGTGATTATTTTGTTAAATATATCATTTTTTTAATGTAATTTCTATATGTTAATGTCTTTACTTCTTATTGTAATAGATAAGACTTCACCAAGAACTGAACACTAGGAGTCGCACCAAGAGAACTCCTTGACCGCAACACAAACAAGTGATAGACATATAGCCATCCAATCGACAAGCAAAGGGGAAGACTTTATTTTGAGAGCATGGAGAGCGATGACTTTTGATTCCAGAGCCCTTTGTTGTATGCCTATATGGCATTCTCGTAAGCCTATATGGCTATTTGGTGCCTATATTTTATACTTATTATAGAAACTCAATTTTTTCCTCATAATCATTGTATTATTCATCTATAGATTAAATAGATATTATTATTTACTTAATCAATTCATTCAGCACTTTCTTTTATTCATGCATTTCATCAAATCATAACCGTCTCATGCTCATTCATACCTGTGTGCATAAGCGATCATATCCGTCTCACGTTTGTTCACTATCCATTTGCATAAACAATCATGTATGTCTCATGGTCATTCACTATCTATTTGCATAAACGATCATGTCTGTCTCAAGGTCGTTCACTAACTATTTTTATAAATGATCATTCCCATTCATAAGTTGTTTCATAAACATTCATGTCCATTTGCATTATCGTTCACAATACATTCGCATAATAAACTACTATCATTCATTTCTCGTTCAAGATCATTCATTTTTGTTTGCATAATAAACCATAATCATTCGTAATCCATTTGCATAATAAGTCATAAACATCATTTTCATAATAAATCAAGTATCATTATCCTCCATAATATTCATCACCATCCATAATATTCATCACCATTAATAAATCAATTATCATAGTCATTGACTATTATTTCATAATAAATTAATTATCATAACTTGCATATTAAATCATATCATTTGTATAAATCATTCATGAAATATTGCATTTTAGTAAAGCATCTTTAATCATTTTTTTCATATTTAATCATTTAAGTACATTCTAATCTAATATCCCTTTATCACCTTCATTCTCAGGCATGACATTTAACCGAACAATGTGGGATAATAGCATTTCCTTCTCTCACATCTTTTATCCCACATTTCATCTTCAACCCCTCTCCATCCTCAAGGAACTCCTATTTAAATGGGATTCCTCTCTCATTTTCCTCCTCACAAATTTTGAATACTTTTTCCATTTTCCATAGCCTCTTACTGCATTTGGTGCTCACAAAAATCTGAGAGCAAATGCATAAATAAGATCTTAGTGATAGGGAGACAATGGAGTTATGTTCTTTTAAGTGTATATTTTGACTTAGTTTAATTTTATGCAAGATTTGATTTAGTATGGTTGCATTTTTTTCTGGTTTTCATTTAGATTAGAAAGGCTCTATTGATGTGGCCATGAGATGGTGATTCTTGTTCATAGAATCATGATTTTTAAGGCACTGCAATTGGTGAACTTGATATTTGAATCTTTTTTTGGTGTTCTGGAATTCTTAGCAGATCACGTTTAGATATCATGATATTCAAATCTATTTTGTTTTTGTTGGTGTTCTGCTACATAAGGCATTCGAGATAAATATAATCTATTTGAGTATATATCGTAGTCGATCTAACCTGTTGTGCAAGCCATGTCAAAAAGGATATGCAATATGTGAATGCACCAATAATACACACGGCTTACTAAGAAAATAATATTGCATAACCATTTAACATGGGTTTCTCATATTATTCTACAACCATTTCGGAAACACGACTTATGCTAAGCTAAAGGCTATTGTTTCTACATGGCTTATACTATCAATAATAACCACGGCTTATGCAAGCCATTTCTACATAATGTGTAACCTGTTCTGCTAATATGCATTCTCTCTAAAGCTCCCACTACATGCTTATCACATTGGCACAAAAAAATTCACGGCCTTTTCTTTTTTTAAGAAAAATCATTTTGTGCCCAGCTTGCAATCTTTTCATTCCATAGGCCCATTTTTTTCTTTGAGGTATCTTTTCAATCTTTGCATTCAATTTTCACACCATCTAAAAATTGCATTTGCTTGAAAGTTTCTAAAGTAGTTTCATTTTGTGCATGTCGGTATTATTTTTCAATATTAAATTGAGTCATTTTCTTGGTAACGTCTCAATACTTAATGCGGATGCCTTAATTAGTAATTGGTGAAATGGTTGATGGTTTTCATAAAAGCTCTTGGTATTGATTTTTATTGGCAGCATCTATTTTATTTTTGGAGGGTGTTTCTAATGATTTAATGATTTGGCGTTTATCTGCATTTCTGTGTGTTTATCAGTTAATTTATCATTAAGCATCTTGGTACAGGTAGGGAGAAGCGTTTAGTTGAGACGTTCTAAAGTCTTTTCAACAAAAAAATTATATTCTACATATCCTATAAATCATGGCATTCCCTGCAGCTACATTTTCCTCTATTTTCCACGTTGAAACTGTTTACATGTCCTATCTTTGCTTGTTTTGATTCGCAGCCTTCATTTTGTTTTAGGTTTTTTATTATCTTCTTTCCTTTTTAGATTTAAAGTAGATTTTAAATTAGCTTTTGATTTATATTTCAAATTGGATATTCAAAATAGATTTTACATTAGATCTTGCAATAGCTTTTAAGTTAGTTTTTAAATTAGTTTTTAGATTAGTTTTAACTTAGATAAGTTTTTAAATTAGTTTTTAGATTAGTTTTAACTTAGATTAATTTTTAACGTATATTTATTTTTTATTATTTTAGATTAACTTTTTAATCTTGAATTAGTTTCAGTTTGGATTTTCTTTTAATTAGCTTTAATTAACTTTAGATTTAATTTTAACTTTAAAATAGATTTTAATTGCAGACTTTTTATCTTTAGTTTTGTTTTGACTTTTTTTTCTTCTAAATGGGGCTAATTTAATCTTTTGGGGGCTTGTGCATGACGTTTTGTCGAAGATTGAAAACCCAAAAACTACTAACAAATTTGGTGCATGATGCAATTGTAGACATCCAAATTTGACCACTATCATATGGTCAAAATCCAATCATGTATTCATCCAATCCATCTATATTAATTAAATGACATATTTAATTAATTTCATTCCATTTCCCTAAGGTTCCCAGAAGTATTTAATTAAATACTTTATCCTTTACCATTCCCTCTCTAAATTAAATAAATCAATCAATTTATTTAATTTAGTCAATTATCCTTTTCAATTTTTAATTATTTTCTTCTCTCTCATTGTCCCATCCTCCATAACCCTTTCAGTAATATGGGTTAATTTATTTAATCCTTCATTAAGATGTGCATATCCTTAATTAGGATTAATGTCGCATCCTCCATATTTATCCACTTGCCTCTAATTCCCATTAATTAGCCTAACCACCTGTTTGCACAATCCTAATCCTAATCACTTACCTTTTTTAACATGTCCTTAAATCAACCTTTCTTGGTACTTACCTCTTTTGGGTTGACCTCTTCCCCATGTGAATTAAAAATTTACACTTATTCCCCCCATGCATTTGTCTTCCTTGTGACCTCTCAAAGGTCACATTGTACCCATGGGACAAGGACCCCTTTTAGGGGAATCTTATCTTACCCATTGGTTTCCTCCAAAAAGTGAATTAAAAATTCATTTTTATTTCTCGAAGGCCATCTTCAATCCCCATGGTGACAAGAGTGGATTTTCTAAAAGTCCTTACTTGTCACTTTCAACCCCACTTGGGGACAAGGAATACATTTTTTGAGAAATCCTCTCCCATCCCAAGGTACTTGCAAGTACCTTTGGACCACATGGCCTTTTCTGTGTCACCTTGTACCATTTCCATCTCACTATGTCCTTAGCCACTTCATCTATCACATGGTGAGATGTGAGAGCTTGTGAGTCATCAACTCACCATAGCCCTCCATCTTAGCCACAGTGGCTCAATATTGACCGTTAAATACTCTAGAGAATTAAAATTCTTCTATAAATACCCCCCTCTTACATGGATTAAGGGACCTCATGCATTTTGATCATCCTTATGCTCTCAAATTTTCCAACCATATCGAAGCCATGTTTTTGCATCCTAATACTTGCAATTCTAGCACTTGCATTTTATCTCATCCATTCACACATCCAATTTAGCTTATATTGACATTCATCCATAATTTCCATCCTTCCATCCATATTTTAGTATCACTTTCCATCAAGGAGCACACAACTTCAACTCCAATCAAGGGCCAACCAAGGGAACGCAAATTAAAGGTATAATAGTCCTTTTTATCTTTTAACTATCCTTTATTTGTGTTAACTTAGGCTAATCATTGAAGTGTTATTTGTAACTATGTTTCTTTGCATTTTTTAGTTAATTCTACATGTTTTAGGATTATATTCATGTTCACCACATTTTTGGCACACTCGGTGGGACCCACAAATGGGTTTGTTTCATTTAAATTTTACTGTTGTTTGCATTTTTAAAGGTTCAGGTGACTCAGAAGGGTGACCTTAACCTAGCAGGGGTGACCATGTCTGGGAACACACACCCCTCTACAACAACGCCATCATTTTTAGCCCTTTGTCTAACCAGAGGGGTGACCAGGTCTTGCAGGGACGCCTATCTATAGAAAACTAGCACCATAAGTTATTTGTTTTCACTAGAGGGGTGACCATGCCCTATTAGGGGTGACCACACCCTTGCAGGGGTGACCATGCCTAGACACACATGCCTCTCTACAACAAAACCAGTCTTTCAGCTTTTTGTTCTCACCAAAGAGGTGGCCAGGTCTAGACAGAAGGTAAAAACAATGTTTTAGTGCATTTTTCAAACTCTATTTTCTATCATTTTGTTAATACTAACCCCTTAACATGTGTTGTTGGTGTTTGTAATGGTGGAAAAACTGCTAACTTGTTTCCTATAGGAGGAGAGGACAAAGACCCTTAATTAGTTGTTTGATTTCATTTTTTTACACTAATTAGACACATAGACTAAGTAGGGGTTCAAAGAATTTTCTTACCTCATCTGGAAAGTAAGCTATTGATGTATCCAATCCCCTTGCACCATTTGAAAATCTTGGGTGAAGAGAAATTGTAGCTTTCTTAGTTTTTTGTGTTACCCAAGGGGGTGGGAATCGTTCAAGCTTTCCCCTTGCACTTCATGTGAGCTTGGGGAGTAGTTGAAAATAATTAACATCCTCTTATAGTGGGACTTGCTTAGGTATTTCATCACCCCAAGGGACAATCTCGACCATGTGTACTGGTAGGGTATATAAAGGGGGGAGGCTAAAGTTGTACCCCAATCCAATCGAGTCATAATTTGCAAAGCATCAAAGCTAGGGTGATACCTAGATAGACCTGAAGAGTTGTTCTAAGCCTTTCAGTATCTCGTTGGGGTTCTCGACTCACGCTTGTGACGGATTGGTGTTCACAGATTGTGCCTCAAGTATCAAGCGTATACCAAGGACTCCTTATATTGTCTTGTGTAGCCTAGTTAGAGGACCGTGTTGGCCATACCCTTCTTACTAATCTTAGGATTGTGCTACTTGAACTATCTTTTTTGTACAAAACTAGTGCATATCTTTCCATTTTGCTTGATGTTTGAAGTTTTTTCAATACTTTTCCATAGCTATATTTTACCTAAGTGAAGTTCAGCTTTGTCAGCAAGGGTGACCAAGCTCTATCAGGGGTGACCTTTCCCTAGCAGGGGCGTCCATGCCCGAGCACCCACACCCCTCTGCACTAGAATCAGCCATTTTCGATCCATGTTTTCACTAGAGAGGCAACCCCGCCCTAAAAGGGGCGACCATGCCCAAAATTTGACTTACATGTTTCACAAAGGGGAAAACCTACCATAAAAGGGGTTCACATTCCCTAAAAGAGGCGTCGCTACCCTCAAACATGGGTGAAACAACTTTTTTTTGCTTCATCTGGGACCCCGTTCGAGTCCATTTTAGTTTTTGTTTGATCATTTTCTTTCTCATTCTTCACCTGCACCCTCATTTTGACTACTTTATGCATATCCATTTTTCCATTGGTCATCCTATCCTCCCTCCAAGTGTCCATTTAGATTTGCTTACTTAAATCCTTTCACTTGTTTTTGTCATCCCATTCCTCGTTCGAGTTCGTTTTGGTGTTTGTTTGGCCTCTTTCTTCATCCTTTTTTATTTGGGTGACCTTTCCCTTGTCTTAGGAATAATTTCCCTTAAAGGGATGCCTTTCCCTCAAAGGGGCGGCTCTGACCTAAAAAAATAGGCGAAAACAACCCTTTCTCCTTCATCCAGGACCCCGTTCAAGTCCGTTTTGGTGTATGTTTGGTCTCGTTCTTCATCCTCTTTAATTTGGGTAAAATTTCCCTTGTCTTAGGAACCTTTTCCCTCAAAGGGGTAGCCTTTCCCTCAAAGGGGCGACCCTCACCTAAAAAACCTAGTGAAAACAAACTTTTCTCCTTCATTCGAGACCCAAATTAGGTTCGTTTTGGGTGTTTGTTTGACCTCATTCTTCATCCTCTTTGATTTGGGTGACCTTTCCTTTGGATTAGGCATCCTTTCCCATAAAGAGGTAGCCTTTCCTTCAAAGGGGCGGCCCTGACCTAAAAAAATGGGCAAAAACAACCATTTTCGGCCTTCATTCACTAGTCATTCCCCCATTCTGGGAACCCATTTTTTGGTTCTGAGTGTCATTCCCTCATTTGGAGTATCTGCTTACCCATTCCAACAATCCATCCATCCATTCAGCATATTTAATTTCCCATTCCAAATATCGTTCCCCCTTTTTGACCATCTATTTACTCGTTCTGAGAAGTTGTTCACCCATTCTGGGAAGTCGTTCACCCATTTTGTGAAGTTGTTCACTCATTCTAGGAACTTGCTTTCCCATTCCGAGTATCATTCCCTAGAATCATACATTTTTTTACCCATTCTATGTGATTTTTCACTCATTCTAACAGTCTATTTGTCCGTTTTTCAACATCATTTGGTTGTCCAAAGGTTGTTTGGGCATCCCTACCCTGGATAGGCATCCCTACTCCTTGGATAGGCATCCCTTCAGTAGATAGGAATCTCTACCCTAGACAAGAATTCCTGCCCCTTGGACAGGCATCCCTTCCCTAGACAAGCGTCCCTACCTTGGATAGGAATCTTTTCCATCTTTTCCCTAAGATAGGTGACTGGAATCCTTCTTGTTCTCTAAGTCGTTCACCACAAACAGAAGATCCCATCTATTCTCTTTCTAAAAATTTCATCATTTCATTAGTCGGATCATCCAGAAGTATCTTGGAACCCCCTTAGATTGTATCTCCATCATCGTCCTAAACTTCATTTCTAAGGTTGATATCCAAGTTGGCCTAAGTTTCAGATCTCAACCGTTATCCATCCTAAATCCATAAATCATCATTACAACCCAAGATCAATCTACTTCTATCTTGAGGTAGATTCAATGTTGTAATCATCCTACTCATAATCCAACCCAATCGTTAGTGCCTTACACCATCTAAGTCAAATCTCTGAACTAGGTTTAGAATCTATTTCATCCTCTTATTTGATCAATCATCTCCTTTTGTCTCATCAATCTTATCACATCCCATCATCTGAATTTGATCTTTTATCCAATCCCCATCTAATCTTCACCTGAATGCCAACTTGAGCTTTATCCATCCTATTTCTCTATCCATCATCTATTCTTTCCTGCTAATCTATATCCATCATGAATCCTTATCCCCCTCTCACACAAACAATAATAGTAGTCAAGGGAAATCCTAACTACGTTGATGACGACAATGAAAGTCTTTTTTATCATGAAGAGTGTAATATATATCCCCTCAATGTTATCATTGCTAGCAAGATTTTTTCAATTATCCCCCAAAATCAAACTACTTCTTTCAACTATCCCTCCATGCCTTCATTTGCATCTAATAATAGTCCTTATGCTACCCTTGACAAGGGATGTCTAGTATCCTCACCATCTACATATTCATCATGTCCTCCCTCTCTACCTCTATCCTATCCAACATCCACATCCTCCTATAGTAATCCACCATCCCCATACTCCTATCCTTACCACCATCAAAAATCCCAATATCTATACCTTAATCACCCATTCCAATCCTCCCAACCTAATCTAGAACCTATGCCTTCATATCATAATCCACCATCCCAATATTCCTCTTATCCTAATCCACCATCTCAATCTTCCTATCCCCATACATTACACATATCCTCCTATACCAATCCACCATCCATTTCCTCCTATGGTACTCCCCCACCTCAAACTTCCCATTCTAATCCAACATCCACACCTTCCTATCACAATCCACCATCCTGATATCCCTACATTGATCTAGCCTCCACATATTTCTATCCTAATCCTCCATCCATGTCCTCCTATGAGAATTTTCTGCCCACATTGGTGGGGAGTGCTATAACTCAAGAGCACATTTTATCTTCCTAAGACCTATTCTAGGCCTTCCTAGAGTACTCTTCTATACCCTACTCAGGGATCACTCTTAAGACCCCTATCTCCTCATAGAACTCTCCACCAATTTCAAATACTCTCCTTTTCTCTCACACCCCTTCTAGGCACCGTTTGGCTCAGCTTTCCCACAATACTCCCCAGACCATTCTTGGGACTAGGAATAAGTCTTCCCACTATTCCTTCATTGATTTTACTCCATTCTGATCCATCTAGGTGGATCCCTTCTTCATTTGGCTATCAGATTCATGAAAACCTTGTTTTAGGCCTTGTAGCCTTTTTGGGCAATTAGGCCTCCTAAAACCAGCATTCTTGGGATAACGCCTAATCTTCCTTAACAAACCCCAAAACTCTTTAGGGATTCCCTCTATAGACCTCCTAGGCTCCAATATTTCCCAGGTTTTAGACCCCCTTAGTGTCCGTACATAGGACTTTCACCAAACCCCTATTTTCAAAGGTTTCTAGGGCATGTAACACAGTCCGATTTCGTTAAGCAAATTGAGTGCCCTATTGGTCTCCTCTGCACTCCTCCTTGCATACACATGTCCAAGACACATGCCCCTACACCCCTACAACTTTGATTGGCACAAACCAATCCATTTAGAAAGTCTTCTTGTTGTTGTTTTGTCCAACCACTAGCCAGAATGCCCCTACACTCGCCTAGAGCTTGATGGTTACATCAACTCCCCTACACACAAAGACTCCAAAACCTATATCTACACTATGTACATAGTCCCCTACTTGATTCCAAGTGGCCATGGAATCTTTTCCATGGGAATTCAAGTGGGGATCATTATTTACAAAACTGTCCCTAAACCGGGCAGTGAAACCAAGAACCAAAAACTTTGCAAAACCTTAACTAGTTGAACTAAATGACTAAACCAACGTGACAAAAGGTAGGTACACATCAAAAATGAAAGTTTCAAAGCATAAGTTCAATCCTCTCAATCCATTAATTGACTGGATGAAGGCTCTGTCACAGAAATTCAAAACAAATGTGCTCTTTTCCAAGTCACAAACTCTTCTTCCCAAATCTCAGTCCATACAATCGCTTTCCCTCATGTCATATTAGGGTTTTTCTAACCTTATATACCTTATGCCCACATGTTAGGACCCTTATTTCGGGCTTAGAACATCACTAATGCCATTTTCAAACTTTGAGGACAAATTGCCAAGACAACATTGTCAAGATTTGCCTAATCTTCTCATTAAGATTTTCCCAAACTTCAAGGCTCTAAACTAACCTAACTTTGCCACAACACACACCTTAATTCACCTGTGGGACTTTATAACCTAGTCTTTATTACCTTGGTGGTTGGCTAGAACCACCTACAAGCCAAAATTTGCAAAGATCTCTCCAAAAGACCTTGAGGTGCTCCTGCACCATTCTCCCCCTACAACAAAGATGTGAAGGGACTTGTGGTGTTAAGAACTCCTCACTGATACCATGCTTCTTGAAATCACTCCTTTCTATCAAAGTATCCTCTGACTTTGGTTGGTGTCTCGAATTCACTAGGTGCTCCATGTATGTCTTGTGCCTAGTCTTCTTCTTCACTCTTGAATCCAGAATCTTGTCAACCTGTGGTCTGATCGAATTAGGTACCTTGAGTCCTTCCACATCCTTACTCACCTCAGCACTATACTGATCCTTATCCATTTTTGGTCCTTTATACTTCACCAATTCCTTCACATTGAAGATAGGCGAAATGGACATCTCCTTGGGTAACTCCACCTTATATGCTTTGATTCATACTTCGCCAATACTTTACATGTCCCTATCCTTTTCATCTGTAGCTTACTTGGTATGCCTCTCTGTAGTCTTTCCTTGTTCAAGTATACCATCACCAAATCACCTATTTCAAATTGTAGATCTCTCTTCCCTTCATCTCTTTTAGCCTTCAACTTTTGGTTAGTCTCCATTAATGTCTTCTTTACCTGCTCACGAACCTCTCTCATTGACTGAGAAAAAATTTCATCATGTCCACTGATTCCTTCATAACTTTTTAGATCTCTCAGCTCAAGTACACCTCTTGGATGTAACCCATATACAATTTTAAATGGACTCTTACCAGTAGACCTATTTTTGCTATCATTATAGGCATATTCCGCCTGTGAAATGACTTGTTCCCATCCTTGTCCATACTCCTTAGTTAGACACCTCAACAAGTTACCAAGTACCCTATTTATCACCTCTATCTGTCCATCCGTTTGAGGATGATATACTGAACTATGAGACAAGTTGGCTCCTAACCTCCTCCAAAGAGTTTTCCAAAAATGTCCCATAAACTTCACATCTCTATCTACAACTATGCTCTTTGGCAACCCATGTATCCTTACTACCTCCTTGAATAATAGGTGTACAATCTGACTTGCATCATGTGTTGTTTTGCATGGGATGACATGGCTCATCTTGTTGAATCTGTCCACTACCACAAACACACTGTCAAAACCAGTCGGTGTCCTAGGTAGCCCTACTATGAAGTCCATTCTTGTGCATTCCCATGGTCTATTTGGGATGGGTAATGGCTAATAAAGACCTGCATTTGTTGATGTTCGCTTTGCCTTTTGACACACTCCACATTGCTCCACATACCCTCTTACATCTCTTTGCATCTTAGGCCACCAATAGAACCTCTCCACTAAGTCTAGGGTCTTGTTCAATCCAAAGTGTCCACTCAAACTGCCATTGTGCTTTTCTTGGATAAGATTCTCCCTCATGGAACCTCTTCGAACACATAATTGTTTCCCTCTAAACAATATACCATTCTACAAAGTATAATCTGCATATTCACTATGAAAATAGTTTTCAAAATCAGTACATACCTTGTAGATAACTGAGAAATTAGAATCTCCTTCATATAGCTCTTTGAATCCTTCAACTCCTGTGCTCTACAACTGTATCTCTTGAATGGTAAGCAATCTCATACTAAGGGCATCTGCAACCTTGTTGTTAACACCTTTCTTGTGCTTGATAGTAAAGGTGTATGACTGCAAAAACTCCATCCATTTGATGTGCCTCAAACTGAGCTTCTCCTGAGTATTGATGTAGCTTAAGGCTTGATTGTCGGTGTATACCACAAATTCTTTGGGTAATAGTTAGTGCCTCTACTTTTTAAGAGCTTGTACTAAAGCATACAACTCTAAGTCATAGGATGAGTACCTAGAATTTGCTTCATTTATCCTTTCACTAAAGAATGCTACTAGCCTGCTTTCTTGGCTTAGGACTACACCCACTGCTATGTTGCTTGCATCACATTCCACTATGAATGGTTTGTCAAAACTTGGTAAAACTAGGATTGGTTGGATAGCTATCTCCCTCTTCAATCTTTCAAATCCTTCACTGGCTTCTTTGGTCCACACAAACTTTGTTTTCAGTCCTCCTTTGATGGTGTCAAGGACCAGTGCACAGATTTCACTAAACCTTCTAAAAAATTTCCTATAGAATTGAGCTAATCCATGGATACTC
This sequence comes from Sequoiadendron giganteum, assembly GCA_007115665.2. Taxonomy (NCBI): domain Eukaryota; kingdom Viridiplantae; phylum Streptophyta; class Pinopsida; order Cupressales; family Cupressaceae; genus Sequoiadendron; species Sequoiadendron giganteum. The sequence continues at coordinate 231,729,043 of CM021100.1, read as the reverse complement.
CTAACTTCAGTCCCTATCTTGGGAGTAGGCCAACTGAGAATGGCCTCAACCTTGCTCTTGTCCATCTTCAAGTTCCCTTGAGATACTACAAATCCTAGGTATACTAACTCTTGCTTCATAAACTCACTCTTCTCAAGATTTATGGTGAGCTTCTCTTCTTGAAGTTTCTTCAACACAAGTTCTAGGTGTTTCATATGTTCTTCTTTTGTTTTGCTAAAGATGAGGATATCATCTAAGTAGACTACCACAAAGAATCCTATGTAGTCCTTCAAGACCTCATTCATCACCCTCATAAAAGTGCTAGGTGCATTTGTAAGCCCAAATGGCATTACTAACCACTCATACAACCCCTCTATGGTTTTAAAAGCTGAATTCCATTCATCTCCCTTGTTCATCCTAATATGATAGTAGCCACTTTTCAAATAAATCTTGGAGTAGTACTTAGCACCCCCTAAACAGTCCATTAAGTCTTCTATCCTAGGAATAGGAAACCTATATCTAATATTTATCCTATTTATGGCCCTAGAATTAGTACACATTCTCCACTTATCTCCCTTCGTAGGTGCCAACACCACTAGAACAACACATGGGCTTATGCTTTTCCTGATCAACCCTTGGTCCAAAATTTCTTGAGCTTGCCTTTCTATCTCCTTGTTCTGCTCCGGTGTCATCTTGTATGCAGCCTTGTTAGGAAATGTTGCTCCTAGCACAAAGTCTATTTGATGACTGATTTCCCTCTTAGGTGGTAGAGTAGCTGGTGTGCCTTCACAAATGATATCCCTAAACTGATCCAATAGTTGCTTCAATTCTACTATCATAGGTAGCCAACTAGGTGACTCCTCCTCCTTTGGCTTCAACATGATTGCATAGACAACTCCTTCTTCCTCCTTCATTTCTTTTAGGAATTCCTTTCCACTCATCAAAAGTGCACTGGATTCTGCCTTCTCCACTATGCCTTCTTCTATCAAAGACTGGATTTGGTAAGTCACTCCATCCTTCTTGAATGAATACTTGTTCTCCCTGCCATGGTGTACTTCCTCCCTATCATATTGCCATGGTCTACCAAGCAACATATGGCATGCATCCATTGGTAACACATCACATAGTATCATATCTTGATACTTGCCTATAGCAAACTCAACCCATACTTGTTCATTGACCAATATATTCTACCCCTTATTCAACCAAGTAACCTTGTAAGGACACACATGGGGTATCTCAATGAGGTTCAACTTTTGTATTGCCTCCTCTGATATGACATTATCAGTAGATCCTGAGTCAATGATGACCTTGCAGACCTTACCTAGTATTTTTCACTTGACTCTAAAAAGAGCTCTCCTCTGTTTGTGTTCATCCTCAGTAGGTGCTTTGATCAAGATCCTTCTCAACATGAGACTCTCTCCTTTCTCTAAATCTAAAATCACCTCTAAGTTCTTGGAACACTCCTCTTCTTGGACATAAGTGATCTTCTTCTCACCTTGTGAAGATGTTGGCTTGTCAGAACACCTATAAGCCGGATGACCCAACTATCCATAATTGTAACACTTCATGGAAGAAAAATGAGAAATTCTCCCAAATCCTCCTGATCTGCCTCTTCCACCATTGTTAGAGCTTCTACCTCTGTATCCCCCTCTACTACTTGCCTCATGGGATTTCTCACCAACTTTAGAATCTCCTTGGCTTCTATTCTCATTGTTCCTTCCACCAAAACCTCCTCTATGTCCTCCTCTAGGGTCTCTGCCTCTTCCTTTACCCCTGGTATTAGAATCTTGTTTCTTTTTTAGCTTCTCTTCCACTTCAATAGCCATCTAATAGCAGCTATGGAGGATAGTAAGTGTGAAGAGACTCAACTCCTCTTGTATGTTCCATCTAAGGCTGTTCAGATACCTAGCAACCTTAATGCTTTCAACTTATTTCACTCTAGACCTAAGGCTTAGCTTTTGGAACTCTTCTATGTAGGCAATACATCTAGTTCTCTTTGTCTAAGATTCTGCCTCTTCTTATGCAACTGGATGTCATAGTCCTCAGGTAGATAGTTTTCCTTTACTTTAGCCACCATTGTTTTCCAATTTCCTATTGGCTTCTTGCCTTCCTTCTCTCTTTCTTCTTACAAGAACTTCCACCAAGTTAATGCTTGTCCTCTTAACCTTGATTTGGCTATCTTCACCTTTTGTGCTTCTATAATCCCTTCATATTCCAAGTGATTTTCCATTCCCTCAATCCATTCCATAACTAACTTTGCATCCATTCTTCCTATTTAAACAGGGATGCCTTCTAGTGCCTTGCCACTTAATGCTTTCTATGATTTGAGGAAGGGTTCCTCTGCTAATGGAGGGTTAGGTTCTGGTTCTATGTCTTCCTCAACTTGGTCCTTACCCTTGTCTTTAACCTCTGCTAGTTGTACTTCCACCTTGCCTGCAATCTTTGCAACCTCTTCTAGTTTTTACTTCATCTCCTTCACAACTTCTTCAAGTCATCTATTCTTTTCTTGTTGCTCTATTAGATCTCTAGCCAATTCTACATTGGTCACCATGGTGCTTTACCCTATGGATTCAATTCTTTCTAACATTCACTTCTCAATTTCCAAGCCTTTTATGGCTCTAATACCAATTTGGTGGGGAGTGCTATCACTCAAGAGCACATTTGCTCTTCCTAAGACCTATTCTAGGCCTTCCTAGGGTACTCTTCTCTACCCTACTCAGGGATCACTTTTAAGACCCCTATCTCCTCATAGAACTCTCCACCAATTTCAAATACTCTCCTTTGCTCTCACACCCCTTGTAGGCACCTTTTGGCTCAACTTTCCCACAATACTCCCCAGACCATTCTTGGGACTAGGAATAAGTCTTCCCACTATTCCTTGGTTGATTTTACTCCATTCTGATCCATCTAGGTGGATCCCTTCTTCATTTGGCTATCGGATTCTTGAAAACCTTATTTTAGGCCTTGTAGCCTTTTTGGTCTATTAGCCATCTAGGTGGATCCCTTCTTCATTTGGCTATCGGATTCTTGAAAACCTTATTTTAGGCCTTGTAGCCTTTTTGGTCTATTAGGCCTCCTAAAACCAAAATTCTTGGGATAATGCGTAATCTTCCTTAACAAACCCCCAAAATCTTTGGGGATTCCCTCTATAGACCTCCTAGGCTCCAAGATTTCCCAGGTTTTAGACCCCCTTAGTGTCCGTACATAGGACTTTCACCAAACCCCTATTTTCAAGGGTTTGTAGGGCATGTAACACAGTCTGGTTTCTTTAAGAAAATTGAGTGCTCTATTGGTCTCCTTTGTACTCCTCCTTGCATAAAAATTTCCAAGACACATTCCCCTACACCCCTACACCCCTACACCTTTGATTGGCACAAACCAATCCATTTATCAAGTCTTCTTGCTGATGTTTTGTCCAAGCACTAGCCAGAATGCCCCTGCACTCGCCTAGATCTTGATGGTTATATCAACTCCCCTACACACAAAGACTCCAAAACCTATATCTACACTATGTACATAGTCCCCTACTTTATTCCAAGTGACCATGGGAAGTCAAGTGGGGATCATTATTTACAAAACTATCCCAAAACCAGGCAGAGAAACCAAGAACCAAAAACTTTGCAAAACCTTAACTAGTTGAACTAAATGACTAAACCAATACTACACAAGGAAGGTAAAGATCACAAATGAAAGTTTCAAAGCATAATTTCAGTCCTCTCAATCCATTAATTTACTAGATGAAGGCTATGTCACAGAAATTCAAAACAAATGTGCTCTTTTCCAAGTCACAAACTCTTCTTCCCAAATCTCAGTCCGTACAATCGCTTTCCCTCATGTCATATTAAGATATTTCTAACCTTATATACCTTATGCCCACAAGTTAGTACCCTTAGGTTGGGCTTAGAACATCATTAATGCCATTTTCAAACTTTTAGGACAAATTGCCAAGACAACATTGTCAAGATTTGCCTAATCTTCTCATTAGGACTTTCCCAAACCTCAAGGCTCTAAACTAACCTAAATTTTCCACAACACACACCTCAATTCACCCTTGGGACTTTATAACCTAGTCCTTATTACCTTGTTGGTTGGCTAGAACCACCTATAAGCCAAAATTTGCAAAGATCTCTACAAAAGACTTTGAGGTGCTCCTGCACCACACATCTCCCTATCCTAATCCATCATCCACATATTCCTACTATTATCCATCATCCCAATATTTCCATCATAATCCATCATCCACATCTCCACAACCTAATCCAGCATCTTCATCCTCTTATCTTAATTCATCATCTGCATCCTCTTGTATCACTCCCCCCTTCACCGAATTATATCTTAACCCCCCCCTCTAATCCTAATCGACCAATTACTAATCCTAGTCCTTCATCTCCTCCTATTTCTACATCCACTTCCATCCACTCATCTAAACCTAATCCATCAATCCCTAATCCTCCATCCAATCACATCCCCTCATCTAATCCTTATCCACCAATCCCTAATCCTAGTCCCCAAACCATCCCTAATCCTCTATCCATTCCCATCACCCCACCTAATCCTACATCCCCTTCAAATTACATATAAGGACTCATGATAGAAGAGACATCCCTAAATCCACATCTTGATGTTGTGAAACAACACCCTCCCACTCTCTCATGTACAGTCACTAGTGATGAGTCCATCCTCTATCCTATATCCATAACTACCATTACCATTCCCAACACCATCCAAACAGTTAAGTACGTCAACCCATTTAGTCCATTGAATCCTAATCTTCTATTACTAGATCCACCAAATCCATTTGACACATCCAATCCACTCCTCCTATTCCTAATATTACTAAAATTCAATTCCATGACCTTCATGAATCTTCCATCCTCCTATCTCCCCCACTTGAGGATTCCCTCCAATGCTCCTCCATCATCATGCATCCCACACAAGATGATTCATGCTAAGAGCTTAATCCAAAGCACATAAACATAGATCCCACCATCTCATCTACTCCATCCCAAGAACATAGTCTTACATCCATTCCATCTCATGATCCCTTTCCTCCACCAAATCTTGATCTCATCGTCCTATCTACCTCATCTCGAGATCACACTAGCTTGTTCACTCCATCCCACGATCCCCTTTGTATTCAAGATCTAATCACTCAATCTCATGAGCCCTTATCACTTGCTTCCCTAGTTATGGATCTTGTAATACTAACTATTCCCTCTCCTGATACCTTCCCACTCATTCCTCATGATCAAAATGCTACTATCCCCTCATCTCCATCACATGATCCTCCATCACCACCTGGCCTTGTCACCCCAACACCATTTTTATATCACCTTGGTAACATTACACCCATCCATGGTGGTCTCCTTGTAGAAGAAAAACAAAATATATGCACCACCCATCCTCCTTCACCTAATAATGCACTCACATCATGCTTCCAAAAGAATAAGCATTCTACCATAGATCACATGCTCAAGAATATGAAATATAAATGAAAAGGTTTAGGCCTTCACGAGCAAGGTATTTTAGAGCCCATCAAGGTCAAATAACATCCAGGTACACAAGGTCTTGGATATATCTCCCAAGAATCACAATCCAAAAAAATTGGTACAACCTCCATACGTCTTAAGAAAGCCTCTTCCAAAGGAATGAAAATCACTTCCCATCGTTCTACCAAACCATTTGCCACCATCCCCCCTCCTCCATCATATTACCTCAAAACAACTGTCCATCTTCCTCCTTCATCTTTTAAATCCATTTTGGGTCCTTATAACCCTCCACCAAACTTCACACATCCTCCATATACATAGTCTATTTTGGGTCCTTATATCCCAAAATCACCTCCTCCATCCATCACTTATCCTTAGTGCATAGCATAAAAATTATAACTTTATAACTCCTAATCAGGATCAACAAAGGCACCCCTCCATGCAAGCTATCTTGAATCCTCCATCCACACATCCTCATCAAAAGCCTACTTTTGGCACTCCATCCACGTCCTCTCCACATCATCCATCTCCCCATACCCATCCCATTGCTACTAAAAGAACTTTGGATGCCAAAGCAAAAATATATAAATCCAAATGTCACATGAATCTAAATCTCCTCATGTCCCCTTCAAAATACATGTTGAAGAAAATAAAAATAAAGTCCAAAATCCAAATCAATCCAAACAGCCACAAAGGCCCACTAAAGCAACAATTAAAACCATGTGGATTACCAAGAAAAAAGATTCCATGCCTTCAAATGAAAAATCCCTAACAATATCCAAAGTTGATAATCCCAAAACTAATCATTGACATCCTCCTTATGTCTGAAAATTCACTATCTTGACGCCTCCATTATCGCCAAATTCTCCATCCATAAACCCTCCTATCATTTCACATCCACCACATGTGCCAATGTTGACCTTGAACACCTTTCCCCATCACACATCCACTCCATCATTTCATCCATACACTTTCCAACACCCTATCCACTATCCCCCATATCTCCCCATCCAATCCCTTTGATCCATTCCCTTGCATAATTAATCCATTCTAATAAGGTTGTACCAACATCCAATGGTCACTTTACACATGGGCTCTTATTACTTCATATGGAACTTTATGCTTGAGCCCTTCATCCATCCATTTTATAATATATCTTCTAAATCCATATCCTCATCCATCTCCATCTGTATTTCTATCTGAAAAGTCCCAAAAGTTAGGAAAACCAAAAAAAAAATAAAAAAACAAATAAAAAGAAAAAAGAAAATAGTAAAGAGAAAATAAATTGTCCAATGTTGAAAACTTGGAAAAAAAGTGCCTTGGATAAGTACCATGACGAAAACCTGACAAATAGGTGCCATGCATAGATACCTCATCCAGTCTACTTCCACAACTGGGGGCAACATCCACTTATGCACTCCTTTCCTCCATCTCCTACATTTTCCTATCTTCCACATCCTATTATCTCCTTCTCATCACTCTGATCTATTCCTCACATTTGTCTCATATTCTATCACTTTTCATCATCCCTCTACCCATCATTTCCTCCTCCCCCTTCCTCTTTTGATGATTTCGATAACTTTCCCATCCTTGAGCTTCACATCATCCACCTCCAACATATCAACCATCCTATCTGCACAACCTATCCTGGCTCATCATATCGGCTCTATCCTTTTATCCTCTTATCATGGTCATCTCATCATCCCCTATTCATTTTTATTCATTGGTTTTGTGTCGAGATATTTTTCCCATACGCCTTCATGTAGGCAAGGTTGATCATTTGATCCACCATCGGGGCTCGGTTTCTTATCTATTCTGTCATCTTCCTTCGTTTATCTTTGGCCTTGTGTTGAACTACGTTTCCCTTGCACTTTCACGTAGGCAAGGCCAATCATTTGATCCACCCCTTGGGTATTTTTCTATCTAATCTGCACCATCCATCAAGGTCTCCATTGTCTTCTTTTCTCTTTTATCCATGGCCTTTTGGTGAACTATGCTTTCACGTAGGCAAGGCCGATTAGTTGATCTACCCTCGAGGCTATTTTTTGTTGGATTTTTTTTGTCTATCCATCTTTGGAAAACTATGTTTCCCCTACGCTTGAACGTAGGCAAGGCTAATCATTTGATCTAGCCCTAAGGCTTCTCTTTGTTTTCTTTTTTGGTCAGTCTATTTGATCATTGTCCTCCATCATCTATCCTCATCATTCTTTTTCCATGTTTATCATGGTCTTTTCCTAAACTATGAGGGCTCTACACTTTCACGTAGGCAAGGCTAATCTTTGATCAACCCTCGAGCCCCTAGGTTTTTAGGGTGAGTCAATCTTGTGTCTTTTTGTCAAGGTATGTCCTTATCTCATTGATACCTCACAAATAGAATCCATTTGTGTCATGATATTTAATCAATTTTTGAATATCCTACATCATTATCAATCTATAGTCTAGCATTCATCTTTTATCTCAATAGGATGTATCCTTCCTAACAGACCGCATCAATCTCATCCATCCTTTTGATTGTGATATTTTGATTCTTTTGAAAAAAAAATTATCCTTTGACCTCCCTATCATCACTTGTCAAGGTTGTCATGATCTATCATATTATGGTGTGTTTTGACTAGTTAAAATTGGGGCATATCTTGATATTTTTGTTTTTTTCTATCTTCTTGGTTGACCCACATAGTACCCACCAAGACCCATGAGGTCTTGTGTCATGCTGGGGCATCCTTTTGTGCTTGTGGTTATCCAAATACCTGGCCCGACCAAAGTCATCATGACTTTGGGGTGCGGGGATATCCTCCTTGTTTGTTGTGTTTGTGTATGAATTAGCCACTAATCTACCTTGGTTCCACATACCATGGTATCTGGTGTCTAATGCTATAGAAAAAATCAGTGCTCCAAAAATGGAAAATTGCATTGCATTGCATCTTTACCTCCATCATCTTCATTCATTTGATCCATCTCACATCTCCATACAATCCTAACCCATTCAATCTAGCAAAAATCATCTAATCACATCCTTGGTCTTGTTCCCAGCCTTGCTACAAGCCTAAATCGAGTCATCATTGGGATGTATCCTTCCCTATCCTATGGTGTTTTTTGGGGATGTATCCTTCCCTCATCAACAACACTCTCATCAGGATGTATCCTCCCTACCCTATGGTGTTGTTTTAGGATGTATCCTTCCCTCGTCAACAACACCCTCATCAAGATCTATCCTTCCCTATCCTGGTGTTCTTTTGGGATGTATCTTTCCCTCATCAACAACACTCCATCCATCATCAATGCATCCTGGCTTGTAGTTTGATTGGGGAATCATCATATTTGTCCTTGAATCTATTTTTTCTTACCTTTATCTCTTCATATCCTCATCCTCTCTCATCCATCATTTTGCATCATCTTCCTCATTTGCCCTTGTATAATCTCATCCCTTTCAAGAGCACACTTGTGTTCTCTTAAATGCACATGTCCTCTTGAGGGGGCATCCTCAATCCCTAATCTTCATTTTCACTCCCATCATCATTCCTCCTAGTCACTCGTCGAATGACAGGGGCATCTTCATTAATCAAACCATCTTCTTCTAAGTGCTATATTTTAATTTTCTTTGAAATTATGCTACTTCCTAACATCATCTCAAAGAGGGGGAAAATGTAGACATCCAAATTTGACCACTTCCATATGGTCACAATCCTATCATTTATTCATCCAATCCATCTATATTTATTAATTAAATGATATTTAATTAATATCATTCCCTTTCCCTAAGGTTCCCAAAAGTATTTAATTAAATACTTTATCCTTTACCATTCCCTATCTAAATTAAATAAATCAATCAATTTATTTAATTTAGTCAATTATATTTTTCAATTTTTAATTCTTGTCTTCTCTCTCATTGTCCCATCCTCCATAACCCTTTCACTAATCTTCATTAATTTAATTAATCCTTCACTAAAATGTGCATATCCTTAATTAGGATTAATATCATATCTTCCATATCTATCCACTTTCCTCTAATCCCCATTAATTAGCCTAATTACCTATTTGCACAATCCTAATCCTAATCACTTACATTTTCTAACATGTCCTTAAGTCAACCTTTCTTGGTACTTACCTCTTTTGGGTTGACCTCTTCCCCATGTGAATTAAAAATTCACACTTATTTCCCCCATGCATTTGTCTTCCCCATGACCTCTCAAAGGTCACATCGTACCCATGGGACAAGGACCCTTTTAGGGGAATCTTGTCTTACCCATTGGTTTCTTCCAAAAAGTGAATTAAAAATTCACTTTTATTTCTCCAAGGCCATCTCCAATCCCCATGGTGACAAGAGTGGACTTTCTAAAAGTACTCACTTGTCACTTTCAGCCCCACTTGGGGACAACGAATACCTTTTTGGGGAAATCCTCTCCCATCTCAAGGTACTTGTAACTACCTTGGGACCACATGGATTTTTCCATGTCACCTTGTACCCTTTCCATCTCACCATGTCTTTGGCCACTTAATCTACCACATGACCAGATGTGAGGGCTTGTGAGTTCTCAACTCACCATATCCCTCCATCTTGGTCATGGGGGCTCAATATTGACCATTGAATCCTCTAGAGAACTCAAATTCTTCTATAAATTCCCCCCTCTTACATGGATTAAGGGACCTCATGCATTGTGATTATCCTTATGCTCTCAAATTTTTCAGCCATATCCAAGCCATACTTTTGCATCTTAATACTTGTAATTCTAGCACTTTAATTTTAGCTCATCCATTCACACATCCATTTTAGCTTATCTTGACATTCATCCATCATTTCCATCCTTGCATCCATTTTTTAGTAGCACTTGTCATCAAGGAGCACACAACTCCAACTCCAATCAAGGGCCAACTAAGGGAGCACAAATTAAAAGTATAGCAGTCATTTTTATCTCTTAACTATCCTTTATTTATGTTAACTTAGGCTAACCATTGAAGTTTTATTTGTGACTTTGTTTCTTTCCATGTTTTAGTTAATTTTACATTTTTAGGAGTAGATTCACATTCACCACAATAGTCAAAGACATGTGATTTGAACTTGAGTGTATTAATTTTATAACATCACATTTTTCATTGGTGCTTTAAAATGAACAATTGTCTTCTTTCACTTAGGCTTAATTAGGGGGTCAATGAACATTGTTTGCTATGCTTGAGATGGTAGGAAGTATGCTCTGACCTTGTGCAAACTTGGTGATAAAAAACCAGACCCATTTTTTTTTATGTGTTTAATCCTTTAGAAGGCCTGTCTCCCCACTTCGAAAGGAGGGAATGACCCAAACCGGTAATAGGCTAAATCCAAGCCCTTCCAGCCAGTATGTAAAATGGGTGCTTGAGGAAATTTCAAGTACCACGAAAGGTTATGCTGACAAGTGATTATCTCAGTACCCACATGGTGCATAAAAACCTATAAGAGTGTAACCTTCATAGGTTGGGAGTCCTCCTTAATGGAGCTAATCTTTCTATATGTATGTAGCCCACCCGAATGGATGCCCTTACTAGACACCTTTTGTTTGTAGTTGCCAAAATCCTTTTCTATTTGATGGTGTAGCAACGGTCATTGCCAAGGCATCCACATTCTCGTAGTTCTTAGTATAGGTGAAGATTCTATCATGGGAGATTCATGAGGTCTCAAAGCTTGTTTTACCCAAGAAGTGAGTGTCGTGGAGGGGATTCAGTGTGGCCAAGCTTCTAATTCACCCACTAAGAATAAGTGTGGCTGTGGAAACCCATGTGGAATCCAATGAATATAGTCCTTGCCAACCTTAGGATTTATGCTTGTATTGTTAAAATAAAACATTTTTTCTGCTTTGTCTTGTGTGTGTGTTCAAAACTACCCCTCAAACAAACATCACACCTTGTAACTTGCAACATATCAAAATTTGTAAACCCAAAAAAGGTCAAACAACAAAGACATCCAACATGAAACTATCACTTATATTTCTTGGGGTCATCATCCTCTAGTTCTGATTTTTCTTAATCCTTGCATTCCACTTAGCCCTTACCTTCCACCTAGTTGTTGCATATACAAAATTAAACCTTTATCTTGCACTTAGGCTACTCTTCATAGGTCTTGAAATCAAACAATTTGCTATCTATCACCCACATCACTTGAGGTTCATCATCCTTGAGTTATCGAATATACCATTATCCTTGAGTAGGGAAATCATTTTAGAGTCCATCATCTCCTACATACCCTCTCTTGATCATTGGCCCCTGTGTCTATCCATCATAACACAAGTAAAGCCTTTACATCATAACCAACTTTGGGCCTAAAGTTGCCTTTGATCTCTTGCATTCTTAGTTTCTCACATCATACCATACAACTTCCATATCTCATATTAGAATCATATCCTTCTCATTGAATCCTAGTCTTAGGTCTTGTACATTACCTTGGGTTGAAAATTAGAACAATCACCTATGACCCCTAGAACAAGAGCAAAAATGTTTCAAGAAGAAGGGAACCCTTGGGGAAAATACTTTGATGGGGAAGATCACAATAGTGTTGAAACTAGTGAATTAAGTGAAATTGAGGATGAATAAATAACCCAATCCAGCATAAATGAAGCTTTTAATGATAGTATATCCACTAAACTTATTACAGAGGTAGTCAAACGTAGCCCACAACAATACTTCAAGGACATTTTTGATGAAGGAATGAAAATGCCTCTTGATTTTGACATGTCACTACTCATGATGAATGATCAACCCAAGTCTAGTGAATCTAAGCATCCCAAAATAAACAATGATGCTAGAATCAAATATCATAGAACCTTTTATCTAAAACTATGTTACAAGTGATCTTCAAAGACATCTAACTAGGTTACAAGATATCAACATATATTGATGTATTCCTACATGGATATTCGGTTAATACAAATTTTTTTTATCGATAGTGTCCATATTTACATTATAAATCCATGGTTCAATATATATGAGTCACGTGTATTCAAGTGTATACTTTACAAACTAAATGTACATAATTTGTGACTTATGTGTATTCCAATGTATACTTTGTGACTTATGTGTTTTCATGCATATACCTTGTATTCATGCATATACTTTGTATTAATTTGTGTATACTATGTATTTGTGTGTATACTTCAAGGCTTACATATTTTTGAGTGCTTGTTCTCCTCTTATTCACATGTACATACTTGACTTATTCACATGTATACTTATTAATTGGTTAGCCCTAACATTGATCATTGTTTTCCTTCATGGTTTGTCTTGAATATTAATTGATTGATGCTAAAAAAAAATATTAGTCAATGCTAAACAACTTCAATATTTCTAGGAATACTAATAGAGTTACAAATTCCAAAATTTCACAAATTGAAAAGAAAATATTAACTATAAATAAATGCATTGATTATTAACTTGATAATTTATTAAGAATTATTATAAAATATATCAAGAGACGAACCTTGTATAATGGCAACTACCAACTAGAAAATAGGAAAAGCATTCCCAATACTTTGAAAGTAATAATCCACCCAAAATTGCAATGGGAGAGAAATGATGTAGAGAAGGGAGGCCTTCAATTACCAATCACAAATTTAACTGATTTCAACAAGCCTTTGATCTCCAAAACCCTAACTAGGGTGATTCCCTTCACAACTTTACTATTTGCCTTGTAGGTTTGCAAACCTAGTTTCTTGGAGCCTATCTCAAAAATCCACTATCAAAGCCATTAACCAATTATATTTTTAGACACCCTTTAATTCATAACAAAACATATCTCAAAATCTCATACAAGTCTTTTGGAACAAATCCCTCAAACTGATGCTTCTACATTGTCCCCTTAAGCTAAATCGACCTAATTTACAAAGAAAATCTCCTCTAAAAAATATTCCAACCCCAAATACCTATGGATAGTGTTTACCAATCTATAAAACCACCAAATCTATAACTTTTAGCCAATGAACTTCTCACTAAATCCTCTTTGTACAAAACCCTCATTTTTAACAAGTTATAAAGGGGTTTACTGAAAATCCCACTTCCCAAATTATTTACACTTCACCAATGCATCAAAAATGCTTCAAATGTCTTGTTCATTCCTAATCTATCACCAATATTTTGATTCCCAATATTTTTCCTCACCTACCCACCTTTAACTATCAAATTTTACTCAAAACATTCGAATCTGACAACTAGGGCATCATGCCAAAACACCCAAATGACCTCTCATGATCCCAAAACCATTAAATCAACTAAATAATACCATTTTAGGCCCATTCAACTCAGCTAAAAGAGTTGCAGTCAGTGGAATGGGCCATAATCACATTTTTATGTCTGCAAAACCTTAAAATTGGAGTTTCAGACCCATGTATAGAGAAAACTCAATAAGATTATACAACCCCAATAGGAATTCCTCAAATTCAATAAAAATGATAGATAGTAAACTAAAAAAATAATTCAAATAAATTTGGATTCACCATCTCAGGTCATACAAGCGATGCAACTACTCTACAACAACAATATTCAATAGAAAAGATACATAATTTCAATGAAAACGGGAGCTTTATTATTCAATATTTTAGAAAACCCCCAAAAAAATTCATCCATTTAGTTTCCAGCATATTTTAAACCTTAAAAAACCTATTACAATTGTTCTAACTTCCCTTTGAATGCCCATGACCATTGAGTTTCCTCAATTTTACATTTTTTTTGCACTTTTACAACTTTTCAATATTCCACTCTTGATAATTTTGTAAAAATGTGACAATATAAACTCAACGAATCTTAATTAATGTGAACCCCTAAACCTGAAAATGCAAAAGAAAAACAAACATGTTAAGTTTTTATATCAAATGCATATATGAATGAGAGGTTCCCCATGAAATCCATCTATTAAACACTCAAATTAGGAAAATGAAGAACACAATACAAGAAAAGCATATAAATCCTAATTAAGCTAATAGATTTAAGATCCCATGGGGGAATTGGTGCCAATTGAATGTTTAAATTGGCCCTTTCCCAACTCCTAAGTTGCAATGAGAGTGATTGTGGAATGGTCAAATCTCCCAAAGAGATTTGGGCATAACCTTGTTACCACTTTTGAAAATGATGAATGCTTGAGTGATAATGGGAAAAATTAGCTCTCAATGTGAAGAGAGTAACTTTGCATGTAATTGTGGATCATGATGAAGTTTAGTAAGTTTACTCAAACTGTGGATGATAGAATGAGAGGTAGAGTCTCTCATTTATAGATTTCCAAAATGGAAGAGAGAGTGAAAATAAGCAATGTGGGATCATTCAACATCCAATGGCCAAGTACCACTTGTCAAGATGTGAATGGTTGAGGAATGAGCACATTTTGGTCAATGTGCATGATAAATGCCATTGGATTCAAATTTGAAATTTGAATGTGACATGTTGGGGGGAGAGAAGAATGGAGTTAATGTCACTTGGCTCAATGCAAAGGACATGTAAAAGGAATTGAATGCCTTGTTCGAAGGACCAAGCCCATTTGAATTTTGAATTCAAATTGAAGGAATATTCCCTTTTGATGTCATGTGAGGGAAAATAGAAAATTAAATAAATCAAAGTAATTGATTTATTGTGCAAGTTGCATTCTCTAGAGGATTTTAGTGAGAGGGGTTAACTTAATCAAGGTTTTGATTAACTTAATGAAGAATTAGGTGATTTGAAAATTTTGACTCAAATAGATGAATTAATTTAAATTAGAATTGAGAGGAAATGATTTATTAAATAAATGATTTGATTTATTTAACCAAAGAAGAAAGTGTTAGATTAAATCAAATAAGGTTTAATTTATTTAATTTAATAGGAGAAATTTAGAGATTTTAATCAAATAAAATGATTTATTTAATTAAACAAAAATGTAAGGTTAATTAAATTAAATTGATTAATTTAATCAAAGGAGGTGATAGACTTAATCAAATAAATGATGATTCATTAAATTAAGAGACAGAATATGATGAAATGTTGTGAGTATGATTCGGGAAGAAATGTCATTAGTAATCAAGATCAAGAGTGCCAAAATGAAATTGTACATTTTTCATGTCTACAATTACCTATTATATGGTCTATTAGGACTTTATTGAATTGAAAAAAACTCAAACACACCTACAACTATCAAAAGACCTTGTTTGACAACATTAACACAAAATGCATTTTGTGCCTTTGCACCAAGAGGGCTTATTTAAGATCCTTGAGCAATGTGTTTCCTAATGGTCACTTGTTCTCACATATCTCAATTCAGTTTAATCCAAAGAGTTCCATGAAATTATTTATCTAAAAGAAAAAATATTTTTTCAATTGGTATTCCGTGAAATGATTCATAAAAGGATTCCAATATATTTAATCCTTTGATTCGAACAACTCAATTAAGCAAATGATACACAATCTTCACCAACACTTGAAAAACATAATATTCATGGTAGATGAATTAGTGTTTCAGTGTGAAAGATGACCATTCCTAGCGTAAATGTACCTATCGAGACATGTTGGAGTAGTTTGTTTGGTCACATGAATTCCAAAATGAAAGTTGCACCACTTTGCAACTTTACATTGCTTACATTTGACACTTTTTCCATCAAGTGAAAAATGGACACCATGGAAAAATGACTCTGAGATAACAAAAAGTTAGAAGTTATTGTAGAGGGGCTCAATGTGATCCCGTAGGCTCAGACGGAGAGTTCGTAAGAATCATAGTTTTTGAGTAATAGCCTGTCAAAGATTTCTTTCCTTTTGCACTTTGGACCCTTAAGGGATCGAGTCAATTGAATGTAGCTCAGAGTGATTCCACATGTTTGGGTGCAAAATAAGACTATTCCTAGTGTAAATGTACCCATCCAGATGTGTTGGAATAGTCCATTTGGTCACATGAGCTGCAGAACGAAAGTTGCACCACTTTGCAACTTTCAACTACTTGCATTTGATAAATTTTTCCCCAAGTGAAAATTCCTTCGAGATAGGAAAAACTTAGAGATGATCACATAAGATTAAATGAGAAGTTTCTAATCATCACAGTGTTCGAGTAACAACATGCTAAAGTTTGCAGTCATTTTCCACTTTGGACTCTTAAGGGATCAATCCAGTTGAATGTAGCTCAAAGCAATTTTGTGTGTTTGGGTGTGAAAGAGGACCATTTCTAGCATAAAAATACCTATGCTTATGTGTTGGAATAGTTCATTTGGTCACACGAGTTGCAAAATGAAAGTTACACCACTTTGCAACTTTCAACTACTTGCATTTGACAACATTTTCCCCAAGTGAAAATTCACCACCACGAAAAAAGGCCTCTAAGATAGAAGAAACCAAGAGACGTTATTGTAGAGGGGCCCAACTTGATCCCATAGGATCAGATGAGAATTTTCTCTACATCATGGTATCTAAGTAACAACATGTTAAAGTTTGTATAGGAATTTTTCACTTTAGTCTCTTAAAGGATCAATCTGGTTGAACGTAGCTCAAAGTGATTCTGCATGTTTGGGTGCGAAAAAGGACCATGCCTAGTGTAAACATACCTATTCAGATTCGTTAGAATAATCCATTTGATCACATGAGTTTCAGAACGAAATTTGCACCACTTTACAACTTTACATTGCTTGCAATTGACACTTTTTCCATCAAGTCAAAATTGGACACCACAAAAAATGACTTTGAGATAAAAAAAAAAAATAGAGATATTTTATTGTAGAGTTTCCCTACATGATCCCAATGCCTTAGACAGAATTCCCATAACCAACATGCCATCAAAGATTAAATCGGGTAACAAGCCATCAAAGATTATTGCCCTTTTGCAATTAGGACTGTTAAGGGATTACGTTGCTTGAATTACAAATTTTTAAGGAAAAAAAAAATATTGATGCAAATTAGGTAGGAAATCAACCCACAATCACAATTCAAGCCTTTAGAAATAACTTTTCAACCCTTTTAAACCTACCTCTCCAACTCTTCTCAAACTCACTCAAATTCCCTTATAGGTCTGTAGACTTGGTTTCTCAACCAATAATATTGGATCCAATCTCAAACCCACTAACCAATTGTATTTTCAGACACACTTTAACATCTTACAAATCATATCTCAAAAGAAACATAGGTCACTTTGGACCAACTTCTCCAAAATCATGCAACTATTTTTTCCTAGACCTCAATTAGGCCACTTTAACAAAGTATCACCCACTCAAATGCCTTTCCAACCCTAAATCTTCATGGAAATTCACTTAACAATCTAAAAAACCTCCAAATCCATAATTTTTTATCAAAGAGTTGCTTCCTATGACACCAAAACATGAAACCCTCACTTTATGCCATTCCAAAGGGGTTTATTGTGTGAATGGTGGTCTTATACCTGCACAAACATAAGATTAGGTCATTATGCAAGTTAGATCAACATTCCCCATGAAATTAGATTGAAACATCAAAATAGGGAATAAAATGAAGAACAACACAATAAAAGCTAATTAAATCCTATCTAATGAGCAAAATATCAATTCCATGGGGGAATTGGTGTCATTTTGATGTGGAAAATGGCCCTTTCCCAACTCCTTGATGTGATTTGATGATCTTTGATGATGATTATCGATGCCTTGATGCAATTTTCCAATAAATTTGGTAAAACTATGAAACTTGAGTGAAAATGGATGAAGTTGTAGATGAAATTGAGTAAAGTAAGCTTGCATGGATTGTGGATGATCAATTTTATAGATTTGAAGAATGGAAGATTGAAGGATTTGGATGAATGTGGGACAAAATACCAACCAATGAGAGAAGGTCACTTTTCCACCTATGATTGGAGGAGGAATGAGCACATTTAGATGAATGTGCACATAAGTATGGCTAGGTGGAATTTGAAAATGTTGAGATGACAAGTTTAGAGGGAAGAAGAAATGGAGTAAATTCCACTTGTCTCAAGGAAAAGGACATGTAAGAGGCCTTTAATGCCTTGTTGGAAGTACTCATCCCTTTTGGAGGGATTTTTGGATTGGAAGAATATTTCACAAAAGATGCCCTTTTGAATGGAAATTGATGAATTTATAAATCAAATAAATTGATTTATTGTGCAAGTTGCAAAATCTAGAGGATTGAAGTGATTGGGATTAAGATTAATCATGATTTGATCAATTTAAGTAGAAATTAGATGATTTGACAATTTTGACTTAGATTTTAGGATTTATTTAAATCAAAGTTGAGAGGAATAATGATTTTTAGATTTAATTAAATAAATATTTATTTATTTATTTAAAGAGGGTGATGTTAGATTAAATCAAATAAAGATTAATTTATTTAATTTAAAGAGATGGCCTTGGAGATTTAAATAAATAAAGTGAATTATTTAATTAAAAGAGAGGCTATAGGATTAATTAAACAAAATGATTTATTTAATTAATAGAAGAGATGAGACTTAATCAGATAAATTTGATTTATTTAATTAAGAGAGGAAATGTGATGAATTTAATCAAATAAAGATTATTCAATTAATTTAGTTAGTAAAGGGGATGATTTAGGAAGAAATTATGTTAGTAAGATTAGGATCAGGTGTGTAGGATCAATTTGTATTTCGTGTCTACATATGGAAAAAACTATTCCAATCTTCTACATAGCCAACTAAGGCCTCAAACACCTTTATTTATATCTGCACATGCTTTAAGATTCATCAAAATCTTCTGCCCACAAGATTTTCTACAACTTCCCTCCTCTAACCATTAAATTTCACTCAAAATACATAGTTTGACAATTTCACCAAAACCCAACATCGAAACTCCATTTTTAAGCTAAAATTCACCCAATTTCCTCTGGGAGAGCAACCAAAAGCACTCCTAAACATTTTCCCTACTCCTAAATATTATTCCTACATATACTCCTACCATTTAAGACTCATTCCACTGAGACACAAAGAGAAAAATAGGTGGAATGGGTCATTTATTCATTTTTAGTCTTCAAACCCTTGTGGTTGGTTGTACAAACCTGTAATCAGTAATTTGACAATAAAATTCTTAAAACTCAATGAATTTCCTTCAATCCAAAGCCAGAACATACCTAACACCTATATCAACCAATTGGAAAAAATTTCATGACATAATACTTCTTTACGACTAAGTATAATAGTCTACAACAGAAAAATTCAATGAATCACACAGAATTACAAGAGAAATCGAGGGATTTTTTATTGTTTTTCCCTCACAAAAACCTTCAACAACCTCTTCCTTTGAATTCAAAACATATTTAAACCTTAACCAACCTATTAAAATGGCTTTAAATTCTCTTTGAATTCCCATGACCACTGGGCTTCTTCAAGTTTACACTATTTTGCACTTTTTTCACATTGATAACTTTTCAATTTTTGTAGTTTTACATCATTTTGACAAATATGCAACGTGAACTCCAAAATGACCCTAAAAATAATTATTTTGTGACTTATTACATTAAAAATTGGTCTAATATGACCTTATTCAATTAAAAAAAATCAAAACACAAAACTAACTTAAGACTTCCATGAACCAAATTTGCTCAATAACCTTGGTGCCCCTACACCAAATTTCAATATTTGAGTAAATCTCATTACAAATAAATCTCATTGCAATGCCTTAAGTACTTCATTCTCATGGATATTATACAATGTCACTCATATATTAAATATTCTCTTGTAATTTCTACATCATAGGTGCTCATGATGAGGTTAACTTCAAATGAGTAAATTGAGATTCCCTCGCTAAGCTTCACATGCTCTTTTATAACGGCTTCAAATCAGAATTGAGATTTGTCAAGATCATAAAAATAAGGATGTTGCATTTATATTTTGGCTGAGATTATTTTCAATGGCTCATAAATTAGTATTTTCTATAAGGAGAGAACAATCAATTTTTAGTAGTTTACTTGCAAATACGCAAAGTAAAAGAAGAAAAAAAAAGAGAATCCAAAATGGAAATGAAATGAAGATAGATGGAAGGCATTTACAGACAACAATTCCACACCATTTGGTTTGAAATCTCTGGAAAAACAAGCCATAAATCTTGATGATTCCATTGAGGATAGGCATTTCAGTCTCTCAACTTAGTCACTCTTGATCATACATCTTCACTGGGAGTTCTGAGATACCTATTGCACACAACACCTCTCATGAATAGAATAACTTGAAATTCAGGATGCTCTTATAATGTATACATCATAGGTTCTCATGATAAGGTTAACTTCAAATGAGTAACTTGAAATTCCCTCACCAAGCTTCACACACACTTTTGTAATGGCTTAAAGGGTAAAAGTACAAAGTTGTGTCACACTTTCGGCCAACTTATCAGCACAAGTGAATTTTAGTATTTATAACTAAAAAATAATTTTGGTCAAACATATGATCTAGTAAGATTCATTCTACATAATTTAAATATGTCCACAACTATTGAAAATATGTAATTATTTGAATATTTAATGTTTCAACAACTCCTGCTCACATAAATAATATTTTTTAAAATTATAAAAAAAAACCCTTTTGTAGATTCATAAGTGTAGTTTTCAAATATATATTTATTTTAATATTTTAATTATTATTCATTTTTTTTTATTTTTTTTTACTAAAAGTAGGTTATTAGCACAAAAAATATTAGGTTAATTACCATGTCAAGAAAAATACTAAAACTTATTAAAATAAAATTTTAAAAAATATGATGCCCTAAATAAAAGAATATAGATTAAGATAGTATATTTTAATTTTATTTTTTAGAAATATTTAATAGAAAGTTGACGTCAAGTGGAAATAGTCATCTTTTAATACACGCACATTGAAATATTTATATAGAAATATATATTTGTTAAAATTGAAAAAAAAAATCCATGCCCTAAAGTTTCAGGTTATAAATATACACAGAAAAATTGAAGGAAAAATAAATAAAATTTACTATATAAAGCTTGACGTCTCATGTAACATCATTTTTCAACATTTTATCAACAACTATATTATAGTGTTAATTTATAAAAACTATATTCAAATAATTTTTTAATTTTGTCAAAAAAATACAAATATAACATATACTAAAAAATACACATTTTATTAGTTTACATCATTTCAAAATTCAAAACATATATGCCACTTTCTAGTGATTCAATTTTAAAAGTTGGACCAATGTTGGTTGTTTCCTTTATAAAAGTGTGACATAGCTTTGTACTTTTACCCTAAAATCATAATTGATATTTTTCAAGATCATCAAAATAAGGATGTTGCATTTCTTTTTTGGTTGAGATTCTCTTGGATGGCTCGTAAATCTGCATTTTTCTGCAAGGGGATACCAATCAATTTTTAGAAGGTTACTTACAAATAGGTAAAGTAAAAGAAGATGATAGCATTGGCATCAAATAAATTAATGTGCATACAAGTATAAATTAATAAGAACCAATGTGGATACTTACAAATTAATCTAACGAACCATTTGGGTCTGCTCTACTCTTTATTATGTCAAGTATTGCCTCATGGTCAAGCTCACAGGCCTTCCATAGGGTCTTGTTCAAAGGTCTACCCCCATATTTAGATAAACAAACATTGGATGCCACGACAACATTCGAGTAATGAAGAATCTTACGATGAATTTCAAAGTCATGAAATAGCCAATGTTTAACACTCTTATGTGGGTACCTTCTAAGCCACATTCCACTAAATACAATTGAGCCTATAGGGTACTCAATGTTTTCTCCATCTATAACTAGGGCATCCATTTTTTTCAAATAGGCCACTACATTGCCAATTTCACTGAATTGGTAAGCTAGTGGATGAAATTGGCAGCCTATACATTATACCCTCAACCCTAAACCTTAAACCACGTACCCTCAAACCATTAAACTAAACCTTAGAAACCCTCTACCCTCAACCCTAAACCTTTAAACTATCTACCCTCTACCCTCAACCCAATACCCTAAACCATCAACCCTATAGGTCCTCAACCCTATACCCTCAATTATCTCTCTCACTCACCCTATACATAGGAATCTCAACCCCAATCCTTCAACCATATGTATCCTCACCCATAATCCCTCAACCCTATACCCTCAACCCAATACCCTAATCCCTCAACACTATAGGTCATCAACCATATACCCTCAATTCTCAAAACTCTACCCAATACATTAGATCCTCAACCATCATATATCTATGTCCCTTAGTCCTCTTCTCTCCTCTCTATCTCAATTCTCCCTCCATCTCTATCTATACATCCCTCCCTCTCTACCCTAATCCCTCAACCTTGAACCCTAAACCTTTAAACCCTTAAACCCTCTACCCTCTACCCTCAATCCTCTACCCTCTACCCTCAACCTTAATCCCTCAACCCTTAAACCCTAATCCCTCAACCCCTATACCCTCTACCCTATACATTGGACCCTCAACCCTAATCCCCCAACCTTATACCATCAACCCTCTACCCTCAACCTTAAACCCTCAACCCTCAACCCTTAAACCATCTACCATCTACCCTAATCCCAATACCCTCTACCCTTAAACCCATTAACCCACTTAGTAAACTCTCTACCCCAATCCCTCAACCCTCTTGACCCTTGATCCCTCAAGCTCAACCCTCAACCCTCAACACTTAAAACCTAATCCCTCAACCCCTATACCCTTTGTTGGAAAAAAAGGGATTGACAACTAAAAGGGGGGGGATGAATCAGTTGATACCAAAATAAAACTTATACAATATTAATCAACCTTAGATCATAGATCTAATAATTAACAGTGCAATAATTAAATCAAGATCACATCAAAGACACATAAACACCAATATTTTATATGTGGAAACCCTGTTAGGGGAAAAATCATAGTGGATGTTAGTCCACAATATTATACCCTATTAGAAGTATAATGAAGAATAAAAAGGAAAGCATTTGCATTCAGGCATGCTGCTTAGAGCATACTACTCAAAGGGAAGGCTCACTTCCTTACATAAGACAATTAGATTAAATCCATTTGATGAAGTTGAACTGAGATATTAGCTTCTACAAAAGCCTGATTACAGTTCCGGTTAGGTGCACAAAAACTTCTGCAAACTCTTCCATCCTCTTCTCAATCTCTTCCACACTTTTCTCTAAATGATCTGACCTTTATTTGCACATGTACATCACTTGTATACTTGAGAAATTTCCATTTTTAAATGAGTAAAACAATCCCATATATATATATATATATATATATATATATATATATATATATATATATATCTGCTACATGGATTTACATCCATTGTTCAATCGGCCACAAATAGAGAATGAATTACAATTGTCGGCCTCAACACATAAATAAATTTCAATGCACACCAACACAAGTCAGACACAAGATAGTGAGGACCCAAACAAACACCTCCAAACATGCCAAAAAATAAAATATTAATCCTCATAGATCCGCAACATGCTAACACCATCATGTCAGCCAAGAACATGAAATCTCGGGCACACATCAAAAAAATCTCTGATCACAAGCACTCCAATCAATGTGAATATACAGAAAGGATAGAGAATTATCTGGACTCATCCATGAATGTCACAAGTACATGTACAACTCATGAAATTATCATAATTTCATCTGATTCATCCAAGAACATCATCGACATAAATTGAATAATTGTAGGCACACATATCTTCATAACTTCCACAAAACTTGATGCGAACCTCTAAAAATTTTGGACAACATACTAGAAAGCTTCAGAAACAAACCCTTTGAAGTGCACATTTAGATCTTCAACATACATAACTATCCAACATTTTGACCTTCTCAGCTCCACTGGTTGCCTGCACTATTTTTTTACAATTTTCTCAATCTCCTCGACATATGCAGCCTTAAGCATCATTAATTATAATAGTGTTGACATCAATGAAACCAATATATTAACAACACAACCACAACATTAAACATGATCTACCCCATACATTGGACCCTAAACCCTATTCCCCCAACCCTATATCCTTAATCCTCTACCCTCAACCTTAAACCCTCAACCCTCAACCCTTAAACCCTCAACCCTCTATCCTCTACCCTCAATCCTCTACCCTCTACCCTCAACCCTAATCCCTCAACCCTTAAACCCACCTAGTAAAATTTCTACCCTAATCCCTCAACCCTTAAATCCTAATCCTGCAACCCCTATACCCTCTACCCTATAAATTGGACCCTCAAGCCTAATCCCCCAATCCTATACCATAAATCCTCTACCCTCAACCTTAAACCCTCAACCCTCAACCCTTAAACCATAAACCCTTAAACCCTCTACCCTTAACCCTTAAACCCTTCAACCCACTTAGTAAAATATATACCCTAATCCCTCAACCCTCTTGACCCTTAATCCCTCAACCCTTATACCCTCTACCCTATACATTGGACCCTCAACCCTAATCCCCAAGCTCTATACCTTCAATCATCTACCCTCAACATTAAACAGTCTACCCTTAAACCCTCTACCCTCTACCCTATAAACCCTTAAACACTCAACCCTAAACCCTAAACCTAAACCCTAAACCCTAAACCCTTAACCCTTAAACCCTAAACCCTTAAACCATCTACCATATACCCTTAACCCAATACCCTCTATCCTCAACACTAATCCCTCAACAATATACCCTCAACCCAATACCCTAATACCTCAACCCTACAATTTATCAACCATATACCCTCTATTCTCAACCCTCTACCCTATGCATTGGATCTTCAACCATCATATATCTATGTCCCTCCCTCCTCTTCTCTCATCTATATCTCACTTATCCCTCCATCTCTCTATCCATCCATCCCTCCCTCAACCCTCAACCCTCAACCCTCAACCCTAAACCTTAATCCATCAACCCTTAAACCCTCAATCCTCAACCCTTATACCCTCAATCCTAACCCTATACCTTCAATCCTTAACCCTCAACCCTCAACCCTCAACGCTCAAACCTTAAATCCTTAAACCCTCTACTCTCTACCCTATGCATTAAACCCTCAACCTGCAATTCTCAACCCTCAACCCTTAATCCCTCAACCCTCAATCCTTAAACCCTAAACCCTCAAACCCTTATACCCTCTACCCTTTACATTGGACCTTCAACCTAATCCGTCAACCATCTACCCTCAACCCTTTACTCTCAACCCTAAAACCTGAACCCTAAACCCTTTAACATTCTACCCTATACTCTCAACCCAATACCCTCTACCATCAACCCTAATCCCTCAACCCTTAAATGCTAATACCATATAAACCATCAACCCTATAGGTTCTCCACCCTAGTCCCTCAAACTTATACCCTCAACCCCTATCTCTTTATCTCTATCTATACATCTCACCTCTCCCTCCCTCCCTCTCTCCTACCCTTTCTAATTGTCTCTATCTACTCTCTCCATATTTCTATGTACCTCTCATTCAATCAATCCCTATCACCCTCTCTCGCTCCCTCTATCTATCTCTCTATATCCCTCCCACTCTTTCCCACTCCCTCTCTCTCCCTATCTCTCAGGTCTCTCCCTCTGGAAATCTACCTAGGTAACTCTCTCTCTCCCCCCTCTTCTATCTATCCCTCCCAGCCTACCTAGAGAAGTCCCTCTAACTCCACCCCCTCTTTCTCTCCCTCTCTCAGGTCACTCCCTCCCACACCCTCTCCCTCTCTCAAGTCTCTCACTCACACTCCCTCTCTCTCAAACTCCCTCTCACTACCTATCTCTCGAGTCTCTCCCTCTCACCCCCCTCACACTCTCAAGTCTCTCCCTTTGGAACCCTACCTACATAACCCTATCTTTCTCTCTATCTTTCTCCCCCAATCTCTGTCTATCTCTCTCCCCCCTCTCTCTCTCTCCCTCTCTATCAATTATCTCTCTCCCAACCCCTCTCTCCTCCCTCATCTATCCCTCACCTTACTCTCTCTCTCTCTCTCTCTCTCTCTCTCTCTCTCTCCTTCTCCCTCTCTTGTAAACTCTCACTTCCACCCCCTCTCCCTCTCTCCAGACTCTCTCTCTCTCTCTCTATATATATATATACAACTCTATATCTCTCTTAAAATTATCCCTCCCTCTTAAGAAATACATAAATACATACTTACTTACATACATAAAATCATAATACATATGTATATACAATCCTACATACATACAAGCATACATGTACATGTGTAGATATAATATTACATACATATAGGCATACATACAATATACATGCATTGATACATATAGGAATACATACATACATACATGAAATACAAGCATACATGTACATACAAACATAAAAATATATAAATATACATTCAATAGAGTACCATTTAACATAAATCAATACATAACATGAGTGTGTTATATTGTGCTTGCCTTATGTCTTGGTAGACATGTTCCCCACAAATGCAAAAAACAATGTCAAAACTGAGATATAATGCAAGCATGTTATAACACAGGCTTGTTATATCTTGATTTGGGAATCCCCAAGCCTTGGGATTGGTATTTACCTTGGAATACCAACCCAAAGGCTTGGAGTGCATTCCCAATGACCAAAGACATGTTTTTGCAAATTCTACAATATTTCACATAATCAGGTTTGTGCTCACCATCAGGATTGTGCATGGTTCAATATCAAACAAATCAAACATCTGGGTAATGTTAGGTTCTCTCTTAGCTATCCAGCGAAATAAATTTTTTC
Source organism: Sequoiadendron giganteum (assembly GCA_007115665.2). NCBI lineage: Eukaryota > Viridiplantae > Streptophyta > Pinopsida > Cupressales > Cupressaceae > Sequoiadendron > Sequoiadendron giganteum. The sequence continues at coordinate 231,701,958 of CM021100.1, read as the reverse complement.
ACTTTTTGACAATGTTAGTTATTTCATCCATAAAAAAAAAAATTGTGTCTCTTTTTTGGTAAAAAGCAGTGTTTGGTGTTTTTCATTATAAATTAACTGTTCATCAAATTTTCAAATAAATTGTGTCCCTCTTTTGAACCCCTTAATCTCAACCATTTTCAAAATAAATTAGTAGTTTAGAAATTAGACTAAGAGCACTTTGATCCTTTTTTTTGTTCCATCTCAAAAAAATTAGTGTAAATATCCTCAATTTCACGTCCAAGGTTAGTATTTCCTTATTTAAGAAAAAAAAAATGGCCACTTAAGCCCCCTTTTTAGGAACCATATTTTTGCACTTACCCATATGTTGGGGTAGTTACACATTCTAGATAAAGAAGGTGAATGGGGGTTATAGACTAGGGGAGAGAAGAGTAGATTGAGGCTCTGATTTATAGATTTGTGTAATCAAAAATCCCATATAGTGGTAGTCTATAATAAGTTCTAAAGTTTGTAATTTCATTTTTATGGAGATAATAGAATGTTTGTGTTTCCTTATTATATTTTAACTATTTATTTCCCTACTATTTTTGTTGATTTAGGTTTTTAAGGGGATTACCCTTCATCAATAATGGTGTATGGTTGTTACTAATATGCACAATTAGAAATTATATATCTAGAATGATTCTTTAAGAAAGAAAATCACTTTTATATTAGTGATGATAAAGAGTATACTACAAATTGTGTATTGTTGGATGTTTTGGTTGTGTTTCTTATATGTGGTTGTCATTGATTTCAACACTATTAACATGTAATCTGCTTAAGGTTGTATATGTCGAGGAGATTGAGAAAATTGTAAAATATATAGTACATGCAGCTAGTGGAGTTGAGAAGGTCAGAATGTTGGAAAGCTCTATGTTTTGAAGATCTAAATGTGTGCTTCAAAGGGTTTGTTGTTGAACCTTTCTAGTATGTTTTCTAAAATCTTTAGAGGTGTGCATGAAGATTTGTGGAAGTTATGAAGATCTATGTGCCTACAATTACTCAGTTTCTATAGATGGTGTTCTTGGTTGAAGCAGATGAAATTATGGTAATTTCATGTATTGTGCATGTACCTATGATGTTCATGGATGATTTTAGATCATGTTGTATCCTTGTTGTATGTTCGTAGTAATTGGAGTTTTCGTGATCGAATATTTTTCTGATGTGTACCCGAGTGTTCATGTTCTTGGCTAACATTGTGGTGTTAGCATGTTGCAAAACCATGAGGATTAATATTTTATTGTTTGGTGTGTTTTGGGGTATTTGTTTGGGTCCTCGCTATGTTTTGACCGACTTGTGTTGGTGTGCATTGTAATTTATTATTTATTTATGCCTGACTGAATAGTGGATGTAAATCTGTGTAGCGGATATATATATGAGGTTGTTTTCCTCATTTTGTGGAAGTGCTCAAGTGTACAATAATGTACAAGTGTGAATAAAGTTTAGATCATTCAGAGTAGATTCTAGAAGAAATTGAGAAGAGTGTAGAAGAATTGACAAAAGTTTTTGTGCACCTAATCAAAACTGTAATCAAGCTTTTGTAGAAGCTATTTTACTCAATTCAACTTCATTAGATGGATTCAATCTGATTACTATTTGTAAGGCAGCCAACCTTCCCATTGAGCAATGTACTCTAGGCAGTGCGCCTAAATGCAAGTGCATTCTCTTTTTATTCTAACTTATACTTCTAGCAGGGTATAATCTTGTGGACTAAAACCCACCATGGTTTTTCCCCTAACAAGGTTTCCATGTATAAAATCTTGGTGTTCATGTGTTTCTGATGTGTCATTGATTTAATTCTTGCACTACTATTTATCAGATATGTGATATATGGTTGATTAATGTTGTATAATTTTTATTTTGGTAACAACTGATTCACCCCCCCTCTCAGTTGTCTATCCTTTTTTCCAATAATTGGTATCAGAGCTAGTTTATCCGAAAGAATCTTAAAAAATTGAGGTGATCCAAGATGGAATCATTTAAGAAGGATAGTCCTGGATTCAATGGTACAAACTACTCTCTATGGAAAGTCGGGATGGAATGTCATTTGAGGTGCATTGGTGAACCTTTCTGGTAGATGACACAAATTGCATATACTTTTCCTCATAATGGTCCCTCCTCTGTAGATGAGATCAAGCAAGTAGAAATTAATACCAGGGCAGTAGAAACATTGGTGAGTGCTTTGACATATTCAGAGATGAAAAATGTGATGGGATTGAAGATTGCATACCAGATTTGGAAAAAGCAAGAAAAATTGTATGAAGGAGATGCACTAGTGAAAAGTGCTAAGCTACAAAGTCTAAAAGGAAAATGGGAGAGCTTGAAGATGAGTGAAGATGAGAACATATTTTCCTTCTCACAGAAGATAAATTAATTGGTGATGGACATTATATGTGTCAATGGAACTTTGGATGATATGAAATTGTGGCTAAGATACATAGATCTGTGCTCCCTTCTTACAAGAAAAAAGCTCATGTTATTGATGAACTCAGAAAAATGACACATATTACAAAAGACATGTTGATTGGAAAACTTGCTACATTTAAGTTAAATGAATTTGGTGAGTCTTCTCCTAAGACTCAATCTTATTTCAAAGCTACTGTATTTGGGAGAAAGAAATATGATTCGGGAGAGAGTTCCCATAGGAAATTTAGATATGAAGATGAGATGAAGCGGATTGAAGATGAAGAAAAATAATTGGAAGAAGTAAAAGCATTGATTGTGAAAAGAGAATCAAGAGGTCATGGTAAGTACAAAGGAAAGTTACCTATTAAATGTTTTTTCTTGCAGTAAGATAGGTAATTTTTCTTTTAGATGTCCTAAAAGAGTTTCAAAGTATAGACCTGAGGACACCATATTTAAAAGAAAGTGTTATTGTTCTGAAGAAGGTGTAACTAATGAAGAACTTGATAAAGAAACTGGAAATGAAGATGAATGGTTAATTATTGCTATCAAAGAAAATAGTCAGATGTTCACTGAATCTGCTAGTAATGTGAATGTTGCGAAATCTCTTGCAGCAAAAATTGAAGAGAAAGATGAGTGAGTAATTGACAATGGATGCTCACATCATATGACTGGTGAAAAAATAAAATTTGTAAGCTTGGAAAACTATGATGGTGGTGTTGTGAGGTTCAGAGACAACACTTCTGGTGTGATTCCTGGCAGAGGTACTATTTCTTTTGGTGGTAAGCACAAAACTAATGATTTTATTTATGTAGAAGGCTTAAAGCATAACTTGTTGAGTTTTGGACAAATGGTAGACAAAGGTTACAATCTGTAGTTCAAGAATGGTAAGTGTAGAACAATGGGAAGTTCAGATAATATGATTGCTTTAGGAACAAAGACAAGATGTAATATCTTTCATTTGAGTACTACTAGTGAAAGTTGTTTGATTGCTCAAATTGATGTAAGTTGGGTATGGCATAGGAGGTTATGTCATGTGAAATTTGATAAAAATGTCAAGATAGGCTCTACTCAAGTAGACAAAGATCTACCTAAGTTAGTAAAGCCTACTAACACTATGTGCAAGGAATGTCAGATGGGGAAAGAAAACAAGAAACTCCTTCCAGATAAAACAATAAAACTATAATGGAGTGCTGGATTTGATACATACTGATCTATGTGGTCCTTCAAGAATTAGAAGCCTACAAGGTGAAAGGTATTTTATGTTGCTCATTGATGATTATTCTAGAATGATACAGGTTGCTTTCTTAAGAGAAAAACATGAAGAATTAGAAAAGTTCAAAAGTTTTAAAGCTATGGTAGAGAATGAGATGGGTCAAAGGATCAAATGTATAAGTTCAGACAAAGGTGATGAATTTACTTCATGGGAATTCAATTCTTTTTTTCAAGAGCATGGAATCCAAATACATCTATCTACTCCCTAAACCCCCTCAATAGAATGGAGTTGTCAAAAGAAAGAACATAACCATTCTAGACACTGCTAGAACCATGATGCTAGAAGCAAATTTTCCTCATTTATACAGGAGAGAATTTTTAAATAATGTTGTATACATCATTAAGAGGGTGAATGTCAACAATAATTTTTGTAAGACGCCTTTTGAGCTATGGTTTGGTTATAAGCCTACTATCAAATACTTCAAATTTTTTGGAAGAAAATGCTACATCAAGAGAGATGATGATATAGGTAAGTTTGATGCTATAAGTGATGAAGGAATCTTCCTAGGATACTCTACTAAAAGAAAAGCTTACTGATGCTTTAATAAAAGGCTGAAGAAAGTGGTTGAAAGTGAAAATGTTAAGATTGATGAATACATTGGTAAATTATCTAGATCTAGTGGTTATGATTCAAATGATCAACATGATGATACTAAAAATAATGTTCAGACACATAATCAACTTCAAATTGTTCCGGTGAACCAAGGAAATCAAGAAGAAGAAGCTAGTAAAAGTGTAGAAGAGATAACACAATAAAAATATGTAAGAGAAAAATTCAAAACTCTTAAATATGTAAGACGAAATCACTCTGATAGTCAGATCATAGAGGACAAAAGCAAAGGAGTGCATACTAGAAGAAAAAAGAGAGAAAAGAGAAATTATGGAAAAATCAAAACAAATCTTCACCTTATTAGGGGTATCCTAGTATCTCTACTAGAGCTATAGATGCTTGGCTGGTAGTAGAGCTATGCTTGGGAGGGTCATAGTGATAACCTCATTGGGGCTATGGACGCCTGATTGGTAGCGAGACTCTATCTAGGTTGCTTTTGAAGTTAGAAATTTTATGTAGCCCGGTTAGACTTGATCTAGTTCCTATTGCACCTAAAGAATGGGAAATGAATGCAAATACACACACACTTGGACCCTGGTATAGGAAAAGGTTTCCTTACTTGTGCTTTCTAAAACTTTGTTCATAGGTGACCTAATGTAAGGGTTGAAATCAAAGATTTCGGGTTCTTGATTCCAATTTGTTCTCGAAATGCTCTAGAGCATTTCCCCAACAGAGTCACCATTTGTTGTGCACTTTTTGCACACACACCCCACTGAAAGTAGGGACCCTCTTTTTTTCTCTTTTTCTTTCGTTCTTGGTGTTTTCCTCCCCTTTTTGGTTTTGAGGATTTGGTTATCTTGGCATGTTCCTAGGTAGTTATCCTATTTGTGCAAATGCCCCTTGAGGGAAGCACTTTAAATTCTGCATTCTAGGATCCATCTTAGGTTTTTCTCTATTTTCGAGAAAATTCCCATGGGGCATAATTCCCTGAACACAATGGAAACCCAATGGAGGCTGCTTTGTATTGTTTTCAAAATTTTTGGCACTTCGCAAAATTCCGCATGGATCAGATTTTCTCGAGATTCCCTCGTGCCTATGGATCCCTAGGTTCGTTGTCTTTTCGATGCATTTAAGTGCCTCGTATGGTCTTGCAGTTTTCCTTTATTGATTTTATTTGTATTTTATGAGGAGTTTGATTTTGGATTGTGTGTTTGAGCTCATGGTTGAGGGTTGCAGTCGAACTTTCTTGTGATCGCTTGCATTCTGCCCTTATTTTTTGGGTCTCTTGTTGAATGTACCTCAATTTATTTTCCCTCATGGTATGTACATGCTACCGGCCCTTTTGATAGATGAATTGAGTTTTCTTTGAGTTTTCTGTGGGTGTGTGCTTTGAGTAGTGATATCGGTGTGGTATGGTCTGGTAGCAGTGCTTGGGTTGCCAATTGTTGGCTTGATGCCCTTCCTCATGGCTCGCGTCTCCTCTCCTTCTGCATGATTTTAATTTGAGTGGGTTTTCCATTTCTTTGCCTCCATCTATTTAGTTTTGAGCTTCCTTATTCTGAGCTCTGGTTTAACCTAAAATTCTCTGACTTGTGATGAAACCATGTCATGGGCGAAGTGTGACCTATTGCTATCATTCAATTTGATAATCGCCCTATCATTAGTTGAGTTGTGTGAGGAAAAATGAAATGAAAATAACAAATCAAGATCTAAGTTGTGTTGTCATGGTGACTGCCTAGGGTTTCCTTTGTTGAAATCCTCCCTCTCATTAAGTGAATCTTATTTTGGTCGATTTGAACTTGGATTGTCCATCTTGCATTGTAATCGATCTGAATCCTGGGAAAAATCCCCAACTTCCTAATCATTTGATTGATCTAGGAAAAATCTCGACGAGGTCAAATATTTCAGGTTTTTGAGCCCCTCGCGGATTTCCTCTATCTAGGGATTTCCTAGACTTATCCGTCGCCTTATCGATTTCCTGAAAGTGGGCTCAAAGTGTGAAAATTGCATTGACTTTGTGAAATTTTGTGCCTTCGGGATTTTCCCAGAATTTCTTGGTCCCTTCATTTTACCAGAATTTGTAAATTGTTATCATTTTCATGGATTTCCGTCCTTGGTGGATTTTCCCAAAATCTTGTTGAAAATGAAGAATTGAGAGATAGCATGATTTATTCGTTAATGATTGTACATTTTAATGATTGATTTGAGTTATTTCAAGGTGTATCATGTGGTTTCTTGGTCAATATGATTGATCAAAAAATGGATTGGAGGTTTCTTTGTGGTCATTTTTCTGGATTCCGCTTGGTCTGAAATTTCCCAAAATTCCTCTCCAACCTGAATTCCGTGAGAAGGCTGAAAACCCAAACTTTACAATAAGTGATTCTTATGGGGTTCTTGGGGATTTTTTACATCTTTTGGATTTTTTTAAGGAATGGATATATCCTTTGTGATGGATTTAATTCAATTCTATGCTATGATGGATCTTTATTTTGGTGTCTTTGTTGTATGCAGGCACATTCAAGTTAGGTTGTTGCTAGGCAGAGCAAGGGTAAGGTAATGGATCCAAATCATGAGGGCTCGGCTATCTCTGAAGAAGAGAGGGTTAAGATGGATTTGAAGAGAATTGTTCCCAAGAGCAAGCTGACCTCTATTTGGTCAAGGATCATTGATACAAACGTTGGGCTATGGGATTATGAGGAGTTTAAGGCAAGAATGACAACACATAATATTTCTCTATTGGGCAAAAGAACATTGGAGTTTGGGTTGGCACATGTGGCTGGATTTCCTTCTACAGTCCAATGTTACGAGCTAGTGCTTGAATGTGCCAAGCATTATGACAGGGGCACATAGAGGATAGTTGATCCTCAAGGAAGAATTGTGGCAAATCTTAATCTTGTGTCCATTGAACATACCTTTGACATGCATGATAGGTTTCATGTTGCGGCCTTCGATATGGATGTAGCAAAGAAGTATTATGATGAGAATGTCATCAAATCCCAACGAGTCATCAATTATTGGTTGGAGAAACCCAAATCCCACTTCTCCAAGTTACCCAAGAATTTGTTTAGAGCTAAGTTCAAGAAGGAATACTATGATGTTATCACACTCCTCAATAGGGTAGTGGGATTGAAAAGTGTAGGAATGTTTAAGAACTTGATGTTCCATTTCATTGCAAGGATGGAGCAGGGTATGGACTACCACTAGACAGGCATTATAAGTGCAATGATACATGAGAAAATGTGTAATGTTTCATAGACAAAGACCTTCACAATGACCTCCTATTTGGTGTATGCACTTGCAAGGTATCACCCATACAAGGGACTAAGCACAAGGGGTGTGTTTGGATAGGATGTAATTTATGAAGTGTACCCACAATTACACTTGGGTGGCACAAGCTATAGGAGGGTGAATGATGCATTCACCATGTACATTACCAGGTTGTTGTAGGGTGCAAAACATGTTCAGATTTCAGACAATTCCAAGGAGTTAATTAAGAGGTTTGGAACCTCGTTTATCCAGTTTCCTACCTTTTTATGCATCAAGATTAATGGTTGTCAAAGGGCTCCATATAGACTCCCTAGATACCCCATGGATCATGTTGTACTTCTAGAGGTCAAAAGATAGATCTGTGACTTTGATGTAATTGTGAAGAGGGAGAAGCACAAGACTGGATTTGGTGGGGATTTTCCTTTGAGAATAGGCAGTGGTGAGGCATGCCCTTTTATTAACTTAGCCCATTATTCTAAAGAAGAGATGAGTACTCTTGGTATTTCCTTCCATTCCAAGAGATCCATATTTGACATAACTGGTGAAGCATAGAAGAAGGCCAACAGAGAATACAGTCACAAAAATGACATAGAAGATTATTGGGCTAAAATCAGTGATGAGTTTGAAGTTAGAAGGAATATGTTCTCTAGGATACCAGTGAACTTGGTTCGGCTATACAACGTAAAGGTTGTTCCAGATCAGATTTAAGAAGATTGAAATTTGATTCAGGTCCATAACTTTGAGGCTGTGAAGGATAAGCCAGTTGGAGAAGTGGATTGGATAGAGGAGGAGAAGACAAAGTTGGAACAAATTATGACTCTAGTAATTAAGTACACCAAGCTATGGCTCAAGCACAAGATGCTAGAGTTGGAGATTGACGGTGTGCATTGCACCTATGATCTAATGGGAGACTTGGAGTCTCACTTCGCTTCTGAGGAATCACCTGAATATGACCCCAAAGGTAAGACCAAGGTGGGATATCTGTTCAATATTAAAATTAAATATGTTTAGGTAGAGGAGGCAAGAAAACAAAGAAAGCCTATAGCCAAGAAAAGGAAACATGTCTCGAAGAAGAAGAAGGTTGAAAATGATGAAGAAGAAGAATAAGAAGGGGATGCCAGTGTCCCTTTTCCCAAGAGAAGGAGAATGGTGAAGTTGTCACAGAAAGAGAAGGAAACCTCTAAGGTAGATAAAGCACTTGATTCCTTGGTGGTAGAGGTGGAGAACTCGGAAGAAAAGACATAGGTATATACCAGGAGATCAAGGACTCCATCTCCCAAGGATGGTGCACCAAAAGGGGGTGTTCCGATGACTGCTCCTATTACAGAGCATGAAGATGTACCTCCATCTCATTTGTCTGAAAATGTGCCAAATGAATCAAAATATGTTGAGGATCCCCAAGATCAAAGAGAGGAAGAATTCCAAGAGGGAGAACTCTATAATGTTGAGGAAGAATCGAAGAAAGTCTTGTAGTCTCCTTTGGTGGATTATGAGGATTCACCTATAGAGGTTCATGAGGATAGACCTCCTCAGAAGGAGGAAATGCCAGCTAGGATTCCCTCACCAGTGCAAGAAAAAGGAAGGCACAATAAAGTAAAGGATGATACAACTGAGGGAATTCCTGGGATGCAAAGTTTGAATGAAGATGCATCCAAATTTCAACAAGATGCAGTGGGGCAATATAATGTATAGTCAAATCCCACAGCCCCAGGATGGTTGGACAATGATTTGAAGAGTAAAAAAATTGTGGTGGATGATACTCCTCCCAATTGGGATGAATTGTTGGAAAACATAGGAAAGGAGAAAATAAAGAAGAAAGCCAAGATTATTTCTAGAATTGAGAGAGATGAGGCAAATAATAGAGTGGTCCACATTGATACTCTTATTCCTAACAAGAATGAGCATAATGTGACTGGAAATTATTACAATGTGCAAACTATCAACCTAGGGCATGCTTCCATGGAATAGGATATTGAATAATATGAGGGTTACAGTGTTGTAATCCTTGGCCGATTGAGGAAGGAGGTGAAAACCAAAGCAAGAATTGAGGAAGGAAAATGTTAAAATTAAGATATATCTGCAAGAGTTGATGAAGCCCTTGCAATCCATCAGTTCCTCATCATCTATTATAGGCTTCCTGCCACAAGCAACAATTATTGATTTGGAAAGGATGAAGGTCACTACCCATGTTACAACAGGTTGGTTACAGGGAGTACAAACTTAGGGGGATAATTCCATCAAGGATATTTTGTCAACTGGTGAGGATGCTATGAGGTCAATTGACTGGTTAAAGAATTTATTGGCATAGGATAAGGAAGATATGGATATTTTGCTGAAAAATACTAGAATCATCATGGACTACACCAAAGAGAAGTTGGTAGGAGATGGAATTCTTCCTTCTTCCAAAGCAGTAGAACCTTGGGAATGGTTTGAGGCTTTGCAGATAGGGCAAAGATATTTGAAGAAGGTGCATAAACAAGGGAGGTAGATTGAGGATTCCTTGATTGAAATCTATAACAAATGCATCTCCTTCTTTGAGGTTATGACAGGGAGAAAGAAGTTTGTACCGAAGCATCTGAGCCTGGAATAGTTGAGGAAATGGTGGTGAGAAGTGTATTCTCCATTCAATGTGGACCAGGTCACCGAGCACTTGTTGGATGATGTGGCTACATACATTACAGTAATTGATAAATACAAGACCTTGAAGGTGGATTTGGATAAGGTTGTCAAGCAATCAAGGGATGACATTAAGTCCATAGAAATAAGAATAAAGGTGTTAGTTATGCCACCTATTTCTGACTTAGAGAAAATATTTTTGATGGTACAGGATAGGGCAAGTCAAGATAAAGAGAAAGGAGAGGGTAGTTAATGCAATGCCTCATTGGGATTTGTGCTTCCCTATTATTCCTCCTCTTCCTTCCCATGCATTGGACCGGGTTATGTTGGAGATTCCGGGTCGACTTGGATGAAATTGGTGCATTTAATGCACATTTCATGTTATTTTTGAATTCCTCTTGGCCGACCTATTTTTGGTCATTTGTTATTGTAAACCTAATTGGGCTGACATTTCTTGGGGGTTTTCTATAAATTTGTCATTCTGCCTCATTTTTAGGGAGTTTGACGATTTTTATATTAGAGCGAATTGAGATAAAAGCAAGAGTTAGAGTTAGGATTTAGTTTTATCTTTCAAGCAAGTGCTATAACAAAAGACTAGAATTGTTTCCACTTTAGATGATTTAATACAAGTAAAGACATTGTGATTTGGCACCTTCCTTATGTTGAGTTTTATCTAGCATGGTTCTTGATATTTTATCTTTAAAATTGCCTAATTTTATTTGATGTTAGAAGATTTGATGATTTTTAGGGTTTGATGCTTGAAGTGATTGCAGCAATCTCTAGTCCATACTTTTTGTAGTTAGTTGATTGTTAGTTGCTTTGCAAAGTTAGCCTGGACTTAAAATTGTGCTTAGTTTTATTATGAATGATTGTTCATTCCAATTGCAATAGGGTTGTTTTGAATGAATGTTCATAATCTGAAAATATTTAATACCTTACAAGATTGCACTATTTCTGTAAGATTGCAGATTTATCTGGGTCAAATAGGAATTAGTTTATGAGGGATTGGTCCATTTCGAGCATTTCATCATTTGAATTGTCAATCTTAGAATTAGAATTAATCTTAGAAGTCTCTTTGAAACCCTTATCAGTTTTGCTATTTTTTTATTATCTGGGTTAGATTTAGGATTTGAAGTATCATCATATTGCTAGATCTGATAAATTCAAGTTCGGAATTTGCTTGTATTAAGGTCCCTTTTTTATTACTAGCATTTTCACATTATCTCTGAGTTGTTTTATTTTCATTGTCAGGAGATGGCATTAGAGACCTTGGGGTTATCTCTTTGTTCATAGAGATTTACCTTTCAAGAGAGATAGGATATCATATTCTGTTTGAGTTGTTGCTATGCAAAAAACACCATCAACAATACCTTTCAGAAAGCTCTTGAGAAAATTTTGGCCAAAAATTAGGGCTTAAAGGCCCACTACTTTTGTTTTTTTCCAATTTTCAAGCCCATCTAGAGCCTCTAAGTGCCTCAAAATTGACTAGAGAGATTTTAATAGGATTTTCAAAAATTGAAATTTTAATCTCTCAAATAACAAATGGAATTGAAGTGATCTCATTACCATTAGCTTCAATTTACCATTCTTGAGGTCTATGTAAGATTTCATGTCGAACCATTCATAAATGCAAACTTATTAAAAATAGTAACCTTGCAAAATTTAGCCCTTATTGAAAAGAAACAACATATTTTTTAGGTGATGTAAGATTGTTCTTACACCGTGGATGCTCCTACATCAATATTAATTACACTAGAAAAGGTATAATTATCACAGGTTAAGGTTCAAATAATGAATCACTTGATTTGTGTGCCTCAATTTAATTTAAAAAGGTGACACTAATGCTAACATGGCACACTTGTGGTTTTTCTTAAACACCATGTACTAACAACTCAGCAACAACTTGTGCCTAGACACAAAAAAAGGACCATTCATTAATTTTTACTTAAAACGCTTGACAACTTACCTTTTAAAATTAATGTCAAGTTTTCCCTCTATCATATTTTTGAGGGTTGGGTAAAAATATGATATTCATAAAAGTTACTCAGGTGCAGATTTAAGATAGCATTGATACAACACAAACATACTTTGAGAAAAAAAAAAATGATTCCCACTTCCAAGAAGGAAACCCTCGCTACTGATTTCAAGGACTTAAAAGCTGATACAACTGGGTTAGGAAAAGACTTACCCTAGAAAAAATTATAGTAGGTAAATTGTCTATTAGGTACATTGTGATGCTTGTAAGAATTGCACTTACTTTACTTAATAAAACCCGATGAACAAAAACTCAATTACCTGATTCCCACAAGATAATAATATTTTTTGAAGACTCCGATTTAAAGCATTTTAGCTTGGAAAAACTATAGTTTAAACAAAAATCAAGCATTAAAGCTTAATGAAGCCCATTTTACCACTTCCTTTGAAACCAAGCCAAAACAAAAAAAAAATCAAAGCAAGCAAAAACAATGGAGGTCCACATTTTGCAAAGGAAAAAATGGGGTGCATTGTGAGACCACACAACAACTAGCAACCAACAAAACCAATCTAAATAATAGAATATGAATTTTGGAAATTATAATAACATCCTAGGATTCTTAAACCCTCTCAATTATAAGCATTCAAATATCACTTTAAAACCACTTCCACTTTAATTACCATAAGAAAATTTGAATTTATTGGGCTTAAGTGTGTGCTCATGATTTATTTTAATATAAAAAATTCAAAGTCTAGCAACTACTTGCATTGACCTACATAGTTTGTTATTGTCTTTTTAAGCCGACCTTGGATATTGCCTTGTTTCTAGTCAAGCATCCATAGCCCCAAAAAGGTTTTTTCTCAAGAGACACTGCTAATATCATTTGGTGTTGTCATTGATGGAAACTCTAGTCTATGATTAAATACGCACATCATCATTTGATCATATCGTCAGATAGATTGAAGACAGTCAAGGAAGAATAGAGCATCCGCCAGTTTTGTGTTCATCGATTCTTATGAAGATTTTTTGTTATCATTTTGAGTTTCATATCTCAAATAATGTTGTTTGGTATATTATCTTTGCTGCTATTGAATCTTAGTGTCTTGTCTCGATCCGTGTGCGAGTTTGAAGATTCAGTTAATTAATTTCATGTTTATCAGTGCATGAAGGTGGACCCAGTTGATATAACATGTCCAAGATGTTTGGGAAGTATTTGTTTAAGTATTTTTGTGTTTGAAAATGTTCATTTAGATCCTTACTATGTTGGAGCTGACTTTGGGTGATGTGCATCAATAATTAAAGATGGATTGAGCTGAAAAAATTGAACTTATTATTACTTTTGTTTGATCCAATAGTTAGCGATTAAATTCTTAGTTGTGGATATATATGAGAGTTAAAATATATCATTTTGAGAGATAAACAAAGTGTGTTTGTCTGATTTGTGAATATCAAAAGTGCAGAAGAGCTATTATGAATAATTTGAATTGAATATTAAGGATTTTTTGATTCAATTTTGAGAAGAGCATAGAAGAAGTGCATAATCAGTCAAAAGGATATAAGATCGACTATTGAGCCTAACTAGAACTATAATCAAGCATTGGTAGATTATATTATCTCAGTTCATTTTCTCAGATGGATTTAATCTGATTATCCTTATAAGATAGTGAGTCATCTTTGATTAGTGAGCTCTAGGCAATGTGTCTAAATGCAAGTCCATTCCCCTATTTTAAACTTTCTTTTGAGTATACTCAGATCATATTATGGATTGGCCATCCATCATGTTTTTTCCCCTAAAAGGGTTTCCACATAAAAGTTCTTGTTTTATGGTGTTGTGGTTGTTTACTTTATGTTAATGCATATTTATTTTGATTGAATGCTTTAAATTCTTGAAGGATTAGACTAGTAAAGTTAAAAATTACAAAACACTGATTCACCCCTCCCTCTCAATGTTCCTTGATTCCAACAATTATTATCAGATCCTAGTTCCTCAGAAGAATTTTAATAGCTTGGGGAAGATCAGGGAAATCAATTTAATGGGTTCAAGTTTTCTTTAGCAACAATTTTTGGTGGCCTTAGATGGTACTTATTAGTCAAAATCTAAAGTTTAGAAATTACAAGAAAACCTCATGGATGCTAAGAAATTCATTGAGTCTTTAAAAGATAAAATCAACAAGTCCAGGGAGAAGAGAAAGGAACTTTGTGATCAGATTAAGTAGAATGAGGTAAGAGCATTGAAGATGAAAAACTTGGTCAAGCCCTGAAGGAACAGATAGAAGAATGTCAAAATATTACCAAATATAATACAATTCTAAAGCATGAGATGAAATTTATTATGATGAGAATGGCCAAGGAGGTTGAAGACAGAAAAAAAAAATGAAGAGGATCTTGCACAATCCTTGAAACAAAAATCTAAAGAATGCAGTCATTTGGACAATAAATTGGAACAATCAAAAAACAATGATGAAGTCCTTGAAAAATATATTGATGTTATCAGAGATGAACTTGTACTGCAAATGAATTCAAAGAAAATTTCAAGAGTAGTTTATCCAAGCTTGATGAACTAATTAAAGGGCAGAAGATAGAAGGTGACAAGTGAGGTCTTAGATATGAGGAAGGAGAAATTTCTAGATCTAGAGAAAGGAGATTCAGCCAAGGAAATCAAATGAACAAATCTGGAAGGTATCTGGTAAGACAACCAAATGATAAGAGATTTAATGGTCACTATTTTAGTTGCAATAAATTTGGTGATATGGCTTCTCACTGTAGAAGTAGAATGAAATAAAATGGTCAATAATTCTTCAGTCAGTGCTTTAACTACAACAAGTATGGTCATAAGTCAAATGAATGTAAAAACATGATGAAAAACTTTCATAGAGTTTTCATATGTTATACATGTAATAGATTTGGGCATATTGCTAACCACTGTAGAACAAGAGAAAATCAGTGGAACAACTGGTCTGGACAGAAAAAAGTTGTGTGTTATACTACAATAAATTTGATCACATTGCTAGATTCCATTGGAACAAAAAAGTTCTCGTAAATAAAAAGAAAAACATGCAAAAGGATGTTAAGGAAAAAGGAAAAGTCACTACGGATGTGATCAGGTAGTAGATGCAAAATAAATGGATGAAGAAAAGTCCCTCTATTGAAGGAAATGTTCTAGCAATAGAACCTGCTTCTATTAATTCCTCTGGGAATTAGCTTTAGGCCTTTGGTCTAGGGGGGAGTTTTCAAGAAAACCTCTTAATCCCATAATCAGTAACTGACACCGGATGTGGATAAGTAAAGTAAGTGCATAGATGCTCTAAAAAATTTGTTGAAATTATTGGAGAGAGTATTATGCAGTATTTAAGGTCCGTAGAAGAATTATCTTTCACAGTGTATGAAAATAGGGTATCTGGATCAGTTAGGGTAAAAATCATTTATTGTGAAAAAAAGGGTTAGATGTGGGAGTGATAAAAATTCATTTCTATCTTTCATTTTCCACTTTTCATTTTGAAGAAAAGAAGTTGTAGAGCTTTGAAGCGAACTTTGGTGAATTAAGGTGAAATTCAAGTGTAAAGGCGATTTGGCAATCAAACTCTAATTTCACGAAAAGGTATTTATTGGAAAAACTTGCAAACTTGTGAATTTGTGAAGATGAATACTCCATTGGTATTTGACATCAAGGATAGACCACATCACAAATTCAAATGGCATCCCTAAAAATCTGTCGAGATAGACCTGTTACAATCACTTTTGTCTATGTTGTACGGAGTTTTACACATTGAAGATATTAGGGCATATGTCCACGTGAACATTGAAGGGTTAGGAAGCTCTCAGCTACTGAATTTATATAAAAATCACATTATAGAAGAAGACTTTTGTGTCAACTGGAATTAAAAACCCTAGAAGAGAATAAATTTACACAGATTGTAAAATTTCTCGTCTTTGAAGACAATGAATGGGTTTGGTGCATATTGAGTCAAGTTCATGCAAAATTCATGTGGTTAAATTAACCCTTCAAGATAACAAAAGAGGATATAAGTGTTGTTACAGGTTTAAGTTCCTTCGGTGAATTACCAATTTTGAAATCAGTGAAGAATCAAATGGTCATTGATGTAACCATTTCCAAGTATGATAAAAGAGTGATGGAAATTGTTGATATTGTTGATGTAGATGTAAAATTTGTAGCTATGGTTATTAGGTATAAAATCTATCATTCTAGACAATACGTTTATGTGTCCGGCATAGCCATTTATGCAGCCTATTAGATGGTAAAATAAAATGAAAACTATGATCTATGTGAGTTGTTAAGAAGTCACCTGATGGAAAGTCTTGGGAAAATCAAGAAGGATAAGAAAAATTCCTTTATGTATGGTAATTTTCTATTATGCTTATTCTTTTACTTCATGAATGAGGTTCTAAGATTCGGAAACATACATTGGAAAAAAGATAAACTGGTAGCCACTCAAATCAAAGATCTCTCTAACAGATTTGTGGACTTTAAGACAAAGAATGTCACTATTTGGGGATATTTCAAAAGTTTTTAGAGTATGATGCATGCTAGAGAGAGGATTCCAACATCTATTTGGAGAATTATAAAGATACTATATTCTTTATGGTTGATATTTATCAATGCCTAATGCAAGGATTTGATCCCAAAATAGTTTGGATCATGCCAATGGGATATGAGGTTGAGACAAACATTTTGGAAATGTATGTTGAACAGCTGTTGAGAAAACCTCAGGACTCATCTGAAGAAATATTTGGCACCTTTTCATAAAATAATATACAAGTACACAATGAACTCAGGAAACCTGTGTTAGTCAGAAGAGTTAGAAAAGAAGTAGAAATCTTTGCAGAAAGTATGGGCATATCCACAGAAAAAGTAAGAGAAGCTAGAAGGAAAAGAGAAGAAGTTGAAACAGCAAAGGCGGCAACAAAAGTTGAATCTACTAGTCTAACAACATCCATTGCCAGAACTAGGTCAACAAGGATATTTGCACCTCTATTTGTCCCTGCTACAAAGATAATTCCTGTGCAAACTCCAGAAAAGACATCCAGTAAGGAAGGAAAAAGAAAGAAGAATAAAAGAAAAAGAGTTTATGTGGTAGTCTCTAAAGATGAAGAGATGGAATTTGATGAAGGAGTTAAAGAAATCAAGCATCAAGGTGCTAAGGAAACAACAATTTCCATAGAAAAATCCTTTGGTGAAGAAGTCAAAGCAAAGAAGAAAGCAAAAATTGTCAAACCAGTTATGTCAGTAGAAGAAGTTGAAAAATCTTTGGTCAAGGATGGCAATCTTAAGCCACTTTGTAAATGGTATGAAACCTTTGATAAATATGTTCAAAGAAATCTTGAGGAGGAAACAATAAACCATTTGAATATTTTCAATAAAGTTCTTATTGAAATAATGCCTAGCTTACCTAAAATCATGTATGAGATCTTAGAAATGAGGAGAGTAAATGCTAGAATAGAAGAAGAATAAATGAGAGAAAGAATTCTTGCAGAATTATGTTTGGTGATATCTATGGAAGAAATAAAGGTAATCATGAATAAAGCCAAAATTTAATTCAAGAGCAAGACAACGGTGAAAAAATTGATGATTGGTCTGACTGATGAAGTTGCAAAGAAAACTAAACAAATATTGAGAAAGATTGTGTTGAGTGATAGAATAGATGTTGTCACCGAAGAAACACATGAGAAATATGTCTCATTTGTTCTGGAAGAAGAAGAAGAAGAAGAAAAATGTGATACAACTGAGGATACTCAGATTCCTCTTGATATGGAAAATATAGAAATACCTATGGAGATTGAGGCTCTTAAAATTGAACCAGTTGAGAAGGATGATAAAATTGAGATTCCTAAAGAGAAGCAAGAATCTACAGCTAAGGAAACAATGGTTGGGGAAAATAAAAATGATATAAAGGAAGTTCCAGTGGAAGCAAGAGACACTGTAGAGGCAATGAATAAATTTCTAGTAGAACAAAAGGAAAAATTTGATCCTAAATTGATTGAAGGTCCTATTCACCTATCCACTTTGTCTCCAATTCAAAAAATGAAGGTAAAATTAGTTTCCCAAGCAAAGGCTAGAGAAGAATTAGTGAGGTTTCAAATTGAGGAAAAAAAAATTTTAAACCTTGCATTTGGAGTTCTAGAGAAAATAATGCCTACTCATGTCAAAGATCCATCTAGTTCCTCCTCTGGTGAAATGAAGAAGCTCATTAACTCTATAGGTACTCATTTCAAGTGACTTGAGAAGTCAACCATGGTTAAAGTTCAGAAGGAATTTGATGCCAAAAGCTTTAGTAGGTTGTTAGAAATGATAGCTAAAGATAAAATTTTGGTAGCCACCTGTGTAAAGAATGTTCAAAGTGCTCTATTTGAAAGTGGAAAGATCTATAAATCATGCTTGTCTTTGTCAAAATTTACTGAGGCCAATGAGAACAAGGTTAAGGATCTTGAAAAATAGTTAACTACAATTTCTGAAGCTTTTGATCCCTTAGCTGGTGGTTTTGAAAAGCGAGAAGGTTAGGTAATATCTCTTCTTACCAAGATAAGGAGTTTGAAGCATGAAAATGACATAATTGTTGAAAAATCATGTGAACTTAGAGGCCTTATTGGTCTAAAGATTGAGATAATGTCAAGTGCACTAAAGGAAGGTGAAGATGCTATGGCAATTAGTGATCCAACAAACTTGTAGTCTATAGAGACACAATTCTACTTAGTTTGTGATCACATAACAATTTTGGAGAGTCTCAAAATGGTTTGGGACACAAATTTGATCATGATGAATAAATATTTTGTAGATGTTTTCAATTTTATGTAAGTTAAAGAAGAATTTTTGTATATATGTAGTTTTCTCATAACATGTTTGTTTAATCTTTTTTGGTATGAAAATTCTTGCCTTTGCCATTAATGTCAAAGGGGGAGAGTAATAGAGTGAAAAACGTATAAAAATATCAGGGGGTGAGTTGTATTTTTGGAATTTTGAAGATGACAGAGTAATTCATGTTGGTATTGATCTGACACTTAGTCATTTTTCACTAAGTCTTGCCATAAATGCCAAAGGGGGAGATTGTTGGAAAGAGACACTGCTAATATCATTTGGTGTTTCCATTGATGAAAACTCTAGTCTATGATTACATACACACATCATTATTTTTTCATACCAATAGACAAATTGAAGGAAATCAACGAAGAATAGAGCATCTGGTAGTTTTGTGTTCATCGATTCTCATGAAGATTTTCTATTATCATTTTGAGTTGTGTATCTCAGAGAATTTTGTTTGGTATATGATATTTGTTGCTATAGAATCTTAGTGGTTTGTATCGATCTATGTGCGAGTTTGAAGATCTAGTTAATTAATTTCTTGTTCATCAGTGCATGAAGCTCGACCTAATTGATATAACATGTTGCAGATGTTTGGAAAGTATTTTTTTAAGTATGTTTTTGTTCAACAATGTTCATTTAGATCCTTACTATGTTGGAGCCAACTTTGGGTGATGCACATCAAGAATTAAAGATGGATTGAGCTGACAATTTGAACATATTAATTGAGCTGATACTTAGCGATTAAATTCTTAGTCGTGGATATATATGAGCTGATACTTAGCGATTAAATTCTTAGTCGTGGATATATATGAGAGTTCAAATATATCATTTTGAGAGATAAGAAAAGTGTGTTTGTGTGATTTGTGAATATCAGAAGTGCAGAAATGTGATTATGCATAGTTTCACTTGTGCATTAAGTATTTTGTGGTGTGAGTTTGAGCAGAACAAAGCAGAAGTACAAAATCAGTCAAAAGGAAAGAAGATCAAATATTGAGCCTAACCAGAACTATAATAAAGAATTGTTAGATGTTATTATCTTAGTTCATTTTCTGAGATTGATTTAATCTGATTATCTTTGTAAGACAATGAGTCTTCTTTGAGAATTGAGCTCTAGGCAGTGTGCCTGAATGCAAGTGTATTCCCCTATTGTATACTTTCTTTTGAGTACACTAAGAGCATATTGTGGATTGGCCATCCACCGTGGTTTTTCCCCTAACAAGGTTTCCAAGTAAAAATTATTGTGTTATGGTGTTGTGGTTTTTTACTTTATGTTCATGCATATTTCTTTTGATTGCATGTTTTAAATACTTGAAGGGTCAAATCGATAAAGTTAAAAATTCCATAACAATGATTCACCCCCCCTCTCAGTTTTCCTTGATTCCAACAAGGTTATCTTCATAATTCCCTCCAAACATATTCATAATTCCAATTAGGCATCCATAAACCCAGTAAAGATATTTGGGTCACCTAAAGAGTTTATTTCTCTTTTGATATTTCTTTATTACTTCTGATATTTCTATTAAGCTCTTTTATTTAACTTTTTGGTATTGAAGCTTGCTATTAGGTTGGGAATTGCAGTGGTAGCAAAGGATACCTTTTGATTTTTCACTTAATGCAAGCAAATGCTATTCCTTGAACTTTTGTAAGAATCATTAGATTTTGATATTTATATTCTAATGTTAGCCTAATAATCTATGCTAATTAAATTAAACAAACTCCAAGAAAATCTCTAATCACCTACAGTTAAACTATTACATCCTTCCAAAATACATAAAAATTTCTAGAATGTTCTAATAATTGGAAATCTTTCAGAGGTTGTTATTTATCTAGCTGTAACATAACACTAGAAACCCTGGCAAAGTAAATAAAACAAACCATAAAAAAAGAGAAAGAAAGTAACTATTTACAAATATACAATGTGGGTGAAAGTCCAAACTAGGCTTGAAATGATGCTTTAGAAACTGCCCATTAACAAGCAATGGGACATCCTCTCTTGTTAGTGTTTTTATCCTTTACGTGCTATCTCCCAAAATCTCATATATTTGGTATGGCATAGTCCATAACTTATAAAAATTTCCATGATCACCCTTTCTCTCATGAGCTTTATCACAACATAATACTAGATCATATATTTTGAATAACTTTACCCTAGCCCCTTTAGTGAACCATCATTTAACTGTGGATTGGTGTTTGGTGAAATGAACTATCACCCTTTTTTTATTTTTTTCTAAGTGCATCAGTTGCAATAGTTGTGTTTTTTTATCATATACTCTTGAGAAAATTTTTAATCAAGGATCCTCAAGTTTACAAGCAATATAAGATCTATTCCATAGACTAGGTGATATGGGAAGTTTCCTCACGTGGATTTTACCCTAGTCCTATTGACCCAAAGGGTGAATTTTAACAAGGAATTCCATTCCCTAGGATTAGTTTTAGTTAATTTCCTAATTATTTCCAATAGGTTCTTATTTGTTGACTCTGCTAACCCATTCTCCTGTGGATAATAGTTTGATGAGAACTTCAATAGTATACCATACTCAAATGACTAGTTAGAAAACTTTAAAGAGGAAAAAGAAAGGTCATTTTCACATACCAGTGAGTATCGTGTTCCAAACCTGGTGATGATATTCTTCTCCAAGAACTTGATTGCTACTTTTGTAGTACATTGTCTATTGAAAAACACTTTAGTCCATCTCGTACAATAATCAATAACAATTAATACATACCTATGGCCCACCAATGATGGTGGATTAATCATCCTGGTAAAATCTAAACCCCACTGTGCAAAGGGGCACAATTCCATCACTAGTTGTAGTGGTTGATCATTCAATCTCCTCTTTTCTACAACAGACTAGCAAATTTAGTAATGCTTTAAATGTTTAAACATGTCTTTAAAGATTGTTGGCTAGTAATAACCTGATCTCAAAATTAAATGTGTTGTGGCCAACAAAACTCATGATCTATTCTAAATCTATCATGATTTTCTATTAGGATTTAATCTACTTCTTTCCTACTCAAACAACTTAGATAAATTCCTTCGTGATTTATTTTGAACATAATTCCTCCTTTGATCATATAGTTTTGAGCCTTGGTTTTGTGGGCTCGCCTTTTTGTGATCTTTGCATATTGTCTGGACAATTATTGGTTACTAGGTAATGCAAAATATATGCATGCCATTAGTCTTGTTCTCATGTGTCTAGTGTATATTATTGATTGGTGATTTACAAATCTATTTTGGAAATGGAATTGACCAAAAAAATTTTGTGAACTAATTTCATGGGTATAATGTCAATATCAAACTCTTGCAAAATGGTAACCCATTTAGCTCTCCTCTATCCAATCTCACTCTGTGTAATAAAAAATTTTAATGTGACATCTGGAATGATTGCTTTAACTTGACTCAAGATATAATGCCTAAATTTCCACACAACTTTGACCAATGCAAAGGATTGCTTCTCTATGTACATATACCTTAGCTCAACATCTTTGAAAGGAGCACTCATAAATTCTATCGGTCTTTCTTCTTTCATTTCTCCTCTCGAAGTTAATATGGTGACACATGTATGACTAGAAGAAAAGGAATAGATAAACAATGGCTTAGTGTAATATAGAATTATCAACACCAGAGCCTTAGCAATTGCTCCCTTCATGGCTTTTGTAACATAGGGAAATCTACTGGAAAGAAAATAGTTAAAGAAATTAAACATAAATCTAACCTACATTAAAAAAAAAATCAAAAAGCAATAAACAAAAGTAATAAACATGAAATGTTCTCACTGAATATTTGTCCACTTCTTCGAATTATCACCATTGTCCTTCTCCATTTTTCCTTTTGTAGTCTAATTACCCTCAGATTTTCAATAAGTGTGCATGTATAGCCTTAAAGTGTATGTGTTATAGAATATCAAATATTACGAGTTAGCTTCTAAAGTATATCGATTTTGGGAGGAGGAATAATGACAAAATTTAGTCAATTTATAGAAAACAGGTTTTTGAATGATCGCTTCATATTCAAAAGAGAGATGAACAATCAAGATTGATGAATTCCATGCGATGTGAGATTTGTTTCAGTTAGAACATGAGTTGGAAAAGTCTACAGGATGAAGATTAAATGAAAATAATAATTTAATTTGGTGTTAAGAATATTCAAAAATCCAAAGAACAAGAGATCAAGCTTAAATAAATGATTTAATCTTTAGTTGAAATTATTCGAAGAATAGAAGAATAAGAGTTTGAATGAAAAGGATAAAGATAGAATTTGGACAACGATCTATTTGAATGCATGCATGAATTAATTAATTAAATAAAGATATTTAATTAATAAATATGTTCATGCATAAGGGTCTTAACTAGATAACTGATAGGTTATGATAGAGAGTCTCTTCGCATAGACAATTAGATATCAAATAGATCTCAAGTCAAGTGAGAATGAATAATTAGATAACTAGGCGATAGAAGAATGTGAGAGGAATAACTATTTTTATGAATTAAATGTTTATTTAATTCAACATTTGAAATTGAAAGATTTAATTAAATAAATAATGATTTATTTAATTGGTTTTTGAAAAGGTTAATTGAATAATTAAATAATTTGAAATGAATATTTAATTATAGTTGAAATATGATAAAGGGTAAATTAAATAATAAATTATTTAATTCAGAAAGAGAATTAATTAATTAGCGAAGTAATTAAGTAAATAAGATTTATTTAATTAATAGAAGAAAAATGTGTATAGAAAATAATTAAGTAATTAACATTATTTAATCATGACCATGGACATTAGAAAACTATGTCGAAAATGGTACTCGCAGGCTTAGACCAGTTTTCAATGTCTACAGTTTACCCCTCTTTGATACAATGTCATTTTGGATTTTATGTCAAATAAAATTGTTCAAAACATGCCCCAATCATACCCTAGTATGAAATAGGTTAGGGTATGCCCCCTCAGGAAAATTGACGAATTTTTGAAAAATTCCAAAAAAAATGGAAATAGTCCCAATAAGTCAATTTGATAGCTAGAAATGCAATCGAGTTGACAGAAATGAATTTGGAGGTGTTACGTTCATGTACGGGTTGATTGAAGATGGAATTTTACATGGCCAATAGACAACGTCAGAGGAAAGCCACCCTAAACCCTAGGTATAAATAGAAATTGGGGTGAAAATCAAATCATTTGCACCTTAAAGAATTGAAGAATAGTGAATTTTGCACTGAGCCCTCAGTGAAAATGTCTCCAGTTCCCTATACTGATCATTGTGGATACATGATCCGGACCTTCAGATGCCCTGCCGACGTGGGAACCGTGGTATGTGTCCTTGAACGAACTTATGAAATTTAGTTTTGCACGCGTTTCTAGGAATATAAAGTTAAATTTATAGATGTCTCACTTGTAATTAACTGCATATGCATTCATACACAATGCATTTTCTCACAAAATGACGCATATGTTAAATCATGTCTAGATAGATTTTAGGTAATTTAGGCATTGATTGCATTTGATAATTTATGCACCGCATGTGTAGTTATGTATCACATATGAAATGAAGTTAGTTACATATAGTTTTTTGAGACACATTTTTCATTTGCATCGCATTTGCATAATAGATAGGCATGTAATATGCACCGCATTCGTAGATAATGTGACACATTTGTCTGGTTATAAAAATTCCTTGATTTTGTGATGTATTTGGTTTGTGTAATGCATATGCATGTCTGTAAGACACATGTGTTACTATGCACCACATTTTCAATTTAGAATGACACATCTGATAATGTGCAACACATTTGTTTGTAAAGCAGCACATCTGACTGTCAAAATTTTGAAAAAAAATTGATGGAAAGATGAATGATTTGTTGTCTGACACAATTTTTAGTGCCTTTTGTAGGTTGTATTAGATCCGATCTATACCCGAGAATCATGACTAGAGACATTTGAGCTTAGAGATTAGCTATAGAGTGGAGAGACACGATTGTTATGGATATTATGTTTGCATCATGTATGTATGATGCCCATGATTCAAGCAAACAAAGATATGTTCACTGCTTTATGTGAGAGATGGAATTCTGAGACCTCCTCATTTCATTTTCCTACTGGAGAGGAAACTATGGCATTAGATGATGTATATAGGATTCTAAGATATCCTATTAGAGGTGAGAGAGTTATGTATGATACATAGAGAGGATATAGTGAGATTACTAGATTCTATGTATATGATGATATTAGGAGGTTAGGGATAGAGCATTATGAGATTAGATGGTAAGTTTTGGCTCATAGATACGAGAGGATAGACTACATGTTATGTACATTGATAGCTAGCATAGTTCTTCCTGATTGTTGAGGTCAAGGATTTCTTGTTGAGTGGTGGAAGATGTTAGTTGGAATACTAGAGAGGGAGGTTTTTTATGCCTAGGGACCCTGCTTATTAGCCATTTTATACTTCCACCTTCATGATATAGCCTATAGAGATGTGCAGTCAATGAGCTACAAGACTACCCTTCTAATGATCTGGGTGTGGGAACACATTATTGTCTTTCGTCCCCTAGTTACTGCTGAGCGGGATGCTAGATCCCCTTATGTTTTCTGTTATATGGAAAAAATTACATAGATCCATGGTGGCGATACTGGATATTGGAAACATGCATTGGAAACATTAGTTCATTTCACATGGTGACCATATATGGATTGTGGTCATTGGTTGGATGAGGATAGACACTTTCCTTTTTGTCGGAAAACATAATATCTTATTGGGAGGACTATTTTCAATGCTCACATTATTGAGAGACACCTTATAGATCATGTATTGAGACTGTTTGGAGAGGTTCGGGATGAGCCTGGAGGATGAGCAGATTTTGCTTAGTCTTCTAGAGAGGTTCCTTTGTGGGGTCCTATGATACTGGTAGTGACAAAAGAGCGGAATATTTGGGCATTGCAGCCTGTTCAGTGGGGATGGAGAGGTGGGGTAGCAGATATGGGGACCATAGTTTCCTATGATACCTGGTGGGCAGTGCATTATCCTGTGTCATATATAGATCCAAATCAATTGGCACCAGTAGATAGACAAGGGACAGGACCCTGAGTTTGGCGTAGAGGCAAGGGTGGTGGCATGGTTGGAAGAGGAGGCAAGGATGATGGCAAAGGTGGTGGTGGTAGAGGTGGTCGACGAGGTCAACAGGGGAGGATATGTGGTCAGGTAGGTAGACTATCGCCTATCCATGAGGAAAAGGTGGAGGTTGAGGACATACCTATGCTAGATCTTGGTGGTGGTGGAGAGGCTAAGATTGGAGGGGAGCATGTTGCTGAGGAGGCAGGAGTAGAGGAGCATACATAGGCAGAATTTGGGAGGGAGGACATGGATATTTATTTCCTTGGGATTCTTGCAAGATATGGACTGGATGACGAGGAGAAGGAGGCAGTGATGGGGGAGCAGGAGAGGGAGCTCTGAGATAGGATTGTAGAGGGAAGGCAAGGATAGGATGAGGATGCTCCTTGAGATACAAACACTAATTTATAGGCTCGAGTAGAGGCGTTGGAGGAGATGGTGAGGGTAGTGACTTGTAGAGCGAGACGCTATGCATATGGAGAGGGATAGCACTTTCCTAGACAGGGACCAGGCAGTGGTTAGGAGACAGGAGGCAGAGCAGTAGTTTACTAAGATCAGAGGTCTTTGTAGTGGTCCATCTGATAGTTTGGTGCAGGAGTTAGTCAAGGTCTTGGAGAGAGTGACATATTATAGGGATCTTTATGAGTCAGTGGTTCCTCCCGAGGGACGAGATTCTAGTTTTTCTCAAGGATGTAGTGACAGGTCACACAGCAGGACTCAGATGAGGACAATGAGTATAGAGGGTGTTGAGGGGCCTCATAGATCTGGACCATATGACAAGCCTTCTTCTTCACATAGGTCATGGGGTTCTCATCATCAGTCTTCTTCACAGTCTCCACATGGGAAGAGTGGGAGTTCTGGATAGGGACATGTATTTCTATTTATTGACACATTTTATTTTGATCATAGAGCCTATGAGCTCCATTGGACAAATGCATTACAACATTTTTATGTGACACTTTTTATTTAGCGATATATATATATATATATATATATATATGATTTTGGTGGTGATTCATATGATATGTAGTTCTATTTATGATTATGTAGACTTTTTCTTATACATGTGTTCTATATGAGATGTTATTTTCTATCTGATATGTACATGTTATGGATGATCATTTCTACATTATGATGTGTTCATGCAGCCTATGATGTGATGTTGACTCTATATGATGATGGATGTATGTACTTTATGATAATGAGATGCAATGTAATGTTTATATATACAATGTTATCTACATGTGAAGCTATATGTTTACAATTGTTATGTACATGTAATGTTTTCCTTATGTACCTTATGATGATTGAATGCTTATTATGCCACGATTTCCTAGATATGATATATTCCTATGCTTTTGTGTTTTTGGAATGCTATATATATATATATATGATTGATAAATGGATGTATGTCATGATTAAATAAATGTGATGGATATGGCTATTTGTTTGTACTTGTTTAAAATACAGCATAACTATATGATGTACTATATCTACACATATGAAATTGTTTACATAATGGTTGTGAAATGTATGTATATCAAATTATCTATTTTTTTTGTGTTTCACAGGACTCTATCATTATGCAGGATAGAACAAATGTTAATGTGGATAATTCAAAATGTCAGTATTCAAAAATGGTTGTTTGAAGGATGTATAATCTTTGATAGTTTTCCATATAGATACTAAGCTTTGTATTAAATCATCATTGGGTGGGACATGAAATAAATGGATAGTACACACCATGATATGAGATAGACCATAGTGTAGAAAGGCGTCCACTTGCGACAATAGACAGTCGCAGACAAGGAGTGTCTTAACTCATCTAAGGGAAAAATTCCCCCAGTCATTCTGTCTAGAAAAACCACAGAAAACAAACAAATAAAAGATGGGTCATGAGACATCATCACTCCTATAAATCCTTCATGGGACATCCTTAAGGAAACTAGTAACATGACTCAAAATCCAAGGTTAAAATATAGTTAAAAGATAGTAGTCAAAGAAAATGAGTCCTGAAACATCCTTTCTTCTCTAAATCCTTCATGGGACATCCTTGAGAAAGCTAGTAACCAGACTCAAATACAAATCCATAAAAATATAAGACAAAATGAGTGATAAATTCAAAAAGCCAAGAAAGGTATTTTCTAAAATTTGATCGTGTGTGATTGTTTGGTTTTTTCACATAGCCCAATGTCAAGGATGACACATAGCGTATAAGACGTTTAAGTCTGGTTTCGACTTTGTGACTATCTGTGTAAGGCATGAAAAATATTGGTTTCAGAAAGACACGTGTTGTATAAGATGTTGAGCCTAATGTCAATGCACAAGCTCCATAAGGCTATGATAATTGATAATGTTTGTTGTCAAGAAATACATATCTTGCATAAGACATAAGTTGATCATTTTGACAATGCGTTCAACTTTGACTTGATGACAGTTTTGACTTGCTTGTCTTGTTCATGTGTGACTTGTCTTGATGTTTTTACTATTATGAGTGTGTGTGTTGATAGTGTATAACTTGTGTTGCCTTAAATGATATACCCTAAAGGACTAACCTAGTGCGGCCTCAGGGGCTCATCGATTGATGGCCTTGCCTATGTTATACATGCAAAGACCTTGTAATTCAATTAACTTTGACTGACATGAATGCTTGATAAATATGCACTCAACTTCATGATATGCGATGTGTATGATGGTGAAAGTGATAAAACCTAATGGACTAACATAGTGTGGCCTCGGGGGCTCATCAATTGATGGCCTTGCCTACATTATACACAGAGAGACATCGTAGTTTGACACGACCAGTGACTTTCACATGTATAAAGAAATGAGTCATGATTTTATGTGTGTGATATGTGACAAACCTAGAAAGATGGACCTAATGCCTCAAAGGAAAATCAACAGATGGCCTTGCCTATGTCCAGTTGCCCATAAAATGTAGTTTGACTCAGCTAGCTCTGACTCTGTTTTGGGGATTTTTGACATGTTTTTTATTTTTCTTTGTATTTTTGAGGTTTTACAATTTTATTTTTATTTTTTCAGGACATTTTCTTATGTTTTTGAGATTTTTTCAAGGCGTTTTCTAACGTTAGGATCTTATGTACAAGGTATAAATGATGTGGATCGAGCATTTTCCCCCATTTGGGTATAAGACCTATAGGATGGAGTGGGGATACAAAGTGGACTTGATGTCAATCGTTCCAAGTAATGGATAAGACAACTATTTATTATGGGTGATAGTGGAAAAAGTCTGATTGGAATGATGGTAGACGAAGGAGCAAAATCGACTACACATGGCACCTATTTGCTAGGTTTTCACCATGGTACTTGTTAGGACTCAAAAATGTAGGTTTGAACCACGAGAGGTTTCCAAGCTCTCACAATGTTTTTGGCTAATGTACAAGGCCAAATCATGAATTTTAACCTTCTTCTCTTCAGGCTCTTCCAAACCTAGGTGGGTGTACCTATGTAATGGGCAGAATTAGCATGTGTGTTTCTTGCTCAAGCAATATATCCACAATGGCAATTGGAAGTGGAGAGATAAAATCATAACAACTACTCCTACTGCATAAAATGAAAGTTTTTATATATGTTGTTCTTTATGATATTTGTTTTCTTGGTTGTGATAGATCAATGCTTTCTATCCACAAGGGTAATGGAGTCAAAAATAAAGAATAATATGGGTTTCCCTTTCTGGCTTAACTATAGTTGCTAAGCACTTTGAGAATGTGATTCTATGACTAGCATAAAACTTCATTAGATTTATTACTTGCATAAATTATGCCAGAATATTTCCTTACCAAGTTATTCTTTAATTATCCAAAAGAAATCCTTAAATCACTCTAACTTATTCAAAAGAATTTATTTCTAACTTGCAGACACCAATTAATTAAATCAGACAAAATGAGAATACATTTTGACATATCAAAAATATACTTGATATATTGATTTAAATGATTAAAAGATCTCAAGTTGGAGACAACTAGATAAAAATATGAACCATTACACAACAATAATTGAACACCAAGAAAGGACTTCACTAGTTAAAAACATTATCTCCATTGTTGTGCTTCAAGAAAGTTTGTACCTTATGTGCATCCCCTGTTTTATTTTTATCTTCTAACTCCTAACCCCTCTAACCCCCATTCAGTCTAGAACTCATGCATTTATACCTTAAGAAATTTCTCCTACACCTTTCAGTTTCTGGTTTGTTCTCATTCTCATGAGAGGCCAAGAGTTGCAACATTTGAAAAAATATAACTAAAATATGAATATAATAACAAACATAGCACCAACGGTCACTTTACCGTGTTACCGCATGCCTTCATTTCCATTGTTGCAGTCTCACGGTGACATTTTATGCTACACCTCCATATACCACCCTACCATGGTTTGTCTTTCGCCTCCCCATGGTACCGTGGTTACTCACTCCTCACTGTCATCTCAACTGCTCTACCATGGTCTCTTCCTTGCATTTGTTTCTACCGCCTAACCGCACACCACATTCTATCTTCCCATGGTATGGTGGTGACTTGTCTTTGCTTTGTATTCCTTACCGCTCTACCGCGGTGCTTATTTCATCCCTCTGTGGTGTGACAGGATATTCCTATTAATTCTCTTCTACACACCACACTACCGTGGGCTACTTTTTGACCCTCCATGGTATAGCGGTATGCACCTTTTTCAACGGTCCATTCCCTCTACCACTCTGCCATGATGCTTATTTTCTCCCTTTGTGGTATGGCATTTATCTTCTTGTACACCATGCAACTGCAAAATTTGCTCCAACTCCTTGTGATGCGGCAGTAAGGGTGTAATATGGCCACTCTTAATCACTATACCATGAGCTACTATGTGAGAGGCCACAATAAAGAGGTAAATGGTGAAAGCTATGAAAAGTGAAAAACATGGTCGTGGTATGGTGGTAAAAGGAATTTTAGCATTATGGATAGGCATAAAATGATTTTTCATGAAAATGATAGCGAAATACTTGGGTTCAAATGGAAAAAACCCTTAGAATCTATTATGAAATTTTTGGTTCTAATAGCAGCTCTTGTTGGGGATGAGTGATTTTCCAATCATTGCAAGAAACCATAATATCACTAGGAGAGCAGACCAAGACACCAAAGGATATGAAAAAATGAAGGCGGTGGAAAATGGAGGAAGTAGATGGAAAATGGAAGATAGAAAATGGAGTATGGAAGTGAGCCTACACTACTATACATGGAAAGAAAATAATGTTTTCAATGAGGAAACTCTAGGATTTTCCATGTACTGGCAATTCCCAGCCCCTTTAAAATTCCTAAACTACTATGCATGGAAAAATAATGTTTAAAGAGGTTTGTAAAGAATTGTCCATGCACTAGCAGTCCTTAATCCTCTATTACTCTTTAAGAGAAAGAATTCTTTAGGAACTACCCATGTATAGGAAACTCTTGCTCTTCTCTAGACATGTTTTGCAAGAAATAAGAATCCTCCCCTCTTTTTCCAATGATCATGAAAGTATCCAACCATAAAGCTTCAAACTTCCATGCTTTCCCTTCTCCTGGCATCGAGCATTCCACATCAACACTAGATCATTTTCTTCAAATTTTCATTGGCCTTTTTATCAAAAGGATACTTCATCTATGACTGCAACTTCACATTCTACTACTAGGCCATTCTCCTTATTTCTTCAAGTTTTTCAAGTTGCTCCATTCTTTCCTCCATTGGTTCAGAAATATCAAAATCCTCTTGCAGAATAAAGTTATAAACTGGTAAAAGTTTTTGTAATAGCATCTTGGCTTGTATCCCATACACCAGTTCAAATGGAGACTTTCCAATCATCTTTTTTACTATAATACTATCTGCCCACATAGCCATTCTCAACTTTAAGTCCCATGCCTTTTTATTTATATCTAACAGCCTCCTTATTATCTTCAAAAGACTTTTATTACTTGATTCTGCCTGACCATTTTCTTATGGATGATAAGGGGCAGCATAGGAAACATTAATTCCATATTTATTGTAGAAATCTCTGAACTCATCAAATCTAAAACATATCCCATTATCTATGATCAATCTTACTAGTGTGCCAAATCTAGTTATAATGTTCTCCATCAGAATGTTCACCACCACCTTGCTTGTATCTTGTTTAGTTTGGATAGCCTCCACCCGCTTAGTAAAATAATTTGTGGCCACTAATATCCATCTATGTCCTCCACTTGATATTTCCTATATTTTTCCAATGAATTCAATTCCCCATTGGTAAAAAGGGGCTTCTACCTGCAAAGGTCTAAGTGGTAAGGTTCCTTGATACTTCAATTTCCCTGAAATTTTTTGACAAGCCTCACATTTCCTCACATGCACAAAAGAGTCATTAAACAAGTTAGGCCAGTAATAGCCATTCCTAAGAATCCTATGTGCAGTGGTTTTGGAAGAATAATGGGCTCCACACACCCCTTCATGCATCTCCCTCAAGACATGTTTTGCTTGGGATTCATCTAGACACAACAATAAAATTCCATCCCTATTCTTCCAAAATAGGTCCCCTTCTATAAAAGAATACTTAGATGCTTGCAGCTTCAAAGTTCTCTTTTGATTATCATTCAACCCCTCGAGGTATTTCATGTCCTTGAGGTAATACATTACATTTGTGTATCGAGAGGTATGTTCAATACTTGAAATTGCATTCTCCTCACTTTCTATATTGTAAATTTTATTTTCTTCTATGTTTTTTCTGCCATTAGCCTAGCCAAATCATGTCCTCTTACCAACTTGGTAATCTGAATTTCCATATTGAATTCTTGGATTTTATTAATCCATCTACATCTTTTTCTTGTCACCTCTATCTATACTAGGATATCTTTCACAGTTGCCTATGGGACATATGAAATTACTTTAGCTCCAACAAGATAAGGTTTGAAATCTTTTGTTGCTTTGACCAATGCATAGGCCTACTTTTCCATAATGTCATATTTCAATTCTGACCCCTGCAAAGATTTTCTGAAAAAAGATACAGGTTGCTCATGACCTTCATCATTTGTTTGTAACATAACAACTACTATGGTGTGAAATGAAGCAAAAGAAAATATTTGAAAAGGTTTGGCAAAATCAGGGGACTTTACGATGGGAGATTCCTTGATAGCTCTTTTTATAGATATGAAAGCTTCCATGGCTTCAGCAGTCCAATCCAACTTCTCTCCTTTTTTCAAAATTTTGGATATAGGTTTAATAATCTCATCAAAATTGGATAAAAATCTTCTAACAAAGTTAATTTGACCAAAAAATGATTGGATTGCTTTGATAGTTTTGGGAATTGGTATTTTATCTATGACATCTACTCTCTTAGGGTCTATTCTAATCCCATATTATGATACAATATGTCCCAAAAATTTACCCTCTGTAATAGAAAAATGACATTTTTTAGGATTAAGACTAATACCATATTCCAATGCCTTGATGAATATCTTCTCCAAGTGCCCCACATGATCCTCTGCCTTTTTGGAAGCAGTAAGATCATCCTGGTACACCACCATTATAGAATTAATCAGATCTGAAAATTTCAAATCCACGGCCCTTTGAAAAGTGGCGCTTGCATTTGTGAGACTGAATGCATTCTCGCATAAACATATGTTCCCCATGGTGTAGTGAATCCTATCTTGTATTTTTAAGACTCTTTGACTTTAACCTAGTTATATCTACAAAACCCATTCATCATTGACAGTAGCTCACACCCTGTTACTTTGTATAATATTGCCTCCATATTTGGGAGAGGATAATTATCTTTAAGGGAAGCAACATTAAGATTTCTAAAATCCACACATAATCTGATATCCCCATTTTTCTTTCTTACTAGAACCAGGTTTGAGACCCATGTTGAATGTCTAATCAGTTTAATAATACCTCCATATTTGATTTTTTCCAGTTCGTCCTACATCTTAGGTCCCAAAGTTGGGTTAATGGGCCTCTACCTTTGTTTGAATGGATTTGTGTCTAGTTTGAGTGGAATCTCATGTTGGAAAAGATCTTCCTTGTATTTCTTGAGATCCTCATAAGACCAAGAAAACACAAGTTTGTATTTTCTCAATAATGCAATCAATATTCCCCTTATGGTTGGACTTATCTTCTTTCCAATGTAGACCCTTTTTGGTGCTAACTCAGTTCCTAGATTTATTTCTTCAATATCCTCTATCTTGACTGGTGTCTACTTCATGAGAGAGTGATCACTCCAATCATACACGATTTACAATGCCACAAGCCCTTTGGAGAGCTTGTTGGTTTTAAGATGCAAAACTTCCTTCTAAAATATAGTTTGTTTCCCATCCACTTCTTCCACAAAATCATTGAAGTCAATCTCTTGTGCCTCATACTGATCTATACAATGAAGAAACTTTAAAAGGTCAGTATCATCATTAAAAAACTGCCAGGCATATATGTTGTCAGGGATAGTAGGTTTTGTTTTCAATCCAACCCAAGATATTCCAGCCAAAGTCATATCATCTCTTTTCAAGGCTACATTAGCCAATTAGTCTGCATCAATTTTTTTGATCTATCTATCCAATCAATTGAGAAATAACAAAATAATTCCATTGTGTCCCATACAACATTTCTATATTGTTTCAACCTCTTTTTCTTTACATCATTTCTTGATTTGATTTGTGAGACAACTAGTTCAAAATCTCCCAGGATAGTTAGCAATTTGATCTTGTGCTTGACAACCATATTTAAACCAATCAGTAAGGCCTCATATTTTTACACATTGTTTGTACACTCAAAGTTTAACAAAAATGAATATTTCAATGTTACCCCTCCAAGTGATATAAAAACTACTCTAGCTCCATTGCCTTCTTGGTTGCATGCCATGTCAAAATACATTTTCCACACACCCTGCTAATCTTTAGATATGTGTTTGTCAATTGGAACATTATTTACTAATTCAGGCTAGGAAGGTTCCACTCTGAAGCTCCCTAGATCAACATCACAAAACAAATTTATTTATTCTTGAGGAACACAATCCACAATTTGACTCATCCTTCGTTCCCTATTCAATTTGACTTGTTTACCATTGACCGGTATCATGGAATATGATAAATCAAACTGTACATTGCCTCCAACTGTTGCAGTCCATTGTCTTGACAAAATCATTCCAAAATGAAGAGGTGTGTTAATCACAGTTATATCAATGTTATAAGTTTCTTGTGGGTAAGTAGCCAATTTTACTTCCACATATTTCATGATTCCCACCACCGGGATAGGTCTACTATCCATGGCATAACATTTATCACCCTCAACATCTACCCACATACCAAGTTGTTTCATCACCCCTACTAGCATAATATTCATAGAATCACCTAAATCTATCATGAAATTTCTTACCAATTTTCTATTTATGAGTAGGGTAGTAAATAATGGATCAATTTGTGGTGTATTCATCAAAGCATCACTTAGGAAAACCTCTGGAACTTTTATCTTTTCCTTCTTATTATCAATTTTAGGAATCTCCTTATGTTCAAGGTTTATATTTTGATTACTCCCACTAGACATTAATTGAATAGCACTTTCCCTATACTCTTTAATCTTCATCATTTCAAGTAATGGGATAGACATTTTTACCTAGGACAAAGCTTGCATGAAATAAAAGAAGTCACCTTTTGTTCTGATCATCCTCTTTTTCTCTTTTGATTCTCCTTTGTTCTGCTCTTTCTCCTTTTTGTATGTCTAATTTGACTTTTGTTTGTCCTTGGGAAATTCTTTAATTTCTTCTTTAGGGACATACTTTTGTTCTTTTTTATCAAACTTCTTATCATCTATCCTTTTTGAAGCTTCATGGGGCATTTTCTTATTCTTCAAAAATATTCCTCTTAGAACACCTTCATTCCCATTCACTGTTCTATTCCTGAACCAATATATGCTTTTGGCTTGCTCAACTGTTGCAATGGTTAATATTTTAATTTCTTCCTCATATGGTCTCCTCACACTACACCTATTGGTCTGATATGATGTACTAGGAGGATATTTTTCATTATCACTTTCTTCATGATCAGAAAAAACTTTTTGTTCTTCCATATGGACATTGTACTTCTAGTGATCAACATCATATTCATACCCTCCTTCTTCTGAAGATGAATACCCATGCTCAATAGAGTGAAGAGTGTGGGAAGTTAAATAGATATTATGGTCCTCTTCATTGTTGTCTTTTGGTATATCTTTTCCTAGTATTGACTGAGCTACAATATAATGCTCTGAGGAATGTGGAAAATCACAAATTGAGCACCAAGGACTATTATCTACCATATATGCCCCTCTTTTATTTACAGGATTAGGTGTCTCTTTATTCCTTGTTCCATTCTTCCAATTTGTATTATATGGCATGTCATGTAGCCTTGGCCTTTCATTTATGTATGTATTTTCCTGCCTATTTGGAGGAGCATATTGGGGAACCCTAGGATTATCCCTCTTGGAAATCATTCTTGTAGCTTTCCTATTATTTTAAATAGTCAATGTTATCTTTTGAGCTTTAGCTAAATTCCTAGGACACATGCTCATATCTTTTCTTAGGATCAAAATATTTTGAATAAATACTTAATGTAGCAGGATCAGCTAATTTGGATCTAGGAGGCATTTTATTATGTAATTTAGAAAACCTCTGGTTGATGTCATAAGCTAACTCATTTTGATGCTTTTGGATAGTTACCAATTCATGCAAGGAAAGCTCTGGTGCACATTGATTCCCATACTACTTAAGAAATTGTTCATAAAACTCCTGAGTGGAGTCAATAGAAGTTGTCAGAAAACTATTAAACCAATATCTAGCATCTTCAATCAGTGACATCATTAAAAATCTCATTTATAAATCCTCATATTGCATATCCAAATCTTGAATAAATGCATTAAATCTCCTTAGGTTTTCTTCAACTATAATTCCACGACTTCTTGTGAACTTTGGGATGAGGCTTCTCCAACTATTATCCATGGGATAAGGATATATTTGAAATCCAGTCAAATCAAACTATTTGATCATGGTTGTGTATGGTGGAGGAGGTGGATTTTGAGGATGTTGGTACTGGTACAATGGATTTTTTTAAGGTAATGGCACATATTTCTGACCTTGTGGGGGCATATGTTGTTGACCATGTGGAGGCATATATTGTTGGTGAGGAGGTGGCTAAGCATTTTGATGTTGTGGTGGAGCATTTGGGGGTCTATACTAATTCCCTAGTTGATTTTTTTGGGCTCTTGGGGGATTTGAAGGTCCTGCATTATTATTCCCCTGCCTATGAGATGGCACATATTTAGGCAAGTTAGCCATTTGAGCATTAATCTGAGCTTTCTGCAACTTCAATTCTTCAAGCTCTCTTATTTCTTGGAGCCTCTACTCATATTCTATTCTTTCTCTTTCCACTTCTTATCTTTCATACTCCAATCATGCACTTATCTCATCCCAAGCCATGTGTTCATAGTTCTCCTCAGAGGTTGCTTTATAGCCAAGTCCATCTTGATTCTCTTCAAGTAATTCCATTTTTCTGATCATATTCATGTTGTCTCCTTTCCCTTTCAACCTCAAATCCAGCCATGAACTCCTCAAATTTCTTGGGGTGTGGCTGATAGAAGGGATTCCTCTTTTCCTCAGGAGTGTGAGGTTCTCTAGATGGGTTGTTTTCAGTTTCCAGTGTTTCATAGGAATTATGTGTCTCTAGGGGTGATTTTGATGTCTTGTCTTTATTTGTTGGGCCCATGTCATCAAACACCTTCTTTCCCTTATCATTCTTTTTATTCCATTTACTTTTGTCATTATTAGGATCCTCCTTATACAAATATCTTTTTCCATGCATTTTGTGAGTAACTTTGATAGTCTGGACTCTAGGATGGTTCCTTCCTGATATATATTTCACTTTATCAATTTCAATTAACTTGCTCATTCAGAGTCACCACTCATTTTACAAAAGTGAGAAAATTTTGTAATTGCTTGTTCCCAGTGGAGTCTTCTACAAGGTACTGACTCTATAATGAAGTCGGGTTCATTTTAACACTCCCCAACAGATTCGCTAAACTATTAGGACTAAAAAATGCAGTTTTCAACCATGAGAGGTTGCCAAGCTCTCACAACAGTTTTGGCTAGCGTACAAGGCCAAATGATGAATTTTAACCTTCTTCTCTTCAGGATTTTCCAAATCTAGGTGGGTGCACCTATGTAATAGGTAGACTTAGTATGTGTGTTTCTTTCTCAAGCAATCTATCCACAATGGAAATTGCAAGTGGAGAGATAAAATCATAACAACTATTCCTACTACATAAAATGAAAGTGTTTATATATGTTGTTCTTTATGATATTTTTTTCTAGGATGTGATAGATTAGTGCTTTCTATCCACATGGGCAATGGATTCAAAAATCAAAAATAATATACGTTTCCCTTTCTGGCTTAACTCTAGTTGCTAAGAAATTTGAAAATGAGATTCTATGATTGGCATAAAACTTCATTAGATTTATGACTTGCATAAATTATGCCAGAATATTTCCTTACCAGGTTCTTCTTTAATTATCCAAAATAAATCCTTAAATCACTGACTTATTCAAAATAATTTAATTCTGACTTGTAGACACCAATTAATTAATTACACAAAATGAGGATACATTTTGACATATCAAAAATATACTTGATATACTGATTTCACTGATTAAAAGATCTCAAGTTGGATACAACTAGATAAAAATATGAAGCATTACACCACAACAACTCAACACCAAGAAAGGACTTCACCAGTCAAAAACATTATGTCCATTGTTGTGCTTCAAGAAAGTTTGTACCTTATGTGCATCCCCTATTTTAATTTTATCTTCTAACTCATAACCCCTCTAACCCCCATTCAGTCTAGAACTCATGTGTTTATACCTTCATAAAGTTCTCCCACACCTTTCAGTTTTTTATTTTTTCTCATTCTCATGAGAGGCCAAGATTCACGCCATTTGAAAAAATATAGCTAAAATATGAAAATAATAACAAACACAGCAGCAACGATCACTTCACCGCATTATCGTATGCCTTCATTTCCATTGTTGTAGTGTCGCGGTGAAATTTTATGCTACACCTCCATATACCACCTTGTTGCAGTCTATCTTTTAACTCCCCACAGTACCAGAGTGACTCGCTCTTCACTGTCATCTCCACCACTCTACCATGGTCTCTTCCTTGCATTGCTTTCTACCACCCAGACATGAACCACATTCTATCTTCCCATGGTATGGTGGTGATCTATATTTTCTTTGAACTCCTTACCGCTCTACCG
Organism: Sequoiadendron giganteum; assembly: GCA_007115665.2. Classification (NCBI taxonomy): domain Eukaryota; kingdom Viridiplantae; phylum Streptophyta; class Pinopsida; order Cupressales; family Cupressaceae; genus Sequoiadendron; species Sequoiadendron giganteum. The sequence continues at coordinate 231,662,670 of CM021100.1, read as the reverse complement.
TGGTTCTTATTTCATCCCTCTATGATGTGGTGGTATATTTATATTAATGCTCCTCTGCACACCACATTTTCACGGGCCACTTGTTGACCCTCCGCAGTATAGCGGTATGTACCTTTTTCAACGGTCCACTCCTTCTACCACTCTACTGTGATGCTTATTTTGTCCCTTCATAGTATGGTGGTTATCTTCTTGTACACTACACAACCATAGACTCTACTCCAAATCCTTGCAGTGCAGCGATAAGGTTGTAATATGGATGCTCTTAACCGCTATACCATGAGCTACTATGTGAGAGGCCACGTTAAAGCAGTAAATGATGAAAGCTATGAAAAGTGGAAAACATGGCCACAATATGGCAATAAAAGGAATTTTAGCATTATGGATAGAGGTAAAATGATTTTTCATGAAAAAAATAGTGAAATACTTGGGTTCAAATGGAAAAAACCCTTAGAATCTATTATGAAAATTTTGGTTCTAACAATACTTATCCATAGCATCACCAAAGTGGTTTTCACTATTCAACTAATTATTTCTCTTTACTATTTTATTGATTTTTCCATTTTTTTCGTGTTACAAAGATGCATGTTTGCCAGGTTTTCATCAAGGATACAATTTTTTTGTTTCTTCCCTTTTTTTTGTATTTTTTAAATTAAGACATGATTCTCAGAAGCTATGCATAGAATCTCTTTAGATGAAGGTTGTTGATTGGTGATAAAAGTAGATCTCCTTCAAGGGTAGAGAGTTGATACACTCCTGATCCAAAAGATTTTGTAAAAATGTAAGGCCCTAACTAGTTAGGTTCAAACTTTCTTGGTTTTCATATTTCAGCTTGGTTCTTCAGGTTCTCCATTAAGACCAAGTCACCAATTTCAAAGTGTCGATTCAGAACTTTCCTATTATAGTTGTAACAAAGATGGTTCTAATATGCTTGAAGATGATCTAATGCCTTTTGTCTTCATTCTTCTAGGAATTCTAACTCATGCAATCGAGATACACAATACTCTTCATCATCAATATGACCTTTCAATGATACCCTTAGGGAAGGAATTTCAACCTCAATAGGTAGGATAGCTTCGTAACCAAATACCAAAGAGTATGGAGTAGCACCAGTGAAAGTCTAGATTCTTGTGCAATAATCCCATAGGGTGGGATTAATCTGTAAATTCTAGTCATGACCAGTGTCATTAACAATATTTTTGAGGATTTTGATAATAGTTTTATTAGTTGCCTTTGCTTAGCCATTACCTTGTGGGTAATATGGCATGGAAAAGTGATTTTGGATATGGAATTCTTCACGGAGATGGTAGAATTCTTGGTTTTTGAATGGATGACCATTATTTGTGATGATGGATTGGGGTACACCATACTGACAAATGATGTAATTTAGGATAACCCTAGATATTTGTGTACCAGTTATGTATGTCATGGGAATAGCCTCAATCCATTCAGTGAAGTATTCGGTAGCGGTTATGATGAACTTATTGCCATTGGAAGATGGAGGGTGTATCTTACCTATGAGGTCCAGTCCCCATTAGGCAAAAGGCCATGGTGAAGTTATTGGACAAAGCTCCTATGTTGGTGCGTGTATCAAGTCTCTATGTATCTGACACTGTCGACATTTCTTGACAAAGATATATGAGTCATTTCCCATTGTAGGCCAATAATAGCCTAATCTCATAATCTTCTTTGCTAAGGTAGGACCGCTAGAATGGGATCCACATATACCTTCATGTACTACATGTAAGTTTTCTTGTTCTTCTTCAGCATTGAGACATCTCAGTAAGGTATTATCTAAGGCACATCTATAAAGGGTATCTTCAATGATGGTTTATTTGGTAGACTTACGAATGAAGGTTCTACATTGGTTATTTGACAAATTTAAGGGCAGGACTTGGGAATGGAGGTAATCATATATGTCCTTGTACCATGGGGAATTAGGACCAACCATCTTATAGACCATCGTAGAATCTGGGATGCCATAGGCAACGACCAAAATTTTTTTTACCAAAAACTTGAATTTAGGCACGTTGCTAGGTATATCCAACAATGAACCAATGGTTTCCATAGCATCTAATGCCCTATTCTAAATGTGGGGTATTTGTTGAAAGTTGATGTTATCAAATTATTGCTTAAAACTGGCAACCATGCGCTTGTAGGGGGAAATTTTCTCATCTTTAGTTTCATATTCTTCATTAACTTGTCAAACTACTAGCTGAGAATCCCCATAAACATGTAAACTCTTGATCTTCCATTGGGATGCCATTCTTAATCATGTCACAAGGGCTTCATATTCTGCTATGTTGTTGTTGCAAGGGAAAGTAATCATGAATAACTTAGGAATAGTATTTCCTTGAGGTTTAGCAAACATCATGCCTTCCTAAACCACGATTAGTATGTGACCCGCCAAAGTATAATTTCTAGGTGGTTCTAGTGTCAAATTTTAAGATGAATTCATTAGGAAAATCTGCCACTAAAGGATGGTTGGCCTTAATTGATGTATCTGCTAACTAATATGGAATAACCTTCCCTTTTATAGCTTTTCATTTGACATATTGGATGTCATATTCACTAAGTATCATTACCCATTTAGCCAATCATCCTGTTAGCGTTGCTTTACTTAGGAGATATTTTAAAGGATCTATCTTAGCAACCAACATGATTTGGTGGTTGAGCATATAGTGCCTAATTTTTTGAGTAGAAAAAACTACTACAAGACAAGCACGTTCTATGTTACTGTAGTTTAGTTCATACCCCACCAACATGCGAGTGATATAGTAAACTGTCATTTCATGACCTTCATCATCATTTTGTGCAAGGATCCTAGTGTTGATTGAGTTGCTGATATATGAAGTATCAAAGTTCTATCATTTGTAGGGAGCATTAACATAGGCGGTGTAAGCAGATAGACTTTGATATTTTGGAAAGTTTCTTGGAATTTGGGTGTCAATGCAAATGGTACCCCTTTCTTGAGAAAATATTGAAATAGGTGTATCTTGTCTGCTAATTGTACTATGAAGCATTTGATAGACTGTAGTCTCCCTTGTAGTGTTCTTAGTTGACCAATATTGGCTAGTGGTGGAATGTCTATTATAGCATTTACCTTTGTTGGGTCTACTTCAATGCCTCTTCTAGAAATGATGTATCCTAGAAGTTTCCCTAATTTAATGCCAAAGACACATTTTTGTGGATTTAGCCTTACTTTGTAATTTTCCATCCTTTTGAATATCTTGTCTATGACTTTCAAATGATCTGGCCTTGTTAATTACTTAGCTATTAGATCATAGACATAGTCTTCCATGAGAGTATGTACAAGGCCATGGAAAATAGTCATCATTGCATGTTGATATGTAGCCCCTACATTTTTGAGCCCAAAAGGCATAACATTCCAGCATTATGTTCCCCATGGACATCTGAAGGTTTTCTTGTGTTGGTCCTCAGCTGCAATTTTGATTTGATTATACCCAGAGAAACCATCCATGAGGGATAGAATCTCATACCCTATTGTAAGGTCCACTATCATGTCAATGTTTGGTAAAGGGAAATCATCCTTAGGACATGCCTTTTTTATATCTCTAAAGTTTGTACAAATGCGGATTTCCCTACATGGTTTGGTTATTGGCACAAGATTTGAAATCCAGTCTGCATATTCTATGGATATAATGATTCCAACATCCAATAGTTTCTTAAGTTCTACTTTGACTAGTAGAGAAATTTGTGGATGCATCTTCCTTAGCTTTTGTTTGATGGGCTTAACACCTAGTTGTAATGTTAGATGGTGCAATATAAGGTGTGGATCCAGCCTAGGAATTTCAACATATGACCATGCAAATTTTATTTGTCTCCTTGTGAAAAAGTCTCAAAACTTTGGTTGCTCTGTCTTTGTCAAAGATGCTACAAAATATATTACTGATGGTTTTCATTAGATTTTATGTTGATCTCGAGAGGCTCTTCTACTAAAATTGGTGAGTTTTCCTAAGCAACTGGGAGAATGTTCAAATCTCAATCCTTGGGTGCCTTAGAGAGGTTTTCGCCCTTAGATACATCCTTTATTTTTACTATTTCTTTGTCTAAAGGTGCCTTTCAGTTTTCACCTAGGGACTTGTCATTTTCATCATTTTGATTGTTTTTCTTTCATTCTTATGACTGGAGGTGTGCACAAACTCCCCAAAATATGCCATGTCATCCAAGTCTATGGTAAAGCTAAATTTATGATCCCCTCTAGGTATGCCTTTTAGAAGTCCCATGAACTTAGCTATCGCTTCATCATTCTTGAATATGTCTAAGATGGGTGTATCTAGATGATCCCAATCAATAAGCTGGGGATATACGAGGGGAATTTCATCATTGGAGTTATCAAATATAGAGGCTAACAAGGTGAAAATAGAATGGTTAACATGATCACAGAAGTTTTGGACTAACTCCTTTTTGTTCTTTTTTCTAGGGATAGGTAAACTCTAATGTGGGACTATTGCAAGGGCTAGGTCATCAAAATATGGTTCATTAGGTGCCTAGGATTCAGGATCAAGGATTTCCCAATAATAAAGCTTAAGCCATTCTTATTTTGACAAAAAACTTTTAGGACGGGGTCTAGATGGATTTGGTGAGGGTTGTAGCATTTTTTGAAGTTCCCCAAATAGCTTGTCTAGGTCCATCATGTTGGTAGAGGAAAGAGAATCCCATTTATATTCATTTGAGTGAGGGGAGTCACAGTAGAATGGTTCAAATGGTTCATGGGATATCTCAATGTTTTCAAAAGAGCTTACTTCCTCTCGTAATGGTAATGGAGTACCAAGAATACAAATTCTAATTAGTTGAAACCCTAGCCCTATGCCTTTTGGTCTTTGTGAGACAATTATTGGTTCATTCCTTCCATTTTGATGTAGCCCTAACCCACTATGTCAGTCATATCCTTTGTTTTTCATTATTATGAAGCCTTTTCCATGTTGATCCTTAGATATTTGAATAGATGGTGGAGGGTTTTCATTGTCTTCATTATACAACCAGGAGGTGACATCTTCTTGGTCCATAGCTTATTTACATAACCGTCCCCATTTTGTGAATTTCATTGTAGGAGGAACATGTATTGTGACAACTGATTGTTTCCTATCCATTGTGGGTAAACTGTATGACTTTGGACAAACTAGTTGACTAGCATAATAGGATGCTCTCATGTGATATTCTCCACAACCCTTGTCTTGTATCTCAACCTTAGGAGTGGATGATGGTGGTTGTGATGTAATGGACTTGGTAAGAGTTGATGGATCAACATATAGGAATAAGGTGGAGTATGAAGCCTCTTGATTGATTGGTACTTGTTATTGTAGTATTTCACGTAGGATTGTGCAATATTAAAAAGGATTTGGAACACCATAAATTGTAATCTCGGTGCCATTGTATAGGAATTTAGGACAATGATGATAAGTGGAAGGTAAATATTTCATTGCGTGTATCCAAGGTCTACCCAAAAAAAGGTTATAGGGAAGGGTGAGATCCAAGACTTGGAAGCTAATGTCCATAACTGCAGGGCCAATCCTGATAGGGAGTGTTACAACTCCTTTGGATGATCTTTCCTCATCATCATATGCCTTAATGACTATACTCTTAGTGGTATCCACACATGCTTATGAGAACCCTAATGCCTTAACTGATTTCAAGGTATAGAGGTTCAACCCTACTCCTTGATCTACCAAGACTTGTCTGACTTTGGCTTGATGGACAATAACTTCAAGGTGTAATGGATCATTATGATGAGTCTTTTAGGTTGAATAATCCTATTGAGAGAATGTGGCATGATGGGAATTGGTTAAGTATCCTACCATTTCTTTGAAATGATTGACATCTAAATTAGTAGGGACAGTTGTTCTTTGCAAGGCTTTGTTAAGAATGGCTCATTCATCTAGTGATATAGTCAACAGTTCCAAGATGGATATTTATGTTGGGGTCTTGCCCAGCTGGTCAAGAAAATTATACTTAGGCTTGGAAGACTGTGTTGGTGGCTCTGAAGAAGGACCTGGAAGGGTTATCTTAGTTCTGAGTGTATTTACAACACATTCAAGATGCTTCTTTATGGTAATGGTATGGATATTTTCATCAGTAGCTCAGATATAATTGACGATAGTACTTGGTTTATAATCGTACTTAGCATTGGTATAATTGGCTGAGGTATTATTCTTAGTTCCCAAATTAGAGGCCTTTCCTTTCCCATGGTCATGAAATGGATTCGTGAAGACCTTGTGATCACTGTTCTTTGCATTTTTCTACCCATTGACTTCTATGGTTTTGTCTTCAACAAAATTCTGTATGATATTTTTCAATTGTCAAAATTATTGTAGGTTATGTCCCTTTGTTTGATGGTACTCACAATAGGTGTTATCATCCCACCATGAAGTTTTAAACTATCCAGGGTCATACTTCTTGGGCTCCATAGGTTGTATGAGTTTATATTTAATCATTTCCTTGTAAACTATCTTGATAGGTTCCCCCCAAAGGGGTAAACTCACATTTTGGAAATCTCCTCTATGTTCGTTGTTGTTGTGAATTTTGAACAAAGTTGGTCATTTTATTTGGATTATTATTCATGTCCTAATTGGAGTTATAACCTCTAAGTGTGATGATAGGCTCGCATGTAGGTCTTAGCATCAACAATACCATCATTTGTTACATTTTTGTTTCTAGACCAAAATTTTTTTTTATCATTGGGGGTATTTTGATATTCAACAACTAGGTTCTTGCCTGGTACCTCAATGCCTCCTTTATCAACAAGGCCTTTTTCAAGTATAATTCCCTTTTGTACCAAGTTTAGGAATGAGGTACAACAATGTACTCTTAAGTCACTTCTTAGTTTTGGATGAATATTTTCAAAGAATATCATGAATTTTTTTTTTTGGTATCTTAACTGGACATCGACTAGCTAAACTTCTCCATCTCTAGAAGAAAGTGGTGAAATTTTTGCCTTATTCTTGTGTAGTGTGACACAAGGTAGTTATCATGATTTCATTGTCTATGTTGAAGGAAAATTGTTTGAAAAATTTCTCAGCTAGTTCGCCCCATGATTTTATGCCATATGGTAGTTTAGACAACCATTCCAATGCTATCCCAACAAGGGTTCATAGAAAAAGTCTCATAAGGTATGCGAGGTCATATGAGATGTCCATGCATGTTGTAGAAAATTCTCTAATGTGTTCCAAAGGATTCCTCTTCCCATTATACTTAGGAAAATTCAGTATAATATATCCATGTGGTAAAGGTGTCATGTATAGCACTTTGTCAAAGGGACATGGACATAAATATTGCGCTAAGATAGTTCATTTTCCTGACATAGATATATTGTCCATTTGTTGCTGAAGGATTTGTATTTGATTTTGCAGAACATCTACCTATGTGAATGTCATGTTGGTTGTGTTATTAGGATTGATGTAATTGTTTTGAAATGCAATATTTTGTGACATATTATGATTTGGTGAGGGTAAATATCTTGTTTGAATGTTCTGATTTGATGTAGGAATATTCCCCGTCTGAATGTTCTAATTTGGTATAGGAATATTCCATGTCTGAATGTTTTGATTTAGTATAGGAATATGTCATGTTTGTGTATCCCCTATGTGTGGAATGGCAGTACTAGTGCTGATATGAGGTATAGCTTGTGTTGTGTTCGTGCCAACTTTGGCCCTTTTACCACTGGTATTTGTGCCAAAGGGGTTTGATGAAGATGCTCCCGTAGTGAATTGTAAACCTTGGGTTACATTAAATGGGGTTGTGTTTATAATTGACGATGTTTGATTAGGTATTCCAATTGGTATTGCTGCAGTAATTTGAGGAATGGAGACAATTGATGTCATAGTTTGCATTGGTTGAGTAGATGTTGTTTTCAAAGTGTGAACATCAAATCCTGGTGGTAGTGTGGCACCTTCTACTAGAAACTTTGCCAGATATCTTTGAGGATCATTTACCAAACACTCATCCATAAAGGATGAAAACTCGGGATCTTGCATGACAGCGTCTATGTCTTCTACATAAATTTTTCCATGTGTATCTCTAGTGACATGTTTTTCAAGAAAATATTGTGCGGTCTCTCTTTCACTAATGGTTGATTTATGAAAGGATTGATGAATTCCTATGGGTCCGACATCTCTCTATTTTTCTTCTTAGACCTTGTTTCAACCATGAAATTTTTTTCTCAAAAAGGTAAATGAAAAAACTATGTCTAGAAAATGATATGTTTTATTTCTATGTTTTTGGGATTTTCTGAATATAAAGGATTTCTAAAATGACATATGCTAGGATGATAGTATGCAAAATTTTGAGTATACTATGATGGTAAATCATTCCAAGTGGATATTACCTACCACCTACAGAATAATCCAAATCTATGACCTAACTTTACCAAGGAACCTTATGTAGGACAAAGACAAACTGATAAGGTGAATTTCTAAACTAGACTAATGAGCTAGAATGATTCACTAGTAAGACAAAAATGACTAGATTCAATTATAATGACAATCGAAGCATGAACGTATCCAATAATATGAAAATTTGTCCTATCCTAAGATATGCAGGTTCTTATGAGGTAACTAAGTCTTGCAACTAAGACAACTATCACTAAAATTTAAATGACACCTAAACAATGCAAGGTTTTTGAGAAATTTTTCTAGTTTTTGTCCAAGGTTGACCGTAAGAAACAGAGGTGAAAATGACAGTTTGTTTTTCAGACTGAGATTGAAATTTTGAGATTTTTGTTGACAGTCAATTGCGGTTCAGTTTGTAGATGCATTGCTAGAATTTACAGGTGCGATGCAGGTTTCAAATGTGGTTAACTGATGAAATCTAGTCCTGATTTTTGATAGATAATTGTGACTCAAGCAAACAGTTTTGGTTTAACTTTTAACATATGCGACTCTATTGGCAGATGCAACTCACATTTTCAGATGCGACTCAAAATCTAATCTTCGTGAGGACTAACTTTGTTGACAAACACATGCGATTTTCTATTTAATATTTTTGATTCATAATGACACATGGGGTGTTTGGTTTCTCATATGCGACTTGAAATTACACATGCGGTGTTCTGATGACAATTTTATAACTAACTCAGTTTCATGATCATGTTTTGGCAAATAAAGAATACAATCAGAAGACAAAGTGTTTTTAGTTTCAATGTTTATGAATATGTTAAAACCATAAGACATGTACAATTCATGAGGCTAGCAGTCACAATATTTACTAAGTTCTCACTTGGGTTTCCCTAGCTATGTATATTCAAGGCAAATGACTAGTATCTTGACCCCACTAGCTCCCCTCCACGGCACACACTTCTCGAGGAAGCCAAGATACAGTACCCATGAACTCCCCATGGCATACCTTTCATCTCTATAATGAACTATAAAAATACGAGATGGCTTCATAGGTCTGACCTGTTGCACCAGTAAATAGAAGAATTTTGGCTGAACTACAAACAAATTGGATTTTTAGTTTTGGCACCCATTTAGAAAGCCATGCAAGAGGAAATATCATCCCATTCTGCAGAGGTTATACTATGCAGGTTTTGAAGCACCACAAGGGTACTGGGGAATCAATAGCTAGTCTATTGGGATCTTTGTAATACCGAGTTTCCTCAAGTATTAGAATTTGTATATCAATTGGGATTGGCTTAACGAAAAATCCCATCACCAATTTGAGTCACATTGGTTACTCTTAGCCACCAATGTAGGCCCAATTTCTAGAGTCATAAACCACTTCTCTTACACTCAGGATCATATGAAATATGCAAGGGGAGAGGATACTTCGATATGCCAAATCAGGGTTCTCTACTAAACATTTACAGACATGAAAGACAGTAGTTAATTTTAAGCCCAAAATGAAAATTTTCTAATCTACCAAGCAAGATATTTTTAAATTTAAAGCCTTCAAACTAGGTTCTGCATGAAAAATCTTAGTAGTTTTATCCATCTGTCACCATCAACTGTTCTGCAAGAAAACATTTTTAGTAGTTTTCAAATCTATCTTTGTTGCTCGTCCTGTAAAAAGGAAGTTTCAAAAAAAAAAATTGTCTTCTACACTATGTCTTGTAAACACTCTGTTATCCTCCTAATCATACATAGAAAATCAAAAAATATCTAAAATAAAATCAAAAAATCAAAAAATCAAAAATTTCAAACTCGAAAATCTTACTAGTTAGATGCGTTGTTTAAAGTTGTAGATGCATCACGGTTTTCATCAGTCAATTCCATCATAGAAAGCCGTAGATGCATCAAATTCTTTCAGATGTGTCTCAAGATTTGTGAATTGTGGTTTGTAATTACATATACATCGTTTCGTCTGTCAGATGCATCGTTTCATATGATACCTACAAAAAAATAACAAAAATAACTACAGATTTGCGAAGATTGAATTTTTTCACGTCAGGTTCACCAAATGTAACATAGGGAAATCTGCTGGAAAGAAACTAGTTAAAGCAATTAAACATAAATCTAACCTACATTATACAACAAAGCACAAAGAAATAAACATGAAACGTTCTCACCAAATATCTATCCACTTCTTTGAATTATCTTCGTTGTCCTTCTCCATTTTGGATTTTGTAGTATAATTGCCTTCATATTTTCAATAAGTGTGCAATTATAGCCTTAATGTGTATGTTTTATAGAAAAATATTGAAGATTACTAGTTTTCTTCCAAAGTATATCAATTTAGGGAGGAGGAATAATTAAAAAAGTCAGTCAATTTATAGAAAATAGTTTTTTGAACGATCGGCTCATATTTGAAAGAGAGATCAATGATCGAGATTGATGAATGTTATGCGATGTGAGATTTGTGTCAGTTAGAACGTGAGTTGGAAAATTCCATAGGATGAAGATTAAATTAAAATAATAATTTAATATGGTGTTAAGACCATTCAAAAATTGAATGAACAAGAGATCAAGATTAAATAAATGATTTAATCTTTAATTGAAAGTCTTCAAAAACTAGAAGAATAAGATTTTGAATGAAAAGGATAAAGATATAATTTGGACAACGATCTGTTTGAATGCACACATGAATTAATTAATTAAATAAAGATATTTAATTAATAAATATTTTCATGCATAAGGGTCTTAACTAGATAACTAACAGGTTATGACATAGAGTCTCTTCGCAGAGAGGATCGGATATCAAATCAAGAGACAACTGATGGATTCAAATAGATCTCGAGTCGAGTGAGAATGAATAATTAGATAACTAGGCAATAGGAAAATGTGAGAGGAATAACTGTTTTTATGAATTAAATGTTTATTTAATTCAACATTTGAAATTGAAAGATTTATTAAATAAATAATGATTTATTTAATTGATTGTGGAAAAGGTTAATTGAATAATTAAATAATTTGAAATGAATATTTAATTATAGTCAAAATATGATAAAGGGTAAATTAAATAATAAATCATGTAATTCAGAAGCAAAATTAACTAATTAGCAACATGATTAAATAAATAAGATTTATTTAATTAATCAAGGTTGAATAAAGGTCAATGAATTAATTAAATAAATAAAGTTATTTAATTAATAGAATAAAGTTGTGTATAGCAAAAAATTAAATAATTAACATTATTTAATCGTGACCATAGACATTAGAAAATTATGTCAAAAATGGTACTCACAGGCCTAGAACAGTTTTCAGTGTCTACGGTTTCCAAGGCAGACTTAGCTTCTATAGTCCACTTGATTTTCACATCTTTCTTTAACATGTCATTTAATTGTCGTTCTATTTTAGAAAATCCTATAATGAACTTTTGGACAAAGTTACTTTTAAAAAAATATGATTTAAGTTCCTTGTTGGTTCTAGGTGGTTGTAGCTTCATCAATGCACTTATCTAGTCTACGTCAATGGAAATACCATTCTCAAATATGATGTCCCCTAGGAGCTTACCTTCAGTTACTCCAGAGATACACTTCTTTGGATTTACGGATATGCCATATGTTTCGCATTTTTGCAGCACTTTCATAAAATCATTTATTTGATCTCCCATATTCTTAGTGTATAGGAGAAAATTTTCACCCCTTACACAAATTCCACCTTTACACATCCTCACCTTAGAAAACCAAATCCAAAGGAGAAATTCCTCATAAGCCCACTTCCTTCATTCCACTTGGCATCTATTTTGTGTGTCGAAAAAGGAATAATTGTTGGCGATGCCCATGCGGCATGCTTACATCCCTGGTAGGTTCTCGCATCTAGAGCCTGTAGAGGCATTACACTTCCCATTGGAGGTTGATTTGTAATGCCCTCTTTGACCAATCGACCTGAATATCCATTTTCCTTCATCTCTACTTCAAATTCATCCCTTCTTCATTCAATTGGATCTCTCTTAACAATTCATCTCTTCACAAGCTCTAAGCATTCAATCCATCACTCTCAAGTAGCACTTTGTACTCCATAGTAGAAACATCAAAACTCTGTCAAATCCATAGAGAAAGTGTGGAATAAACACCATTGCAACAGAGGCTTGAGTCCTCTCATTTTCTCCCCATTGGCTAGTGAGCTCTTGGTGGAGGTGGTAATCTTTCTACTCCTCTCCTCTATGATTTGGTTGGGTATCATAACACTTTTTTGTAGTGCTTTTGTGATCTTTACTTCATTTCTTGCTTTATAATAATTTTGTCCATTATAATTATCTTGGTTGTTCATGGAGATGGGAACACCAAAACGGGGGTCTAACTGAGGAAAACCCCTATATAGCCCCCAACCTTTTTCCGTTGATCTTTTGTGTGTAGGTTAGGGAGTGGATCTTGGAGTGAATATCTGAATGCCCAATGAAAGGTAAACTTTATCCAAGTCCCTTTGTGTTTATTCTAGAATCTAGCATCATGTTTGGTTATTTAATCGAGTACGCCTTTGACGCGAGTTTGGAGGTTAGACTTGACTCTATCTGCTTGAGCTCCTGAGCTCCCTAAAGCTTAGGATGCCAGCACATCTTTTAGACAATAATGCGTGGTGCTAGCATCATGAAACCATATTGATGTCCTTTGGCCGAGAGCTCCTTCATCAAAGGAAGAGATCTTGGAGTTTCACTCTCTCGGGGTCCGAAGTGATTTTTGTGTACTTCTTTACAATTCTATCAATTCAGTCAAGTTTATTTGTATAAGGGTAGTTCATTACCTGGTGATGTCTTGATAATAAAGAGACCCATGTGCATAAAATCCCTCTTATATCACATTTTGGCGAACCCGACGTGAACGCGTTGGATCTATTTTTTAATGTTGCATATTTATGATAATCCCTTTTTTTGAAGAAGATTTCAATATGTTGGAGGATTCTCTAGATGATTTCTTGGAAGTAATCTCCCCTATCTGTAAATATTTTCAAAAAACTCTCCCCTCGCTAGTTGAGGAGTTGGTAAATGTGGTTTTGGTCTCTGTAGCTCCTCCAAGCTCTAAGAAACCTGTCATTTATGTGACCCCAAATGAACCATCCCCTAGGGAGAACTATTATGTCTATGGGATTTCATGTCATAGTGATTCATCAGACTTATATTCAAGGTTCATGAAAGCTACTAACTCTACTTCTTATAATTTTGTTGGGCATACATACATCACAAAGAGAAATAAACAAAACTTGGATCAGTAACCTTTCATTCCTACATCGCAACCAACTCAAGTTCCTACTTCTTTTCCACTATCTCAACCTAGCCTTCCTCCAACTCCTAAACCCATGATCAAAGCACTAGGTGATTACGATCTTGTCAAGCAACTTCATGTTACTCCGGCTAAAATATCACTTTGGGAATTGCTTCAAATTGCTCCAGTTTATCAAGAGATGTTGCAGGAAGCCTTATAAAATATTATCTTGCCTACCTCTACTAGGCCTATGGATTTTAATGCATTCTTGGCACATATTTGAACAAATTCACCAAATATTACATTCCAATTGAGCAAGAAGTCCCACCTCCAAATGTGCAAAAGCTAGCGGATCCCTTGATGATTATAATTAATGTTAACAATATCGGTATTAGGCGTACTCTCATTGACACTGATTCAGATCTCAATGATTGTGGTATGGACCTACTACCTAAAATTAAAGTTGATTCATCTTCTTTAGTATGCTCTTCCTTGTATATCCATGGGTTTAATAATGCTAGTCGCCAAGCTCTAGGTACGATAATACTACCTATGCAGTTATGCCCTGTTACCTTGCCTACATTGGTTTATGTGATGTCTGGCCCATTAGCAAACAATCTTCTCTTAGGGAGACCCTAGATTCATGCTATGGGTGTTTTGACTTCTACTATACATCATTCTTTGAAGTTTTACAAGTCAGAACCCTCAGTATAGAATTTCTAGGTACTATTGACGAAAAGGTGGGTGACACTCCAATTCGAGAAGAGAATTGTGATCCTATCTAGGATATCGCTCCTTCCCTTGCCTGGGAGAGTAACCCCACTCCTATGAAGGAGGTTAATGTTTTCAAACCATGTAGGAAAGGTGGGAACGCTCCTGTAGAGACTTTTGACATCCATTGGTGGAATATAACACTCTACATAGAGCCACCACCTACTTAAATTATACAAAATCATTATGGGTTTGGATATGAACTTTCCTCTCAATATGGCTATGGGAAAAAATGCCTAGGGTGTATCAAGCAAGGAATTCAAGTCCCTATCTAGTTTAAGCCACAACAAAGCTATTTGGGTCTGGGATGCTCTGTTAAATAGTCTAAACTAAAACCCTGGTGGAGTGTTAATATGATTTCAGTCAAGCCGTTGAGCTTGGTGATGGAGCCTCAAATTTTTCCTTTGAGTTTCATTATTATTTTGCCACATTACTGGTCTGTCGTGCTATTCTGAAGAAACCTAGGGTTGGGGTTTTATTTGTGCCTTCATGAAATCCTAATGTTTTATCTTAAACCCTGGGTTGGAATCTATTTCATCATTACCTTTTTAAGGGAGGTTCTAAAATGACTTATGACCCATTGAATCATCTAGGCCGGGCCCCTTTTTAATAAATAATGTTAAATATTTTGACTGACTTTATTATTTCCTAAGTCTAGGTCAGCCCATGCCCTGTGTTTTAAGAACTTTAAGCCATCATTTTTCATTGGCCAGGAAATTTCCCCTTCTCCCCTTTTAATAATTATTTTATTTTTCAGGGAGTGTTTTTAATGACCATCGTTCTTCTTACGGTTGATCTTGACCATTCCCCATGATCTCGCAATGAAATCACCATTGGGTTTCAACTGATTGAGATATCCTGGGCGAGCGCCATGTTTCTCAACTGTCAATGTCCAAAAGGGATTAATAAAGTGTTCAATATTTTTGTCGGGATTTATTACGTTATAACGTGAGTTACTAAAATAGTTGTGAGATGCATGTCCTCGAGGTTGATGGTGGTGTTATAATCTTGATGAAAATTTTCTTGACAGTTATGTTTGGTGCTATCGATGGATGTGAATGAACACGATTTTTGATGATTGGAATCAATGGTTGCCCGCCATCATGTGATCCAAAATTATAATATTGCAGATTCTAGGGTTCCAATGATTGGTCTAGATATTTTTAGGTTGTGGTATGGACATTAAAACTTACCCCACCCCTTCTCTAATGGTTGGAGATACGACATGGGGAAACTAGTAGTGCCAAATGTATTTCCTGGAGTGGACTTACTCAGAGCAGTGGCGGCACATTATGACCTCGTTACAAGGGTAATTAGGGATAATGGTGGGATTCTTCTAAGTATAAGTGGAGATGAAATTCAGTAGGTTTTTTATTTGAGTGATTCTAGCTCATTCTTGGTCCCAATTGATTTAGAGGAGATGAAGTAGGAGTATGAGAGCTCAAAGCCTCTTTTGAGATTAAAGTTACTTCCTCTTCACCTGGCCAGGGCAGAGAGTTCAACGATTCATATCAGCCCAAATGACCAGGAGCCTTTCAGGCTAAGCTATTTTGCCAACCACTTTTTGGAAACATTTTATTCATTATGCCAAATTTTGGGATTCAGCCCAAATACGGTGATGCCCATTGCATATATGTTCATGGGAGCTCAAATTCAGCATCCCAACTTCTCCATGGTGTATGACTATGCATTTTGTCTTGTAGAAAAGATGCATGCGGGTTTGTTGAGGTTGCTTATAGGGGTTATTGGCACTCCTTTCTTCTAGTACTCCCTATTAATGTATATGTTCTTGTACAAGAATTCTGACTTCTTCTCAAAGAAGATGGAGTTGAGGCAAGAGGTGAATGGAGAAATATTACCAGTACAGTTGTGGAGTGAAGATTTGTCTTACAATAGGGGAGGTTCTAGGTTTGTGCAGTTTGATAACTGCTTTGCTTCTAGAATTAGGGCTCGGTTGGTGGTAAATGTGCCAAGAGTTTCTAAAGTCTTGCATGACTTCCTCCGGCCGAAGGTGAGGAAGCTTGATTTAAAGGTTTTCCACAATTGGGGTGACATCATTTTGTACCCCGTAAGAATTGTCCTAAGGGTGTATGGTTTCCAAGGAGCCCCACATATTCTCCCTTACAATGTACCATCAAGAATGGGGTTTGCTAAGGTCATGTGGCAACTAGGTTGCATTCATGAGGACAACTTGACAGGAAGAGGAAAAGGGACTTTGTTCCCTGATTATACCATTGTTTCAGATTTTGTCTTTTCCAAGGGAGGATGGGTCCACTTCGAAAGATTTTTTGATGACTATCATTTTAAGAGTGGATCCAGGAGGCAACATGACCCTGAGGGATTCTTTTCCTTTTTTAGGCAACAAATTAAAGTTGGAAGATTTATACATGAATTCAACTTTCCTGAAGACCTAATCAAAAATGAGTTTGATTTGAATACACAGGAATTGAACAAAGAGAATTGGATTCCCTATGAGAAGTTGTTGCCATGGTGTATAAAATGAATCCAAAATATGATCCATTAATGGAGTTTACTCCATTCCAAAAGAGAGTTTCTTTCTTGTTGGATAATTTTAAAGAGATCATGGGCACCTTGATGACCAAGAAGGTCAATTTGGAAATGGACTTTGGAATTTAGAGACCAAAGGTGGAAACAAGGCCAACTTATCAACCACCAGTTGACAAGCCTCTATACAAGAGAAAGAGGAATGATAGAAGTGATGAGGATGAGGGGGATAAGAAGGGAAAACAAATAATGAAGGAATCATCACAGTCGGGTCTAAGGATCAAAGCACCTGGAGGGATAAGCATTGTAGATCTAGATTCACCACCAACAGGTGATCCTAGAGTGCTACCATAAGAGCCAAGCCCTAAGAGGCAAAGGATTGAGGAAACACAAGAGGCTCTGATGGATGAAATAATTGTGATTGATCAAGACATGAAGATTGGTATCCCTTCCCCTCCTAGATCAACACAATTGGTGTTATTTGATATGGATATAAAGGGGTAGTGTGTACAAGATGCTAGAATGGAGGCCTGAAAGGCATTATTAGATGATGATGCCTCTATGAAGACTCTTGTATTCTTGCAATTAATTTGGAGGATGAAACTGGAGGAATACCAGGATAAGTGCAAGAGAAGGATATAATCAAGTCCTAATAGGTATGAGCAGGAGAACGATGATGAGTTCAAGGATGAACTAATGAAGGAATTCAAAAGCATCACTCCTGAGGAGGGAAGGAGACTTGTGACTCAGACTAGTGTCCTAATTTTTCCTGAATGGGACACAGTCGATGCTATAGAATTCAATGCTATCCTACAGTTCAAGCACCCTATGCAAAATAGTGAAGAAGAGGTTAAGGCAGCTCTGGAGGACTCTGCCTTCATTAAGGAGTATGAAACTCTAGCCATATGGGCATTAATACCCCAGGGAAAAAAGCCAAATGTAACTGATATTAGTCCAAACCTAAGGGGAGTGCTAATTATCAAGAGAGCTTCTGAAACTTCAACAACGGAAGCTACAAGTTTGACAGTAAACATGGCCAAATTGGCCCAAAAAATAGCCAAGATAGAAGAGGCTGAAAAGAAGAGTCTGATGGAGGAGCACAACATAATAATTGGAGGATATAGTAGGATGCAGCAACGGAATGTTAAACTGTAATCTGAAGTAGATAGGCTGAAATATGGGCAGGTGGGAGAATCCTCTAGTGCTCCTAGTATCAGAGCATTACCTTCTACTTTAGGATCAGTTCCTCCTACTATTCCAATTGTTTCTACTCTAGGATCCCCCATCTAGGCACCTATTCTCAGTGCTACACCAGGGCCAGTTGAAGAAGAAGTTGATTATTCTGTGGATCCCACCAAGAAGAATATGTTAAATAAGATCACAAAATTGCAAGTTGCTTTAAAGTCAAGTGAGGATGGTGCAACTGCAAAACAAAATGAGGTGGTTGACATAGTTTCGAGGCATCTAAATGAGAAGGTGGATGGTAGATTACCATTTGTACATTCTTTATATTCTTTATTTTATGATGGAATAAAAATTATCAATAGGGTTTGGGAAATAGTTTTGCCTTTGGCTGAGAAGTGGATCCCTAAGGCCAACGATCTAGATGTTATGTATAAGGCTTCTAGGTTTGATGCAGACAATAGGCCCCAGACATTAAGGCCTGGTCAAATCTTTGTAAAATCATTGAAGGGATTCCAGGTCCTACCTGATGACTTGAGTAGAAGAATTAGGGAGCTAGTAAAGAGCTTTGATGAGTGGAGTGATACATTTTTTCCAGACATCACTGATGCATAGGGAAATGTTAAAACATTGCAACAGTGGCAGGATAGGGCAGAAGAAGTCATTAATGCACAAATCAAATTGATTTGTGATAATTCAGACTATGATTTGTTGGTGATTAGCATGGATAAAATAATTAACACCAACACATTCTTAGAGTATTTTGAAAGAGAATCCAATTGGGTTGCACTGAAATACACACCTTACAATACTAAGGTGAATGAGGTGGTGAATTTTGACTGGACAACAGATGAAGGGTATCAGAAATGGGTGGACAAGTACTTAACTGAAGAATAGTAAAACGGTGTCTACTACCAGCAACTAATAGCTCAACGATTATGGCTATAATTGATTATGATTTTGTCTCCATGGCAGTTTTTTGGCGCATTTTTTGAGGTTTGGCCAATGCAACGGCTATTCCCTAATGAGTGGAATCAACAAGAAGATGCTCTCGGACTTGGCGAGTGTAATCATATTTTTGAAATGTCACAGAGCGGTCCAACTGACTAGTGACATGTGTATTTTTTTGGCCCGATGCCTGTTTGCTCCTTCATTCTCTATAAGAAGGATATCAAGGCCAGAAATAAGGGCTAGCAAGTTAGATGTTTTAAGGTCAATTCTAGGCATTTTTGTAGAGAAGATTGTAAACTTGTTATTTTAGTGTAAATACAATTTAGGTTTTGGGTCATTCTATAGTAGGGTTTTGGATTCATGAAGGTTTTATGCTTCATAACAGTACTATCATTTGATTTATAATGATATATTTCGAGCTCATGTCTCTCCTTTGTATAAACGTATCATAATTTTGAATAATATAATCAGACCCCTCAGTATATAATTTCTAGGTACTACTGATGAAAAGGTGGGTGACACTCCCATTCGAGAAGAGAATTGTGATCCTATCCAGGATATCACTCCTTCCCTTGCCTGGGAGAGTAACCCCACTCTTGTGAAGGAGGTTAACATTTTCAAACTAGGTAGGAAAGGTGTGAATGCTCCTGTAGAGACTTTTGACATCCATTGGTGGAATATAACACTCTACATAGAGCCACCACCTACTTAAATTCTAAAAACTCATTGTGGGTTTGGATATGAACTTGCCTCTCAGTATGGCTATGGGCATAAATTCCTAGGGCGTATCAAGGAAGGAATTCAAGTCCCTGTCTAGTTTAAGCCACAACAATTCTATTTGGGTTTGGGATGCTCTATTAAATAGTCTAAACCAAAACCTTGGTGGAGTGTTAATATGATTTTAGTTGAGCCATTGAGCTTGGTGATGGAGCCTCAAATTTTTTCCTTTGAGTTCTTCATTGTGGAATACAAGTCAGATCCCTCAATAAAGAATTTCTAGGTACTACTGACAAAAAGGTGGGTGACACTCCCATTCAAGAAGAGAATTGTGATCCTATCCAAGATATCACTCCTTCCCCTGCCTAGGAGAGTAACCTCACTCCTGTGAAGGAGGTTAATATCTTCTAGTTTAATATGATTTCAGTTATTCATTGTGGAATACAAGTCAGACCCCTCAATATAGAATTTCTAGGTACTACTGATGAAAAGGTGGGTGAAACTCCCATTCGAGAAGAGAATTGTGATCCTATCTAGGATATCACTCCTTCCCCTACCTGGTTATGCATAAGGCTTCTAGGTTTGATGCAAACAATAGGCCCCAGTCATTAAGGCCTGCTCATATCTTTGTAACATCATTGAAGGGATTTCAGGCCCTACCTCATGACTTGAGTAGAAGAATTAGGGAGCTGGTAAAAATATTTGATGACTGGAGTGATACATTTTTTCTAGACATCACTGATGCATAGGGAAATGTTAAAACATTGCAACAGTGGCAGGACAAGGCAGAATAAGTCATTAAAGCACAAATCAAATTAATTTTTGATTATTCGGACAATGATTTTTTGGTGAGTAGCATGGATAAAACAATTAATACTAGCACATTCTTAGAGTCTTTTGAAACAAAAGCCAATTAGGTTGCAGTGAAATACACACCTTACAATACTAAGGTGAATGAGCTAGTGAATTTTGACTGGCCAATGATGAAGAGTATCAGAAATGGTTGGACAAGTACTTAACCGAAGAAGAGTAAAATGGTATCTACTACCGGAAACTAACAGCTCAATGATTATGGTTATAACTGATTATGGTTTTGTCTCCATGGCAATTTTTTGGAATAGTTTTTGAGGTTTGGCCAATGCAACGTCTATTCCCTAATGAGTGGAATCAACAAGAAGATGTTCTGGGACTTGGCGAGTGTAATCATATTTTTGAAATGTCACAAAGCGGTCCAATTGATTGGTGACGTGTATTTTTCTGGCCCGATGCTTGTTTTCTCCCATTCTCTATAAGAAGTATTTCAAGGCCAGAAATAAGGGTTAGCAAGTTAGATATTTTCAGGTCGAGTCTAGGCATAGTTGAAGAGTAGATTATAAACCTATTATTTCAGTGTAAATGCAATTTAGATTTTGGGTCATTCTATAGTAGGGTTTTGGATTCATGAAGGTTTTATGCTTCATAACAGTACTATCATTTGAGTTATAATGATATATTTTGATCTCATGTCTCTCCTTTGTATAAACATATCATAATTTTGAATAATATAATCAAGGGTTATGGCATTCATCTCACTCTTGTGGTCTGTGTGATTCTCATTTTGGCTTTAATTCAAAGAATTAATTAAAATTCTTGAATGGAGTTATAGATGGATATGTTTATAAAGGGATTTGGTAAGAAGTATTGAGTTAGGATAGAGATTGATAGTATTGTAATGCAATATTGTCAGGGATCTTATATGTTATATGTTTGAATCTGTTATGGAATTTTAAATGTTTATGAATCTGACTCCCCAATGGTATATGGCACTAGTCTAAATTGTATTTGTTTGTGAGGTTTTGTGTCTTCTTGTCTTTTCTTAGAGCTTTCTACAAAATTGCAAATCAAATGACTATCTTAAGTAGTGAAGTATTATCGTAACCATCTCATGCTCCAAGTAGTTGATACTATTGATGAAAAGCCAATTCAATTCAGTATTATACTATTCTGTTGAGCTATTTAATGAGATTATCTATTGATTATTAATGATTGTTTATAAGCTCTGTGTAGAGATTATAAACACATTTAAGGGACCACCCTTCTGGGTTTTGTAGAGCCTGAAGTGTAGGAGGTTTATTGTTTAAATTCTTGTCTGTTGGTCCAGCTCCTGTGAACTACATTTGATTAGAATTGGTGATTCTATAGGTATAATAGAAGATAAATCTGGTTACGGTAAAAACAACCAACACTTGGTTCATCCTAAGTTAATATAAGGAAAGGGGTGGGTTGAGAAAGTCCCTTTAGATGTATTATCTTTAGATGAATCACTAGGGGAGTTTCTAGGTGCCTATTCCCCTTGCCTCCTTATCACCACAAGAAATTATTCCCATAGCACTTACATAAACAATCATACTTTGGAGAATTAGTTTTTAGTGTCAACAAGAAAGACCCTCTATCTAACGTTAGTGATGAAATTTTGATATCTCATCCAGAAGATCACAGTCCTCTCTTTAAAGGAGATACTGTTGAAGTTCTAGTGGATCCTAAATCTTCAGAAAAAGTAATCAAGATCGAGAAGTGTCTCTCTTCTGAAGAAGTATATGAACACTCAGATCTCTTGCATTCTCACCCTGATATCTTTGCTTCGATGTATGAGGATATGCCTTGTATTGATGATTTTGTAGTGGTTCACAATATTTTCCTATGTCCTGATGCCAAGCCAGTTAAGCAGAAAATCCTAAGAATTAATCCTAGGGTGGCTTTGATGGTCAAGACTAAGATAGAAAAGTTGTTAAAAGCAGGTTTTATCTATTTGATTAAGTACTCCCCTTGGATTTCTAATATACTTTTCGTTAGTAATCCTGACAGTCATATTCGCATATGTATTGAATTTTGAGACCTTAATAAGGTTTCTCTTAAAGATGATTTTTGGTTATCTAATATAGATATGATTGTGGAATCGACTATAGACCATGCATTGTTATCTTTATGGATGGCTTCTCGGGTTACAATCAGATCTGTATTAACCCAGATTACCAATACAATCAGATTTGTATTAATCATGGAATCGAGGTTGACACATATAAAATCATTTGTGTCTAGCTTGGGGGAAACCTGACTAAATCTCACTTTTCGAACAATGTGTCCCTTAAGTGGACCCCTTCTCCTTTTGATGGGTTCCCAAGGGACCCCTTTGAAATTTTTCCAACTTGTTGATGGTCTACATGACTATTTGCTTACTTTCCTATGTGGTTGCTTCCTAAAATTTTCTATCTATAGGTAGATATGTCACTTTATGGGTGCACCTGTGAAGCCATTTTTTGACTCTGCAAAGTCCACTTTCCTAGGATTCCTTCATGTGAGAGATCTTGGAGGCCACCTTCCTTGCAAGTCTATAGACCTCTAAGGTACTTACTTCTTGTGGCTTCCTTCATGCTAGAGATCTTGTGGGTTTCCTCCTTATAGGTCTCCTGACCTATAACACGCTTTCTTTCTTCAGCTTCATAGTTCTACAAAGCTATCAAGTCTTTTTCTTGTCCTACACTCCTGGGTTCGCCAGATCACGATTTGCTTCCTCGATGGTTCAGGTATACATTTCTAACTCTACTACTTCTTCAATCTACTTTACCGAAGAACTCATCAGTATTAATTCCTATTAAAATAGGGGAAAAATGTATAGGAGCGAATTCTCACCCCTTACGAAAATTCCCCCTTTACACATCCTCACCTTAGAAAACTAAATCCAAAGGAAAAATTCCACATAAGCCTTTGCCTTCATTCCACTTGGCATCTTTTTTTGTGTCAGTAGAGGAATAACTATTAGGGACACTCACATGGCATACAGACATTTTTGTAGTGTGCTTATGTCCCTAGTAGATTCTCACATTTGGAGCTTGCAGAGGCATTACACTTCCCATTGGAGGTCGATTTATAATGCCCTCTTCAACCAACCGACCTAAATATGGTCATTTTCCTTCATCTTTACTTCAAATTCATCCCTTCTTCATTCATTTGGATCTCTCTTAACAATTCATCTCTTCACAAGCTCGAAGCATTCAATCCCACTCTCAAGCAACACTTTGCACGCCATAGTAGCAACATCAACATTCCCTCAACTCCATAGAGAAAGTGTGGAACAAACACCATTTTGGTAGAGGCTTGAGTCCTCCCATTTTCTCCCCCATTGGCCAGTGAGATCTTGGTGGAGGTGGTAAGATTTATAATCCTCTCTTCTATGATTTGGTTGGGTAGCATAACACTATTTTGCAGTGCTTTTGTGTTCTTTACTTTATTTCTTTCTTTGTCATACTTTCTCCATTATCATTATCTTGGTTTTCTATGGAGGTGGGAACACCAAATGAGGGTCTGACTAAGGCAGACCCCTATACAGCCCCCCAACAATTTTCCTCTCTTGTATATAGGTGGATGTATTCTTGGAGCTAGCTGGCGAATGACAACTTTTGTGATCATTCTTGCCATCCTTACTCTTGTGTATTTACTTTATCATATTTGATTATACTTTGCCTACATCATAGTGTTGTTTTGGCCCTTTGAAATTAATTAGCTAGGTTGTTAGTATGTTTTCATGTCTTTAACCTTGTCTCTTTTTTCGTCTAGTCATACAAACAACAACGCACCTGAGAGATGTTAGTGTATCGTGTTGTCATCCTAGAGCCACACTTTCATCCTCGACAAGAGAGCTCTCTAAGATACAATGTTGACCCCAAAAACTAACCTACCTATCCCCATTTCGAGTCTTGGGTTTGCAAATTTATTGAAGGACTTTATAGCCCTCATCATTCTTGTCTCGTGTTTCCTAACACTCCCTTAAATTGAGATAAGTTAGGGAAGCCTTCTGCTCTCATCCCTCCATGACCTAGGGCCTTGACATGGTTGGTCCCCCTCTCTTACACTTAGAGAATATAGTGAGATCATCCATGTATATTATAATTTTTATTTACCAATTAGATCCTTGAAAGTGAATTCCATCGCCCTCAAAAAAGTTGCTCTAATTATTATTAAACCAAATGGATTTTTTTTGTAATAAAATGGCCTCACTTTGTGGTGAAGGAAGTTTTCATCCTATCCTCTTTCTTGACCATCACTTGGTTATAGCCTAAAAATCCATCCAAGAAAAAATTCATCTACAACCCATTAACAATCTATTAAAATTCATCTAGAGAGGGCAAGGGATAGTTATTTTTCTCAGACACTTAGTTAAGGTGTCAAAAATCTATGCATAGTCATAGGTCTCCATTCTTATTCTAGGTTGGCACCAAATTTGCAACCCAAGTAGAATGCCTTACTAGGAAAATAATTTTGGTTGAAAAAATCTTATGCACTTCCTTCTAGATTAAAGGTTCTATCAAATCATTCATTTGCCTTTTCTTTTGTTGAAACAGTTTTGCATTTGTCTTGAGTAGGATAATGTGTTATATCATAGGTTTTCAAGTCTTTGTAGGTCCAAGCTATGACCTTCAAATAATCCCTAACAACTTGAGTAATTTTTATGCTCTCTTCATAAGTATACACCTTTCCTATAAGAAAATTCTTCATATCTTCTTCATTGTTCAAATTATATGGTTTATAAGTGCCTCCATCAGTCTGGGGAAAATCCTTTTGTCAAGTTATTTGATCTAAATCAAATAATCGCTCTAATTCAATCATCCCCTTTGTGATGGTTTTTTCTTTTAAATTGATCATGTCATTATCTTGGACCTCGCATTCAAGCGTGGTAGATTTTTCAATTATTTGCACTTCAAAGATACCAGAGTTAGTGATAAATTCCAAAATATGATGATCATCCTCTAATACCTGTAAATTGGTAACATTGTTAAGATTTTGGTTGGGTCTCAAAAATGCAATTTTGAACCACGAGAGGTTGCCAAGCTCTCACAACATTTCTGGCCAACGTACAAGTTCAATTGACATAATTGAACCTTCTACTATTCAAGCTCTGCTAAACCTAGGCAGGTGCACCTACGTGAATGATGCAGATTTAAAATATATTTCCTGCTCAACAAATCTATTCACAATGGAAATTGGAAGTGAATAGACAAAATCATGACTACTACTCCTACTACATAAATGAAAGAATTTGAATATGTTGTTTATTATGAATTTTAACATCTGGGTTGTGATAGATCAGTGCCTTCTATCCACATGGGCAATGGAGTCAAAAATCAAAAATTTTATATGTTTCCCTCTTTGGCTTAACTCTAGTTGTTAGGCACTTTGAAAATTCTATCACTGGCATAAAACTTCACTAAATTTATGACTTGCATAAACTGTGCTGGAATGTATCTTCACCTGGTTCTTCTTTAAATATCCAAGACAATCCCTAAATCACTGTGACTTATTCAAAGAATTTAATTCTGACTTGCAGACACCAATCAATTAAATCACACTAAATGGGAATACATTTTGACAAATCAGAAATATAATTGATACACTGATTTAAATGACAAAAAGATCTCAAGTTGGAGAAAACCAAATAATGAATATGAATTAATACACACAACAATTGAACACCAAAAATAATTCACCATTTAAAATCTTTTCTCCATTGATCTGCTTCAAGAAAAGTTTGTACATTATTTCCATCCCCAATTCCTTTTCAGAAAAATCTAATTCCTACTCCTACTCTTAACCACCCCTCGCCAAATGATTTTTTTCAAATATTTATACAATACATTTTGAAGAGTCATGACTCTTCATTTACTCATTATAACCATTTGTATTTCTCTGACAGAAGGTAAAATATTTAATTGAGTTGCCTTATCGAAAAATTAAATATTTTGATTATAATCTCTCCATTTATTTCACTTTATGCCTTAACCGCTCCTTACATTTTATTTCTGAAAGCTTCATTTATTCTTACCGCTCTACCACGGTCAAAAATTTATCTCCCCATGGTATCACGGTCTCTGAATTTGACATCATTGTCTACCTCTTACCACTCAACCATCATCTCTCCTTCTACCATCTGTGGTATCGCGGTGTTCATCTTTCTTGCTTCCTCCGTTGTTGTCGTGCTACCGTGGTTCTTCCTCTGGACGGTGGCGATACCGTGGTAACCACTTCGCAAACCACTAATCGCTTCCACTGACTTCTCACCGCACTACCACGATCACTAGCTCAACTTTCAACGGTACCACGGTAGCCACCTTAACTTTCATTCCTTAACCATCACCTCGCCGCTTACCTCACCATTCATCTCCTTACCGCTCAACCACCAGCTATATTTTGTCCCTCTACGGTATGGCAAACTAACTATTCCTTTTTGTTAACTCACTGCCCACCACGCGACCACGATCTGTGGTTTGACCGCATGTGGTGTGGCAGTAAGCCTTATCATGACTATGCTTAACCGTCACCACTATACCATGAGCCACTTTCAAAAGTCTGTGGTAAAGCGGTGAAGGATATGAAAGGTAAATGATGACAATAAAAATTATTTTTAGCATTGTAGAAGGTGGTGAATGATTTTTCATGAAAAAATAGTGAAATATTGAGTTCAAGTGGGTAAAAAGACCTTATAGTTTTGAAGGAAATTTTGGGTTCTAATAGAACTAAGCGTAATTACACCAACTCAATAGTAAATATCTTTAAATTAGAGGTGCCTAATGGTTCCAAGGTACTTGTGGTAGTAGCTAGAGTATCAACTTTTAGATTGAACCTGTGAGGGATATGTGTGATGTTGAACACATCAAAATCCTTGATTAAGTCCTACATGATGTCTATAGTTGGATAAATGTTTGTAATGATAGACTATTTTTTGACTTGCTTAGCAAGCAGTAGGCCATGAATAAGGGCTTCATACTCTATAATGTTATTGGTACACTAGAACTATAATCTATATGCAACAAGGTATGAATTACCTTGTAGGCTAATTAATTCTAATCCCACTCCAATTCCTTGTTTGTGCAAGTGTGAATTCCTAGTCTAAGATTACAAAATGAAATGAAATGAAAAACAATGAAATGCACTAACAACACCTCAAGATTGGCATAGTTTAATTCAAACAAACATACAAGAAAATAACACTTTTTTACCTTGTCTGAATTGTTAATTTGTTTGTCCCTTTGATGGTCAATTTGTGTGATTCTTGGTTAGAAAAATCGCATGTAACCTAGATCTAAATGATGGTGAAATGATGAGGAATGCAATAGTGAATGTGGGTAATCGATTTCGTGCAAGATGATGGCTCAAAACTTATTCAACAACGGATTTTGTATGCTTGGGTGTATGAGAGTTAAAATTTTCTAAGTGATTGCATGATTGAGTTAAACCCAAAATGAGGCAAAAATCACCATATCTCAGGGGATATTCCTCTAAGTGAATGAAGGGATAAGATTCATCCAAAGAAGAGAAGATCAATGGCTAGGGTGAGTTGATAAATTATAATCCATCTATTGACATGTGTCAGATGTGTCGTGTGTTTGACTGGGTGCAGCGCTCTATAGAAATAGAGATTGTGAGTGTGGTGCAATTTAGCAGGTGGCATAGTTTGTAAGCGGTAAAAGTTCAAGAAAATTTGAAATTGAGAGGCGGGAAATAGGTGTGGTCCAATATAGTGTCATGGTTTACAATGGGTGCAGTAAAATACATCACTACATCTGAGTACATGGTGCAATACAGAGCCGCATAAGCTATCAGCGGTGCAGTTTCCTGTGTGTAGACAAGAAAATGTTAAAAACCACAAAATTTTCACAAAAAACATAATGAAATTCTTGATCAAGCCCTCCTTCTAGTGCCAAAATGTGAACCCCTAAACCTAAAAATGCACAAGAAGAACAAACAAGTCAATGTGTTAGATCAAATGCAAACAAGCATGAAGTATTCCCCATGAAATCCATCTATTAAAACTCAAACTAGGAAAATGAAGAACACAATATAAAAAAAGAAAGTAAATCCTAATTAAGCAAATAAACTTATGATCCCATGGGGGAATTGGTGCCAATTGAATGTTCAAATTGGCCCTTTCCCAACTCCTAATTTTCAATGTGAATGGTTGTAGAATGATCAAATCTCCATGATGATATTTGAACATAAACTAGCTATGAAAATGATAAGTATGTTGAATGGTGGAGTGAATTGCACAAAATTAGCTCTCAATGTGAAGAGAGTAACTTTGCATAAAATTGTGGATGATTAATGAGGAGACAAGCCTCCAATTTATAGATTTGAATTTGGAAGAATGAGAAAGATTTGAGAAATGTGGGACTAACCTTCAATCCAATGGTTGAATTCCACTTGTCACCATATGAATGGTTAGTGGTTGTGCAAGTTTTGATCAAAGTGCCCATAAATGCATAAATTTTAATTTTGAAATATTGAAATGACTTGTTGAAGAGGGAAGGAAAATGAAGTTAATGTCGCTTGGCTCAATGCAAAGGACATGTAAGAGGTCTTAAATGCCTTGTTGGAAGGACCAAGCCCACTTGGAATTTTTGAATTCAAATTGAGGGAATATTCCCTTTTGATGCCATGTGATGGAAAATAGAGATTTAATAAATGAGTTAAATCTATTTTCATGTGCAAGTAGCATTCTCTAGAGGATTTTAGTGATAGGGATTAACTTAATCAAGATTTTGATTAATTTAATGAAGGATTAGATGATTTGACAATTTTGACTTAAATTGATGAATTGATTTAAATCAGAATTGAGAGGAAATGATTGATTAAATAAATGATTTTGATTTATTTAACTAAGTGGGAAAATATTAGATTAAATCAAATAAGGTTTAATTTATTTAATTTAATAAGAGGACTTTAGAAACTTTAATTAAATAAATTGATTTATTTAATTAAACATAGGCATAAGGTTAATTAAATTAAATTTAATTAATTTAATCAAAGGATGTGAAAGACTTAATCAAATAAATAATGAATTATTAAATTTAGACATAATATGATGACATGTTGAGAGTATGATTTAGGAGGAAATGTTGTTAGTAATTAGGATCAAGTATGCCAAACTGAAATTGTACATTTTCCATGTCTACAAGTTGCAATCTTAGGAGCTCAAGATTTTGAGGAAAATTCGATGGTCTAGTATTAACTTCATTATTTGTTTCATTACTAGTATTAAGTTGAATTCTATAATTTGAAAAATTGTAGGCACTTTTTTGAGGTTAGCCAGAATGAGCTTTCCCATGGTTGACAAAGATTATATTCTTGGATCCAGCAAATTGATCTGAAGTTTTGGTAGCTGATATAGAAGGGGTAAATGTGGGAGTAGTAGAAGTTCCAATAGAGACTATTACTTTAGAGACTTCTCGGGCCCTATTAGCAACTGCTTTAGCCACGCTTTCCTCAAAGGTTTTTCTCTTAGCTACTTCTTCCTTCATCTTTTCAACCTTCTTCTTCTAGGCATTCCTTTCGGACTACTTTTCTCAGAATATTTCTAGATTCTCTCTTCTTATGTTGTCCCTATTATCCTTTGCCTTTTGCAACCTCTTTTCTTCTTTAGTTAAGGTTTGCATATCCTTTTCTATATTCATTTCATTCTCAAGCATATCTCCTATCATACTTGGAGCAAAAGTATAGTAAGGTTGCTCTACTTGATCTTCATCTTGAAGAAAAGGTGTTTCCTCATTCAAAGAGGTTCGTCATGCTTTGAGATTATGTCCAGTAAAAATGAACATAGTACTAGATGTTGTAGCTTCTAGGAACTGCTTATCCTGTTCCTAGAATCCCCATCGCTCCTCTTCTTTGGACATATGAGCTTCAACTTCTCGAGCCATTTCAAAAGGAAAACTACCATGATATATTTGAGACACAACAACTTCTAAGGAATATCCACCAATAAAAGCACTATTTATTTCGGCATTTAAAGTAGGAGAAAAGATGATAGGAGATGAAATAGACTTACTTGGGGTATCATTTATTTTTACCCATTTCTTCACCTGTCTCGGTTCAAGCTCTACATTGGTTCTAGGTTCTTTTTTGAATAGTTTCTAGTTTTCTTCATGGTCTTTGGTATACGAGGACTCTCCTTTGCACATTGTTGTTTGTACTTTGTATGAATAGTTGTGTTCAAGATATCAGAGTCGCCACCCAAAATATTCAAAATTTTGAAGTGATTGCACTTCTCTTTTGCACTCGTGACTTTCGACAAGAGTTTGAACATTACCCGAAACACTGACACAGAAATTAGGAAAACTAGACACATGCACTTAATATAACATATTAGGCACACAAATTAGGAAAACTAGACACATGCACTGAATATGACCATGTTGTTTTTCCCCTACTGCCTTGAATTTCAACTTCTCCATTCTAGGGCTCCATTTGTCCAACAATGGGATGGCCAATTCTTTATCCCTTGGAAAAAATTTTAGTTCTTGCAACATTAGGACATAATTTACATGAACATTGTTTAGCTTACTTTGGACCCTTCTATTTAAATGTTTCAAAATAGTGTCCACTACTACTGAATTGCTTCTCCCTGTTGCATCCTAGATTTGCTTTATCATTTCCTTATATTCTTCATCCTGATGAATCAATTTATCCCTATAGAATCCACCTCCAAGGCTAGTAGCTCTCTCAATTTCAATAGGAACTTGTCCCATATTATATGGAACAATAGCCAAATATTGTGCTTGTGCAAGAGATTGAGACTACTCTACTGGTGGGTCAGGAACAGTGTGACTAGAACTAGCCTATTGTTGAGACCTCATGGTATCCATTTGTTGCTTGAATAAACCCAATTCAAATTCTAACTCTGCTACCCTTTGTTGACTCTTATTATATTTAATAATAATTGTGTACGTT
The DNA here is from genome assembly GCA_007115665.2 of Sequoiadendron giganteum. Taxonomy (NCBI): domain Eukaryota; kingdom Viridiplantae; phylum Streptophyta; class Pinopsida; order Cupressales; family Cupressaceae; genus Sequoiadendron; species Sequoiadendron giganteum. The sequence goes on along the minus strand of CM021100.1, from coordinate 231,631,199 downwards.
AGAATGCATCAATCAAATTGAATCTAAACTAATACACCAATTAAACATTAGATTGAAGAAATTAAATTAAAGAAAGTAAATGCAAACTCTAAACCACAGTTTCTTCAAATTCGTCCCATTTTCCTCTATCTCCAAGGATTCGCTTCAAGATGCTTGCTCTCAGTTATTTAAAACAGCACCTTGTAGAATGGCAGCTTGAGAGAATGAGATTAATAAGAATGCATATGCATCTAAAATATTAAGATATAGAATTGAAATGCTATGAATGCTAAGATGCGACTATAGTAACTACACATGAAAATATGAGATTCGAGGTTCTTTTCAACTCATGAAAGGGCTGTATTTATAGATTTTTGAAGGTAGGAATTCAATTGGCCAAGATCAACGGTCGAGTTCAAACCTGTTGAAATGAACGGTGAGAGATCGAGAATTTGAAAAGAAGATGGAATTCTGAGAGACGAGTGGAGAATGAAGAGACAAATGAAAGGTGTCTCTCATAATTAAATAAATAAATATTCAATTATGTGTGAGAGATATGAAAAGGTTTTTAATTAAATATTAAAAATATTTAATTATGTGAGAAGAGAAAAAGCCTTTTAATTAAATATTAAGAATATTTAATTTTGTGGGAAGAGTGAGAAATTTGGAAATGTGTTTTAATTAAATATCAAAAATATTTAATTAAATATGGAGAGAAGAATATTATTTAAATTTAGAATTTAAACTTGTGATAATTAATGTAAATAAATTGTAAAATCTATTTAATTAATTAAGAGGAAGGTAGCATTAATTAAATAAACTTTATTTATTTAATTAAATTAGAAGAATTGGAAAATGAACAATATAAACAAATAATTAAATTTATTTATATGTAGATGACTAAAGAATATTAATTAAATAATTCATATTTAATTAATTAGCAAGTTTGATTAACCGTGACCATTTTTAGATGTGTACATTTTGCCCCTCTTTGAAGTGATGTGTTTTACACATTTCTTCAAAGAATTTTCCCCTAACTTTGAAAAATTTACTGATGATGCTATATGCCCCCTCGGGTGATGAATCAGATAAAGATGATTTTTGGAAATTTTTACTAATTTTCTATCTGATTCATTGACTAATAAAGATGATTTGATGAAAACCCCTATTGAAAGATTGATATGAAGATGAAGAACTTTGATTTTTCCCCGATTGATGATGCTTTTTGATTGATAAATTTGCTTCCATGTGATATGAAAAACAAATTGTAGATGAAATTGATTGATAAATTTGCTTCCATGCGATATGAAAAACAAATAGTAGATTTGATTGATAAATTTTCTTCCATGCGATATGAAAACAAATAGAAATGATAGATTTTATTTCCCGATTGAAAGTCAAATAGATTGAGTCACAATGATTGTTAAATTTGTTTCCATGCGATATGAAAAACAAATAGTATTGATAGATTTGTTTTCCCGATTGAAAGTCAAATAGATTGAGTCACCATGACTGTTAAATTTGTTTCCATGCGATATGAAAAACAAATAGAAATTAATTTGAACTTGCTTGATGTACTGATTGATTGATGATATCCATTGCTGATTGATTTGCATGATTGCTTGATGATATTGATAGTGTTGTTGATTAGGGAAGGATACATCCCAAAACAACACAAGGATAGGGAAGGATACATCCCGATGATGATGATGATGATCGAGGCTTGCAGTAAGGCTAGGAACAAGACCAAGGGTATGATTAGATGATTTGTGCTAGATTGAATTGATTGATAAATGAGATTGGAAGAAATGATTGGATGAATTGATTGAGATGATGCAGATGAGATGTGATGGATATGATAATGAAATGAAATGATGATGCAAATATGTAAGTGCAATGATAAGAAATGAATATGATAATTAAAATGAGATGTACCAAATGTCCAGTCATACTCAACCATTGTCTGAAAAAGATATTCAAGAATGTGGCCAACCCTCAAAAATCTATTTAAAAGGCCCTCGAAATGCAAATGAATTATGCAATCCTAAATAAAATAATGAACCATTCTCCTTGTTGCCATTTCCTGTTGTGTTTAGTTGTTGTCATTGAGCCTTTTGATATGTTGAAAGTTAGTACAAGCATCAAAGGGTATGTTAGCACCAATGATGACCTAAGTACAGCTTTCATAATGTTTGATGTAGAAAGTTAATACAAGCATCGAGGTATAATTGAACCAAGATGACCTGAGTATTGTTTGCATAAATAGAAAAAAGTTAACCATTTTCTTATGCAAATTCTGAAATGTCATCAATGATACATTGTAGAGCATGTCCCGCGACCAATTTGCACAATACTAATGATTAACTTACAAACAACAAGCAAAGAAAAATCATACTTCTTCCTTGTGATTCTAGTTCAGTACATCATTGAACCACTCAAAAGATATGATGTCATCAAATATCAAAACAAAAATTGCAATTTATGCTTTTAATTTTGTCATTCATTTAATTCAGATTAAGATCATCCAGTTTATTTAAAACATCTGACAAAATAGTCATGTAGGCTCAGTCTAATTGGACAAAGTTTGTTGCTTCCGATATTTTTGATGTTTGACACATGTTGCTTGTTTGCTCAAAAAAAGTTGATTTCCCCCAACGAGTTCAGGATTTTTCCCCTATTCTAGGGTGAGAGACGACCATTTTATTGATGAAAGCATATGATTTATTGATTTTTCTTTAGATTTTACGAATATTTTGATTTTTTTGAATTTTGATGTTTTTTGATTTTTTTGGATTTTGATGATTTGGATATGGACATGCATGGTGATATCAGTGCTTTGTTTTGAGATTTTGTTGAAAACCAAGCTAAGGTTGATTGATCAGATTGATGGATTGATAGTTTGACTAAGTGTGTTGAGCCAAACAAGGTAATAATGGATTTGTTAATATGGCTAAGTGTGTTAAGCCAAACAAAGATGATAATGAATTTGTAAACCCAAGGAAGTTGTGTTATCCTAGAGTAAACTCATTCACAAGATGATAGTTTGACTAAGTGTGTTAAGTCAAACAAGGTGATAATTTATTGGATTCAATTGATCAAGATTGATGAAGCTTGATTTGGAACAAAATTATTTTGATGATTTGATGTGACACTGACACGCAAGTTAGATGTGACCGATATAAATTGTTCAGGTTGATGTTCGACGAAAGAAAAGCTTGATAAGGAGCGTCTTCCTGTCAAAATATGCCATGAGCTAGTGATTTGGATCTTTTGGATCGCAAATGCTTGACCAATTCGATTTTACGTCTTCCAATGTTCAGATCACCACATAAGTTAGAGGATATATATCAAGATTCATTCCTGAAGCAAGATGTAAACATCTGCCCCCAGTGTCTAGCAATGTTTGAACGGCCATGGGTGGATTCTTGAATAGGTGTATGGATAGATACTATAAGCATGCAAAGGATGCCAAGGATTATCTTGTGACAAGATAAGGTGTTCGAACACAGGAATGTTCATTCGGATAATGCTTCAAGGCTCAGATAACGTTTGGATTGGATAGGATCGATGAAAATGACCCATCTCAAGATGTTTACCATAAACAAGTGTAAAGTGTTTACCAAAATTTGTCGAGATCAAGATAATTTAAATAGATGGTAATGAGTTGGATAAATAGTTCATGGATGAATAGATTATATGAATGGAATGTTGGCTTTTTTATGGATGCGATAAGATGCTTTCCCTTGAATTGGCGCACGTAGATGCTCAATTCTACACATGACACCTGTTTTCCAGGTTTTCATCATGGTACCTGTCCAAAGCGCCATCGAAATGATTTTCGCTAGAGGACGATTTTTTTCTTTACTGTTTTCAATCCTTTTTCTGATTTTTTTGGAATTTTTTAGTTTTTTTTGTTGTCGCCAAGACGCCTGTTTGCCAGGTTTTCATCAAGGCAACGATTTTTCTCTTATTTTAATTTTTTTGTATTTTCTGAGAGATTTTAAGCTGATGCTGAACCACCTGGTGGTGTTGATGTTGATGCTTCTGTCATAATGTGCCATCGATATCCTACTTGAAGAAGTTGCTTTGCCAAGATACATGTACTTGAATGCAACTTTTGAGATCCCTGATCTGCTTTGTTGATACTGGAGTTAACTTCATCTTTGTGCGCACATTGCGATAGAGTGCCTTTTGAATCCTTATGATGAATGGTTTTTGCCAACACATGGTCAATGAAAGAATTGGATATCATGCGTGAAGGTATGGATGGAGTTCTTCTAGGAATAAAAGGTGGATTAGTTGAAAGTTTGGAACCTTTGACTCTCCAAACTTGGGAAGATGAGCAGTGATGAGTGGATATGGAAGTGTGCATGGAATTAGGACCAACTACTTGATATAGTTTGTATGTTGCTTGAGAAGCTTTATTTTTCCTTTGTGGACATCTTTGATGGATACTTGCCCCTTTTTTATTTTGCCCCATAGTTTCTTTGACTGATGAAGTTTGATAGGAATAATTTTTCTTTGTATTTTTTTGTATCCAAGTGTATTTGATTTGCCTGATATGATTCTTATCTTCTTCTTCTTTGATAACATTCTTCATTTTTTGATTCAAGTCTTTCTTTTGATGTTGGTCCCAATTTCTAGATGGGGTGATGGGTGGATGAAGATTCATGACATGGCTAGTTGTAGTATTGGAATTGGTTTCATCATAAAGATTCTTTATGCCCTCTATGTTGACATTTTCTTGAGATGAAGTTGCCCCCAATTTTATGGAAGTATTACTGATATGTTGAGATCCCTTGATTGTCAAATAACCAAGGCCTTGATTCTTAGGATTTCCAATAATCTGCACTAGTTCTAGAATGCCTTGTTCATGTAGGTCTAATCCTCCGCCTTGATAATTCATCTACTGAAAAAAGCCTATTTGTAATAGGATATGATTTACCTTGGAAACAAGGTGCTAATCCTTCTCTGCTTTGTGGTGGATCTTCAAAAGTGACTTCCTTATTGATAAGATAATTTTCCCTTACAAAGGTGAGTGATCCAAGTTTATAAGTGATAGGATCTTCCATAAGTGGGATGAATGCCTGTTTGGTATGCTTATCTTGATCTTGTGAGATATCCAATTGTAATGCTCCTTCAAGAGGTGTTGATGCTTCATTGTCCTTGTGAAAGTGTTCCTCATGATTCATTCTTGATATGCTTTCACATGATGTTTCTAATTCACAACTTTTGTAGAAGCCTTCTTCATGACCCATTTCTGACATGTCTCCAGATTTCTCTATATTTTGACCATGTGTATAAATGTTAAGAGTAAGAGACTCTTGTTCCTTGGTAAGAGTGTGAGATTCTTGTTTTGAATGATGATTATCTATGTGTCTATCCAAAGAAAGCATATTATGGGTAGATGGAGGAGAATGTGCTATATGGATATGATCATCATTTGCGATATCTTGTATAGATAGGAGAGTTCCCATTAGGTCATTATAGTATTTGGGAGATACGAATCCTTGATCTTGACTAATTCTGGAATTACTTTTGACATGGGTCGATTTCAAAGGATGGATTGCTTTCAAAGGGTTTTTGGACATCTTCATAAGGCATGGGAAGTGGCTCAATATCCTCTTGATCTTTGAGTGGACTTGGATCAAATGGTGAGTTGAGGATTCTTTCACTGTTCACAACCGTGAGATCGAAGGATGTCAATATGCCTTGGGAGGGACCATTGCTAGACCTTGGCGATAGCTGTTGATCATGCTTTGAAATATGTTCTTGAGATATGTCCTCTAACTCATTAGGCATTGTAGAGACATTTTCAATACGATTATTGGTTAATGGATCATGGATTATGTCAATAGGATCAAATATCATCAACACTCCTTGAAATAGATCTTTGTAGGAGGGGTCTTGATCATAACTAAAAAATGGCTCTTGATGAATGTTGATTTGATCACTAGATGGGGTAGACATATCTTCATAGTGCTCATTGATGGATTGATTTTGATCATTGTCTCCAACAGTTATGGTGGAGAAATTGTCAATATTTTCAACCATATGATCAAAAGATGTTGATATTTATTGAAGAGGTGTGATGAGCCCTTGACATGAGGATGATGGGATACTTTGATCTTGACTTGGACAATAATCATTAGATAAAGGAGATGGAGTAGCTTGATCATTAGATGGAAAGGAAACTTTGGATAGGATGGAAAAATTTTCATGCTCTTAGGATGTGAATGATTCATGAAAGGGTATGGATTCATAAGATGGGGTGGAGGGAGGACTTGGAAGAATATTTTGTTCTTGAGATGGAAGGGGATTATCATGGGTGAATTATGAAAGGAGGGGATCTTCATATGATTCTTGAGATATGGGATCTTGATCAAATATTGGAAGGGTTTGTAGAATTTTGGTATCATGGGATGGAGTGGAGAGATTTTTTGATTGAGATGTGTAGATTGAAATGAATCATTGGATGTAGAAAATATGATAAAAGAAGGAAATTGAATGGGATCATTCAATTGGGTGGAAGAACCATGAGGTTCATTTTGAATTATGGGGGATGAAGATAAATGCATGGCATGATAAGATTGGTCAATGTTATTTGATGGCTTAGATTTGGGCTTCCCCTCTAACCTTTGCAAAAATTTAGAAACATTGAATTTGGTTGATGTTGTTTTTGAAGGAGAAAAGGTCACATTCATATTTCTGTCAAAGGAATTTTTAGTTGTGTCCCCTTTTATTTCCTTGATTTTCCTTTGGAGTGCTCTTACTTGTTGGGTAAGAGTACTAAGATCGTTTAAGGGAGTTTCATTCTTTTTAGGACCCCTCCATATTGTAGTCAGAGGGAAATTTGGCACCTTGGTTTGCCAATAAAAGAAATTATCCTTCTTTATTTTTCTCTAAGATCTTTTCCATAGTTAAGAGAAACTATGGATCTTGTTCAACTTCTTGAAGCATTTCTTTTGTTATCTCTTGACTTGAACTATTTCCATAAAGCCTATGAACAAGATTTTCTTCCCTATCACCCATGTTTTAAAGTTTTTGGATGATCTTATCTGAATTAATGTTTTGAAAACACAACTTGCAATAGGAAGACAATTGTTTTGTTACTCCTAGAATCTAAACAAAGAGTGTATGTTCTTGATATTTTCATAAGTTTTGAACAAAATAAGCATTCCAAGCAGACTCACTCTTAGTTGTCAAATAGGTCATCATAGAAATCACAACCCACAGCTTAAAATCACATCGACTCACACAGCCATGTCACCCCCTAGAGGGCACCCGTGTTTTTGTCTTTTCCACGTGTGTACTCAAGGTGACAGAAGTGGATACTGAATCCCCTGAGCAAACAATCTGTGGCGATTATATGGTGAGTGTCTTGGGGGAAAATTCTTCCCTCCCCTTGCACCATGATTAAGATGATGTTTGGATACTGACACGGATGGCTTTCTACACTATGGTTCGTAGTCAAGGTTTCCGTTCGGTGCAGAAATAGATAAACTCCCTCAGGAGACCTCCCAATCTTTAGAACAAAGATTTTGGGGATGGTTATCTTTGCACATTGTCGTCAAATTTCAGACTTTCCCCGAATTCACTTTTGATTATAGTGGGTTGGAAAACCTGGCTTTGGTTGTTCCCACTTAGGTCGTTCCCGTAGGGTGAGTACTTTTTCCCACTATGGCAGGCCTTCTAAAGGTTGTAATAAATTGAAAACATTGCATGAAAATGAAAAGGCAGTCTGGTATTTTGGTCACCCAGTTAAGGGGAGAGCATAGACCTATTGCCACAAACAAAGCAAACAATGTTCTTTTTATAGCACCAAAAGACAATGATTTAAACTAAGTGAAGATGTTGCTTCACAATAGGCATGGAGTTCATTTTAATTGCAAAAAAAATAGCATGTGGTGACTATCCTAGGATTGGTAAATTCCAAATTTTAAATTTCTATCCTAGGGTTGCTTCATTTTATTCCCCATACATCAATAAAATCTCTGGTCGCGGTCGCGTCGGATCCAGACAACAATTTAAGAATGAGATTATAATTGCTCCCAAAGTGTTTAAAAACACTTGATACAATAGAAAGATGATTTCATAAGAAGCTTTTCCTTTGTTTCCTCTTCCCTTTTTGATTCTCTAACCCCATTTCAAAAAAAAAATTGTCAAAAAAGACCTCCGTATGACCAAGATATTGCTATTTGAAAAACTGATTGTAAAAGCACAAAACAGAGGTCTATGCGCTAAAACAGAGCTCATATGCACTAAAACAGAACCCAAATGCACTAAAAGAAGGCTTGTATGCACTAAAACAAGTGCCAAATGCCCTAAAATAGTTTGTATATGCGCTAAAACAGTCTATGGATGCGCCGAAAGCTAAATATCGTATGCGCCAAACATGATTTTTAGTCCGTCACCTATAAAAACATAAGATTTTCTGCAAGAAAAATTTAATACGGGGGGATGCCCCACGGTGGGCACCAAGAAATGTGTACATTAGAATGTGTCAATCAAATTGAATCTAAACTAATACACCAATGAAACATTAGATTGAAGAAATTAAATTAAAGAAAGTAAATGCAAACTCTAAACCATAGTTTCTTCAAATTCGTCCCATTGTCCTCTATCTCCAAGGATTCGCTTCAAGATGCTTGCTCTCAGTTGTTTAAAAACAGCTTGTAGAATGGCAGCTTGAGAGAATGAGATTAATAAAAATGCATATGCATCTAAAAGATTAAGATATGAATTGAAATGCTATGAATGCTAAGATGCGACTATAGTAACTACGCATGAAAATCTGAGATTCGAGGTCCTTTTCACTCATAAGAGGGTTGTATTTATAGATTTTTGAAGGTAGGAATTCAATTGGCCAAGATCGACGGTTGAGTTCAAACCTGTTGAAATGAACGGTGAGAGATCGAGAATTCGAAAAGAAGATGGAATTTTAAGAGACGATGGAGAATGAAGAGACAAATTGAAAGGTGTCTCTCATAATTAAATAAATAAATATTCAATTATGTGTGAGAGAATATGAAAAGGTTTTAATTAAATATTGAAAATATTTAATTATGTGAGAATAGAAAAAGCCTTTTAATTAAATATTAAGAATATTTAATTTTGTGGGAAGAGTGAGAAATTTGGAAATGTGTTTTAATTAAATATCAAAAATATTTAATTAAATGTGGAGAGAAGAATATCATTTAAATTTAGAATTTAAACTTGTGATAATTAATGTAAATAAATTGTAAAATCTATTTAATTAATTAAGAGGAAGGTAGCATTAATTAAATAAACTTTATTTATTTAATTAAATTAGAAGAATTGGAAAATGAACAATATAAATAAATAATTAAATTTATTTATATGTAGATGACTTAAGAATATTAATTAAATAATTCATATTTAATTAATTAATAGGTTTGATTAATCATGACCATTTTTAGATGTGTACAATAATTTCATTATATTGGCCTCTCAGAGTATCTCGGTCCTTGGTCAAATCTTCAGCAGTTGCTTTGGTGAATTTGACAAACATTCATGACCATATCAGCAACTTCCAATGTTGGGGTGTCAACAACTCTCCTCACAACCAAATGACCACTAACGTTAGATGGTTCTGCAACAATTGGTTTTCTAGACCTGGTGGAAATAGACAATATTGCTATAGCATCCCATTCCTCACTAAAGGCTGATCCTTTGAGTGCTAATTTATCCTCATCAGTTGCAAGAAGTGGCCTATTAGCCCTTCTTAATGTGTCAAACACCATAGCATCATCGATATCCCATTCAAGAAGTAGCAATAATCCACCTTTTTGTACCAATGCCCAGCCTTGCTCTGGTGTTATTTCTTTGAATTTATGTCTCATCTATTCCCCGACCTTAGCTTGAATTACCTTCTCTAGGAGCTCTGGATGTAGACTTCTCTCATGTGCCACCTTCTCAACATATGATGTAGTATGTGCTCTCCACACAAAATCTTTAAAAGAGTTAGTTTGAATAAAAGAGTCACCCATCATGAACTCTTTGTAGGCTTCTATCCTCAAATCATCATTACTTGTTATTCCTTTGATTTCATCTTTTCCTAACCTCAAAGTAACTGCCCCTGAAATTGTTGCAGTGTCAACTAGGTCTAATGGAATCTCTTGATGCAGTTCATATGGATTCACAATAATGTCATCATCCCCATCACCATCACAATCAACAATCCTTACTCTTTCAACCTTCTGCCTCTTTGGTGATGGTGGGCAGGCCTACTCTAAAAATCTCAAAGGAGAATCCAGATTAACAGTATTTGGCACTGACTGCCCTGAATAAGATGGTGCAATATTTTAAGCAACATCTTCTGCCCTACTTCCCCTTCTTCTAGAAAAAACCTTTATCTTCTTTTGGGGCTGATAAGTAGGCCTCTCCTCCAATCTTACTTCAGGGTACTCCTCAATGGTTTTTGATTTTCCCCTTTCTTCCACAACTCTTTCATCTTTCAAAACCCCAACCAAACTCTCAAAATTATTAATGGCATACATCGCCCTACTTAATTCATCTTTGGCATTAGGTATGGAATTGAAACCAGTTATTCTCTCCTGCTTCTTCTTTACCATTTTAGAATAGGCAATGTACATTGCCTTTCTCTCCTCTTGTAATTCCAAATCAAAAATATTCTTGATGATGTCCTCAGGAAAGTAAAAATTATGGACAAAGGCTCATGTCTAATACTTTTCCTTCATTTGAGAGATAAAACCCTAAGGATCATTATTCCTGGGGTGCACAGTCCTTAGCCTATAAGTCCCAAGTAATGTATGTAACTCCTTCCATCCTCCCTTTGCCATAAAAAAATTGGCAAATGTTGTATATTCAGGGAATAAAGAACCTTTCTTTTGTTCAACTGAAAAATTTAGTTCTTGAGCGCCTCCCAATTGCCTCATGATTTCGAAAACTCCAATTCTAAGGGACACCTCCCTTGGCATAACCCTTGGATTGACATTGGTGCCAAAAATCCTGAAAATTGTTGTGTTATGATAGGGGATAATGTCTCCCCAATTGTGCATTATGTTCAATTCAAGTCTCCTCTCCATCGGCCTCAAGAATTCATGAATTTATTTTGGAATCCTTGGGGGGTCACAAACCATAGCCTTCCTTAATGTAGATCCAAAGACATTATGGAAAGTTAAATAATCAAACTTATGATCATGCATGTCAAGAATCCTAATCCAATATTGGACAGGCATTTCAATATTACCTTTCTTCTTCTTTAACTCCATATCTCTTTCAAACATAGCCAGACTCCTATACAAAAACATGTGGATTAACAGTGAAAACCACCTAAAGCCAACCCAATTCTTCCCCTCCTTTAGAGCTACCAAACCAATGTGCAATTTCTCTGCTAGGTAAATGGAAAAATTGTACACCACATTGAAACCCGAGTGCTGGAGGTTTACTTCCATATACATAATATCGGTAGACCAGATTGTATTTAAACTGACTCCAAGAACTTGAAATAAAGCATAGACAGTCTTCTTGAAATAAGTGGAGAAATAGTCCATAGGGAAAGGTTCAAGCTCATTCATGTCGATCACTACCTTCTTCTCATTTTTTCCTCTTCTCAAGATAGCCAAATGAGGTATCAAAAGGGATGTTCTGAACAAACCCTTAGTATTTCTATATTCTTGTCTGAAAACCTCAAGGTCGATAGGAACCATATCTCGACTCCATTCGTGCAACTTGAAAATATCTATGATTTCTTCTCTGGTTATCTTAATCATCTGCACACCACCGTAAGTTCTGACAGCTCGGGTCATAGGGTCATATCCTGTAGCAATATCCTTCAAAAGATCTACATCCAAGTAGACATTAGGCACCACCAACTTACCCTGGTCTAACCTCCATGAGTTACACAAAGGAACCAAAAAATTCTTGTTCCCAAACCAATTGGAGAACAATTTCCACCTGGTATATGGTAACTCAACATCTCGAACTACACATTTCTTTTCTGTTAGTCCTTCCAAGATTCAGGTCCCATAAAACAAAACCTTTCCCTCCTACTTCCTGTTAGTAGAGGGCTTTAACAAATCAATAATATCTTGGGACAAAGACCTAGTAGTGGTTTCAAAACCAGAACTTCAAGCCTTGGGTGCCATTTATACTAAAAAATTGATAACTCGAGCTAGGGTTTTCTTATTTTCAGATGGCAAGCAATTACAATTTTCTTCCTTAAGCCTTAAACAAAAAAATACCTCACAATTCTAGAGTCTCCAGTAATTATCAGATGAGCTCTAAAAGAAAATTTATTCAAACAATTCTTCAAGAACAGAATGGGAAACAATCACTAATTATTCAGCAAGCAACCATAAAATCTTCTAAAATTACAAGGAATGGAGTACGTGCTACTTATGGTTTCATTCACAAAACATCTAAGGCAGTGGAATTGAGAAATCGTAACAACGGCTTGCTTCACTCGATACCAAGAAATTCTTCCTCAATGCAGAGATACAACACAGAAATATAAATTCAAAAAATTTTGCATTTAATTATGCAGACAGAGTCAAACTCGACCATTACTATTCACTGACGCGAGATAAATAGCTATAGTACAACACCAGTTTATTTTAAATATGAGTTGTTGATCAAGAGCAATGTTGGCCAGGAGAACGGCTCAGATTAAGTCAAAACAGTTTGAAAATTCCATGGCCACTCTCCAATCACCAAACGGACAAGGCATTCACCTACCGGGCACCACATCAGTACGAAATGAGCCCCACCATTGTTACCAGCACACAACATCAGTGTCCATGCATCACCAAATCACACACCTCAGAGCATTGTTGAAACTAAAGTTTTAATTGCGCGAGGTTAGCAAGGGATGCCCACGATGCATCGGTAATCAAACAGTTGTTAACATTAGCCTCCATTATCAGTCAGCAAGAAAAATTGGTCCCCACCATCAAACGCGACAGGTGGTAGCATCTCGCAAGCCTCGTGCCATATTTATGATGTTAGCAGAAACCCTACGAGGTCTGCGAGGAACGATCAATATTAAGATCACCTCATTTGACGGTCATGCAATCTGCACATGCGCAAAGGTTATTTATAAAGAAAGGAACCAACTAGGTGGATGGGGAAATAACCCTCAAGGTCAAAAATATTATTTAGAGGTTCAATCTAAAATAATTCATTAGCCCGAAATTATGAAAATATAATACGATCATGACGTAAAAGATCAAAAGGACGGGTAAATGGGGTCAGTAAAGTCACGACCAGAAAGGGATAAAAGACCACTTAAGTGAATGATCATCATCAATAGCAATTCAACACTCAAAAATAAAACCCATGACCCAACCAGTTAGAGCTGAGGAAAAAAAAATCCTACAAGGGGAAAAAATCAAAGCTCCATTAGTGGCTCCAACTGGGCATGTATGCCCACTGTGGGCATAGAAAGATTCCAGAATCTATGGTTATGCTTACCAAACACAAAGAGAACCAAAAACCAAGGACCTGTTCAGAAAAGACAAGCAAACAAAAGAAAAAAACAAAAGGAAACACACCTATATACACTACTTACAGGACTGTACAATGTACATGGAAAAAGAGCTACTTCAAGAGAAGTAGTATTTCAAGAACTGTCCATGTACTGACAGTTATAGAACTTCACCTGCAAGTGACTATAAAAAATATGAGTCTTCTCCATGTGTATCCATAATTATATATAGGCCTAGCCAAAGGGGATCAAATTTCCATGCTTGCCCTTATATTTTGATCTTGCATTCCAAAGCAACACCATTGCTCCAATGTCAAATTTTCTCTCAACTGATTTTTTGTCATAAAGGTGCTTTACCTAAAGTTGTAGTTTTTCATTTCTCTTATGAGATTCTCTTCTAGTTTCATCCAATTGGTTCAATTCATCCATTTTGTGTTGCATCTCAGCACATATATCATCATCATATTCTAGGAAAAATTCATACATCTTCATCAGGTTGTTTTGTGGGATACGTGCTTCCATCCCATAGACTAGGTTAAAAGGTGAATGACCAATTTCCTTCTTGATAGTTGTCCTATTAGCCCAAAGTGCCAATTTTAATTTTGAATCCCAAGCCCTTTTGTTCTTCTCAATCATACATTTGATGATCTTCATCAAACTCTTACTACTGGACTCTGTCTATCCATTTCCTTGGGGATGATAAGGGGAAGAATATGAAATAGTTATACCATATTGATCACATAAATTAACAAATTCTTCTGACCTAAAACACATTGCATTGTCTAAAACAATTCTTTCAGGTACCCCAAAATGGCTTAAAATATTATTAGTCAAAAAATCAATAACAACTTTACTTGTCGCCCTTATGGTTGGGATTGCTTCAATCCATTTAGTAAAGTAATCAGTTGCCACCAATATTCATGCATATCCTCCACTGGATTTTTCATATATCTCCCCTATGAACAATTCCCCATTGCTTGGAAGGAGCTAAAAAAGACACAGGTCTCAATGGAAAATTGCTAGAAAATTTTAACTTTCCAGCAAACCTCTGACAGACATCACATTTTTTCACATATTTGTGGGCATTCTTGAACACAGTGGGCCACAAGTATCTTGATCTTAGAATCTTATGAACCATGTAATGGCCTCCACAAGCTCCTTTATATATTTCTATCAAGAGATCTTCAACTTGGTCTCCATCCACACATTTGAGTATAATATCTTTAGAGTTCCTCCACCAAAGCTCACCCTCGATAATGACATATCTAATTTCTTATAGTTTGAGAGTTATTTTCTCAGTACAGAGCATACCTTCAGGGCATTTCATCATCTGTAAATACTCAACAATCCTCCTGTACCAACCATAAGTTTGCATATCACAGATAGGCGCAATGTTATGTTGCTCTATTTGATTTATTTGATTTACCTCAAGATTTTCCATAGCCATTAATTTGGCTATACCCTGACCTCTTACAAGCTTGGTAATTTTTATGTCAATATTAAACTCTTGGGTTCTATTTATCCATCTCCATCTTCTTCCTATAGTCTCTTTTTGGGTGAAAATATCTTTAACTGTTGTCATTGGGACATATGATACAACAATTTCTCCCTTTAGATAAGGCTTGAAATTCTTAACTACCTTTACCAAATCATATGCCTTCTTTTTAGATATATCATATTTCAATTCTGCAGCCTGCCTTGATTTATTGAAGAATGCAATTGGCTTCTCAAATCCATCATTGTTTTTCTGCAACAACACATCAACTATAGTGTGAAAAGAGGAAAAAGTGAACAGCTGGAAAGGTTTTGAATAATCAGGTGACTTGAGGATAGAGGCTTGCTTAATTGTATCTTTGATAGCCTTGAAGGCTTTGGATGGTTCTCTTGTCCATACTATCTTTTCTCCCTTCTTCAACATCTTAGATATTGGGCAGACAATCTCAGCAAAATTTGTGACAAATCTTCTTAGAAAAATTATCTATCCAAAGAAAGATTGGATTCCTTTTACATTTCTTGGCTGCATAATTCTATCAATAGCGATCACTCGTTTAGGATCAATCCACACCCCATCTTTTGAAACAAGATGCCCCATAAATTTTCCTTCTTTTACCCCAAAGGCACACTTCCTAGGATTTAAAGATATCCCATATTCCAGAGCTTTGATAAAAAAAATTATCTAAGTGAGGACAATGATCCTCACTTTTTCTATGGGCAGTAAGATCATCCTAGTAAATGGCATGGAAAAGATCAATAAAATCAGCGAAGGCTAGATCCATAGCCCTCTGAAAATTTGCTCCAACATTTATTAATCCAAATTGAATTCTTACATACACATATGCCCCTCATGGTGTGGTGAACGCAATCATAAATTGCTCAGACTCTTTAACCATTACTTGTTTGTACCCAAAGAACCCATCCATCATAGATAACTATTCACATCCTATAACCTTTTGCAACATAGCCTCCATATTAGGCAATGGATAATTATCCTTTAAAGAAGCAACCTTCAAGTTTCTAAAATCAACACATAACCTGATATCTCCATTTTTATTTCTAACAGGTACCAAGTTAGAGACCCAAGATGAGCTCCTAATTGGTTTGATGATTCCTGCCTCCCTTAGCTTAGCAACTTCTTCCTGCATTTTGGGTTGCAGGGTAGGGTTAATCGGTCTTTGTTTTTGCCTAAAAGAATTCATATCAAGTTTCAATGGGATCTCATGTTGGAATAATTCCTTCCTATATGTTTTTCAGTCTTCATACGACCAAGCAAAAACATTTCTATATTTCCTGAGCAAGGTAATCAGCATGCTTCTAACATGTGGCTTCATTTTCCTTCCAATATAAACCTTCTTAGGAGCACCTTCTGTTCCTAAGTGTATTTCTTCTAGGTCCTCCTTATGAGTGGATGCTTGCTTAGTATTTGACATATCTGGGCCATCAAAAACTCTTTCAAGTGCAACTAAACCTGGAGGAATAGTATTTTTTTTTAGCTGAATCACCTCATTCCCAAACAAGGTTTCCTTCCCATCGATTTTTGTTACAAACCAGCCAAAATCAATTTCTTGGCTCTCATACTGATCCACACAATGCAAGAATTTTAATATGTATGTCTCATCATCAAACACTTTCCAGCTACAGATGTTATCAGGTATTATAGTCCTAGTCTATACTTCTATTTGTGAGATGCCACCAAAAGTGACATCATCCATTTTGACAACTATGTTTTCTAACAAGTCAGCTTTAGCATTTTGTCCTCTTCCAATCCATTCTATACCAAAAGCACTAAATCCCTCAATAGTATCCCAAACTGCATTTTTGTATTGCCTAAGTCTTTTATCTTTAGCTAAAAAGTGGGATCTAATCTGGAACACAACTAACTCAGAATCTCCCAAAAAATTTAATTCTTTAATACCAAGCTTTGAAGCTATCTTCAGACCGGGTATGAGAGCTTCACACTCAACAACATTGTTGGTACAAGAAAATTGCAACAAGAAAGAATATTTAAATGTTTTACCTTGTGGGGAAGTAAAGAAAATTCCTGCTCCTGAGCCATCTTTGGAACAAGCTCCATCAAAATGCATTATCCATAAATCACCTTCTAATGACATCTTCAGTACTTCCTTTTCAATAGGTGCATATTGGATTTTGTTGATGTGTTTTTTATGCACTTCACAACATAGGAAATGCATAGGTGCATCACCTCTCTTGAAATACAATATTCCATAATCAAATTGTAGAACACTATCCCAAGGTCCCTCGGATGTCAGGTCTTGACAGTGCTTGGAATATCTCAGTTTATTTATTTGATTTGCTAGAATCACAAGGTGGACTTACGGATGAGTTACAAAGTGGGGAAGTTGGATCTACAAATGGATTATGGAAGATTGTCTTTCACGAGAGGTGATGCACCTACACATCGTTTGTGTTGTGAAGTGCATAAAAAACACATCAATAGAACTAGTGCTAGAAGGAGGGCATGACATGTTGTGGTTACAAAGCTGAAAGTTGGAAATCGATAAGAGCACTTTCAAAAAAGAAATATGAGATAGAGAGATCTCTTTTAATGCTGAAACTTGAAATCAGAAATTTTTTAGGGCAACCAGAAGCTGAGTCAAAATGGAGCAGCATGTGCAAATCAACATCGCTCAGCTACATGCAAATTTGAATAGGAGATTGAAGAGACTATTGCAGCAATTTGCATTGGTAGATAGATGTTGGATTCATGGCACCCATAGCCACAATGAATTGGAGTGTCTAACCTTTTTGAGCATAATTGAAAGAGTCTTGCAAGGAGAAATTCCTTTTGGGAAATATACCAGCCCTTGGCTATCAAAGATCCAAAAGAGGAAATGGCTAATATGAAAGCCAAGGCATTTGAAGATCTGATCCAAGAATGTTTGAGCAGCAAAGACAGACCAAGATTGGAGGAGGTGTTGATGTCTACTTGGTGCAAATTTCACAATGCACCACATTTAGAATTTACTTGTCCATCATGTTTAAACATTATCACTCAAACACAATGTTGTTTGAACAAGTTGGAGCAGCCAACTTTCGATAGGGATGAGTCACTCCATGAGGAAAAGGAGTTGTTAGCATCTGCAGAACAGCACATTGTAGATAGACCAAGAAGGTCCACAGAAATAGATGATGGGACAACAAACATTGAAGCTGAAAAATGAAAAGGAAGAAGTTGATTTCCTTGGGATAGCAGAAAGCTTTGGTGAAGGTTCACTAGGGATGGAGTTGAAAAGCCTCTCCTTCATCAGTAAAGGGAAGTCTTCCACTCAGGAAGAGGAGCCATTGGAAGTTGAAGATGGGTCAACAAAGTTTGCAGTAGTGTATGTTGGGGCAACCAATGAAGATGCTGAAAATTAGCAAGAGGAACAAGTTGACAGTCTTGGGATAGCATAAAATGATGTTGAAGGCATAACTGAAATCAGATTGGAAGACTTCTCCTTCGTCAATTATAGTGACCAAGCATCTGAAAATGAAGATTTGGAGGAGTGGGAACAACTACAGGTCGAAGTTGTTCATTACCAGATTTTCATTCCAAGTGATGATAAGGACCCATTAGCGAAAAGATATGACCAACTCATCTCCAGGCTAGTAAAGGATTGGTCTGAGTTAAATGTCAGGTGGATTTGGAGGTATTGCTACTACCAAATTGGTGCAGGCTCCATGATTCATCCCACTCGGAGTTCACATGTGAATTGTGCCAAGAAGCCATCAGGAAAGTTAGAGAGCAAGCAAGGCAGCCAAGTACACCACTTCCTGTAATTGCCTCAAGGTTGGAATGTGAGGATCAAGAGCTCAAGCCAAGTAATGACTCGGTTGGGGGAAGTCCTGAAGAGGATGTTGGGATAGCAATAGAAGAAGGAAAACAATACAGTCTCAAGCTTTCAAGCGATGTAGTAGATCAAACAAGAATTTTGTCCACCAGTCATCAAGAATTTATCTCTCTTCAAGAGAATTTGAGTACATTGGATGATAGGCTTTATGACGAGTCCTTGGAGAGAGATAGCATAGTGGATTTTGGTCTCCTTGATGAGGTGCCATCAATTGATGACTTCTTTCCATTGGGATTTGTACTGTAAAGGTATTCTCATGCCGAGGAAGAGCACATCCCAGAAGACGGTGGCGATGAAGACATACTCCTTGAGCCTCTAAACGGTGATGCACTAGAGTTTATGGACTGGGAGAGGGGTTCCTTCTCTATCTATAGCAATAGTGAGAAGGGGAAATGAGTGAATGTCATGATTATTTTCATGAACAACAAAGAGAAGAAGACAAAGGCGGGGGTGCTAAGATAGCTGCCAACATAGATGAAGCAAATGGTCGACTACAAGATGCAACTTGGAGTCCTTTCGCCATGATCATTTATGGTCCTCCTTCATATTTAGATGGCTACAATAGGATAGATTCGTACATGTCATTGTCTTGCTATATTGAACACCACATAAATAAAGACAATGCTTGGGAAAGGAAGTGGGACAATGTGCTGCCTTTTGAGGATAGCAATCATGTGGATGCTCGATTTGCAAAAGATCAACGAGATGAAGTCTATCTTCTTGAAGAACAACTAATTGGGATTTATGATCCTACACAAGATGTGGAAGAAGTGTTTTCTGCCTCGTTCTCCCTACCTTATGCAAACTTGAATCCTGAAATGTTGTACCCTCCACCATGCCCACCCGAGGTTTCTGATGCAAGGACTGACGATACGGTGCTCGCTCTAGATTCTCAAATGCTGCCACCTCCATGTGATGAAATCTAGGTTCTATCCTTCCTTTCTCCTGCTAATTTTCATAGCTACACTTATCATTTTGATTATGGGAATGAGGAAAAATGGACGTGTCTATGGATTAATCATGGGTTTAATGAGCCTCCTCAATTGTCTATTTTCCCTGATCGGGTGACTAAATTTGAATGTTGCAATATTGAATTTATTTTTTTTGAACATAAGGATAAATCTGCACGGTTGATAACTATAATGATTGCCCATCTTCTTGTGCACGCATTGTGAAATCCAATGAGCATGAGTGTCGTGTCGCCTTACCAGAACATAGTTCTTTGTAAATATCTTTGTACATAACTCATTTTGAGTAGTGTAGGTTTCCTGTAAATAAACCACTTTACTGCTTTCCTTAAGTTAGTTGGTTTGTTGTATGTTGCTTGCTCTAGAGTAGTTTCTTCATTGTTTTCTTTCTTTGCTTTCTTTCATTGTCTTGTTTTGGTTTTGGTGTTTGCTTTTTTTTTTCTCTTGTTTTCTTTTGTTTCCTCTCGCTTTGTTGTTGATTTTCTTGGGGTCCCTCTGCTTTTGGTTGGGCACATATGTGAACACAACAATCATACTTGTCACCTGGGGTTGTTCTATGCATTTCTCTATCAAACTCTAATCAAGTTTTTAGAGTGAATGGTGAGGATCTTCTATTAGTATCAAGCGATCTAGATGTTTGATTCAAAGTTCATAGGTCGTTGGTTGGTCTGATTTTGAAGTATTCTGGAATCTTATATCTCTCAAAAAAATTTAAGAATCTTACGATCACAGTAGGTCCTTTGTGAAGTCTAGTTTAGTGAAAAATCTTAAATTTTGCTCCAATGTCACTATGATTCTCAACCCTGAGCGTGAGCTTCATTGCTTGCGGGTTGAAATAAAAGAACTGAAAAGAGAAAAGAAACAAAAGAAAGAAAGGAAAATATTGAAAAATAAGAAAAAGAGAAATTCAGCTTTTCAAGGGTATACGAGTAACTGTACCAGGGCTATGGACGCCCGGCCGGTAGTAGAGCAATGTTGTGTAGAATCATAGTGCCAACCTCATCGGGGCTATGGATGCCTGACTGGCAATGAGGCAATGTCCCAGATGCTTTTGGAGTTATAATAAACTACGTAGCTTAACTTGATGGAGCTTATGTTCTTGTAGCAATTGAAGGATGGGAATTAAAACAATCACACACACTTTGATTTTCAGCATACTGAAGGTTGGGTTAACTAGTGGTTTTGATCCTTTGGTTGAACATCTGGCTTGTTTTCCCTAGCCTAAAGGTTGGAACCAGAGATTTTGGGTTTGTGATTCTAGTTTGTCATCCAAATACTCTGGAGCATTTCCCCAACGAGTCACCATTTGTTGTGCATATTTTGCACACATGCCCTGCCATAGGTAGGGACCCTCTTTTTTGGCTCCCAACGGGCTACTTTACTCCCATCTCATTTTGTGTGGCCCTTTTTTTTGGTGTTCTATTTGGTCAACACACCCTTCAAAGTCTCATTTTTGGCTGGCCATATTTTTCCCCTAAAATAAAAAATTGAAGTCTTGGTTTTTTCGGGCTTCCGGGGCCAATCCCTCCGTGGTCATTTCTGAAAGTCTGTCCCTTTGCCGCCATCTAGGAACTTTGTCTGCCCCTGGCTGTTCCAGAACCCGACACCTTCGTGGCCTCCTAATCCAAAATGATCTTTGACCCACATGCTAAAATTGCATCCTCTCCTCCCTGGACCTTTCAAATTTCAAATTTACAGCTCGCAGATACCATCTAGAGTTCTATGCTCTGTTCGTCATTTTCAAAACAATATTTCTAGAATGACATTCTGGCCTCACATTTCTGAAACGTCCAAGCGCTCCTCCGATTTGAAAATAGACTTTGACCCAGATGGTAAAATTGGATCTTATCCTCCCTAGACCTTTCAAATTCCAAATTTTTAGTTGGGAGATACCATCTAGAGTTCCATGCTCTGTTCGTCGTTTTCAAAACAACATTTCCAGAATGGCATTCCGGCCTCTAGTTTTTGGAATGTCCAAGCGCTCCTTCGATTTGAAAACAGACTTCAACCTAGATGGTAAAATTGGATCTTATCCTCGTTGGACCTTTCAAATTCTAAATTTGCAGCCAGGAGATACCATCCTGAGTTCCATGCTCTGTTCGCCATTTTCAAAACAACATTTCCAGAACGGAATTCCAGGCTCAGGTTTCCGGAACATCCAAACGCTCCTCCGATTTGAAAATGAACTTCAACCCAGATGGTAAAATTGGATCTTATCCTCCATGGACCATTCAAAATCTAAATTTTCAGCTGGGAGATACCATCCAGAGTTCCATTCTTTGTTTGTCATTTTCAAAACAGCATTTCCAGAATAGCATTTCGGCCTCACATTTCTGGAACGTCCAAGTGCTCCTCTGATTTGAAAATGGACTTTGACCCAGATGCTAAAATTGGATCTTATCCTCCTTGGACCTTTCAAATTCCAAATTTGTAGCCGGGAGATACCATCCAGAGTGGCCTACCCTATTCGCCCTTTCAAAATGACATTCTGGCCTCTCGGTCTCGAAACGTTCAAACGCTCTCCAGTAAATTGTTAATGGCAATTCACAGTGAATATTATGATCTTTTGATGATGCATGAATGGATATAACAAGGATTTTTCAAGATTTAATTAGCATTTTCCTTGATTTGTGTATGAAATCACTCGACACTTCATGCATGCAGGTTTCAAGAAGCCTACTGCAAGTCCGTAAGGAGACCCATTGAAAGTTGAACAAGGAAAAGCATGTGGCTCCTATCACCGTTCATTTTATGCCCACCTCTCCTCGTGATGCACATCAATATAGCTAACATCATAAGAAGGCCTATGCCAAGGAAGTCAATGACAAAATGTAAGGGGGGTTGTCCTACTTTTCACCAGATTATGATGATCTTTGGGGGTTGTCCGCCTGAATCAGGGGCAACCATTCCATTGATGCCAATCATCGACAGAACCTTTTGATCCAATGAATAATTCTGCAAGTCCATTGGGAAGAAGGTAGCTTATAGGAAGATTCAGCTATAGTAGAAGGGAAATCAGCTAGAAGACAAAACTACTATAGTGACTGGCCACTACAAGACAAAATAGGGAAAAGACAATATATGTATTTTAAATTGTTGAGTATTGTGGGGTAGGTGAAGCCCTAATATAATTGAATCTAAGCCACACAATTTAAATCAATCCTAGCCATTCATTTGGGCTTTGGAGAACTATAAATAGGGGTCTCCCCCTCATTTGTAAGAGGTTGGAGAGTTGTTGTAAAAACATTTTGTAGTAATAGAAAGCAACATTGCATGATCTATGGGTGTTACTTTTTGAGTTTGCTCATTATGTGTGCATGGTTCTACCTTCCAAGTTAGTTGTTAGTTGTTAGTTTATTGAATAGAAGTGATGTTGGTGTTTACTGTTATAGTATTTGATGAGCTTTCAACCCATACTTTTGGCACTTGTTGATGGCAATTTGATGTGCAAAGTTAGTCTGGGCTTCTATATTTGATTGTTGCAACTTATTTCACTTGCATGTTCATAATGTGTGTATGCAAACTAAAAATCTGCAGTCCTTAGAAGATTGCACTAGTTTTGTGTAACTGTAGGATCCATTTGGTCAGGAAAAACCCAGTTTAGGGAGTTTGTCTATTGTAGCAAAATCATTATCACTGTTCATTCATAGTTTCAGATCGAGGAACCTTCTCTCTTCCCTATTATTTTTCCTTCTTTTTTTAAAGTAACCTTAGGGAAGGTTCATTGCACATTATAAAGCTAAATCCGATGTTGAAATGGAGTTCTAGACTACTGTTTGAACCTACAGTAAACACTCAGCAACTCTCCCATCTTAATAAATCCATTTGCAGATCCAACTTCCCCACTTTGTAACTCATCCGTAAGTCCGCCTTGTGATTCCCGCAAATCACATAAATCAACCAAGATATTCCAAGCACTATCAAGACCTGACATTCGAGAGACCTTGGGATTATGTTTGGAAATTTGATTGTGGAAGATTGTCTTTCAAGAGAGGTGATGCACCTACTCATCGCCTGTGTTGTGAAGTGCATAAAAAACACATCAACAGATTTCTTTTGTTTTATCTTCCTCAACTCAAAATTTTTCTAGATCAATTTCCACAAAGTTAATTCTAATAGGTTCATGTGATTCTTCCACATTTTCAATCATGTGAGGGGCTCTTTTTTCCCTATCTACCTTAACATCTTTATGT
The DNA here is from genome assembly GCA_007115665.2 of Sequoiadendron giganteum. Lineage (NCBI taxonomy): Eukaryota > Viridiplantae > Streptophyta > Pinopsida > Cupressales > Cupressaceae > Sequoiadendron > Sequoiadendron giganteum. The sequence continues at coordinate 231,607,243 of CM021100.1, read as the reverse complement.
TCAATAGAAAATGTAGCAAAAGACAGATCACATTGTATAATCCCACCCATTGAAGCACTCCAAGGCCGGGATAACAACATGCCATAAGTAGGTGGAATATCCACCACTGTAACACTCATGTGTAGCTCTTTCTCAGGAAATGTTTCTAGTTTATATGGAACATTATTTATAATACCTATAACAAGCACTTCCCTAGAATCCATTGCATAACACTTACCATATGTACTGTCCACATTTAGTCCCATTGCATGCATTATTTTTACTGGAATCACATTGTTGGATGCTCCTGAATCGATCATGCAATTTCTTAACATTTTCCTATCAATAATCAAACTTAAGTAAAAATGATTTACATGGTTGGTATTAGTAGTAATAGTGGCACCTAAGTATATTTGGGGGCTTCTTGTGATATTTTCTTCCACACTTTTTTGCTTTTCTTGATCCTCTTTTGATTTTACTTGATCAAAAACCACTTTACTTTTTTGACTTGTAGGAATACTGTTAATAAGTGCAATAGTTTTATGCTTATGTTCATATATACACATCATTTCCAAGAAAGGAATAGTAACCCTAACTTGTGAAAGTACTTGGAACATATCTATTGAAGTGTACTTTGGTAATTCAGGAAAATTTGTGTTGTCTGAAATTACCTTTTCTTTTCCTTTGAGAGTTTCATCACTAGAAGAATGTTGCTTGTTGTCTTTGATATTTTGGGGAATAGCTTAATTCTTTGTCTTAGTCGTATCAACTTTCTTTGCCCATATTTGGGGCTCCCTTATTTCCTTAGGCTTTGGAATGACATTCTTAGCCTCCAAATTGACATTTGTTCCGATTACATCTTTTTCTTTTATGAACAGGCTACAAGGCTTACCTGAATCACCTGAAACAATTTGGTTTCTCAGTTTTATGTTATTCCTTGCCCTTGCAACTAAGGCAATAGTTTATTTTTCAATTTCTTCATCAAAAGGTCTTCTCAAAATAGTATTATCCACTTCTGGTTCATTCACAAAATAGTCATCATTGATTCAAAAACACTTTTGATGGTGTACATCATTATGTTGTCTCTGGACATCAACATCCATGCCACAAGGCTCATCATCTGAGGTATAATCATCATAGGCTAGATCAGCTGGTCCTAATAATACATTTTTCATTGTATCCTGATCTTGGGGAGACTGAGCATCTCCCTGATCATCCTTAGATTCTACCATATTTTGTGCTACTGCACACTATTGTGAAGAATGGGGCATTCCGCATACTTCACACAAAGGTAAATTTTATGCGGAATTTAGAGAATTCTTATGTAAAGGATCAGCCATAACTTGATTGTTTCTCTAGTTTCCTTGTAGAGGTTTTCCATTATTCCAATTGGTATTATAGGGATAATCCTGTAGCCTGGGAGGCCTAGCATTTTTTTGAAAATGAGGCTTGCAATTTTTTGCTTGTTTCTACAGCAGGGTAAGGACTTGATCTATCTTTTCATCAACAGCATTAGGTTTACCAAACTTTTTAGCCTGATTCTTGGTGCCTTAAAAATTTTTAGGATCTTCCCTTCTTGCTACTTTACCAAAGCTCTTCTATTATTTTCAATGTTCACCGCCATCTTATATGCTTGCCTCAAATTTCGAGGATCTTTATCTCTTAATAAATATCACATTTTAGCATCATAAGAATTCTAATACACAACTAAGCATGCACTCTCATTAGGCCTCAAATATGTAGGAACTCTTTTCATAGCCTTTTGGAAACGAGCATTAAACTTAGTAACCAATTCATTATGCCCCTTGGTAATATTATTGAAATCATTTAATTTAAATCTGGGGTCAGTCTGATCCCCGTATTGTTCCCTGAAAACTCTGCAAAAAGAATCTTTGGAGTCAATACTAGCATCAGGTAACCCTCTATACCAATCCCTAGCATATTCAACTAATTATTGCATAAAGTATTTCATTGCTACATCATCATCCCATATTTCAAAGTCTTCAACAAAGCCTTGAAAATATTTCAAATGGTCTTCTCCACTAAAAACATTATTGACAGTGAATTTTGGGAGATGCTTTTGTGCATTGTCTGAGACTGGATTAGGATACCCCCGAATATTACCAAAACATAATTGTCTATATCTATCAATTTGGGGTGCTCCTCTACCACGTCCACTTCTAGGGGTGCTTTGTTTCTCAATATCTTTCTTATCATCCCCCTTGTTTACCCTTGTCACCACTACCTTGTTGTTTATCCTTGCCAGTGCTTCCTTCTTCATCCTTAGAGTAGGAGCTGAATTTTTTATGACCATCTCCACTACCTTGGTTACCATCACCCCCACCTTTAGCAATTTGCTTATCAGAATTCTTGCTCAACGAATCATTCTCAATATTTCAAGAACCAGAAGCCTGGGGAGTGGGTATAGATATCTTTAAGAAAGCTATTTTTCTTTCCATCTTAGCATTAGTAGCTTCTATTTTGGCTTTTCTTAGATCAGCCTACAACTGATCATTTATTAGTTGTGTGAACCCCTAAACCTGCAAATGCACAAGAAGAATAAACAAGTCAGTGTGTTACATCAAATGCAAACAAGCATGATGGATTCCCCATGAAATCCATCTATTAAAACTCAAACTAGTAAAATGAAGAACACAATATAAAAAAGCATGTAAATCCTAATTAAGCAAATAAACTTATGATCCCATGGGGGAATTGGTGCTAATTAAATGTTTAAATTGGCCCTTTCCCAACTCGTAAGTTGCAATGTGAATGGTTGTATAATGATCAAATCTCCATCATGAGATTTGAAAATAACCCTAGCTATTAAAATGATAAGTATGTTGAAAGGTGGAGTGAAGTGCACAAAATTAGCTCTCAATGTGAAGAGAGTAACTTTGCATAAAATTGTGGATGATTAATGAGGAGAGAAGCCTCCAATTTATAGATTTGAATTTGGAAGAATGAGAAATATTTGAGCATTCTGGGACAAACCTTCAATCCAATGGTTGAATGCCACTTGTCACCATGTGAATGGTTAGTGGTTGTGCAATTTTTGATCAAAGTGCCCATAAATGCGTAAATTTGAATTTTGAAATATTGAAATGACTTGTTGAAGAGGGAAGGAAAATGAAGTTAATGTCACTTGGCTCAATGAAAATGACATGTAAGAGGTCTTAAATGCCTTGTTGCAAGGATCAAACCCAGTTGGACTTTTTGAATTCAAATTCAAGGAATATTCCCTTTTGATGCCATGTGATGGAAAATAGAGTTTTAATAAATGAATTAAATCTATTTTCATGTGCAAGTTGCATTCTCTAGAGTATTTTAGTGATATGGATTAACTTAATCAAGATTCTAATTAATTTAATGAAGGATTAGATGATTTGACAATTTTGACTTAAATTGATGAATTGATTTAAATCAAAATTGAGAGGAAACGATTAATTAAATAAATGATTTTAATTTATTTAACTAAGTGGGAAAATGCTAGATTAAATCAAATAAGGTTTAATTTATTTAATTTAATAAGAGGACTTTAGAAACTTTAATTAAATAAAATGATTTATTTAATTAAACATAGGCATAAGGTTAATTAAATTAAATTGATTAATTTAATCAAAGGAGGTGAAAGACTTAATCAAATAAATAATGATTTATTAAATTAAGAGACATAATATGATGAAATATTGAGAGTGTGATTTAGGAGGAAATGTTGTTAGTAATCAGGATCAAGTATGCCAAACTGAAATTGTACATTTACCATGTCTACATTTTTCCCCTCTTTGAAGCAATGTAACTGTTGCATTGATTCAAAGAATAAACTGCTATAATCAAAGTTCAAAATTTCTCAATTTTTCAGATGCCCCACTGCTGCCCCAGTGGAAGGATATTGTTTGTATAATGCTCCCTCAAGAGATGGTACAATTTTTTTGATTTTTTGGATGATCTCGTGAAAAAAAGATGGAAGGTGCCTGACAGGCCAAAAATGCCCCGGAATGCTAAAAAAAGCATTAAAACACTAGAAAAGATGCAAAAATAGCCCTCGGTTGGACAAAAATGGGATTCGGAGACCAAAACCCTAGTTAGAAAGTCAAATTACGTCAAAAAACCCTAATTTTTAGGCTTAAATAGACCTTGAGAGGTCACTTTCAATGCATTTGCAATCTTAGCCTTTAGAAAATTTCACATTTTGAGCTCTGAGTCTTGGTCAAAATGGTGCGACAATAGCTTCCCAGGCACATGTCAGAGAGAGTACGAGTGCACCAATGGCTAGTGCACGCAGTACCCGTGGTATGTACCCCTATCCAACTTTCATTTTTCTCATTTTACGTGCATTAAATAGGGTTTAGGTGTCATGCAAGTTGCACAGCGCTTTATAGCACTGCTGAAAATGTTTTATCAGCATTGTGTGGTTGTGTATTGGACCACATATGTGAAGTGCATTACACGCTTTAGTTTGGACATTAGGGTTTTTTCGATCAAAGTCCTTTGCATGCAAATATTCAACTATGCGACACAGTTAGGGAGTTAGGGTTCACCACAAAGTGGACCGCATACGTGAATAACGTCACACAAGCCACTTTGGAACTATGAAAAATGCAAACTCAACCATGGCGACACAGTTTGCAAATTTCCAAACTATGCTACATCCGCAAATAGCACCGCATTTGTTGTTTTGGGTGTGAAAATTAGCATGAGATGCAAAAAAAAATTATTTTCCTTGACGCAATGGCTTCCCTTGTGCAGGAGGAGCTTGATGTACTTTACTCACAGGAGCATAGATGGATAGTGCTTATTAGATTTCAGGGTATGCACGAGTTGGTTCAAGAGCACCTTGGTGCCATTGGTCTTTGGTATGTTGCATACGTCCCTCCTATTTGAGTGCACTTAGGTATGATGACAACCTTGGCCGAGCAATGGCATAGCAAGACTTCATCCTTCCATCTTCCTACAAGAAAATTTCACATTTTGAGCTCTGAGTCTTGGTCAAAATGGTGCGACAATAGCTTCCCAGGCACATGTCAGAGAGAGTACGAGTGCACCAATGGCTAGTGCACGCAGGACCCGTGGTATGTACCCCTATCCAACTTTCATTTTTCTCATTTTACGTGCATTAAATAGGGTTTAGGTGTCATGCAAGTTGCACAGCACTTTATAGCACCGCTGAAAATGTTTTATCAGCATTGTGTGGTTGTGTATTGGACCACATATGTGAAGTGCATTACATGCTTTAGTTTGGACATTAGGGTTTTTTCGATCAAAGTCCTTTGCATGCAAATATTCAACTATGCGACACAGTTAGGGAGTTAGGGTTCACCACAAAGTGGACCGCATACGTGAATAACGTCACACAAGCCACTTTGGAACTATGAAAAATGCAAACTCAACCATGGCGACATAGTTTGCAAATTTCCAAACTATGCTACATCCGCAAATAGCACCGCATTTGTTGTTTTGGGTGTGAAAATTAGCATGAGATGCAAAAAAAAATTATTTTCCTTGACGCAATGGCTTCCCTTGTGCAGGAGGAGCTTGATGTACTTTACTCACAGGAGCATAGATGGATAGTGCTTATTAGATTTCAGGGTATGCACGAGTTGGTTCAAGAGCACCTTGGTGCCATTGGTCTTTGGTATGTTGCATACGTCCCTCCTATTTGAGTGCACTTAGGTATGATGACAACCTTGGCCGAGCAATGGCATAGCAAGACTTCATCCTTCCATCTTCCTACAAGTGACACCACTATTACCCTCGAGGATGTCTGGCACATCCTTCGATTACCTATCCATGGGACCAAAGTTATCTATGATCCAGACACAAGCAGAGATGCTTTCTATGGGGTTATGGAGCTTGATGAGATTGAGTTTTCTGATGGGTAGATCGATTTAGAGAGATATCATGGCAGTGTGCTTGTGTATAGATTGATTATTGCTTCTATCATCTCAAGCCTTGTGGTACCTGATCGGTGAGGCTGATATTTTAGTCCAAGATGGGGACTGGAATGGGATCAGATGGTTTGCCACAGGGAGTGTTTTTCTTAGGGACCAGTATTACTGTTGTCCCTATACAGGGATCTTCATGAGTTTGCATACCTATACAGCAGTTCGCTTGGGTCAGGAGTTACCCTACTGCATATCTGGGCATGGGAGCGGATCCCAGTGCTTCACCTAGATGTTACACTAGTTATCCTTGAGACAGATGATCTTATTGTTTGGTGATACGGAGAGGCTGAGATTCATTTTACCCACACTGGCACAGGTGATCTAGCACATTGGCGACGAGTTCTCGATGAGATGAGAGAGTTCGTCTGGAGACCCTGGATGAGCATTGGCCCATGGTACGATGATGTAGATCATCTATTCTATGCTAGATAGGATAGGTGGATGCAGGGTCAGGAGCATACCATGATAGAGTGGTATCTCCCAAACAAAGTGGCTAGGTAGTTTGGAGAGGTACAGGACAGGCTAGATGACTAGTACGTGGCCATTTTCTCTCGTACGACTAGAGAGACAGCATGGGGCAAGCCCATCACATCAACAAAGGCAGTATCTTCTTTCAGATAGTTGGTGGCCTGGTCGTGGCCATATGATCAAGGGTCAACAGATGCAGGGGTCACTCCAGCATACAAAGCATGGATCGGGCCTCCCCTCAAATTGACAATTCCAGGTGCAATGATTCCATGATGTAGACCAAGGGGTCAGACAACTAGAAGAGGCAGAGGATGGGGCAGAGGAGGAGGTGGACCACCTCCTCATTAGACACCTCCTATGGATCAAGCACAATAGACACTTGCCTGAGTAGGGGACCAGGATGGTCAAGCGAGGGTAGGTCCTTAGCAATAGCCAGCAGGGCAGCCAGATCATAGAGATGCATTGATCCAGCAGCTGCAGGGTCAGATCTAGGTGCTCATAGCAGAGAGAGATGAGGCTAGGAAGTAGGTTGCAGAAGTCACAACTAAGAGAGAATAGGCATGATCCAAGAGGGATCAAGAGATTGGTCAGTGACGACAGCTAGAGACCACTGCTTCCTTCTCCTAGGGTCAATCAGTTTATTTACGGGCATACAAAGAGGTTGTCCGAGAGGCCAAGTATTATCAGCAGCATTACAAGTAGGTAGTGCCACCAGTAGGTAGATTGTCGAACTTCTCCCAGCAGATAGGGATGCAGTCACTAGAGGATCATGGTGACAGGCAGGCGGGAGAGGGCGAGGGTCACAGCCAACAGAGCTAGCCCTTGAACACAGACAATTTGTTTCATTTTTTATTCACAGGCTGCACTATTGCCCCTATTGTACCATGTATTTTGATGTACATTTGATCCAATTTTGTATCATAACAATGTATTATTTTATGATATACATCATATGACTTGCCCTTTTATGATATGTATGGATGCATTCTAATTTGATGTGATTCTATGAAATGTTCCTATTTCTTATGTGATGTGATTTGATATATGTTTCTAATGGATTCATTTCTTTTTGTACCTTTTTCATGCATTTTAATGATGATCTTATGGATGTAATGTATGGTAATGATGGTGTAATGATATGCAAATGGTAATGAATGCTAATGATTATGTATGATATAATGATTTCTTAAGATGCTTAGAATAACAAATTTATATTATTTTTCCTAACTTAAGAAAATGATATGATGCAATATGATTTTCATGCTAATGATATGGTGGATGCAGAGTGTATGCATTGGCGATGTTTTGACTACTATTATGATACCATGTTAGTATGGAAAGAAGATAGAATAATTTAGAATCAATGAGTTAGTTGGGATGATGATGATTTTTCTTTTCCAGGAGTTGGGATTTTCAAAGGGTCAATTACGTTATGTTTGATAACACACATAGGTACGATGCATCAAGGTATAAAGGAACACAATAGCATGGTACCTAGTGTGATCGACCTTGACCTAAAAATTAAATAGGAATATTCTTGTTCACACTTAGCATACATACTTCATTCAGGATGTAGTTCAGACATTCTAAACATCTTGGGCCAAAACACAAGAAAGCAAGTTTTTCTATGTGGTCAACAAGATATCTAAAACATCCTCCCCACAAACTAAACAAAGCATACATGACTAAGTTATTTTACAAGTGTATCCCATAAGCATAGTAGATAAAAAAGACAATGATCTTTGCCCCATTCCTTTTTCTCTAAACTTGTTTTGTTTTATGCATCATCGAGAGGTCCTTGGAATGAGCAAAAAATAAGATAAGCCAATAAAAGACCAAATAAAGCAAACCAAAAAAGCTAATGTTTTTCATACCTCTAGCCAAGACTAACTATTGTGGGGTACCTGATGCTTATGTCCATCATAGGAAAGCTTCATCCTAGGACATGTTGTGATCAGGGTTTTGATGGGATTGATTTGGATGATAAACTATTGATACTTTGAGTTTGACCAACTTGCTTGCTTACTAACTTAGACTTTCAAGAATCTGACGATTAGAGTGTTCACTTTTGAACCTGTTAGACTTGCTTCTGATTGAATAACCAAATGGTGAAGGGGATGATTGATTTTATTATCAGTGAGATGATATCAAGTGAAGGTGGGATGAGATGGAAGCATCATTTTGGATTTTTCAAATGTTTTGAGGCTATTTTTGGTATTTTTTGAGATGTTTTACAAATGTCTTTTGTATTTTTGAGAACTAGGACGATGAGACTAGCTTAAAGACCTATCCTAGGGGTCTCAAGATCTGATCTATAGATTATCCTTGCCTACATTAAATACGCAGAGACCACGTAGTTCAATTGATGACAGCCTTGACTCAATGATGAGATAGATGGGAAAATGGATTGCCAATTTATTTCAACGGATGCCTAAGCACTAACCTAAGATGTCTTGGGGGATGATCAAAGATCAACCCTACCTACATTCAAGCTCAGAGATGGCGTAGTTCGGACAAGGTGGAAGATTGACAAGACTCAATGATGGAACTTTTTGAAGATCTTCCAAGATTTTTGACATGTTTTTTGGATTTTTGATGAATTTTCCAAATGTTTTGATTTTTTGATGCCTTGGGAAGAGCACAAAAATATACACAAATCTAATCTAGTGCCAGTTTCAAGGACATTCCCCCAGCATTAAGCGATAGAATAATTCAATAAGGCAGGACAAATTGACCTTCGAAATATGCCAAGTACTACTATGGTGGAACATGGTATGGGTATCAGCTCAGGCTATGGTATGGATGCAAGCGGATGGGTGGATAGAAGATTAATGGAATGTGATGGAATGGACAAGTGAGTCATGGAAATCCTAGTAGATGGGGAGTGCTTTATTTACGCTTAGTGCCTGTTTTCCAAGTTTTCACCAAGGTACTTGTCCAAAGCGCCACCGAAGTGGTTTTCACTAGAGGATGATTTTTTTCTCTTTACTATTTTTCAATCCTTTTTCTGATTTTTGTTTTATTTTATTATTTTTTTTAGGATTTTTTTATTTTATTATTTTTTTGTTGTCACCAAGATGCCTATTTGCCAGGTTTTCATCAAGGTGGCCATTTTTTCAGAGATTTTTCTAATATTTTTTATATTTTTGGTTTTATACCTTGCAAGTTCTTAGACATAAAATTTTTTGAGATGGGAGCTCTTCAGAGGCTCGCCTTCTAGTGTTGCTAATTGATATGCTCCTGATTTGTGGTTGGCTATGATGACGAAAGGTCCCAGCCAGTTGGGCTCTAATTTTTCTTTTCTCTCTAGATTCGACACATTCTATTGGTTGTCTTTCATCACAAGTTCACTGAATTGGAAGGTGTGTTGCTTGATCTTCTTATTGTAGCCTCATTTTAGGAAATTCTGGTAAACTTGTAGATGGTTTAGGGCATCCATGCACCGTTCATCTATCAATTCCAACTCATTCATCTTGTGACCCTGTATTCCTCATCTTTGATGAGGTTTTGTAATGATATCCTCAGTGATAGGAACTCGATCTCAATTGGGAGTATGGCTTATTATCCGTAGACCACGAAAAATGGGGTGGCGCCTGTTGGCGTGTGGCTGCTGGTGCGGTAGGCCCATAAGGTGGGATTTAACTGCAAATGTCAATCACAACCAGATTCATTGACTATTCTGTTAATTATTTTTAGAATGGTTTTGTTGGTAGCCTCTGATTGGCCATTGCCTTGTGGGTAATGTTGATGATGTTTTCTACATGGCAACAACTCAGATAGAATATGATATCCTATCTCTCTTGAAAGGTAAATCTCTATGAACAAAGAGATAACCCCAAGGTCTTTAATGCCAGGTCTTGACAATGCAACAAAACAATTCAGTGATAAATGTGAAAATGTTGGTCATCACAAAGGGACCTTACTACAAGCAAATACTAGACTTAAATTTATCAGAGTTAAACAATGAATTGATACTTAGAATCCTTAGTTGAACCCTGATAATAAAGAAATAGAAAAAGATGAAGGTTTTAGAGATAATTCTAAGACTACTTCTAACCCTAAGATTGAAAATTCCAAAGGATAAAATGTTCAAAATGGACCGATCCCTCATAAACTACTTTCTGTTGGACCCAAATAAATCTACAATTTCACAAAAATAGTGCAATCTTCTAAGGTATTCAAAGATTTTCAAATCACAAACATTCATTCAAGAAATCCTATTGCAATTGAAATAAAAAAATCCTTATAACTGAACTAAGCACAATTTTAAGTCCAGGCTAACTTTGCAAAGTAGCCAACAATCAGCTAACTGCAAAAAGTATGGACTAGAGATCGCTACAAACATTCCAAACATGAAACCTAAGCATCACCAAATTATCTAACTACAAATTTATAAGAAACTTTAAAGATAGAAGAACAAGAACCATGCCAAATGAAGCTCCACAAGATAGATACCAAATCAAAAAATCTTTCTTATATTAAGTGATCCAAAGTAGCAACAATTCCAATTTTCTCTTACAACACTTGCTTGAAAATAAACCCTAATTCGCTTTAATATCAAATCTCTATTATATTTCTCTATGCATACCAATTATCACCTATCTATCTATATTCTTAAATGAGGCCACATGACTATTTTATAGAGAATCCCCAAGATAGGTCGGCCCAAAATAAGAATTTACAACAATGAAATGCCACATAAGAGGTCGGTCTCAAAATATATTCAAACACAGTATGAAATGTGCAATTTGCACCAATTTCATCCAAATCGGCCAATGTGTCAAAAGGGTCATCCCTATGCATGCGAGTAATGGGAAGCACAAATCTCAATGTAGCCCTATATAACTACTTCCCATCTTTGTCTTTAGCTTGATCTTCTTCACCATGCATGCCCAAAAAAACTTTGTCCAACTCAGCAACAGGTGGCATAGGCAAAACCCTAACTCTTATTTCAAGAGACTTAATGTCATCCCTTGCCTTCCTTACTGTACCATCCCAATCAGCTCTATTAGTTAAGTATTTGTCAATAACTGCAATATAGGTTGCAGAATCATTTAGATGATGTTAAGTAACCAGACCTTCACTGATTGGAGAAAAGACATCCCTCCACCATTTCCTAAGTTTCTCTAGATTAAGATGCTTCAGAGCAAACTTCTTCATTCCTATCATAATTTCAAAGAATGAAATACACTTATCATGGAAACCAGTCAAAGTTTCCTCAATCTTCCTTCCTTGTTTGTGAATTTTCTTCAAGGCCTTCTACCTCATCTGCAAGATCTCGAACCTTTCCCAAGGTTTAGAAACCCTTGGAAAAGGAAGAATCCCACTCTTTACTAACTTATCCTTAGTGAAATCCATGATTGTTCTAGTTTTCTATAGTAGAAGGTTAGTATCCTCCTTTTCCTGAGCTAGCACAATCTTCAACCAGCTCACCAATCTCATGGCATCTCCTGCAGTTGACAACCATCAATCCTAATGTAAGAGAAATTGGATGAACCATAGGGATCCTATAGGGAGCCCTTTGACAACCATCAATCTTAATGTAAGAGAAAGTGGGAAACTGGATGAACCATCCTCCATGTCTCTTTATCAATTCTTTAGCCTTGTCATAAATTCTCACATGCTCTGCACTTTGGAGCAATCTGGTGATATACATTATGAAAGCATCATTTTCTCTTCTATAGCTTCCTTCGGTTAGGTGCAGTTGTGGATATACCTCATATATTGCATCCTGCCCAAAGATACCCCTAGTGCTTAACCCCTTGTACGGGTGAAGTCTTTCCAATGCATACACTAGGTAGGAGGTCATGGTGAAAGTCTTGGTTTGAAAGACATTACACAACTTCTCATGGATCACCACACTTATGACACCTGCCCAATGGTAATCTATACCCTGCTCCATCCAAGCAATAACATTAAACATCCAACTCTCGAACACCCTTGCATTCTTCAACCCTACCAGTTTGCTGAGAAGAGTGATGAAATTGTAGTATTCCCTTTTGAACTTGACCTTGAATAGTTGCTTTGGCAATTTGGAGAAATGGGACTTAGGCTTTTCCAACCAAGAATTGATCACCTTCTTGGGCTTGACCACATTTTCTTCATAGTATATCCTGGCACCATCCATATCAAATTCCACCAGATGTGATCTGTTAGGCATATCAAAATTCATAGCAATAGATACAAGGCTAAAACCCGCTAGAATCCTTCCCTGGGGACCAATTATCCTTTGTGTCCCTCTACCATAATTTCATGCACACTCAAGCACTAACTCATAGCACTGCACTGTGGAAGGAAAACCTACTACATGTGCCAATCTGGAATCCATAATTCTTCTAGCCAACAAAGGAGGGCTCTGTGCTGACATCTTAGCCTTAAACTCTTCATAATCCCCACATACCCACATTGGTATCAGTGATTCTTGACCAAATAGAAGTCAGCTTGCTCTCAGGAATCTTACTCTTTATATCCAATTTTACCTTCTTTGCATCAGAGATGGCAGAAGTCTGTCCACTTGGATCTATTGCCTTCCCTTTGCCATGCCCAACAACATCTTGTCTTGATCCTATCTGTAAACAAATAAAGACAATCAAAATGAGATCCAAAAGAAACAACAAGTGCAAGAAGTCAATATCTCAAAGTTTTGGTTTTAGCCCTCTTCGCAGATTCCAAACTGGAAAGGAATTCTGGGGAAATCCGAACTAGGCGGAATCCAGTGAAAAAAACATACAAACCCGCATAATATCATTTCAATCCATCAATTCAATAAAGGAATAACCTTAGAAATAATTAGCATAAGTTCATTTGATCATTTAAATACATCATTAATAAACCAATTCCTCATAATCATTATATTCAACATTTTCACAAGAATCCTGGAGGAATCCGCCAGAGATGGATTTTCCCTACAACAGCAATAATTCCAATCAATTTGGGAAAACAAAGAAGGCACGGAGCATCCGGGAAAATCCGGAGGAAGCATATTTTAGCAGGAATCAGATAAATTACCATTAAAGCATGAATTTAGCAGAATGACCCCACCACAGACATTGGGAAAATCCAGAGGAAACGGATTTCCGCTAGGCAGACAAAAGTCCGGTTCTAAGAGGTGAAAGAAATGAATAGGAAAAGTCGGGGGAATCCAGGGGAAGTGGAATTTCGCGAGGACACTGAAAACCCGAACTTACCCACATTCTTCTCACCTTTACCATAATGAATCGAACAACAATGAACATAAGATTTGCACCTCAACAATGACTTAACCTAGACCCCAACGGATCAAATATGAATTGAAAACACTCCTCTCAGCAATTTGAGAAGGATTGGCTATGCCCTAGGTCAAGAACCCTAAAATCTCCACCATGGAAGCACGAAAAGACCAGGCATAACTTGCTTATAAATCAAAGATGGGAATTCTAGGACCAATGCAAGCAAACGCTGAAAAGGATGAAGAAATACCAGACCAAAATAGATATTCAGTGCTTCAATCAAGTGAACTAGAAAAACAACGAAAACCCCAAATGCTCGGACATGGCATGCATGCCCAAGGAAACAATGAAGCAATGAAAGATCAGAAAGAAAATGAAGCAAAGTAATTGAGAACCAGCAGGGAAAGAGAGCATATCTACATACCATGAAAGAAAAAGAACTGGAACCAGCGATGCCAACAAGCGACCCTCAAACACAAGCAAGATACGAGAAATGCACACATGAAATTCAAAGGCAGCACTCGAAAAGCATGATCCAGCAACACGCCACAAGCTCCAACACTCCAAACTCAAATGATAAGAAAATAAACAAACTCAAAATTTCCAATTACTTCCCAAGATTTAATATATCATTGCCCCAAAAATTTGCACAATCACCATTAATGCGATCGACAAGACAGCCAAGACCAAAACCCAAAAATTCGACAGGGCAACAGACTTCGGAGAAATTCAGACATGACGGATTTCTGTGGATCTGGGTCAAAAGGAAACCCCTTTCAAACTCCAAAATAAAATCGGGAAAATCCAACCAGGGCGGATTTTCCTGAAAATGGTGAAAAGTCTGGAATGCATTCAAAACTTAAGATTTTCAATAAATTTCACAAATGTGCCACTCCAACTGGCAAGATGAACATCAGAGCACAGGCCTCAAGCAAGCAAAACCCCCAAAAAGAAGGGCGAAGACACCAAAAGAAAAAAAATGAGGGTCCCCACTTTCAGTGGGGCGTGTGTGCAAAAACTGCACAACAGGTAACATGGGGTGGAAAAGCGGTGTTGGATTTTGAATTTTTTGCATGAGTCACGGACATCCTGATTGTTGAAAGGTGTCTCATTATTAGAGATAATGGATTGAGGAACACCATATCGGAAAAGGAGGTAATTCAGGATGAACTTGGACATCTTCTTTCCATTGATGTAGGTCATGGGAATCACTTCGACCCACTTTGTGAAATATTCTATGGCGGTGATGATGAACTTGTGGTCGTTACATGAGGTGGGTGAGATTTTACCTATGAGATCGAGCCCCCATTCTGAAAAGGGCCACAGTGTTATGATAGGATGCAACTCTTGAGTTGGTGCATGAATAAGGTCTCCATGCTATTGGCACTATAAGCACCCTCTAACAAAGTCATGTGCCTCTCTTTACATTGTCTCCCAGTAGTACCCGGTTCTTAGCAACTTCTTAGCCAAGGTCATACCACTCGAGTGTGAACCGCAAGTGCCATTGTGTACCTTAGTCAAAATAGTCAGGGCTTCCTCAAGTTTTAAGCAATGTAATAGGGTTCCATGGATGCTTCTATGGAAGAGGGTTTCTCCTAAGATGACAAATCATAAGGGCCTTTTGACAAAGGTTCGGTTGAGGTTCAGGGTAATGTCAGTTGGGAGGACACCTAATCTCAGATAGGTGTATATTCCATGGTACTAAAGATCACTAGGACCAATGAGTTCACATGCATATTCTGACTCTGGTACCTCAAATGTGGGTATGAGAAGCTGCTCTACTAGGAATTCATGTTTCAAGACGTTGTGAGGAATATCTAGCAAGGATCTGATCATTGCCATGGCATCAGCTACTCTATTTTTTGCCCTCAGTATCTGCTCAAAGGTGATATCGATAAATGATTCCTTGAGGCTTTCTACCACCTTCTTGTATGGTGTGATCTTATCATCCTTAGTTTGGTATTCACCGTTGACTTGGTTAATGATAAGTTATGAATCTCCATAGACCTTTAATGCCATGATTCGCCACTGTGCTGCAATTTTGAGACCTATGGTTAAAGCCTCATACTCTGCAATGTTGTTGGTACAGGGGAATTCCAACTTGTAATATCTTAGAATACAATCCCCTTGCGAGGTGGTGAACACATCGGCTCCCGGTCCATGTTGTGTGTCGGAGCCATCAAAATATAGTTTCCAGTGATCTTCTATGCTAAGATTGAAGATGGACTCATCTGGAAACTCTGATATGAGCGGGTTGTCTGCATAGAGGGGAGCTTCTACCAATTGGTCTACAATGACTTGTCCTTTTATTGCCTTTCGTCCACATATTCAATGTCATACTCTAACAATATCATTACCCACTTATCCATCCTTCTTGTGAGAATGGCTTTTGACAATAGATATTTTAGGGGATCTATCTTGGCGATGAGCTTGATTTTATGAGCCAGCATATAGTGTAAGAATTGATGTGAAGCAAACACTATTGCCAATATTTTTTGATGAATGTGTAATTTAACTCATGGCCAACCATTGTTCTGCTAATGTAAAGGACAGCCCTTTTTGTTCTATTTTTGTCCTGCTGAGCCAAAAGAGCACCCAAGGCTACTATTGTTGCTGAGATATATAGGATCAGTGGTTTTTCTGTAATGGGTGGCATTAACACAGGTGGCATAAGTATATATTCTTTGATTTTTTGGAATGCATGTTCGCACTTGTCATCCCACCTAAATGCTACTCCCTTGTGGAGTAGATGTGAATACGCAATTTGTTTGTCTTCCATTTGCGCTATGAATCTTCAGATGGACTGGAGTCTGCCTTGTAATCCTCTAAGTTGTTTTAGTTTTCTTGGTACTCCCATATCAAGGACTACTTTTACCTTTGCAGGATCCACTTCTATCCCTCTCATTGACACTATGTATCCAAGAAATTTTCCTGATTGTACCCCAAAGACACATTTCTTTGGGTTGAGCCCGACCTTGTATTTTTCCAGTCTGTCAAAAATTGCACTTAGAGTCACTATGTGGTCTTGCCTCTTCTTTGATTTAGCCAATATGTCATGCACATAATATTTGACAATTTTATGTATCATGTCATGGAAGAATAGTTTCATGGCTCTCTGATATGTAGCCCCTACATTTTTTAACCCAAATGGCATCACATTCTAGTAGTAAGTGTCCCAAGGACATGTAAAGGCCATCTTATGTTGGTCTTTTTTCACAATCATTATCTGATTGTACCCCGAGAAGCCATCCATCAGGGATAACATCTCATGTTTGGTCGTCATGTCCACTATCATATCAATGTTGGGTAGTGGAAAATCATCCTTAGGACATGCTTTGTTTAGGTCTCTGAAATCTGTGCAGATGTGGATGCCCCCATTTATTTTTGAGATAGGCACAAGGTTGAATACCCATTCTAGATAGTCAATTGGGTGCATGAAGCCAACATCTAGGAGTTTTTGTAATTCTACCTTGACTAGCAAGGCTATCTGTGGATGCATTTTTCTTAACTTTTGTCTAACTGGCTTCGCTTCAGGGTAAACAACCAAATGATGAACCACCACTTTAGGATCCAGACTTGGAATGTCAGCATAGGTCCATGCAAAATTTACCTTCCTTTCTTTTAGAAATGCCACTAGTAGTTCTTGTTCCTCTATTAGGAGAGACTAAGCATAGAAAGTGATTTTTGGTTCTGTCTTCGTTTCCAAGTTAACAGAATTACACTGCTCTGCTAGGACTGTTGATTTCTCTTGATGTAGAGTAGTAGGGGGAAGATTGAATCCTTCATCATCCGGTGCCTCAAATAGGTTTTCACCATTGGATGCGTCCTTTATTTTTACTATTTTATGGTTAGAGAGTGCCACAGTGTGGTTTTCAATCAATAACTTCAAGCTTATTCTCAATATTTTTCTTTTGAGACTGAAGGACTCAATCGTCTCCCCATAATATGCATGGGTGTATAATGTGATGTTCAATCCTACCTTTTGATTCCCACATGGAACTGTATCCCTTAGTCCCATGAATTCTGAGAGTGCCTCATCATTTTCGAATGAGTCTAGAATTGGTGGTCCTCGTTGGTCATAATCAATGAGTTGAGGGTATACCAAGGTGATTTTATGGGTTGATTGGTTTGACTCAGCAGGTGAGGCACTAATCATTAGTAGGGTGGAATCCTCAAAGAGCATGGGAAGGCTTGCTATGGTACCATCATCGTCACTACTGGTGCAGACATCAGTGACGTCAAAATTGAAGTTGTCAAGGGGGATAACTAGGCATACGGGTGGTCTAAGGGTAGTTGTCGATATCTTAGAAGAGGACCTAACTGCCCTACTGGGAGTACCTCTACCACGTATGGTTATACTTGGGGGAGTACATTCGAGGCCAAGGTTTTGCATTCTTTTTTCTACAATGATGGGCTATAGCCACCCATCAATGTTCCTTCCAAGTCTTTCATATCTATTGTAGCCCATGCCAAGCATTATTTGTAGCCCATTGTTGGTTTCATCCATAGGTAATGTAAGTGTGGATTCTTCATCATGGTATATTATGCTTGAAATATCCTCCTCACCAACACTTTCCTGACTTAGGTCCCCTCAATGGAGGAATCCAGAGGGGTCCTCCCTAAGGGTGTGGATGGGTGTTTCAATTGATCGAGGTTGTCCATGTGATCTAGGATATTTTAGTAACTCCCCCATAATAAATTCACTCTTCTACATTCTATAGTCTCTGCATTTGTTGTCCTGGATCATGTTTTTTATTTCAGATATATCAAGGATGGCGGGTGTCTCTATCGTAGAAGTGGAGGTGAGGTTAGTTGGGTTGATGTATGAAGTAGATGGGCCTTCATCATTTTTCTATACTTGGGGGATCTTATAAAACTTGGCTTCCAAGTTTTTTCAATAGGCAAATGGTTTGGGATCCCCATGTATAGTGACCTCCTCATTTTGGTATAAGAACTTTATGCATTGATGGTATGTTGAGGCTAGTGCTTTCATTCTGTGGATCCATGGACATCCAAGGAGGATGTTATATGGTAACTCAAGGTCAAGGACTTGACAAGTAATCTCCATGGTTGTTGGTCCCACTTGGATGGGGATGTTAATAGTGCCCTAAGACACTCTTTCTTGATCATCATACACCCTTATTGTGATGCTCTTATTCTTGTTAATGGAATCCTTGAAGAATCCCAAGTTCTTTATAAGCTTGAGAGATAAAATATTTAGGCCGTCACCTCCATCCACTAGGACCCTTTTAACTTTCTTTTTATGGACCAGCACTTGTAGGTGAAGTGCACAGTTATGAGATGGTTGCGGGGGAAGTATTGATCAGAGAATGTTAGGAGATTATGGATGATGATATTTCCAACCATAGCCTAAAATTGGTCTATGTCAAGGGTGGTAGAGATGGTGGAGGTTTCTAATGCTTCATCAAGAATTTTCTTATGGGCAGCAGAAATTTTTAACAGCTTCATGATGGAGATCTGTGCGGGGGTTCTTTTCAACTGGTCGATGACATTGTATTCATAGGGAATGGATTTTGTATTAGAAATGGGGGTCTTAGATGGTGCCCCTACAATGGTGACCTTTCCACCACATGTGGTGACTCCATAATCAGTGTTGGCTCCCTTGATGTTAATGACCATGACCATTTCATCGACACATGCCACTAGTTCTTCATATACTAGGTTAGCACTAGCATATTTTTGCTTGCCTTTTTTGTTCCCCTGATTATTTCCTTGATTGTAGTTTAGTATCGGATTTGTGTATATTTTCAAATCCTGATTATCGGTTGGTTGTTCGACATTGATGATCTTGTCCTCGATGAGGTCTTGGATAATATTCTTTAGCCTCATACAATTTTATGTAGTATGTCCCTTGATCTTGTGAAAGTCACAAAGGAGGTTTTCATTATACCATTGCAGTTTGGTCATGGGTTCCATGTATTGCTCAAAGTTAGAGACTTTCATTAGGTTTTCCCTTACCAACTTCTTCATTATGGACTCAATAGATTTCCCAAGAGTTGTGAGCTTTCGCTTGGGGGGATATTTGCCTCGGGGAGGTGGTCCTCCTTGATTACCCAAGTTATTTATTTCGTTCATGGGCAGTGGTTTTTGTTGTGCTACTACTGCATTGGTCTACACATTATTGCGATTATTATTTTATGGTTGGTGATGAGTTTGGATATTCTTCTTGGGAGTGTTTATGACCACTTTAGCATCAACCACGCCATCATTTGTGATGTTTTTGTTCCTCGACCATGTTCGAGGTTTATCATTATAATTGTTAGATGGGTGATTATCCTGGGGTGGAGTAAATGTTGATGCACCTCCTCGCGTAATAAGGGCTCTTTCGATGTTGAGCGCCTTTGGGATCAATTGATTATATGATGTGATGCATTACATTTTTAAGTAGAACGCCAAGTTTTCATCTAGATTGGATATGATCATGCAAACTTATTGTTATTTTGGCATGGTCCACTTGCTTTGATTGGCCTTGGATCGCCATCTTTACAAGAAGGTTGTGAATAACTCTCCTTTTCCTTTTTTGAGTGTTGATAATTCTTCCAAACTAACATTTGCACCCATATTGAAAGCATGATTCTTAAGGAAAGCTTCCTCGATTTCTTGGAATGTTTTAATGTATGTGGGTAGATGAGAACACCATTCCATAGCAAGACCAGTCAGACTTTGGGGGAAGAGTTGCATTAGATATGTGTCATCATATGCGACGTCCATGCAATGCACTTGAAATTCCCTCACGTGGTTTTCAGGGTTTCCAGACCCATTATACTTATCAAATTTGGGGATCTCAAATCCCTTTGGGAATGGTACCATGGTGAGACTTCTATGAAATGGATAAGGGCACAAGTTTCCTAGTGTTCTTGTTGTTTTTCCTACTTGGAGGTCCAACAACTGGTGTGAAAGTAGTTTGATTTGTGTTGTGACATCGTTGTTTGTATTGCGAGGTGGGATGAATGTGTTTTAAGGTGTTTGGGGTGTTTGATTGGTGGGAGGGGTACTGGTGGAAGTTTGTTGCAAGCTTTGTTGTGTGTTCAAGGCCTACTGGTATGCCTGCATTTGTATCAACAACCCTTATTGTTGATCTTTATGTTGTTGTTCCAACAACGCTTGTTGTTGGTCCATCTATTGTTGTTACCATAAAGCATTTTGTTGGTCAAGTTGTTGTTGCACTAACAAAGCTTGTTGTTGGTCAAGTTATTGTTGCACCAATAAAATCTTGTTGTTGGTTGAGTTGTTGTTGCACCAATAAAGCTTTTTGTTTGTCTTGTTTTTGTGCCTAAAATTCTTGTAGGGATTTTTGGTATGCTTGATGATGGATTGCTTGCAGTTGCGCTCAATATTTTTCTTGCGCCTATTGTTGGGCTTGTGCTTGAGCTTGCTCTTGTGCTTGATCTTGTGCTTAAGCTTGCGCTTGTGCTTGAGCTTGCACTTGAGCTTGAGCTTGTGCTTGAGCTTGTTGTTTTTGTTTGAGTACCCTTTGTTGGTTGGTTTTTTGGAGGGTTTGGATCAGGGTGGTGAATGAGTTTGTCATGTTAGCTTTTTGTGGGATTGGTGGTGGAATGGGAATGGTGCTAACTATTGTGATAGGCGAAAGGGTTATGGTGGTAGTCAGAATTTGGATTGTTGGAGGTTTGGTTGAGATGCTTGGTCGTTGGGAAGCTATTCTTTGAGAAATTTGAGGACCGACTAAGGTATTGACCATGGTGGCATGAACGGTTGCCACTTGTTGTTGTGATGCTGCCGAAAAAAAGAGAGAGTTTGATGTGATGCTTGAATTGCCCAGATTTGAGAAATTTTTGATGGGTAGGGGGGGAAAACCCAATTTAAGAGGTGATGTGGATGTAAACAGAAATGGAGGAAGAGATGATATGCTACCCTGGAAGGAAAACGGTTCGACAACTCCTGTTGTTCCAAACAAACCACCTTCTCCTTGCGGTAGAGAAGTTTGTATGTTTAACTGATTGGTTGGTGTAGCATGGAACAAGGATGAACTAGTGGGATTATGGAAGGTGAGTGGGATGTATGGGTGTGATGGTTTCACCAGGAAAAAGTTATCCGTTGTAGTGTTGACAACTACCTCTTTGTTGTTTACAAGGCGATGCTTTTGTAACTCGCGAAACAATGCACTTCCCTTGTTTACAATTCGTGAAGCAGGTGTGATTGCCGATGTGGTTTGGGGAATTTATTGACTGATATTTGACATTGGGGATGCATTTGTAAGAGGCATGTCCATACTAGTTTCTATGTCAAGGTCGAAATGGAATTGGACCCCTCCTTCCACTAACATGCGTAAGCATTTGAACATGGCATTGACAACTTTTTGATTCTCTAGATTTGAACCATTTCTATTATTTTAGATTGTGTCATCCCCATGTCTTCATTTGTGATGTCCTCTTCATATATTTCCTCTTGAGGATTTTTTGATGGTAAAGAAGAGCTACTTGGGGGATTGCTTGATCCTGCAAGGTTTATTTAGGTGGTTACCTGACCCGAGTCACTAGAAGTTGAAATTTTGTTGATATTTTCCATGTTCTTCTTGTATTGTGATCTTGTTTGGACCATAAAAAATAGGGATCATTTGATCTTAATCCTTTAGGCCCTAAAAGAGAAGAATTAGGGAATTCAAAGGATCAAAGGGGGTGGTGATGACGATGAGATAAATGGATGAAGTGAGTGAGTGAAATTTCTTGAAGAACTTTTGAGGAGTTATGCTAAACTTTAGGGCTTAGATTGATTGTGATGGTTTGACTAGGTGCATTAATTCAAACAAGATTGTAGTGAAGTTGTAAACCCTAGGAAGTTGTGTTATCCGAGGGAAAAATTGCACAAGAGAATGGATTGGCTAAGTGTGTTAAGCCAACCAAGGTGATTATGAACTAGTAAAACCTCAGGAATTTGCGTTATCCTAGAGGAAAATTTGTTCAAGAGATTTTACTACTTCGCTAAGTGTGTTAAGCCAAGATAGAGTGATGTTGATTTAGCCTTTTAAGTTTAGCATGAGTGATTTTTCTAAAGTTCTCAAAAAAATTGTTGATGGGATGAAAAAAAATTTGATAGGGATACGGATGAGGATAATGACTCTAATCCTAGACTTGAACCTAGACACGACTTTTTTACAAAACCTCGGTGTTGAAGATCATGCTAGAATTCCTATGTAAGGAAAGAAAACCTTTCAAAAAGCTCAGGATTTTTTTTATAGTAGAATGCATACAAAGTTGGATTATTCCTTGAATCCTTCTTATAGAAGTTGTACACTAGTCTTTCTCTAACTTCAAGGATCATTTCAAGACCTTGTTTGCGGGATTTTAGACTTATCCTTTTGAACCTTGGTTTTGGGATTTTGACCTTTCGGGAAATCATTTGAAGCAACACATATGAGGTTCAATTTTTCTTTTATCTTGGCTTAGTGAATTCTTTTTACCAAAAACACTTTCTTGATTATGTTTCAAAATGTATGTCTAATGTCCCACTTTCTTTTTCATCCCACAAGGTCCATTATGTGAAAATCAAGGAAATTAGGGAAAAATTTTCCTAGTTTTAACCTTAGTGAAAACAAATGATGATAAAATCCAAGCACTTAGAAACCTCTAAGGATATGATCCCTAGGGAAAGCAAGAGTACTTAAATTCGTCAAAAGTATTTGTTTCCTCCAAGGGGTTTTAAATTTGGATCTTTTTGTGAATTTTTTTTTTCAATTGTTTTGAGGACCAAGCAATTTATTTTTTATTTCCAAGCACATGTACAATCCTAGGATGATGAGACAATATTTTTTTGGGTTCCCACTTGGACGAATCCAGTTGCGCATATTTTGTGCGGATGGCTCGATGCTTGACCACACAGGCTCCCCCTTATAGTGCACACACTTCTCAGGTCAAACAAGCATCAGTACCCATGAATCTCCCATGGCATACTTTCCATCTCTACAACAAAACCGCATGTATAATGTGGGGCAGCTTCAAAGGACATGACCTTTTGCACCAACAAAATAGATAAGGATTTGACCTTCTAAACAAGGGTTTTAATTCGGTCTTTCTATTCGTGGAGGCTGACCCATGCGGTGAGAGACCATTGATTCCCTTCTCGTCGAAGTCAACCGCATGATACTAGCTTTTGTTCCAGTACCCACTTTTATATCCCGGCTAGAAATACACTTGTCCTTAGTGTGTTACCGGTTGGGTCATTCCCTTGGGTGAGTAATTTTTCCCACAAGGTAGGCTCGCTAAGATAAACAAAAGCGAGTAAACTTATTCATAGCTCGATCAACCTTTATTTAGAAACAAAGGGAGAGCACACACCATAAGTCTACTCACACTCACAAAGTGTTTTGTTCAATTTTAAACCCAAAAATGAAGTGTGGAGGTAATACTTTTGGCAACTTAATATCACAAAAATACTTTCGATTCTCAAGATCATCGTGAGGCATGAGAGAAGCGCATATTCATTTTATATGATATTACTTTGCTAAAATAATTACAAGACATCAAAAACACATGTTCATTTTAATCCTCAAAGCAAGAAATGAGTTCTTTTTAAAGCACCAACTTTGAAGTGTGAGAGTTTCCTTGTTCAATTTTTAAACCTTTAAACAAAATCTAGTGTATTTTTTTCTATGTTCTTTTTAGCCTTTTGCAAACTTTGGAAAAAAAGAAGATTTTCTTGTTCTTTTTAAACCCAAAAGAAATCTAGTGTTTCTAAGGAAAATGAAATTAACAAAATTCTTTTAGATAGAATTTAAAATCCTTAAAGAGTGTTGAACAACACTTTAGTGTTTAAAAACACTTTGTGCATAATGAACATGATGCCATGATGAACCTCCTATTTTTATTTTTTCCTTGCTCCAACCTGCAAAATGATAGAAACCATAGAGCACAAAAATAGCAAACAGGTCAAAAATTAAAAAAACAAAAAAAACAAAAAGCACATGTTCAATTTCAAAACCTGACTATTTTATGTGGTAGAATTAGCGGGTGCGGCGTAGTTTGGAATAAGGGTGGCACTATATAGCATCACATGTTTGACTGAGTGCAGCACTTTGCAGAAACAGAGATCACGAGTGTGGTGCAATTTAGTAGGCGGAGCAGTTTGTAAGCGGTGAAGTTCGGGAAAAAATGAAATTCAAAGGCGAGAAACAGGTGCGGTCCAATATAGTGTCGTGGTTTACAATGGGTGTGGTGCAATACAGTGCCTCATCTGAGTACGCGGTGCAATACAGAGCTGCATAAGCTATCAGTGGCACAATTTCCTATGTGTAGACAGAAAACATTAAAAACCACATAATTTTCACAAAAAATGTGATGAAATTCTTGATCAAGCCCTCCTTCTAGTGCCAAAATATGAACCCCTAATCCTGCAAATGCACAAGAAGAACAAACAATTCAATGTGTTAGATCAAATGCAAACAAGCATGAAGGATTCCCCATGAAATCCATCTATTAAAACTCAAACTAGGAAAATGAAGAACACAATATTAAAAAGCATGTAAATCCTAATTAAGCAAATAAACTTATGATCCCATGGGGGAATTGGTGCCAATTGAATGTTCAAATTGGCCCTTTCCCAACTCCTAAGTTGCAATGTGAATGGTTGTAGAATGATCAAATCTCCATGATGATATTTGAACATAACCTAGCAATGAAAATGATAAGTATGTTGAATGGTGGAGTGAAGTGCACAAAATTAGCTCTCAATGTGAAGAGAGTAACTTTGCATAAAATTATGGATGATTAATGAGGAGACAAGCCTCCAATTTATAGATTTAAATTTGGAAGAATGAGAAATATTTGAGAAATGTGGGACTAACCTTCAATCCAATGGTTGAATGCCACTTGTCACCATGTGAATGGTTAGTGGTTGTGCAAGTTTTGATCAAAGTGCCCATAAATGCATAAATTTGAATTTTGAAATATTGAAATGACTTGTTGAAGAGGGAAGGAAAATGAAGTTAATGTCACTTGGCTCAATGCAAAGGAAATGTAAGAGGTCTTAAATGCCTTGCTAGAAAGACCAAGACCACTTGGACTTTTTGAATTCAAATGGAGGGAATATTCCCTTTTGATGCCATGTGATGGAAAATAGAGATTTAATAAATGAATTAAATCTATTTTCATGTGCAAGTTGCATTCTCTAGAGGATTTTAGTGATAGGGATTAACTTAATCAAGATTCTGATTAATTTAATGAAGGATTAGATGATTTGACAATTTTTACTTGAATTGATGAATTGATTTAAATCAGAATTGAGAGGAAATGATTAATTAAATAAATGATTTTGACTTATTTAACTAAGTGGGAAAATGTTAGATTAAATCAACTAAGGTTTAATTTATTTAATTTAATAAGAGGACTTTAGAAACTTTAATAAAATAAAATTATTTATTTAATTAAACATAGGCATAAGGTTAATTAAATTAAATTGATTAATTTAATCAAAGGACATGAAAGACTTAATCAAATAAATAATGATTTATTAAATTAAGAGACATAATATGATGAAATGTTGAGAGTATGATTTAGGAGGAAATGTTGTTAGTAATCAGGATCAAGTGTGCCAAACTGAAATTGTACATTTTCCATGTCTACAAGTTGCAATCTTAGGAGCTCAGGATTTTGAGGAAAATTCGATGGTCTAGGATTAAATTCATTTTTTTCATCACTAGTATTAAGATGGCTTCTATAATTTGAGAAATTGTAGGCACTTTTTTGAGGTTGGCCAGCATGAGCTTTCCCATGGTCAACAAAGGTTGTCTTCTTTGATCTAGCAAATGGATCTGAAGTTTTGGTAGCTAATATAGAAGGGGTATATGTGGGAGTAGCAAAAGTTCCAATAGATATTGTTACTTTAGAGACTTTTCAGGCCCTATCAGAAGCTACGTTAGCCACCCTTTCCTCGAAGGTTCTTCTCTTAGCTGCTTCTTCCTTCATCTTTTCAACTTTATTTTTTTGGGCATTCCTTTCGGACTGCTTTGCCCAGAATCTTTCTAGCTTCTCTCTTCTTATTTTGTCCCTATTATCCTCTGCCTCCTACAACCTCTTTTCTTCTTCATTTAAGGTTTGCATATCCTTGTCTATATATGTTTCATTCTCAAGGATATCTCCTACCTCACTTGGAGCAAGAGTATAGTAAGGTTTCTCTGCTTGATCTTCATCTTGAAGCAAAGGTGTTTCCTCATTCAAAGAGGTCCCTCATGGCTTGAGATTTTGTCCGGTAAAAATGAACATAGTACCAGGTGTTGTAGCTTTTGGGAAATTCTTAGCCTATTCTCAGAATCCCCATCGCTCCTCTTCTTTGTACATATCAGCTCAAACTTCTTGAGCCATTTCAAAAGGAAAACTACCATGATCCATTTGAGACACAACAACTTCTAAGGAATCTCCACCAATAAAAGAACTATTTATTTTGACATTTAAAGTAGGAGAAGAGATGATAGGAGATGAAACAAACTTACTTGGGGTATCATTTATTTTTACCCATTTCTTGTCTTGTCCTGGTTCGAGCTCTACAATTGGCTTCGAGTTCTTTTTTGAATAGTTTCTAGTCTTCTTCAAGGTCTTTGGTGTGCGAGGACTCTCCTTTGCACATTGTTGTTTTTACTTTGTATGAATAGTTGTGTCCAAGATATCAGAGTCACCACCCAAAATATTGGGAATTATGAAGTGATTGCACTTCACTTTTGCACTTGTGACTTTGGATAAGAGTTTGAACATTACCCGACACACTAACATAGAACTTAGGAAAAATAGACACATGCCTGAATATTACATATTAGGCAAACAAATTAAACCAAGTATATTATAACAAATGACTCTGACAAAACCAGTTATGCACTAGAGACCTTTCATTTGATAGTTCCCCAGTAGAGTCGCCATTTTGTTGGCATTTTTTACTGTAATCCACATGGATTTCCTAGAAGCTCCTATGAACTTGCCACATTCAATAATAAAAGGCTAGGAAAAGTATGACCAACTTAACGAGAATATAAATAAGGATAATTCTCCTACACTTCGGACTTTGTAAAATCTAGGAGGGTATTTCCTAACATGTTCTCTTAACATACAACATTTAAATGACTCATTCACACATAGGTAAGCAACAAATAGATCCCCAATTATTGTTAATGGATGAAATCCTTTAAGAAATGGGTTATTCCTCAAAAAGGCTCAGGTCCAATTAATAGAGAATCGTAAACTCAACTTAAAGTAATTTGATAAGAAATGTTTGAGTAAAATATCCTGAGGCCACAATACAAAACATGCGAGAATAAAATGTAATCAAAATTCCAATGCCATATCCCAACGCACGGAGTCAAAAGAGAAAACTGAACTACAGGGTAAATTTCATTTTGAACACTTATGATCTATTATGAATTGCATTACAATCCATATATCTATACCTAAGTTTATTACTTTTTTATGAATCCTATTTGTTATATTGCATGAACTTACTAGTTAACTAAAGCATTTAACTGATCCTTTGAACCAGAGCTATAGTTAAACATAATTCACAATAAAGAACAAATGAAGATCAATGAAAATAATCTTGGATCAATATTTCATTAATAATTCATGTAACATAACACAACAGGAGAGAAAATAAACTTCAAATATTCACGAGTTTGATACAAACATGCTCAAAACCCCATGATTAAATAAGTTCTCCAATCTGACTCAAAACTTTAAAACCTAGAATTACAATTCATACTCTCTATATCACTAGATTCTTAATTCTCATATTTTGGATATTTCAACAGACCTCTCTCTCGGCCCAAAATTCCCTTTTATAAAACAAGGGAGCCAACCAGCTTCAGGCTGGAGAGTACAAATGTCCATTTGTAATTGGGCTGCTAACTCCTAATTCAGTTACAATTCTATTATGCGAGTGGAGAGCATAAGACAACAATCATCATTAGTTGATATGGAGGAAAGAAAACATCGCTCCAAAGGTTGCTCCCTTTACATCGAAGGCATGCTTAACCATTATAGTACTAACTCCACTTCAGCACCCTATAATTGAAGTCAAAAGGAGAACACAATTTTTAAAATATAATATCTAAGGCAAGACCTATATTATACATGACCAAGTTGCAATTCTCAACTATAACATTCATAATTCCATTTCATCAGTGAACACATTTTTCCATAATTCAAAATCCTCCTTGGAAGGCCACTGGAAAGCCAAAACCTGATCAACCTTGTTTCGATAGGGAGCATACTTTACCATTATCGATGTGTCCTTTTTTAACAAAGTTCTCTAAGAAACTAATAACAAAAGACAACTTTTCCAATGTATTCTCTAGCATGTGGATGTTAGCATTTTTGCATATCTCATGTGTTTGAGACATTATTATATTGTTCATCTGATCCTTCCAAACCTGTAAGGGTTTGACTTCAACCTGACTATGCAAAATATGTGGCAATGGGATCGAGTCCTTCCATCATATACATCTTTTAATAATTCAATCTTGGACTCCATAGGGGCAGAAAATCCCTGAAGCTTCTTCTCAACAATTCCTTTGACCAATTGATATGTTCCTATAATAGTAGGATATTTATCCCCATCCATGTTGTTTTGTCCCTACTGCCATGAATTTCAACTTCTCCATTCTAGGGCTCCATTTGTCTAGCAATAGGATGGCCAATTCTTTATCCCTTGGAAACATTTTTAGTGCTTGCAAGATTAGGACACAATTTGCATGAACAGTATTTAGCTTACTCTGGACCCTTCTATTTAAATGTTTCAAACAGTGTCCACTATTACTGAATTGCTTCTCCCTGCTGCATCCTAGATTTTCTTTACCATTTCCTTATATTCTTCAACCTGATGAATCAATTTCTCCCTAGAGAATCCACCTCCAGGGCTAGTAGCCCTCTCAATTGCAATAGGCACTTGTCCCATATAATATGGAATAATAACCAAAGACTGTGCTTTTGCAGGAGGTTGACACTACTCTACTAGTGGGTTGAGAACAGTGTGGCTAGAACTGGCATGTTGTTGAGACCTCATGGTATCCATTTGTTTCTTTAATAAAGCCAATTTAGTTTCTAACTCTGCTACCCTTTGTTGACTCTTATTATATTCAATAATAATTTCATTATGTTGGCCTCTCAGAGTATCTTGGTCCTTGGTCAAATCTTCAATAGTTGCTCTAGTGAATTTGGCAACATTAACGACCATATCAGTAGCTTCCAATGTTGGGGTGTTAGCAACTCTCCTCACAACCAAGTGACCACTAAAATCATATGGTTCTGCAACAATTGGTTTTCTAGACCCGATGGAAAGAGACCATATTGCTATAGTATCCCATTCCTCACTAAAGGTTGATCCTTTGAGTGCTAATGTAGCCTCCTCATCAGTTGTAAGAAGTGGCCTATTGGCCCTTCTTATTTTTTCAAACACCACAGCATCAGCGATATCCAATTCAGGAAATAGCAATACTCCACTTTTTTGTACCAATGCCCAGCCCTGCTCTGGTGTTATTTCTTTGAATTTATCTCTCATCTATTCCCTAACCTTAGCTTGAATTACCTTCTCTCAGAGCTCTGGATGCTGACTTCTCTCATGTGCCACCTTCTTAGCATATGATGCAGTATGTTCTCTCCACACAAAATCTTTAAAATTGTTAGTTTGAATAAAAGAGTCATCCATCATGAACTCGTTGTAGACTTCTATTCTCAAATCACCATTACTTGTTATTCCTTTGATTTCATCTTTTTCTAACCTCAAAGTAATTGCCCCTAAACTTGTTGCAGTGTCAACTGGTTCTAATGGCCTCTCCTGATGCAGTTCATTTGGAGTCACAATAATGTCATCACCATCACAATCAAAAATCCTTACTCTTTCAACCCTTTGCCTCTTTGGTGATGGTGGGCAGGCCTGCTCTGAAAATCTCAGAGGAGAATCCAGATTAACAATATTTGGCATTGAATGCCCTGAAGAAGATGGTACAGTATTTTTAGCAACATCTTCAGCCCTACTTCCCCTTCTTCTAGAAAAAAACCTTTATCTTATTTTGGGGCTGATAAGTAGTCCTCTCCTCCAATCTTACTTCAGGGTACTCCTTGATGTTTTTTTATTTTCCCCTTTCTTCCACAACTCTTTTATCTTTCAAAACCCCAACCAAACTCTCAAAATTATCAATGGCATACATCACCTTGTTAATTCGTCTTTGGAATTAGGTATGGGATTGAAACCAGGTATTCTCTCCTACTTCTTCTTTACCATTTTAGAGTAGGAAATGTACATTTCCTTTCTCTCCTCTTGTAATTCCAAATCAAAAATATTCCTAATGATGTCCTTAGGAAAGTTGAAATTGTGGACAAAGGCTCATGTCAGATGCTTTGCCTTCATTTGAGAGATAAAACCCTCAGGATCATGATTCTTGGGGCGCACAGTCCTTAGCCTATAAGGCCCAAGTAATGTATGTTATTTCCTTCCGTCCTCCCTTTGCCATAACAAAATCAAAAAATGTTATATATTTAGGGAAGAAAGAACCTTTCTTTTGTTCAATTGGAAAGTGCAGTTTTTGAGCGCCTCCCAATTGTCTCGTGATTTCCAAAAATCCAATTCTAAGGGGCACCTCCCTTGGGAGAACCCTTGGATTGACATTGGTGCCAAAAACCCTAAAAATTGTTGTGTTATGATAGGGGATAATGTGTCCCCAATTGTGCATTATGTTTAATTCAGGCCTCCTCTCCATCAGCCTCAACAAGTCATGAATTTCTTTTGGAATCCTTGGGGGGTCACAAAATAGAGCCTTCCTTAATGTATATCCAAAGACATTATGGAAAGTTACATAATCAAACTTATGATCATGCATTTCAAGAATCGTAGTCCAATATTGGGCAGGCATTTCAATATTACCTTCCTTCTTCTTTAACTCCATATCTCTTTCAAACATAGCCTAACCCCTATATAGAAACATGTGGATTAACAGGGAAAACCACCTGAATCCAACCCAATTCTTCCCCTCCTTTAGAGATACCAGACCAATGTGCAATTTCTCCGCTAGGTAAGTGGAAAAATTGTACACCACATTGAAACCCTGGTGTTGGAGATTTACTGCCATATACATAATATCAGTAGGCAAGGTTGTCTTTAAAATAACTCCAAGAAATTGACATAAAGCATGAACAGTCTTCTTGAAATAAGTGGAGAAATAGTCCATAGGGAAAGGTTCAGGCCCATTCCTATCAATCACTACCTTCTTCTGATTTTTTCCTCTTCCTGAGATAGCCAAATGAGGTATCAAAAGGGATGTTCTGAACAAACCCTTAGTATTTCTATATTCTTGTCCAAAAACCTCAAGGTTGATCGGAACCATATCTCGACTCCATTCATGCAACTTGAAAATTTTTGTGATTTCTTCTCTGGTTATCTTAATTATCTACACACCACCATAAGTTCTGACAACTCGAGTCACAGGTTCATATCTCGCAGCAATATCCTTCAACATATCTACATCCAAGTAGAAATTAGGCACCACCAACTTACCCAAGTCTAACCTCCATGGGTTACACAAAGGAACTGGAAAATTCATGTTCCCAAACCAATTGGAGAACAATTGCCACTCGATATATGGTAACTCGACATCTTGAACTGCACACTGCTTGTCTGTCAGTCATTCCAAGAGTCGAGGCCCATAGAACAAAACCTTTCCCTCCTACTTCTTGTTAGTAGAGGGCTTTAACAAATCAATAATATCTTGGGAGAAAGACCTGATAGTGGTTTTAGAACTAGAACTTTGGGCCTTTGGTGTCATTTATTCTAAAAATATGATAACTCGAGCTAGGTTTTTCTTATTTTCAGATGGAAAGAAATTACAATTTTCTTCCTTTAGCATTGAACAAAAAAATACCTCATGATTCTAGAGTCTCCAGTAATTAACTAGATGAGCTCTAAAAGAAAATCTATTCAAATAATTCTTCAAGAACAGAACGAGAAACAATCACTCATTGTTAAGCAAGCAACCATAAAATCTTCTAAAACTACAAGGAATGGTGTACATCCTACTTACGGTTTCATTCACAAAACATTTAGGGCAATGGAAATGAGAAATCATAACAATGGCTTGCTTCACTTGATACCAAGCAATTCTTCCTCAATGTAGAGATACAGCATGAAAATAGTAATTCGCAAATTTTAGCATTTAATTATGTAGGCAGAGTCAAACTCGACCATTACTATTCACTCACGTGAGATGAAACGGCTATAGTAAAACATCATTTTATTTTAAATATGAGTTGTTGGTCAAAAGCAATGTTGGCTAGAACAACGACTCAAATTAAATCAAAACGGTTTGAAAATGCCACGTCCACTCTCTAGTCACCAAACGGATAGAGCATTCACCTACCAGGTACCACATCAGCATGGAATAGGCCCCACCTTTGTTACTACAACATAGCATCAATGTCCACACATCACCAAATTGCACACCTCGCAACATTATTGAAACTGAAATTTTAATTGCGCGAGGTCAACGAGGGACGGCCATGATGCGTCGGTAATTAAATAGTTGTCAACATCAGCCTCCATTATTGGTCAGCAAGAAAAATTCATCCCCACCATCAAACGTGATAGGTGGAAGCATCTCGCAAGCCTCACACCATATTTATGATGTTAGCAGAAACCCTATGAGGTCTACGAGGAACGGTCAAGATTAAGATCACTTCATCCAACGATCATGCAATCTACACATGCGAAAAGGTTATTTATAAAGAAAGGGGCTGACTAGGTGGACGGGGAAATAACCCTCAAGGTCAAAAAGATTATTTAGAGGTTTAATCTAAAATAATTCATTAGCCCGACATTATGAAAATATAATACGATCATGACATAAAAGACCGAAAGGACGGGTAAACGGGGCCGGTAAAGTCATGACCAGAAAGGGATAAAAGACCACTTAAGTGACTGACCATCATCAATAACAAGTCAACAATCGAAAATAAAACCCATGACCCAACCAATTAGAGCTGAGGACAAAACAAACCTACAAGGGGAAAAAATAAAAGCTCCACCATAAGGATTGGTTACTAGTAGGGACCACCTTACAAAATCTTCAAAATATAACATTTGACACCAATTACTTGGATGAGTGGGTAACTAGAAGTGTTTTGAGAATAAGAGGAGAATATGCAATAGAAAATAAAGATTATCCTTTGGGTTAAGTGCACCAAGTTGTGACACAAAAAAGGTTCCACATTGTTAAAAAATACATAGTATTGCATTAGGGGAGCGTCAAATTAGGCGAGCACCAAATTAGGTGAGCACCAAATTAGGTGAGCGCCAAATTAGGCGAGCACCAAATTAGGCGAGCACAAAATGAGGAGAACACCAAATTAGGCGAGTGGCAAATTTGGTGCTCACCAAATGAAAAAGGTAGATAAAAATTTACAAAAAAACATTTTAAACCCTCATTTTTGCCTCATCTGCGACTTGTGCTCCCATTTTTGTGCCTCTACAACTTGTTCTTTCCAAAAGGAGATCATTTTTTGCACTCTTATCTTGTGTTTCTTCATGATGATGCTGATAAGACATCAAAGAGGTCAAAGAGATCAAAGAAGTATGTATTTCTACTCTTTTAGTTTTGAATTTGAATTAAAATATAGATTGAAATAGGTTTTTTAATTAAACTTTGTTTTAATTTCCAGGAAATCAATGTCCACCTCCAAAAATTGACAATTCTCAATCACCCCCTCACAAAGACCTTCTTGAACAAGAAGAACCTCAAAACCCTCCCTCAGTTTGTAGGTATCCACAAGGAACCCAAGAAAATATTTTAAATTATCAAATTGAAAATAATAAAAGAGAGATTGAACAATTGATTGCAAGATTAAATGAACATGCTGCAACCCACCCTTATAGGAGACACATTGTAAAATCACTAAATTCTATTGTATCTCATGTAGGAGCAATGAGTGAGAAAAAATATTTTTTTGTCGAATAAGGAGGAATTAAAATAATTTTGTGCAAGTGGACTTTCCTATGCATAAGTGAAGAAAGAATAAATTAGCAAAGTCGACTTGCATGACCTTTTTACAAACCCAAGAACTAATGCACCTTTATCACATGCATGCAAGAGGTTCCCCATCCACTGGTGCCAACATGAATTAATTAAAAATGAGTTTTGGGAGAGGTGTTGGATGGTTTTTGACCAACCTCCATGAAATAACTATTAGGTACCATATTATTTGTTGAGGAAATTATATTCTGAGTTTTTCCTCAAAAAGGTGCCAAATTATTTTAACTATTTAGACTTTCAGGGTAGAGGGGGCTCCATACATGATAGACTAAGTGCACAATGTAATCCATATTTGGCACCAAGACCCTTGGTCAAACCCATGGTGGAGCATGCCACTACTACTTTCATTTTCAAGGATAGTATGGAGGTTGACACGATGGACTTGATTAGATTTCCCACTCAGAGCATTGTACAGTGTGTGAGGCCTCTAGTAGAGCTTGATGTGGGTGAGACTTCTAGGCCTAGATTTCCATCACACCATTATCACTCTTCCAGTGCTATTTGTATGTATGATGGTGAGAATGCTCAATATGCAACTACATAGCATACATCATCTATAGAGCAGATGGTTATGATAGATACCTTTTTGAATGAAACATTTTCCATTGATACTTCGGTAAAAATCTACAATTTCATTTAATTTTGTTTCTTAAATTATATTTTGAAATGTAAGAATAACTAAATTAGTAGAATGAATATGATAAAAATTCAAGGTTGGAGTGTTGATGATACATGTACCGTTCATGTTGACCCTTATATGTTTACAATATAGAGTCCACAAGTATGCAACTAGTATCAAAAAAATAATTATTGCATGTGAATAGTTGAACATTATATGAATGATTATCTTATAACACGCTTTAGATATCAAATATTTTGTTGGTGGACATTCGACCTCAACACCTCGCTATTCTCGTCCTCAAAAAACTTTCACTCAGGTAACCTTTATTCATTAATGGTGTTGTGAAATAATGTTAGCTAGTTTTGGTAATTTGCATGTACAAATCTAAAATAATTCTTGAAACTACATGAACTTAGATAACTAGTTTATTTAAGTGATGGGTGCAAGAGAATTCATTGGTCTTTTAAATAATACATCATATATTTTGGCTTTGAAATTGTCATTTTCACTTTCCTTTCAATCTCAGACCCTTTCAAATATTGATTTTTCTATCTTATAGCTTTGGCTTTGATGAAAAAGTCTTCTTTACAATTGAAAAGTGTTATTTTGTGATGAAAAGACACAAAGGACTATCATTTTAAATTTTAAAACTACCCTTTTTCATGATTTTCTTGAGTTTGATGTGAAGTTAAGGACACTGCAATGATTTTCCTATATCATTTTACTATTAAATTGAACCTTGTATTTTCATCTATGATGACGTGAATACCATTTTTCCTTTAATGCCTTGTTACCCTTGAATTCTACCCTTTGTAATGAATAAAAATTTCTTGGAAGCCTTTCATATCAATTCTCCTTTTCATATCTTCCCTTACTCATCATGTTTTCACTATTCTATGCATTGTTATCTTCAACCACTTACATGCATTTAGTGTCTAAAATAAATCCATGGACTACAATTAAATCCTTGGATATCATTGTACTATCAAACTATTATTTGAATCTTCTTTCTTCCTTGATAGTCCTATCATTGTCATCAATGAAGTGACTATCCCATTTGAAGCTCTCTTGAGGTCTTGTACACTATCAACAACCTCAAAGACATCTTTCTATTTATGCTTATGAAATTTATAAATTTTTACATATGACTACTATCATTTGTCTTGATTGTCATTTGTTGTAGACTATCATATGCCCTTTTTCACTATAACCCTAGCCTCTTTGATTATTATCCTCCCTTGAATCTTTGACTATGCAATAATACAATGAAAAAGTTGTTCCTTATACTACACTTTCCTATTGGAATAATGACAATATGACTATCCTTAATTAGTAGTGGTTTTCCTCTATTTCAATAAGATTTAACAAACTACCCCTTGATTGTCTCTCATGCCTTAATCATTGAAATTTTATTATCCTAGGTCACCTCTAGGTTGAATGCCTTCATAAGGTATTTGTGACTTTAAATTTTTAATTTTCCCAATGAATTTTTCTCATAAGGATCCATAGTGCAGTCATAAATACTCCAATTAGGTTCACAGTATATTCATAGTTATTAGTATGAAATGGTTGCCGTTACATGTATGAATGATGTCCTTTATTCATAATTTTCTCTTTAAAACTTTGATTTTTTCTTAAATGAACAAAACATACTCATAAGACTCATTGAGAACTATGAATAGTCACAAGATTTTATTGAGGACAAACCATTAAACTTAATGAGGACAAACCATAGGGTCTTTAGCTCCATTGAAAAATATAGTCACAATCATTAAGACTTTATTTAACACACTTTCAAATACATAAATCACATTCCTTAACCACTATATTATGGTCTTACTCCAATGTCATAGTATAGTCATTAAGACTACCAAAAATACAAAATTCTTCATCACATTCATGAGGACTATCAACAAGATCAATGTCCTTCAGGAATTATTGCAATCATTTAAAATCACAGTCATAAATTTTATGTTAAGTATAAATTAAGAATCCTAAATCACACTCATTTCTATATTTATCACAATCATTTATGACTGTCATTGTTTTCCTTCTCATAGGACTATTTTTATCCATGCATTTACCTTCTTGGAATGCCCCTCTTATCTTCATGTTCCATATCTTTCATAGGGATCATTGTATAGTCATCAAAACTACCTTCAAGATCACCATGTAGTTATGAATTACTATCAAGGAGGCCATTGTCTTGAAGACTTTACTATCTTTTGTGAAAAAATTATCCTCCATTTTTAGCTTGATGAGTGTCTTTTCTTCATGAATGCTCAATAATATAACCCTTCACTCCTTTCATCACAATGGTATTCAATATTCTTTTTTTATAGTGAAAAATAGTAATTCATGAGCATGGTTTAAGTTTTTCCTTCATCCTTCAAAAACCTAGCATTATTAAAAGTGACTAACCATTTCATTATTGGTATGACTATCATTAAAATTTTAATATGGCTATCCATTTCTACATGAGATTGTGTCCCCTTTGTCATTGTAGTTATTTCATCCTACATTATGAAACTCTTAACATATATATTTTTCAATGTTTCATTTTTTCCATATTGATACCAAAGGTCCTTATCTACTACAAGTTTGCATAAATTAGGTCAAATATATTTGTCATCATGAGGCCCTCAATAAGCCTTTTTGTAACATTCAATGAATATCAACAAGCTCTCCATTCTTTATGGATACCATGAGAAATATATGGTTGTATACCTTCAAAAAGACCCTGATAACTACCTTATAAGCAATCCAAAAATAGAGATCAAGATAATCCAAAGAAATTTTCTTACAATGGAATTCATCATTTCTTACCATCACCATGAGACAACATTTATTTGAGGTATTTTTTCAAACAACTCATTTCCTTGTCTATGATTTTAATTAAACAAAGAAACTAATGAAAGTGATAAAAAAACTTCATATTTGTTGTTTTATTTTAATATGTTGACATCAGACAGCCCTAGAAATGTTTGTGGCATGATGGACCATGGAGTTTCTATAGCCATAGCCAATTTTGATCCTTTGGTAGAGGTATGTGATAGATTAGTAAATTTTACATTATATTTTCTCTTCTATGGTCTATTATTGAAAATTTTCATGATACTTGTATGTAGTTTAATTGTTATCTCATTGGTTTCTATGGGTACTTGTCACTCCAAATTTTCAACATGCTAATTTTTTGGATGAGCATGACGATTATTTGTTTGTGGTAAGTGATTATTTTTTTGTATGTTGGATTCTATAATTTGATTTTTATATATTAACATTTATACTTCTTATTGTATCAATTGCATCTCCAGATGAGTGAAGAGAGGAGGACTAGTGAGTGCATTTGAAAGACAAAATAATCAACAAAAAATACATTGAACCAACCATCAAAGGAAGCGCGTAACTTATTTCCTTAATTTCCCTAGTGGGCAATGACTATGTATTAGGGTCATTTGTTGTATGCCTATGTGGAATTTTTGAACATATGTTTTATACTATCGATATATGTGACATTTTATGTCCATGTGGCTCTTTTGTAGTAAGAATGTATGAATTTATTGGAAATATAATTGTATACTTTTATTGGCATATATCATTGTATAGCCTTACAGATTTTTTATTTATGCAAATCTTATTTTACCACTACTATCAAATTATATAGTTTTACCTTGAACTTTGTCAACATGAGGATTAAGTAAATCCTATATTTGATAGCAATTCATGAATGGTGTTATCATGTGTATTGTGTAAATTGTATTCTTGAATGTTGTAGGAATGGGTGTTGCTTACATCTTTTTATTGATTGTTATTGTTGAATATTCACTAATTATTTATCTGATGGCTTAAATAATAACTAACGATTTTTATTACATTCAAATTTTCCCACATGCCTATAGCTTTCTAACATTCATGACAAATGTTATTGAGTAGAAATTTAATTATCTAAACAATCCTAAATATAAGGCTAATAAACCTGTAAGGTTCTTTTAATAAACTATTCAACCTTCTTAAATAGGCCAATAATGCATTTCTATATGATTGTTTGTTTCATGTGTATATTGGTGACTTATGTGTATTCATACTTTTTTCCTTACATGTATACATGTGAATACTTTGTGACTTACATGTTTTGTATGTATACTTCATGACTTGTGACTTATGACTTACATGTATTCAAGTGTGTACAAGTTACAACTTACAAGTATACTTTTTGACTTACATGTATTCCAATGTATACTTTATGACTTACGTTTTTTCATGTGTATACTTTATGACTTACATGTATTTGAGTACAAGCTTCACTTATTGATGTCTATGTTTCCTACATCATGTCTTATATGTATTTATGTGTATACTTTATGTATTACATGAATCCATGTGTATGCTCTATGCTTCTTGTATATACTTCATGTATTTGCATGCATGCTTCATGCTTCTTGTGTATACTTCATGTGTTCACATGTATGTATCATGCTTCCTATGTATACTTCATGTGTTCACCTATATGCTTCATGCTTCTTATGTGTAATTCAAGTATTATGTGTATTAATGTGTGTTGGTGTTTTTTTATTGTAAACCAGGTTTATCTTCTAATCTACCTATGAATTGCCAATCCCAATTAGGGGCAACTCGAAGGACTTGGACCAACTAATGAGGATTTGAAAAGACCTCCTACATTCTGGGCTATGCAAGACCTGGGAGGGTGATCCCTTAATGTGTTTACAATCTCTGCAACAAAATTATAAACAATCATTAACTTCAAACAGATAATCTCACTTAATAGTTCAACAGAACAGGATAAAACTGAAATGAATTGGTTGTTCATTAGTAATATCAACCATTTGGAGCATGAGATAATTACAACACAACTTCATGGTGAAATCTAATCATTATTTTTAAAATTGTAGCAAGCTCCGGGTGAACACAAACAAACACTGAATCACAAAGAACAAATGCAAATCAGACCAGTTTGATACTTCCATTGGAGGAGTCAAATTCACCAACACCTAATAGTTCATAATAGATTTCAACACACAGCATATAATATCTCTAATTATATTGCCTTACAATATCACCAATTTGTACCTCAACTCAATACTACTTACCAAATCCTTGTACATAGCATATCAATCTGCAATCTCATTTAAGCAGTTTAATTAACTCCTTGAATTAAAGCTAAAACCAGAATTGCAATACCTGTCACTCGCAGGAAGATTACAAGAATGTCAAAAAATCCTCAGAGCCTATAGTGTTTACTTTGCTTCGACTTGGGTTTTTTGTAGTTACCAGGTTAATGAAATTCAAAAGAGAATAAGGTACTTCCTATGGTCTGATGGGAGGGGAAAAAGGAAGAAGCACACTGTTAGGTGGGAATGGTGTTTCCTTCCAAAAGACCTTGGAGGCCTTGGTCTCAAGGACTTGAAGCTTCAGGGTCTTGCCTTGGCGGAAAAATGGATAGTAAAAGCTTTAGATGGCAATGAGCCCTGGACGGTGTTGGTACACAATAACATGTAGTCTGTTGTCCCCAAGCATGCTAAATCCTAGAAGAGGCTTCCACTGAGTGACATCCTCATGTATGATTATCCCATGACCCCATCAGGTTCTGCAGTCTTCAAAAGCCTTTGGAAATCTTGGGAGTCTATCAAGTATAAGGCTTAGTACAAAGCTGCCAGTATTGCTCTTAGCAGTGGAGTTAGGTGTCACACTTTTAGCTCTCCTTGGTGGAATCTTTACCATAACAGCAAACCCCTTGCTCTCCTCCAAGGATGCTCGGCCAGGAATTGGCACTAGCAAGGTATTTGTACCTTTGATAACATTTTGAACAATGGGCTTTTGCGGCCTTGGGAGGAGCTTGCCACTAGTTTCAACCTTCCCCCCTTGAATTTCAGAACCTACTCCTCCATCCTTAAGGGTTGTGATGGGGCCACCCTTCCCGAGAAACCTGATCCTCCTCCTGACCTTGCTTCTGACTTAGTGTGGCATGATGGCACCGCCCTCCCTGACCTCAAGGCTAAGACAATTTATAAAGATCTGATGTCTGACAGTTCGCTCATCAACCATCTTAATGAGTGTTGGGGCCTGATGCTCAGTAGTAAAGATTGGCATAAGCACCTATCTAACATTTGGTCTAACAATTTGGAGCCAAAAAATGCTTGTTTTAAATGGCTTATTATTTTGCAGAGGCTGCCTTATAAATCTAAATCTGATGATGTAGATATCTGTTCATTGTGTAGAATTCCTAAATCCATAAAACATATTTTCTTTGATTGTCTGTATGAGAAAGAAATTTGGAAGATGTTTTGTAATGACTTCAATGTATGGGATAGAATGAATAATGTTATGTGGCAAACTATGTTGTTATTTAATATGAAAATGAAATACAATCTTCAGCAATTCTGGTTTTTTCTCACTGTTGAAATAATGTGGCAAATATGGAAGTCAAGAAACAAGGAAAAATTTAAGGGAAGTAGAAGGATCCTTACTGAGTCATCAAAAGGACTCACTTTTTTCTCTATGGCCTCGTAGGTTATGATTCATGTTGGATTGTCAATGACCAAGCTGGTGGAGTTGGTAAAGGGAAGATCGAACAACATCAACAAAAAGGAGATAAGAGGTGGCCATGTGATGGAACTAGAACAGGAAACTTTTTTGAAGACGCTTGAGGAGCTTAGAAAAGAATTCAATGTCTCTATGGTAGGCCCAGTATGACAGTCTCTCCATTACAGACCTTTGAAAGGAGGCACAACTCTTGATGAATTAATGCCGCTGTTTGTATTTACCAATTTTTTGACTTTCAACCTTGTACACAGGCGACCAACCTTATGTGTAATACTCGGCTAAGACCTGCAATCTGAAATTGTATATAGTTTTCAAATTATTATTAATACAAAAAAAAACCAGAATTGCACACTCCACAACAGTGAGATGAATAGAATAAACCTTGATTACTTCATTCAAAATTTGAATACACTTGCACATAAGAGAGACATGAGCCTGGATTTATCAGTTAAAACTCAAATTTCAATACTGTTATGAAACACTAAATCTCCATAAACTTAAATCCTACAAAAAAATGACACAAAACCCAACTTGCATTTTCTCTGTCACTACAGATTTTACAATTTACTGTGTAGATCTACTCCAGATTTTGCCTTGCTAACCTATTACAATGAGAAAATAAAAGAATATGTAGAGGAGAAGAAATTCTGGAAGAAACGCTAAAACCAATCAGAAAAATCCATCTAGAAACATCTTCACCGTTGAATAGTAATCAGCAAAGCATCTTTCTTCTCCCAGCAACAAACTTACTCTGCTTCCAAAATAGCACGTGCCCAAGTTGTCCTTCAATAGAAAAAATACTCTTGTGAGAATATTCCCCACTCTTTATTTGCAGTTGAAAATATACTTGTCTCGTGAGAATTCTTATTTTTGTCTTTGGTTGCACCTTGTAGACATGGAAAATATACAATTCGATCTGACACACTGGATCCTGATTTACTAAGACCATTTCATCCTGAATCATCTCCTTTGCTAGCCATTTAATTGAATAATATGTATCTGATTAAATTCATCACTCTTCATCTCTTAATTAAATAAATCAACTTTATCTAATTAATTCATCATCTCCTGTTAATTAAATAAATAAATAAAAATTAATTATCTATGTAATCCCCCTTTTAATTAAATAAATCATTTTATTTAATTAATCCCTAAAATCATCTCATTTAAATTAAATAAATCTTTATTTGGTTTAAATCCAACATCATCCATCTTTAATTAAATAAATCAAATCTTTATTTAATTAAGTCTTTTATCATTTTCCTCTCATTTTGATTTAAATCAGCTCACAAATTTGAGTCAAAATTGTCAAATCATCTAATCCCTCATTAAATTGATTAAATCTTGATTAATTTAATCCCTATCACTAAAATCCTCTAGAGAATGCAACTTGCACAATAAATCAATTACTTTAATTTATTTAATTTCCTATTTTCTCTCAACGTGGCATAAAAGGGGAATATTCCCTCAAATTTGAATTCAAAATCCAAGTGGATGGGTACTTCCAACAAGGCATTCACTCCTCTTACATGTCCTTGTGCATTGAACCAATTGACATTAACTCCATTTTTTTCTCCCTCCAACATGTCACATTCAAATTTCAAATTTGAATCTCATGGCATTTATCATGCACATTGACCAAAATGTGCTCATTCCTCCTCCAATCACATGTGGACAAGTGGCCTTGTCTTATTGGTTGGTCTTTTGTCCCACATTGCTCTAATCTTGTTCATTCTTCCAATTTGAAATCTATAAATGAGAGACTCTTCCTCTCATTCTAACATCAATAATTTGAGTAAACTTATTATACTCAAATCCATCTTCAAGCATAGTCATTTTCATCTCTTTATATCAAGCTCTTAGCTAGGTTATGCATGAATTCACCCAAAGTGGATCAAATCACTGTCAAGCTTACAAAGGAGTTGTGAAAGGGCTGATTTCAACACATCAATTGGTACCAAATCCTCCATGGGATCAAGATTTTGCATGCTTAATTAGGATTTCATTGCTTTCTTTGTTCATATTTTCTTCATTTTCCTATTTTAAGCATTGTAGATGGATTTCATGCAGAATCTTTGTTTTAATCTTTCATATTGATCTAATAACATGTTTGTTTGTCATGTCTATGCAGGAATAGGATTGAGGTTCACATTTTGGTGCTAGAAGGAGGGCGGATTTGAAGAAATTAACACATTTTTTTGGTTAAATTTCACTGTTTTTTATGGTTTTTGTCTTTTCAAGTCAAACAACGATGCTGGAAGTCAAACAGAGCCGCTGGAAGGAATTGTGTCGCATTTGCAATCTCTGTTTTTCCAAACCAAGCCGCTAATTTCACCAGAGCGCTGCTTGAAACTCAAACAATGCCACTCCAAACAACGTTGCATTTGCAAACAGTGCCACTCCAAAGGGCGCTGCATTTGATTTCTTGTTTTTTCACCCAACCTTAAAATGGTCGTATCTTGGTCATGTTTTGGTCTTTTTTAGAGCTTTTTTTTTTTGAAATGGGGTAGAATTTCATAAGATATCCAATGGTGTAGGTTTTTCTCAACTTTGATAGAGTTAAAAATTTTGAACTTTCACCTAATGTGAAAACACCATGAAACTTGGTCTAAATTTTAGAGTTTATATGCTTAATCATTTATCTAACCCTCATATCTTCTTTTTTCTTGATTTCATCTAACATTTGGAGATTTTATTGTAGGTTTTGAAGGATCATGTAGCATGGAAACGAAAGAAAAAAAAAATCACATGATTGTAACAATTGTTTTTAAACACTTTGGGAGAACTTATAATCCCTTTCTAAGGATTTGTTTACTTTATGCTTTTAGGACACATTAATGTTTTTTTTTGGGCTCTAAAAAGAAAAAACACAAATTTTCTTTCAAAATTTTGCAAACAAAGGCTTAAAAAGAACCTTAGAAACAATTTACTAGATTTGGTTGAGGTTTAAAAATTGAACAAAACAAACTTCAAATTTGATTTGGTGTCTTAA
This sequence comes from Sequoiadendron giganteum, assembly GCA_007115665.2. Lineage (NCBI taxonomy): Eukaryota > Viridiplantae > Streptophyta > Pinopsida > Cupressales > Cupressaceae > Sequoiadendron > Sequoiadendron giganteum. The sequence continues at coordinate 231,562,437 of CM021100.1, read as the reverse complement.
AAAAAAATCATTTTGCTTTGAGGGTTTAAAATGAACAAGTGTTATTTTGTTTTGTAATTGTTTATTCAAGTTAATATCATCAAAAGGGTGTATGCGCTTCTCTCACACCTCACGGCGATCTTGAGAATCAAAAGTTCTTTTGGTGAACTTAAGTTGAATAGAATAATTGCTTCCACATTTCATTTTTTGGAATTAAAATTGAACCAAACATGCGAGTGTGAGCACGATATGTTGCGAGTGTTCTCCCTTTGTTTTTCAATGAAGGTTGATTAAACTACAGGATATGCTAGCTTGCTATTGTTTATCTTAGAGGGCCTTCCTTGTGGGAAAAATTACTCACCCAAGGGAACGACCCAACCGGGAACATGCTAAAGCCAAACAACTTTCAACCGGTATATAAGTGTGGATTCTCGAAGAAAGTTCGAGAATCACGAGGATTATTCTGATGAAAAGGGAAACAATGGTCTCTCGCCACATGGATAGTCCCCACGAATGGATTGTCCACATTAAAACCCTTGTTTAGAAAAGGCCAAAATCCTATCTATTTGTTGGTGCAAAAGGTCATGTCCTTTGAAGCCGCCCCACATTATACATGTGATTCTATTGTAGAGATGAAAAGTATGTCATGGGAGATTCATGGGTATTGATGCTTGGCTGACCTGAGAAGTGAGTACACTATAAGGGGGAGCCTGTGTGGTCAAGCATTTAATCATCCGATCCGCACTGAATATGCGCAGTTGGATTCGTCCAAGTGGGAACCCAACAAATATTATCTTTTTAGCCTAGGGTTGTGCATGTTATTGAAATCAAAGCACCTTGCTTGGTTCTAAAATAGTGAGAAATAAACATTCACAAAAGCTTTGAAATTTCAAACCCTTTGAGGAAAAAAATATCCTTTGACGAATCTAAGTGCTCTTGATTTCCCTAGGGATTATATCCTTAGAGGTTTCTAAGTACTTAGGTTTAATCATGATTTGTTTTCACCAAAGTTAGCATCAGGAAACCTTTAACTTGATTTCCTTGATTTCCACATAATGCACTTTGTGGGATTAAAGAAAATTAGGACATTAGACATTCAGTTTGAAACATAATCAAGAAAGTGTTTGTGGTAAAAAGAACCAAACCTAAGCAAGATAACAAAAAATTGAACCACACATGTGCTTGGTCATCTTTTGAGTCATTTGGTTTTCACGCAAACAATGGTCTTTTGGTTTGAACCACTTTTAGGGAAAAACATGTTCTTCATTACCTTGGTCTTGTAAGCAGGTCCTCATAGGGTCATCTGGGATCAAGTCAAACACTTCACCCCATCCAAAAATTTATCAAAATCCCATTTCACCAGCAACTTTTGGAACCTTGAAAACATCACTTATGCTAGACTTTTAGGAAAAATCTGCATCACCTTGTTTGACTTAACGCACCTAAGAAAATTATCAATCCTCTTGAACAAATTTGCCTCTAGGATAACACAAATTCCTAAGGTCTACTAGTTCATGATCACTTTGATTGGCTTAACACACTTATCCAATTCATTCTCTTATGTGATTTTTCCCTAGGATAACACAACTTCCTAGGTTTTACAAGTTCACCATCATCTTGTTTGGCTTAACACACCTAGTCAAACTATCAGAATCAAATCAAATCAAACCAAGTCCTAAAGAAAGTCTAGCATTGATCCAAAGTTCCTAAAATTTCAAACACCCATATCAGTCACCCCTTTCATCCTTCATCTCACCATTGGTCCTAAACCCCTCAAAGGTCAACAAGGTCAAAACACAAGAAGAACATGGAATATAAACCTGATTCATACATCACGAGTAATCCAGTTCAACCAAACTATCCAAGCCTTACAATTCCAATTTATTTTCAAAACTTTTATTTGTACAATCCATACATGGGATCATTATCTCCTACAAACCTCAATGGTATAACATATGTGAGTTTTCAGAATCTAAATTTTGGAACACCTTTCCCTTTGGTAGATTTAAATCAAAGTCAAAACTTACAAATCTATCAACCAAACAATCAAGGCATGAGCCTTCCCCCTTTACGAACCATCAATCAATCGAATCCGAGCAACACCCCCTTCATAAAACAGAGCATCATATCAAATCCTCTCATTTTTCCATCGATACAATAGATGGAAACCATCCAAGTAACCCCAATGGTCAACACCATTCCCAATCGACCGCCACCACCACCAAAAAACAACATGGAAAATTCGGTCTTCATCGTGTTGCAAGCCACTCATCAAAAGGTGCTCTAAAACCAACAAGTTGCACAACTAGTTGTTCAACAAGCGCAAGTGCAATTAGCCACCTAACAAGCTGCAAAAGCCACACAAGTAGCCCAGCAAGCACAATTTTGGGCACTATTGCAAGCAATCCATCAAAAAGTAGCACAACAACAAGCCCAACAAAAATAATTGTTGGCACAACAACAACATGACCAACAACAAGCATTGTTGGCTCAGCAGCAAACACAAGCCTTACTCCCATAGTAGAGCTTGCAATAGATTCCCACCACAATCGTTGAAAATGATGATCAAGATCCTTCAACCAATGATCATGTTGAAAATGTCTCTACATCACCTAATGAGTTAGAGGACATATCTCAAGAATTTATTCCAAAGCATGATCAACATCTTCCACCAAGGTCTAGAAATGATCTTTTCTAGAATATATGGACATCCTTTAACCTCATTACATTTGAGAAACTTCCTATGCCTAATGAAGATATCCAAGAAAGCAATCCATTCTTTGAAATTGACCCATGTCAAGAACTTGATCCAAAGCATGTCGAAAGAAATTTTGAAATCATTCGAGATCAAGAATTTGTATCTCCAAGCTACTACAATGATATAATGGACACTCTCCTATCTATAAGAGATGATCACATCCACATAACACATAATCCTCCATCTACCCATGAGATGCTTTCTTTGAATGGACCCGTAGATGATCTTCATTCAAAAAAGGAGTCTCATACTTTTGATATCATTACCAAGGAACAAGAGCCTCCTAATCTTAAAATTTTTACACATGATCAAAGTATAGAAAAATCTAAAGACATACCAAAATTCTATCATGAAGAAGACTTCTACAGAGGTTATGAATCAAAGAAATCATACGGAGACATATTAGAAGGCTTCTACAAAAGTTGCAAATCAGAAACATCCTATGGAGACATATCAGAAATGGTGAATCAAAAACATCATGTGAAAGCTTATCAAGAATGAATCATGAGGAAGACTTTTATGAGGACAGTGAATCATCAATACCTCTTGAAGAAGCATTAAAATATGATATTTCACAAGATCAAGCCAAAGATATCAATCAAGAAGTCATCCCACATATGGAGGATGCTATCACTTATAAACTTGGATCACTTACCTTGGTTAGGGCAAGCTGCCTCATCAATAAATAATTTGTCACCTTTGAAGATATGTGACAGAGCAAAGAAGGATTAGCACCTTTTTTCCAAGGTAGATCATATCCTATTGCAAATAAAATGTTTCAACGAATGAATTATCAAGGCAGAGGATTAGGCCTACATGAACAGGGTATCCTATAATTAATACAAATTAATGGCAATCCTAAGCATCAAGGTCTTGGTTATTTGACAATTAAGAGATCTAAACATGTAAGAGATACCTCTATAAAACTGGGGGAAACTTCATCTCAAGCAAACGTCAACATAGGGGGTACGAAGAATCCTTATGATGAAACCAATGCCAATACTACAACCCGCCACATCATGAATCTCCATCCACCCATCACCCCATCCACAAATTGGGACCAACATAAAAAGAAAGATTTGAATCAAAGAATGAAAAATGACATCAAAGAAAAAGAATTACTAAAACATGAAGGAAAAATCAAATATATATGGATACCAAAAAATACAAAGAAAGATGATCCCTATCATACTCCATTAGTCAAAGAAACTATGGGACAAAATAAAAAAGGGGCATGTATCCATCAAAAATGTCCACAAAGGAAAAAACATGCTTCTCAATGACATACAAAGTGTATCTAATATTTGTTCATAATTCCATGCACACTTCCATATCCACCCATACTCATCTTCCCAAGTTTGAAGAGTCAAAGGTTCCAAACTATCAATCAATCCATCTTTTATTCCTAAACACACTCCGCCATCCACGCCTCCACGCATGATATTCAATCCTCACATTGACCATGTATTCGCAACAACCCTTCATCATAAAGATTTAGAAGGCACTCTATCATGATGTGTGCACAAAGACAGAGTTAACTCTGGTATCAGCAAATCAGATTAGGAATCTCAAAAGTTGCATTCAAGTGCACATATCTTGGCAAAGCAACTTCTTCAAGCAGGATATCAATGGCACATTATGATAGAAGCATCTACATCAGCACCACTAGGTGGTTCAGCATGAGCTTAAAATCTCTCGAAAACTACAAAAAAATTATACAAAATATAAAAATCCAAAAAAAATCAGAAAAAGGATTGAAAATAGTAAAGAAAAAAAATCGTCCTCTAGTGAAAATCACATGGGCGGTGCTTTGGGAAAGTACCATGATGAAAACTTGGAAAACATGCATCATGTGTAGAATTGATCATCTACGTGTGCCATTACAGAAGAAAGCATCTTATCACATCCATAATAAAGCCAACATTCCCTCCATCTTATCCATAATAAATCCGTTCATCCACAAACCATTTATCCAATCCATTTTTATCCATTTGCATCCATACTCCAAGTTATCTTAATCTTGATGAAAATTTGGTGCACACTTTATACTTTCTTATGGTAGACATCTTGACATGGGTCATTTTCATTGATCCTATCCTATCCAACATTATCTGAGCCATGAAGCACTATCCAAATGAGCATTCCTCAGTTCGAACACCTTATCTTGGCTCAAGATAATCCTTGGCATCCTTTGCATGCTTACAATAACCATCCATCCACCTATTCAATCTTCTACCCATGGCCTTTCAAACATTGCTAGACACTAGGGGTAGATGTTTACATCTCGTTTTAGGAATAAATCTTGATATATATCCTCTAACTTATCTAGTAATCTAAACATTGGTAAACATGAAATCAAGTTGGTCAAAGAATTTGTGAGCCAAAAATCCAAATCACAAGCCCATGGCATATTTTGATGAGAATATGTTCCTTATCAAGATTTATCTTTCATCAAATATCAATCCAAACAATATACATTAGTTGCATCTAATGTGTACGTCAATGAAACATCAAATCATCAAAACAATTTTGTTCCAAAACAAGCTTAATCAATCTTGATCAATTGAATCCAATCAATTATCACCTTGTTTGACTTAACACAATTAGTCAAACCACCCTCTTGTGTACGAGTTTACTCCACGATAACACAACTTCCTAGATTTTACAAGTGCATTATCATCTTATTTGACTTAACACACTTAGTCAAATTATCCAATCCATCATCAACTTGTTTGAATTAACACACTTACTCAGACTACCCTCTCGTGTATGAGTTTACTCTAGGATAACATAACTTCCTAGATTTTATGAGTGCATTATCACTTTTGTTTGACTTAACACACTTATTCAAACTATCAATCCATCAATCTGATCAATCAACCTTAGCTTGGTTTTCAACAAAATCCCAAAACAGAGCACTGATATCATACATATCCACATCCAAATTGTCAAAATCATGCGAAAATCCAAAAACATCCAAATCATTCAAAATCCAAAACATCTTAGAAAGTCGAAAAACATCAAAAAAATAGAGTCATCCTGCCGAACTACATTGTCTTTGAGCTTAAACGTAGGCAAGGCCATCCTTGATCGACCCCCAAGACACAAAATCCAAAACCATTGTAAAATCTCAAAAAATCGAAAAATAGCCTCAAAAACATTTGAAAAATCCAAAATGGTGCATCCATCTCATCTCGCTTTGACCCGCGAAAATCATCATTCCTAATAAATCATCATTATATTCATCCTTTGGTGAAGCAATCAGAAACAAGTCTAGCAGGTTCCAAAGTGAACACCCTAATCATCAAAGTTTCAAGTCTAGGTCAGTAAGCAAGCAAGGTTGTCAACTCGGAGTATCAATGGTTTATCACCCAATCAGTCCCACCAAAACCCTGATCACAACATGTCCTCAGATGTATCCTTCCCATGATGGACATAAGGATCAGGTACCCCACAGTAGTTTAGTCTTGGCTAGGGGTATGAAGAACATTAGCTTGTTTGCTTACTTTATTTGGTCTTTTTGACTTGTCTTATTTTACGCTCATTCCAAGGACCTCTCGATGATGCCTAAATAAAACAGGTTTAGACAGAAAGGAATGGGGAAACGATCATTATCTTCTTTAATCTATTGTACTTGTTGGATGTTCTTGTAAAATAACTTGGTGAATACTTGCTTTGTTAGGTCTATCCTAGCAAGGTTTTTGTATGTCAAGTGTGAACAAAAATACTCCTACTTGATTGACGAGTCAAAGTCCATTACACTAGGTACAATGCCATCCTGTTTCTTTATACCTTGATGCATCGTACCTACGTGTGTTATCAAACATAAAGTAATTGGCCCTTTGAAAATCCCAACTCTTGGTAAAAAAATCATCATCATCATCATAATGTAGACTTGTTGGATCCTCCTTCCATCCATCTTATTCTTCTTATTCTTCTATCTTTACTAAAATTTATATCTAAAGTAGGTGTGAGATCTCAAAATATACATGAGGCTACCTGTTGGTGTTTTTTTCCACATAGAGATTGCGATTCTCTAAGAGGTAGGCAACCTCTATATTTAAGAACCACAAAGGCTAGTGGCCAACTAACGAGATTCAGTTAAAGACTGACCTCTCCTACACTTTTGGCTCTGTAGGTCCAAGGTGGGTAAACCTAAATGTGTTCATAGAATGTCTTATAACTGGTAAGAACACTTTCTGTATACAGATTACAATCCCTACACACTCAAGGCAATAGTCATTATTCTTGGTATTGGCAGATCAGAGAATAATTGCAAGCACCAAAGAGCAACGGAATTGACCAACTCAAAGAAGGAATTACTTTATGTAATAAGAAAAAGTTTAATATGTGGTTATGTTCAAAATTTGGATCGCCATGCTTAGAACTACGGTCTTACACCAAAGAGAAAGGTTTTAAAAATTATTCAGTGCCTCATCCATTGGGCTACAGAGTCATACCAAGTATAATTTTGATACTATGAACTTATCTTCATATAGCCTTACTACCATGAGATATTTCAATATATTAAAATAGTACTTCTTTGTGAATCCTGAGTATATACAACCATGAACATGTAATTTAGCTTTTCAAGCATTTGATTAACTCATTAAGTTAAAGCAAGAAAAAAAATTACACTTTCAATTAATCATTCAAACTGAAGAGAGAAATCCTTGATAAATCTATTCATAATCCATGGCACACACGCGGGAGAGAAAACCATCTTAATTTTGTAGATTTGTTTCAATATTAGTCATTAAAAAGAATAGCATACTAGCTTTATACAAATCCCCACCTGGGATGATTTCCTGAACACTGTTCACAAAATTCCAACATTAAAACTAACTGTACATACTCCAAGGTTTCAGACCCAAAATTTTGACCCTACAAAGAGCCGTGAAATCTCCTTTCTATAATAGGAGAGCAAAAAGCATTATGCTACATAGTCAGTACCAAAATTGAATTTCATCCCAAAGTGAAATTCAAATTCACATTCCTCATCATTCGATAACATCGTGTATGATCAAAGGAATCAAAAAATGGTTACATAATAACCAGTCGAAGAACAAAATTTCATTTAAAGCACGCATACATCCATGTCCACATGATGAAACCATCAAGAAATGTCCAACACACCCACCACCAGTAACCATCAAGAAAACACACGGCCCCAGTACAAGCGACCGCTTCAAGTCCGCGCCTGAGACGGCGACAAAACCACCTTCCCCTTACTAGCCTTGTCAGCACAACCCCTAACAACCAGACCCGGTGCCAATGTAGTTACAGGTTCAACTACCAGGACCTCCTCATTTACTCCCATGAGCTTTGCTAAGGTGGCCAAGTAACTCTGGTAATCCGAATCGGTGTCAGATTCATTACCATAAGAGTCATATTTGACCATAAGGGACGAGCAACGTATTAGCTTCTTTCCAGTACTCCTAGTAGTACCCCTAGGCGTCATGAGAGTAATTGGCTCCATCACGATAGGCAACCTTCGGGCTCCTAGCCTCGCACTCCTGTGTTCAATCAATTTTTTCATATAGAAAAACAAAACCTTACCATACACCGGAGAAAAACCATCCTACACAAAAACAAAAGAAAATGCAATGCTAATTGCATGTAACTTAGGCAGAATTTATAGAATGGCTTAGTGTGTAGGATATAATTGCATGAAAGCAATTCAAGCACTTGAACAATTAGTGGCTAAGACAACCATGAGTGTTTTCAGCAGGATGGCACTGTTCGCACGCTAGAGAAAAAATAGGAGGAGATCCTCTAGGAAAAGAATATCCATTTCATTAATGAAACAAGCAACAGCAAGGCAGTATATGCCACACAGATGAATCACACACCCATCCTTTGACTTTGAACCACTTATTCAGAACACATCTGGTGAATCAAAGGGTTGCAAGTCAATGAGTATTGACAATCCACTTCAGCGCTTGGGAAAAGACGTCCAATCAAAACACATGAAAATAGGAGGTCTGAACCATATAGTGGAGCCCACATAGCCCCATCAGCCAAAGAGGAAAAACCACATGTCACCCTCTTGCAGACCTCGCAGTGCCATTAAGAATATTTACTCTGATCATGCGAGGTGTGCGAGAGGTCATAATTAACCCCGTTATCAAAGACCATCGCCAGTGAAGAGATGGCTATATGTCATCGGCAGTACCTTGGGAAAAACCCACACATCTGTTCATGCCAAATGGCGACATCTCGCAAACCTCGCACCATATGTTGATGCCAGTAGGAAAACCTACAAGGGCGGAGAGAAATGGCCCAAATCAAGACCTGGGATCGGACGGTTAGCCAAACCTCAAATGAAACATTCAGGTGGGACCGACCAGTGAAACCCCCGGCGATATAAAAACATAAGCCATCTTGGCAGAAAGACTGGAAAGCCAAGTGAAAGGGGTCAGTAAAGACACAACCTGAGAAGGATGAAACCTCACTTAAGTGACCAGTTTCCCTTCGTAGTAAGTCACTATTGAAACATAGCAAGAGGGTTTTAAAAATTCGATAATTAAAAATACCATGGGTAACTTTGAAACCCCAAAACCCCAGCTCACATCACTTAGAAAATTGAGAGTCCCATCAGTGGCTCCGAATGGGGATGTATGCCCCCTGTGGGTATAGCAAGAATCTAGAATCTCAGGTTTCAAAAACCTCATTACTGAATTACACAAGCCCTTTAACAGATATATTACCTTGTTTTGTCAACTGGACTTGTATGTACAAACTTGGTAGCCCCATGCCACCAAACAAGAGAAAATAAAGGTCTACCCCTATCAAAAACAAAATCTTACATTTTCGAATGCAAAAATAGCTTGCAACATTCACTATCTGATGTTTCAAAACTCATAGCATGATCAATACCTTTGAGAATACTCTAGTGGTACCTGTACTCTGCCCCTGTACTGATTTAATCAATGCTTTTCCCCACCATATTAAGAGCAACATATAACCATGATAATACTTCACCTTATCCTGCTCTTGGTTATATTTCATAGGATACTAGCTTAACTCTACCAAGAAATGGAAACTTTCGTAACTTACCTAGTCTGTAACATCATCCATCTGGTATCATCAGTTTACACATTGAAATGAAAGTTATCATATAGAATGGTATGCATGGTATCCTTACTTCCATTAGCTAACAAAGATGGTACATAGCTCCAGGAATTTTCCTCCTGGAATTTTCTATTCAAGTTTGGTTGCCACCCTATTAAATTTGTCAATTGGGAGTACACCAGGGCATTACATAAGTTAGCAGTATTGGCCACATCATTCTTCAGGGAATGCACAAACACATTCATCTCTGGCCACTCCATATACATCTTTTCTTGTACCTCTTCATTCATTTCTATATGAAAACTCTCAGAGATAGATTTAAAAGCATCAATTTCACCTTGACCAGAAAAGACAGAACAATACGTAGTGGCTTCCTTGTTCTCAGCACCACCTACTGAATATGTTGACTTATAAGTGAATATTTCAACACGATCTGAAAACATTTTACTGATCACATCAATGCCAAAATCCAATAACATATCCATCTCCACTTCACATAGATATTCAGGAAATACCATAGTACCAATGTAATCATCAATATAATGGCTACCTCCAATTGTACTCTTCTGACCACACACATCATTGTCCTTAGGTTGTTCAACATTTGTATAGCTTCCTTATTCCACTGCCAATATATCCGAGGCACACACCAGATATACATCATCTGACAATGTTTCCTTCACTTGGAAACAAACATGGGGCTCTTCATTCCCACCCAACTCTAGTAAAAATAAAAACTCAGTTGCATTCTCAGTGCTACAATCATTACCCTTAAAATCATAATCACTAGCTTGCAATAGAATCTCAATGACATGAGAATCACAATTAGGATTAGGAAACACAATATGTGTCTCATATAATCCTACATCATTTTTCCCCTCAATTTCTTCAATATTCATTCAAAAAAATTGCAATGAATGAGCATTATATTTATTTTGTGTAGATGCATTCTTGGTCAATTCTTCAATCTCTATCCATTGAATCACTTGATCCAAATTAGCAGGTTTCAATTCTTGTGGTAAAGAACTCAGTCCTGGTTCATATAGTTCACAAAATAAGTCAATGCATTCATAATCATTAGGTCTTTGATCTATAGGAATTTGTATTAAGATTCCCAGAAATCTCAAGAAAAACTCATATGGTCATTCCTTCTCTTGCCTTTTCATATCATATAGTTCTAATACACAAGAAACTTGATCATCATCACTCAAATTGGATTGGGTTTCAACTTGGGTCTCATTATCATCAAACTGCATTGGTGGAGTTATAACAGTTCTAGCAAGAATTTTATCATCATTCATTCTTTGAATAGTTGGCTCTGACATTCTATTACTATTGGTTAAGCTAGGGTAATCAATACTTGCATCCAGATACCCCTTCATCATTGAATATTTCATATTATTTTCAATTTCCATAGCCAGTTGGTATGCTCCATGCAGAGTAGTAGGTTCTTTATCCCTTAATAAAAATCTCATCCTCTTCTCGAAAGAACCAAGATACACTACCAACCTTTCAGTCTCATTTGGTCTTATTTCATTAGGGATTTCCCTTAAACCTCTTGAAAACCTTAGATTAAAATGCGGGACTAATTCCTCTTCTTGTATGTGAATTCCCATGAATCCTTTTCTCAATGTGTTGGGATTGATTCTTTCACCAAATTGTTCCATAAAATCCATCACCAACTGATTCCATGAATTAACAGAAAAAGTAGGTAGATAGGAAAACCAATCCCTAGCATTACCTTTTAAGGATTGCACAAATAGTTTCATGAAAACATCCTCATGACTTATTTCATAATCACCCATTACATCTACAAAATGTTGTAAATGCTTAGAAGCTGATTCTGAAACTTGCCCTGTATATTGAGCAAAATACTTCCTAATTTTCTTACCAATTGAATTAGGGTAATCACTGATACCACTAAACATAAAATTCATATACCTTTGAGTTACAAAACAACCCAAAGGGCTTAATACAACGTGCTCTTTTTTCATATTTATGTTTGACCTTACACATGGAAGACTACTCAAAGGCATATAATTATCAGGCACATCACTTATTATCTCAACCAGGAGTTTATTAATAACTGACAATAGCACTCCTTGCTTTCCAAGATCTTATGCAATACAAACATGTTTCATAAATCCTGTTACATATTGCACTACTAGAAGTATGGTAAAACCAATCAGTGTTCCCCTTGTTTTTGTTTTGCTCGACATGTTGTTTGGGACCATTTTTACCCTTAATTACAAACACACATTATCATTAGAAATAGTGAATTGTTTAGTTTTGATGAAATACCTGGTAGTTGCTTGCAGCATGTATCAATCTCTTTTTCAGACTGTAGACAGCACAAATCTGAAACTATTCCTTCATTTATTCATTGGTTCTTCAAATAGAGTTGTCACCTCATCAACAGTGGACAATATTTAAAAGAACTCGGTTATTCTATTCTCTGAGTTCTACTAGATTATGGGTTTCACTACCCATTATAGAGTCGCACCATACTACCAGTAATATCTTTCACAATCATAATCCATTACCATGGAAGTCTAACACTTATCTTCACTTCGAACAACAAGTTCTGGATAAGCACCTCCAACCCCTATGGTTCCTCTATCTTCCTTCTATCTCTCTTTTTTTTTTAATTTCTCAGAAGTTCTCCCCAATAAAATCATCCTTCAATGAATAACTCTAGAATTCCTGAATCCTTTTCTTATAGGAAACCATATACCACAAGATTATCAGGATTATTTTGAACTGCCTCCTTCCGCTAGGGTTGAAAACATTCACTGTATAAATTCAGAACAACGTATCATTTAATATGACTTTATAACCATTTGCAACCGGCGATTTAGAAATTTTCCCAATAGGAGAAATAATTCACAAATTTTTGACCTTTGGTTATAGAAATAATTCAACATTTAACATGACTTCATACCAGCACCGTATGCAACCAAAACTGCTGAGTTTTCTCCCCAGTGAAGTTTCCATTATGTTGGTGTTTTTTCCCACATAGAGATTGTAGTTCTCTAAGAGGTAGCCAACCTCTATATTGAAGATCCACAAAGGCTAGTGGCCAACTAATAAGAGTCAGTTAACGACTGACCTCTCCTACACTTTTGGCTCTATAGGACCAAGGTGGGTAAACCTAAATGTGTTCATAAGATATCTTATAACTGGTAAGAACACTTTCTGTATACAGATTACAATCCCTACACACTCAAAGGGATAGTCATTATTCTTGGTATTGGCAGACCGGAGAATAATTGCAAGCACCAAAGAGCAACGGACTTGACCAACTCAAAGCAGGAATTACTTCCCTTAGGAAGACAAGGTTTAATATGTGGTTATGTTCAGCATTTGGATCACCATGCTTAGAACTACAGTCTTACACCAAAGAGAAAGGTTGTAAAGATTATTCAGTGCCTCATCCATTGGGCTACGGAGTCATACAAATTATAATTTTGATACTATGAACTTATCTTCATATAGCCTTACTACCATGAGATATTTCAATATATTAAAATAGTACTTCTTTGTGAATCCTAAGTATATACAACCATGAACATGTAATTTAGCTTTTCAAGCATTTGATTAACTCATTAAGTTAAAGCAAGAAAACAAATTACACTTTCAATTAATCATTGAAACTGAAGAGAGAAACCCCTGATAAATCCATTCATAATCCATGGCACAAACACAAGAGAGAAAACCATCTTAATTTTGTAGATTTGTTTCAATATCAGTAATTAAAAAGCATAGCATACTAATTTTATACAAATCCCCACCCGGGATGATTTCCTGAACACTGTTCACAAAATTCCAACATTAAAACTGACTGTATAGACTCCAAGGTTTCGGACCCAAAATTTTGACCCTACAAAGAGCCATGAAATCTCCTTTATATAATAGGAGAGCAACAAGCATTAGGCTACATTGTCAATACAAAAATTGAATTTCATCCCAAAGTGAAATTCAAATTCACATTCCTCATCATTCGATAACATCGTGTATGATCAAAGGAATCAAAAAATGGTTACATAATAACTAGTCGAAGAACAAAATTTCATGCAAAGCACGTGCACATCCACATCCACACAATGAAACAATAGGAAAAGAAACGTCCAACACACCCACCACCGGTAACCATCATGAAAACACACGGCCCTGGTACAAGCAACCGCTTCAAGTCCACGCCTAAGACAGTGACAGAACCACCTTCCCCTTACCAGCCTTGTCAGCACAACCCCTAACAACCAGACTCGGTGCCAATGTAATTACAGGTTTAACTGCTAGGACCTCCTCATTTACTCCCATGAGCTCTACTAAGGTGGCCAAGTAACACTGGTAATATGAATCCATGTTAGATTCATTACCATAAGAGTCAGATATGACCATAGGGGAAGAGCAACGTATTAGCTTCTTTCCAGTACTCCTAGTAGTACCCCCGAGCATCATGGGAGTAATTTCCTCCATCACGACTAGCAACCTTTGGGCTCCCAGCCTCGCACTCCTGTGTTTAGTCGATTTTTCCATATAGAAAAACAAAACCTTACCATACACTAGAGAAAAACCTTCCTTCACAAAAACAAAAGAAAATGCAATGCTAATTGCACGTAACTTAGGTAGAATTTATAGAATGGCATAGTGTGCAGGATATAATTGCCTGAAAGAAATTCAAGCACTTGAAAAATTAGTGGCTAAGACAACCATGAGTGTTTTCAGCAGGATGGCACTGTTCGCATGCCAGAGAAAAAATAGGAGAATGTCCTTTGGAAAAGAAGATCTATGTCATTAATGAAACAAGCAATAGCAAGGCAGTATATGCCACATAGATGAATCGCACACCCCTCCTTTGAATTTGAAGCACTGATTTAGAACACATCTAGCGAATCGGAGGGTTGAGATCAAGTCAATGAGTATTGACAATCCACTTCAGTGCCTGGGAAAAGACGTCCAATCAAAACCTACAAAATTAGGAGGTCTGAACCATATAGTGGGGCCCACATAGCCCCATCGGCCAAAGAAGAAAAACCACATGTCACCCCCTCGCAGACCTCGCAGTGCCATTAAGAATATTTCCTCTGATCATGCGAGGTGTTCGAGAGGTCATAATTAACCCCATTATCAGATACCATCGCCAGTGAAGAGATGGCTATACGTCACCAGCAATAGCTTGGGAAAAACCCACACATATGTTCATGCCAAATTGCGACATCTCGCAAACCTCGCACCATATTGGTGACGCCAGCAGGAAAACCTGTGAGGTTGGCGAGAAACAGCTCAGATCAAGACCTGCAATCGAACGGTTAGCCAAACCTCAAATGAAACATTCAGGTGGGACCGGCCAGTGAAACCCCCAGTGATATAAAAACATAAGCTATCTTGGCAGAAAGACCAGCAAACCAGGTGAAACGGGTCGGTAAAGACATAACCCGAGAAGTATAAAACCTCACTTAAGTGACCAGTTACCCTTGGTAGTAAGTCACTGTTGAAACATAACAAGAGGGTTTTCAAAATTCTATAATTAAAATACCATGGGTAACTTTGAAACCCCAAAACCCCAGCTCGCATCACTTAGAAAATTGAGAGTCCCATTAGTGGCTCCGACTGGGGATGTATGCCCCCTGTGGGCATAACAAGAATCTTGAATCTCTGGTTTTGCAAACCTCATTATTGAATTACACAAGCCCTTTAACAGATATATTAACTTGTTGTATCAACTGGACTTGTGTGTACAAACTTGGTAGCCCCAGGCCACCAAACAAGAGAAAATCAAGGTCTACCCCTATCAAAAACGAAATCTTCCATTTTCGAACGCAAAAATAGCTTGCAACATTCACTATCTGATGTTTCAAAAATCATAGGGTGACAAATACCTTTGAGAATACTATGGTGGCTACCTGTACTCTACCCCTGTATTGCTTTAACCAATTCTTTACCCCACCATATTAAGAGCAACATATGACCATGATAATACTTCACCTTATCCTGCTCTTGGTTATATTTCATAGGATGATGGCTTAACTGTACCAGAAAATGGAAACTTTCGTAACTTACCTGGTCTATAACATCATCCATTCTAGTATCATCAGTTTGCACATTGAACTAAAATTTATCATATAGAACGGTATGCACGATATCATTACTTCCATTACCTAACAAAGATGGTACATAGCTCCAGGAATTTTCCTGCTGGAATTTTCTATTCAAGTTTGGTTGCCACCCTATGAAGTCTGTCAATTGGGAGTACACCAGGGCATGACATAAGTTAGCAGTATTGGCCACATCATTCTTCAGGGAATGCACAAACACATTCATCTTTGGCCACTCCATATACATATTTTCTTGTACCTCTTCATTCATTTCTATATGAAAACTCTCAGAGATAGATTTAAAAGCATCAATTTCACCTTGACCAAAAAAGACAGAACAATACGTATTGGCTTCCTTGTTCTCAGCACCACCTGCTGAACATGTTGATTTATAGTGAATATTTCAACATGATCTAAAAACCTTATACTGACCACATCAATGCCACAAGGCAATAACACATCCATCTCAACTTCACATAGATATTCAGGAAAGACCATAGCACCAATGTGTTCATCAATATAATGGCTACCTCCAATTGTACTCTTCTGACCACACACAACATTGTCCTTAGGTTGTTCAACATTTGTATAGCTTCCCTATTCCACTGCTAATATATCTGGGGCACACTCCAGATATACATCATCTGAAAATGTTTCCTTCACTTGGAAACAAACATGGGGCTCTTCATTCCCACCCAACTCTGGTAAAAATAAAAACTCAGTTGCATTCTCAATGCTACAATCATTACCCTTAAAATCATAATCACTAGCTTGCCATAGAATCTCAGTGACATGAGAATCACAATTAGGATTAGGAAACACAATAGGTGTCTCATATAATCCTACATCATTTTTCCCCTCAATTTCTTCAATATTCATGCAAAAAATTTGTAATGAATGAGCATTATCTTTATTTTGTGTAGATGCATTCTTGGCCGATTCTTCAATCTCTATCCATTGAATCACTTGAGCCAAATTAGCAAGTTTCAATTCCTGTGATAAAGAACTCAGTCCTGGTTCATATAGTTCACAAATTAAGTCAATGCATTCATAATCATTAGGTCTTTGATCTATTGGAATTTGTATTAAGATTCCCAGAAATATCAAGAAAAACTCATATGGTCATTCCTTCTCTTGCCTTTTCATATCATACAGTTCTGATACACAAGAAACTTGATCATCATCACTCAAATTGGATTGGGTTTCAACTTGGGTCTCATTATGATCAAACTGCATTGGTGGAGTTATAACAGTTCTAGCAAGAATTTTATCATCATCCATTCTTTGAATAGTCAATTCTGACATTCTATTACTACTGGTTAAGCTAGGGTAATCAATACTTGCATCCAAATACCCCTTCATTATTGAATATTTCATATTATTTTCAATTTCTATAGCTAGTTGGTATGCTCCGTGCAGAGTAGTAGGCTCTTTATCCCTTAATAAAAATCTTATCCTCTTGTCAAAAGAACCAAGATACACTACCAACCTTTCAGCCTCATTTGGTCTTATTTCATTAGGGATTTCCCTTAAACCTATTGAAAACCTGAGATTAAAATGCAGGACTAATTCCTCTTCTTGTATGTGAATTCCAATGAATCCTTTTCTCAATGTGTTGGGATTGATTCTTTCACCAAATTGTTCCATAAAATCCTTCACCAACTGATTCCATGAATTAACAGAAAAAGTAGGTAGACAGGAAAACCAATCCCTAGCATTACCTTTTATGGATTGCACAAATAGTTTCATGACAACATCCTCATGATTCATTTCATAACCACCTATTACATCTACAAAATGTTGTAAATGGTTAGAAGTTGATTTTGAAACTTTCCCTGTATATTGAGGCAAATACTTCCTAATTTTCTTAGGAATTGAATTAGGGTAATCACTAATACCACTAAACATAAAAGGCATATACCTTTGAGTTACAAAACTCCCCAAAGGGCTTAATACAACGTGCTCTTTTTTCATATTTATGTTTGACCTTACACATGGAAGACTACTCAAAGCATATAATTATCAGGCACATCACTTATTATCTCAACCAGGAGTTTATTAATGACTAACAATAGCACTCCTTGCTTTCCAAGATTTTATGCAATACAAACATGTTTCATAAATCTTGTTACATGTTGCACTACTAGAAGTATGGTAAAACCAATCAGTGTTCCCCTTGTTTTTGTTTTGCTCGACATGTTGTTTGGGACCATTTTTACCCTTAATTACAAACACACATTATCATTAGAAATAGTGAATTGTTTAGTTTTGATGAAATACCTGGTAGTTGCTTGCAGCATGTATCAATCTCTTTTTTAGACTGTAGATAGCACAAATCTAGGACTATTCCTTCATTTATTCGCTGGTTCTTAAAATAGAGTCGCCACCTCATCAACAGAGGACAATATTTAAAAGAACTCGGGCATTCTATTCTCTGAGTTTTGTTAGATTATGGGTTTCACTACCCATTACAGAGTCGCACCATACTACCAGTAATATCTTTCACAATCATAATCCATTACCATGAAATTCTAACACTTATCTTCACTTCAAACAACAAGTTCTGGATAAGCACCTCCAACCCCTATGGTTCCTCTATCTTCCTTCTATCTCTCTTTTTTTTTTAATTTCTCAGATGTTCTCGCCAATAAAATCATCCTTCAATGAATAACTCTAGAACTCCTAAATCCTTTTCTTACAGGAAACCATATACCACAAGATTATCAGGATTATTTTGAACTGCCTCCTTCCACTAGGGTTGAAAACATTCACTGTATAAATTCATAACAGCATATCATTTAATATGACTTTATAACCATTTGCAACCGGTGATTCAAAAATTTTCCTAGTAGGAGAAATAATTCACAAATTTTTGACCTCTAGTTACAGAAATAATTCAACATTTAACATGACTCTATACCAGCACCATCTGCAACCAAAACTATTGAGTTTTCTCACCAGTGGAGTCGCCATTTTGTTGGTGTTTTTTCCCACATAGAGATTGTAGTTCTCTAAGAGGTAGCCAACCTCTATATTGAAGAACCACAAAGGCTAGTGGCCACCTAACGAGAGTAAAGTTAAAGACTAACCTCTCCTACACTTTTGACTCTGTAGGACCAAGGTGGGTAAATCTAAATGTGTTTATAGAATTTCTTATAAATGGTAAGAAAACTTTTTGTATATAGATTACAATCCCTACACACTCAAGGGGATAGTCATTATTCTTGGTATTGGCAAACTGGAGAATAATTGCAAGCACCAAAGAGCAACGGAATTGACCAACTCAAAGAAGGAATTACTTCCCGTAGGAAGACAAGGTTTAATATGTGGTTATGTTTAGCATTTGGATCACCATGCTTAGAACTACAATCTTACACCAAAGAGAAATGTTGTAAACATTATTCAATACCTCATCCATTGGGCTATGGAGTCATACAAAGTATAATTCTGATACTGTGAACTTATCTTCATATAGCCTTACTACCATGAGATATTTCAATATATTAAAATAGTACTCTTAGCGAATCCTGATTATATACAACCATGAACATGTAATTTAGCTTTTCAATCATTTGATTAACTCATTAAGTTAAAGCAAGAAAACAAATTACACTTTCAATTAATCATTGAAACTGAAGAGAGAAACCCTTGATAAATCCATTCATAATTCATGGCACACACACAGGAGAGCAAACCATCTTAATTTTGTAGATTTGTTTCAATATCAGTAATTAAAAAGCATAGCATACTAACTTTATACAAATCCCCACCCGGGATGATTTCCTGAACAGTGTTCACAAAATTCCAACATTAAAACTGACTGTATAGACTCTAAGGTTTTGGACCCAAAATTCTGACCCTACAATGAGCCGTGAAATCTCCTTTATCTAATAGGAGAGCAACAAGCATTAGGCTACATTGTCAGTACAAAAATTGAATTTCATCCCAAAGTGAAATTCAAATTCACATTCCTCATCATTCGATAACATCATGTATGATCAAAGGAATCAAAAAATGGTTCCATAATAACTAGTCAGAGAACAGAATTTCGTGCAAAGCATGCACACGTCCACGTCCACACAATGAAATAGTAGGAAAAGAAATGTCCAACACACCCACCACCAGTAACCATCAAGAAAACACACTGTCCCAGTACAAGCTACCTCTTCGATTCCACGCTTGAGACAGCGACAGAACCACCTTCCCCTTACTAGCCTTGTCAGCACAACCCCTAGCAATTGGATCCAGTGGGAATTCAGTTACAGATTCAACTACCAAGACCTCCTCATTTACTTCCATGAGCTCTGCTAAGGTGGCCAAGTAACACCGGTAATCTGAATTTGTGTCAAATTCATTACCATTAGAGTCAGATATGACCACAAGGGATGAGCAACGTATTAGCTTCTTTCTAGTACTCTTAGTAGTACCCTTGGGTGTCATGGGAGTAATTGAAGGGAAAAATAGGTATGGATCTACAGATTCAATAGTGTGGAAAACATTCCCTTAACACTAATACAATAGATTAAAGCATAAACGAGTTCCAATAGCTTCACAAACTACTTGAGATGAATACATGCAAGTAAAATAAAATATCACACAAAGAGAGCATTCAAAGTTGATACAAGATATACGTGGGAAAACTTTTACAGGTAAAAAACCCACCACACAAAGTCAGACTAATTGTATTTCAGTAACAAAATAGTTACATACAATATACAGTTATCTCTGATTAGCTCACAATAGCACACTCTAACTCTCACTGTTACAATGTTGCCTCACATAACATACAGTTTGAACTCTTTCTCTCCTGCAATCACATACTCGACTTACATAAGTCATACATTACATTCAATTTTGTCAGACAACTGCCGATCACAAAGTACAATCATCCCTGATCAAATCACACCAATAATCTGCCCATGTTGACCTTCCTGCATTGAACCACCCAGGCCATAACTGTCTTCACCCAAATCGGGTTCAGTTGCACCACCCTGAGTTGACCTGCACCTGCTACAATTACTGCATTGGCCTTTAGCCAATAAACGCATGACATTGAGCCACGTGTCCTCCTGGCATTCGTAGTCGCTTTCTGAATCTGAGTCCAACTCGGTCAAACAAGTCACCGAGCTCATCTGAGCTCCCTACAATCTTTACCGTGGTTCACCTAAGCTCACCATGTGGTACCACAGTAACCGGTCGAGCAGACCGCTAGCGGTCTTACCGCGGCCACCGTGGTCAGCCCCTTGGCTGGCCGCGATAAGGCGATAACTGCTAGCTAGTCATTGGTGGTCTTACCATGGTAGGGCGATAGCCACTAGTGGCTTTACCATGGCCACCGTGGTCAGCCCCTTGGCTGGCCACGATAAGGCGGTAACCACCAGCTAGCCGTTGGTGGCTTTACCACGGCCACCGTGGTCAGCCCTCTAGCTGGTCACGGTATTGCGGTAACCGTCGGGCCCAACATCGCCAGAGATAGATTTAACCACCACGGTATGGCGATAAAGACCGAAATAAACAAGTTTTCCACGCCAAGACATTAAGGGTGGGGCTACATACTGGAAGTTGAGACATAGTTTCTCAACAAGCTCCCACTTGGAAAACACTTTCAGCTAACCCTATGAAAACAAAAATCACTATCTGTCATAGGCCCTAAGGCCCATCGATTCGGTGCACCATCTGAACTTATTTGTACTCACAGGCTTTGTCAAAGCGTTTGCAACATTCTTCAAGGTATCCACCTTTTCCAAACTGACCCTGCCATCCTCAACCATGTCCCTCACGAAGTGATACTACACATCAATGTGCTTGGTCTTGGCATGAAATGTCAGATTCTTTGCCAAACAAATGGCACTCTGACTATCACAGCAGATAGTAATCTATCTAGCATTAAATCCAATGTTTGAACACAAATGCCTCAGCTAAACAGCTTCCTTGTAGGCATGAGTTGCAGCCATGTACTCTGCCTCTGTCATGGATAAAGCAACTACAGTCTGTCGCTTGCTCATCCAACTGATAGCTCCACCATTAAGCATGAAAGTATATCCACTGGTGGATCACCTGTTGTCAATGTCCCCTGCCCAATCTGAATCAACATATCTTTGGATGCTGAGATATTTTTGTGATGCAACTATACTACCATGGTAACACAAAGCATAATCTGAAGTCCCCTTCAAATACCTGAAAACTTTCTTCACAGCATCCCAATGCGATCTTCCTGGATTTTTCATAAATCGGCTTAAAACTCCCACTGCTTGGGAAATGTCTGGTCTTGTGTAGACCATAGCATACATCAAGCTGCCTACAACACTTGCATAAGGCACACTGATCATGTCCTCCATCTCTCTAGCAAACTTTGGGTAGTCATCAACTGACAGCTTGGTTCCATGCATGATAGGAACAACAAGCTACTCGCAGTCATCCATGCTAAACCTCTCCAGAACTGTCTTTACATACTTACTTTGACTGAACCAAAGCTTTCTACTTGTTCTATCCCTAGTAATCTCCATTCCAAGAATGTACCTAGCTACACCAAGAATTTCCATCTCGAACTTTGTAGACAACTGAGATTTAAGGTCAGAAATCATAGTCATGCTATTTCCAATAAATAACATATCATCCACATAAAGGGTGATAACAAGCACATGATCATTCTCAGACTTATAATAAATACAATGATCAGATTTTGATCTCACAAATCTAATTCACAGCACAAATGTGTTGAATTTCTAGTAATACATTCTAGGAGACTGTTTTAAACCATAGAGAGATTTGTTTAACTTACAGACCAAATTTTGATTACCTTTTTCAACAAAATGCTCAGACTGGGACATGTAGATTTCTTCTTCCAGCTCACCATGGAGAAACATTGTCTTCACATCCATCTGCTCAAATTCAAAAATCATACACAGCTGCTAAAGGCAATAAAAATCTGATGGATGCCAGCTTTGCTATAGGGGAAAAAATCTCTCCATAATCTATTCCCTCAATTTGAGAAAAGTGCTTTGCAACCGGTCTAGCCTTATACTTCTCAACACTGCTATCAAGACCTGTCTTCTTTTTGAATATCCACTTACAGCCAACAGGCTTTCGCCCTTTAGGCAGTGGTACCAAATTACAGGTATCATTCTTTTTCAAAGAATCCATTTCTTCATTCACGGCTTCTAGCCAAGACTTTGAATCAGTCATGTTGATTTCTTCCTTAACAGTCCTCGGCTCATCAGTGCTGGTAATTAAAGCATAGGCACAATTAGAATCTAACATAGAGAAACCATACCTATCAGGTTGCCTTCTTTCTCATGTAGATCTTCTTACAGGCTAAGGTTGATCATCATCATCTGAACTTGTAGAGCTACTTGAGCTCTCCTCAGTCTCAGGTACACCATGCAGCTCTTCCTTTTCTAGAGTTTGGGGAATCTCAACTGCATCCTTCTTCTTGTCACTCTGATTTGTCCCAAGCTGTTGATCACTAACTGAAGGTTTTAGTTCACGAAATATCATGCTTTTGCTGTACAAAACCTTTTTAGTATCAGGATTCCAAATCTTGTACCCTTTCACACCAACTCCATAGTCGATGAGAATACATTTGACAACCTTATTATCCAATTTAGATTTCTTTTCATTTGGCACATAAACATATGCCTCACAGCCAAACACACAGACATGCCTCAGAGAGGGCTTCTTACCAGACCATGTTTCCAAAGGTGTCTGTTCAACAAGAGCTGAACAAGGAGATCTATTTATCAAATAACATGTTGTAGCAACAGCCTTAGCCCAGAACTTCTACTCTAGATTGGCACTACTCAGCATACTCCTTGCCTTTTCTATTAGTGTCCTGTTTAACCTTTCAGCAACTCTATTTTGTTGTGGAGTATAAGGCGTTGTCTTGTGCCTTTTAATCCCATGATCAGTACAGTACCTCTCAAAATCTACAGAATAGTATTCACCACCATTATCTGTCCTCAAACAATTGATTTTCCTTCAAGTCTAATTTTCTACCAAAGATTTAAACTCTTTAAAACGAATGAACACTTTTGATTTACTTTTAATAAAGTATACAAATGCCCTTCTTGAATAGTCATCAATAAAAGAAACATAATATCTAGACTTAGATAATGAAGGAACATTAATTGAACCAAACACATCAGAATGAACATAATCCAGTATACTAAAACATTTGTGGGGACTAGAATAAAAAGAAACACGGTGTTGTTTTCCATAGATGCAATGTTCGCAGAAATCAAAATCAAGGTTACAATCATCAAGCCCTTCTACAAGATTTTTATTCTTTAAATTTTTTAAACCTTTCTCACCAATGTGACCAAGTCTATGATGTCATAGCATAGTCTTCTCAGCTGGGAGTTTTACCTCCATTGCATTTGCAGCCAAAGAAGAGTCTTCATCTTTCTCTATAGGTGCAGCAATGTTTGACTTTACGGAGGCACTATTACAAAGAACAAGTCGTGCATCTAGCATGTACAGAGTGCCAGTATGAACACCCTTAGCCAACACCATTGCACCTCTAGCCATTTTACACCCCTTACTAGAAAAAGAAACTTCTACACCAGCATCATTTAACTTACTAATAGAAAGAATATCTCGAACCAAACTTGGTATGTGAAGTACGCCACCAATACCTTTGACTCTCCTGTTAGGAAACTGAATTCTAACTCTTCCTCTACCAACTATCTCTAGTGTTGAATCACTTGCCAAGTACACCTTTCCACCGTCATACTTCTCGTATTTAGAGAACCATTCTCTATTGGACGTCATGTGAAATGATGCACCTGAGTCAACCAACCAAACATCATCTGATGCCTGGGTTGTCAAGGCTGCTGCAATGAAGGCTTTTGCATCACTTTGAGAAGATTCATTTTTAGAAGAATTCTTCTTCTTCTTCTCCTTGCAGTCCTTCCTGATATGACCAAGTTGCCCAAAGTTCCAACATCTCACCTGGAACTTTTTACCAGGAGACTTTGATCTTCCTGCTGATTTAGACTTTGACTTCTTGTCTTTCTTTTTGCCTTTCTCCTTTGGTCTACCTCAAACAGCAAGAGCCTCTTTGGCCATCTCTGAAGACTTCCTCTGCATCTCTTCAGATAGCAATGAGGCAACAACATCTTCCATCTTGAAAGCAGTAGTAGTGCTTCCAATGGCCATCACAAGGTGATCCCAACTATCAGGTAACGAACACAATAGGAGCATGCAATGATCCTCCTCAATATTTACACCTATAGACGCCATATGAGTAACACTCATATTAAACAAGTTCAGATGGTCTGCAACAGATGCACCTTCATCCATCTTCAAGCAGTACAACTTCTTCCTCAGGAATAACTTATTTACCAGAGACTTTCCTTGATAAATGTCACCAAGCTTCTTCCACAAAGTAGTTGCAGACATCTCCTCATGAACATTCAAGAGCACAGAATCGGCAAGACTTAGTCTAATCAAACCTCTTGCAATCCTATCAGCAAGATCCCAAGCTCCTTGCATTATACTTTGTGGCTTAGTTCCAGACACTGCAATCCAGAGGTCTCTATCCACAAGCAAGTCTTCAATCTTGAATTTTCATAACTCAAAGTTACTGCCATTGAACTTTTCAATGTCTATTCTACCAGATGTACTCGCCATCTCAAACAGGATCAAGTTTTAATAGTGCAAGACTCCCACTGAAACAGTATTAGTACAAAAAACTAATCTTTCCTACAAGGATAACCTAACTGGCCAAGCTCTGATACCACTTGAAGGGAAAAACAAGCATGGATCTAGAGACCCAATAGTGCGAAAAACATTCCCTTAACACTAATACAATAGAGGAGTAAAGCATAAACCAGTTCCAATAGCTTCACAAACTACTTGAGATGAATACATGCAAGTAAAATAAAATATCACACAAAGAGAGCATTCATAGTTGACATGAGATATATGTGGGAAAACCTTTACAGGTAAGAAACCCACCACACAAAGTTGAACTAATTGTATTTCAATAACAAAACAGTTACATACAATATAGAGTCATCTTTGATCAGCTCACAACAGCACACTCTAACTCTCATTGTTACAATGTTGCCTCACACAACATACAATTCAAACTCCCTCTCTCTTACAATCACATACTCGACTTACATAAGTCATACATTGCATTCAATTGTATCAGACAACCGTCGATCACAAAGTACAATCATCCTTAATCAAATCACACCAATAATCTACCCATGTCGACCTTCCTACATCGAGCCACCTGGGCCATAACTATCTTCACCCAAATCGGGTTCAGTTGTGCCACCCTCAGTTGACCTGCAACTGCTGCAATTACTGCATTGGCCTTTAGCCAATAAACGCATGACAGTGAGTTGCGTGTCCTCGTGGCATTCGCAGTTGCTTTCTGAATTCAAGTCCAACTCGATCAAACTAGTCCCGAGCTCATCCAAGCTCCCCATAGTCTTTACCATGCTATCGCGGTTCACCTGAGCTCACCATGCGATACCGCAGTAATCGGTCAAGCAGACCATTGGCGGTCTTACCACAACCACCGCAGTCAGCCCCTTGGCTGGTCGCGGTAAGGCAGTAACTATCTGTCAGTCGCTGGTGGTCTTACCATGATAGGGCAGTAATCGCCAGCCAGCCGCTGGCAGCTTTACCGTGGCCATCGTAGTCAGTCCCTTGGCTAGCCGTGGTAAGGCGGTAACCGCCAGCCAACCGCTAGCGGCTTTACCATGGCCATTGCAGTCACCCCCTTGGCTGGTCGCGATAAGGTGGTAACCGCCAGCTAGCCACTAGCGGCTTTACCACGGCCACCATGGTTAGTCCTCTGGCTGGCCGTGGTACTATGGTAACCACCAAGCCCAACTTCGCCAGAGATAGATTTAACCGCCGCGGTATGGCGGTAAAGGCCAAAATAAACAAGTTTTCCATGCCAAGACATTAAGGGTGGGGCTACATGCTAGAAGTTGAGACATAATTTCTCAACAATAATTGGCTCCATCACTACTAGCAACCTTCGGGCTCCCAGCCTCACACTCCTACATTCAGTCGATTTGTCCATATAGAAAAATAAAACCTTACCATACACCGAAGAAAAAACTTCCCTGCACAAAAACAAAAGAAAATGCAATGCTAATTACACGTAACTTAGGCAAAATTTATAGAATGGCTTAGTGTGCAGGATATAATTGCCTGAAAGAAATTCAAGTACTTTCACAATTAGTGGTTAAGACAGCAATGAGTGTTTTCAACTGGATGGCACTATTCGCATGTTGGAGAAAAAACAGAAAGAGATCCTCTGGAAAAAGAAGATCTGTGTCATTAATAAAACAAGCAATAGTAAGGCATTATATGCCACATAGATGAATCACACACCCCTCCTTTGAATTTGAACCACTGATTCAGAACACATCTAGCAAATCGGAGGCTTGAGATCAAGTCAATGAGTATTGATAATCCACTTTAGCGCTTGGGAAAAGACGTCCAATCAAAACCCATGAAAATAGGATGTCTGAACCATATAGTGGGGCCCACATAGCCCCATCGGACAAAGAAGAAAAACCACATGTCACCCCCTCGCAGACCTCACATTGCCATTAGGACTATTTACTCCGATCGTGCGAGGTGTGCAAGAGGTCATAATTAACCCCGTTATTAAAGACCATCGCCAGTGCAGAGATGGCTATACGTCACAAGCAATACCTTGGAAAAAACCCACACATCCGTTCATGCCATATGGCGACATCTCACAAACCTCGCACCATATTGGTGACGCCAGCAGGAAAACCTACGAGGTCGGCGAGAAACAGCCCAGATCAATACCTGCGATCAGAAGGTTAGCCAGACCTCAAATGAAACATTCAAGTGGGACTATCCAGTGAAACCCCCAGTGGTATAAAAACATAAGTTGTCTTGGCAGAAAGACCGGCAAGCCAGGTGAAAGGGGCTGGTAAAGACACGACCCGAGAGGGATAAAACCTCACTTAAGTGACCAGTTACCCTTGGTAGTAAGTCACTGTTGAAACATAACAAGAGGGTTTTCAAAATTTGATAATTAAAAACACCATGGGTAACTTTGAAACCCCAAAACCCCAACTCACATCACTTAGAAAATTGAGAGTCCCATCACTACCCATGGTCAATGACTGTCTACACATCATAAGAATTGTCTACATCAAAAAACTATCTTTCATCCTTTGATCAATAGAACCACTCCTCTCGCATTTTATTGCGATCTCGATCAAAAAATAATCAAAAAATTAACATTTTCGCTCGATCTCTCGAGGGGGCAGTATACCAGCATAATCCTTATGCTGGGGCAATAGTGGGGCATTCGAAAAATCAGAAATTTTGAACTTTGATCACAACACTTTATTCTTTGAATCAATGCAACAAGAACAATGCTTCAAAGAGGGGCAAAATGTAGACATGGAAAATATACAATTCGATCTGACACACTAGATCCTGATTTACTAACACCATTTCATCTTGAATTATCTCATTTGCTAGTCATTTAATCGAATAATTTGTATTTGATTAAATTCATCACTCTTCATCTCTTAATTAAATAAATCAACTTTATCTAATTAAGTCATCATCTCCTATTAATTAAATAAATAAATTTTATTTAATTATTTTTGTAATCCCCCTTTTAATTAAATAAATCATTTTATTTAATTAATCCCTAAAATCATCTCATTTAAATTAAATAAATATTTATTTGGTTTAAATCCAACATCATCCATCTTTAATTAAATAAATCAAATATTTATTTAATTAAGTCTTTTATCATTTTCCTCTCGTTTTGATTTAAATCAACTCATAAAATTCAGTCGAAATTGTCAAATCATCTAATCCCTCATTAAATTTATTAAATCTTGATTAATTTAATCCCTATCACTAAAATCCTCTAGAGAATTCAACTTGCACGATAAATCAATTACTTTGATTTATTTAATTGCCTATTTTCTCTCAACATGACATAAAAGGGGAATATTCCCTCAAATTTGAATTAAAAATCCAAGTGGATGGGTACTTCCAACAAGGCATTCACTCCTCTTACATGTCCTTGTGCATTGAACCAACTGACATTAACTCCATTTCTTTCTCCCTCCAACATATCACATTCAAATTTCAAATTTGAATCTCATGGCATTTATCATGCACATTGACCAAAATGTGCTCATTCCTCCTCCAATCACATGTGGACAAGTGGCCTTCTCTTATTGTTTGGTCTTTTGTCCCACATTGCTCAAATCTTGTTTATTCTTCCAATTTTAAATCGATAAATGAGAGATTCTTCCTCTCATTCTAACATCCTCAATTTGAGTAAAAACTTATTATACTAAGATCCATCTTCAAGCATAGCCATTTTCATCTCTCTTTATCAAGCTCTTAGCTAGGTTATGCAGGAATTCAACCAAAGTGGATCAAATCACTAGCAAGCTTACAAAGGAGTTGGGAAAGGGCTGATTTTGTCACATCAATTGGCACCAACTTCCCCATGGGATCAAGATTTTGCATGCTTAATTAGGATTTTATTGCTTTCTTTGTTCATCTTTTTTTCATTTTCCTATTTTGAGCATTGTAGATGAATTTCATGGGGAATCCTTGTTATACCTTGCAATCAACTAACTAATGTGTTTATTTGTCCTGTCTAAGCAGGAATATGATTGGGGTTCACACACCTTACCTTCAACAATATATTCCACATAGTGAATATTTTTTACTCATTACATAGAAACATCTCATGCATTTATTATTTTGCCCATTTTGCACTTTATTCCTAGTGTAGATACCGAAAATTGGTCTAGGCCTGCGAGTACACATTTCGACATAATTTTCTATAGTCCGTTGTCATGATTAAATAATTTAAATTATTTAATTACTTTTCTAACACATATTTCTTCTATTAATTAAATACCCCTTTTAATTAATTCATTAATTCATAAATCATCCTTTATTCAACTTAATTAATTAAATATATCATATTTATTTAATTATGTTGCGAGCTAATTAATTCTTCCCCCTTTATCTATCAATTAAATAATTCATTATTTAATTCCCTTTTATCATACTTTTCTAACTATAATTAAATATCTTTATTTAATTATTCATTTAACCCCTTTAATCTATAATTAAATATTTATTATTTAATTATTCAATTTATCTTTTTCAAACAGTCAAATTAAATAAATTACTTTATTTATTTAATTAAAGTCTTATTTTTGAATGTTGAATTAAATTAACATTTAATTCATTATTTAATTAATTATGTCACATTCCTCTAACATTCAGTTATCTCTTACATTCACTCACCTACGGACTCGAGTTCTATTTTTAGTTCTCCAGCTATCTCTTGAGTTAAACACCAGTTTATCTCTGTGAGAGAACTCTCCGTCACAACTAGTCAATTAACTAGTTCCAACTCATATGCATGATCTATGTCTATTAATTAAATATCTTTATTTAATTGATTAACTCAAGTTTGCATTCGAATGCATTTATTCTCCAACTTCTAACTTTGGCTTTTGCATACAAAGTCTATTTCTTCTATTTTTTGAAGGTGAAGGTTGGAACTCATGTTCTAACTCACGTTCTAAAATTAGTCTTTACCTGTAGTTGAACTCACATTCTAAATCGCATTCTATCTATCACATAACTCATTGCATGGCATTGATCAATCTCGTCCGTCGATCTCTCTTTCAATCTGAGCCGATCGTTCGAAAACCTACAATCTATAAAATGGCCTGTCATAATCATTATTCCTCTCTCAAAATTATTATACACTTTTGAGAAGAAACAATCTTCGATATTTTGCTGAGACACTCGACGAAGTTATGCTTGCATTCAAACACACATGAATATCTGAGGGCAAGAATAACAATACAGCAAGATCGAGAAGGGCAATTGAGATAAATCGAGAAAGTATTAGCATATTCGGTGAGATCATTCTAGTTTTATTAGTTTAGATTAATCATGCTTACTTATCATTCTTTGTTGTTTTATTTAGATTAGAATTGATATTTAATCTTGTGCAGCATTAGCATCCATCCACGATTCCGAAAATCTGAGTTACATTTGGTGAACCCGACATGAACACACTTCAAATCCACACATCTTTCCATTTTTCATTTTCTATTTTTTGTTTTTTTTTCGTAGGTTTTCCATTCAGTGAACTGCATCTGTCAAAAAAAGTGATGCATCTATCATTACGAACCGCATCTGTCATGCCATAAACCGCATCTTCCTGTCAATCGCCACATATGCCTGTCAATCGCCGCATCCGCCTGTTGATCGCCGCATCTGCCTGTCAATCGTCGCATTCGCTTGTCAATCACCGCATTGCCTGTCAACGAATTCTCGAACCGCATTAGACACTCCATTAACCACATCCGCCTGTCACCAGTCGGACCGCATCTATGGCTCCAAACGTCACGTCTGGCTAGTAAAGATTTTTTTTTTATCGATTTTCGTGCATCCGTCTTTTCAATTTTTGCTTTTTAGGTGATTTGGATTTTCACTAATGTTTGGTTCAGTTGTGTCAAGGTGGAATAACAAGTGTTTGCAAGACGAAGCATAGAAAACAAATACAAAAACCAAAGACAAACAAATGAACTACTGACAAAATTTGCATGCAGGACCTAATGCTTTTTATCTTTTTACCAAGCTTTTTCGTTTGATAGATAGATAATCATCATGTGGATTAAAATAAACTTCTATTTGGTAGTGTAAACAATCTCGTTTGGGCTTAATAATTTACTAGTGTTTTTCGTGTCTGCATTGTTAGTTTAGAACCCCATGATTTAGTAATCGAAGTATCCTCTCCCCTTATGCATTCATGTGATCCCGGGTGTAAGAGAAATGGTTACTGACTCTAGAATTTGGGCCTGTCTTGGTGGAAAAAAGTACTCACCCCAAGATGACTCAAACCGGCAGCATGCTAAAGCCAAGCGACTTCCAACCGGTATACAAAAGTGGATTCTTGGGGAAATCCCAAGAATCACGTGCACTAGCTCGATGAGATGGACAGAAATGGACTCTCGCCGACGTTGGATAGTGTCCCACGAACAGAATGCCTGAATTAAACACCTTGTTGTAGAGTTACCAAAATCCTATCTACTTGTTGGCGCAGCAGGGTCCGCCCTATGAAGCCGTCTTACACTCTTACGGTTTACGTGTAGAGTTGAAAGGTATGCCATGGGAGATTCA
Source organism: Sequoiadendron giganteum (assembly GCA_007115665.2). NCBI lineage: Eukaryota > Viridiplantae > Streptophyta > Pinopsida > Cupressales > Cupressaceae > Sequoiadendron > Sequoiadendron giganteum. The sequence goes on along the minus strand of CM021100.1, from coordinate 231,530,334 downwards.
TGGGTATTGTAGCTTGGCTGCCCTGTATAAGTGAGTGTCATGGAGGGGAGCCAGTGGGGTCAAGCTACTAATCATCCACCATAAATATGCATAGCTAGAGAAATCCAAGTAAGAATTCAACAAGTACTGTCCTAAAAGCCTAGGGTGTAAATGTTTTTCGAGTCTCAATAGTCCATTCATCATAAAATTGAAAATACTTTGATTACTATGTTTGTTGTTTGCTATATTTGCCAAAATATTGATCAAACAAACAAAGTCAGTCAAACAACTTTCAAAAAAAAAATTCAACTGCCAGAAATAGAGTCGCATATGTCAGTTTAAATGCCGCATCTGTATTAGCGAGTCGCATCTGTCACATTCTGAGTCGCATGTGTGCATGCAAACCACATCTATCAAGTTCTGAACTGCAAGTGTCTGTTAGGAAAATCAAGTTTACAGAGTCTAGAATAGAAAAACAATTGCATGTGCATGGATAAACCGTAACTGTCATAGGAAAGACCGCAACTGTCAAATCTGAACCGCATCTGTCAGAAGCACCGCAACTATCAAATTTTGAACTACAATTGTTAGGTGAACCACATTTGCCTGTTACCAGAAAACATTGAAAACTGCAAACTGAGTCCGAACACATCACTATCATTTTCTTTTATGTTCCTTAAGATCAACCTTGAATAGAATCTGTCAAAATTTTGCTCAAAAATCTTGCATCCATTAGGTGTCATATACGTCTTAGTTATGATCCACGTCTTAGTCATAATCATCCTAAGTTGCACACATATAGATACTTCCTAGGAAATTGTATATCACAGCATAAGATAAGTTTCCTTGTCTTTGGATAAGTTCATGTCTCGATTTGTCACACTCGTCGAACCTAGCCACCTTGGTCTTATCTAGTGAATCTTTTCAGCTCAACGAGTCTAGTTTGGAAAATTCACCTTGTCACTTGTCGTTGTCCTACAATCAGGTTCCTTGGTCAAAACAAATCCTTGCATGCATTTACTCCATAGGAGGTAGGTTATACATGCTTTAGAATCATTTACCGTTATAGTCTACACGAGGTTTTGCATATTGTCCATCTTACCATACGTCATCTTAGTATATGTCTTTTTAGAAATCATTTTAGCAACGTCCTTATTGTCAAAAAAATCCAAAAACATAGAAATAGGTCATATCAGTTTTTAGGCATAGTATGCATTACCCCATTTTGAGCAACTTTTTTATGGTCGAAACTAGGTCTCGAAAGAAACAAAAAGAAATGTCAGACCCTAACAAATTTATCAATCCTTTCGGCACTCAACCAACTAGGAAACATAAACCACACAAACCATTGCTTGATAAATATGTCAGTAGAGATGCAAATGGACGAGCCTTTGTTGAAGACATAGAGGTTGCAGTCCAAGATCCTGAATTTGCATCCTTCATGGATGAGTGCTTGGCAAATGATCCCCAATGCTATCTAGCAAAATTGCTAGTAGAAGGTGCCACACTACCACTAGGATTTGATGTTCACACATTGAAAACTACATCTACCCAACCAATGCAAACAGTGACATCAAGTGTTTATATTCCCCAAATCATCGCAGCAATACCAACTGGCATACCAACTCAAACATCATCAATTGTAAACACAACCCCTTTCAACATAACACAAGGTTTACAATTTACTGCGGGAGCAACTTCATCCAACCCCTTTGGCACCAACACGACTGGTAAGAGATCCAAAGCAGGTAGGAATATTCCTATCCCAAATCAGACCGTTCAAATAGGGAATATTCCTCCACCAAGTCCAACCATTCAAACAGGATATATTCCTATCCCAAATCAGACCATTCAAACAAGGAATACTCCTCCATCGAATCAAACCATTCAAACAGGATATATTCCTATCCCAAATCAGACTATTCAAACAGGATATATTCCTTCACCAAATCACAACCCGTCGCAGAACATGGCATATCAGAACGTCTACATTGATCCAAACAACACCAACACCATGTCCTTGACACAAGTCGATGTCCTTCAAAATCAAATGCAAACTCTCCAACAACAAATGGACAACATGTCTATGTCAGGAAAATGAACTATCTCAGCGCAAGACCTATGTCCATGTCCATTTGACAAAGCACTTTATATGACACCTTTTCCCCATGGATACATTATACTGATCTTGCCTAAGTATAATGGGAAAAAGAATTCTTTAGAACACATTAGAGAGTTCTCCACAGCATGCATGGACATATCGTATGACCCCACATATTTGATGAGACTATTTCCATGAACCCTTGTCGGGATAGGACTGGAATGGTTTTCTAAACTACCATATAGTATACGCTCTTGGGGAGAATTAGCTGAGAAGTTTGTCGAACATTTCACCTTCAACATAGACAATGAGGTAACAATAGCAACCTTGTGCCACACGACACAAGAAGATGGCGAAACTTTCACCACTTTCTTTCAGAGGTGGAGAAGTCTAGCTAGCAGATGTCCAGTTGAGATACCAGAGAAACAAAAGGTCACGATATTACTAGAGAACATCAATCCAAAACTGCAAAGTGATTTAAGAGTGCATGGTTGTACCTCATTCCTAGACTTGGTACAAAAACGTATCATCCTTGAGAAAGGCCTTATTGACAAAGGCGAAATAAAGGTACCAGGCAGGAATCCCATTGTCCAAAATCAAAATGCGCCAAATGATAGAAGGCAATTCTGGTCCAGAAACAAAAATGTTACAAATGACGGCATTGTTGATGCTAAAAACATCCATACAAGACTAGTTATCACACTGAGAGGATATAACCAAAATCAAGACACAATGGATAATCCAGATCAAATGGCTAACTATCTACAAAATTCACAGCTACAACGACCTCAAAGAAGATTTCCAACACGTGAATTTACTCCTCTAGGACAACCAATCGAGGTTATTTACAAAGAGTTGATTAAACACAATCTTATCAAACCATTGGAACCAAGAGAGTATGATCCTAGACAGTTTAAGCCTTCCTGGTGGGATGAAAAATCCCATTGTGAATATCATCAAATAAAAGGACACGGCCTACAAAATTGTCGCCAACTCAAGAATATTATCCAAGACTTTGTTGAGAATGGCACCATAGAGGTCGGTGGACAGAAAAAAACCAAGAACAATGATCATAAGGTCTTCAAAGACCCATTACATGACCACACAAAAGGAAAAGCCTCCAATTCGGGACCTAAGACCGATCCATCAGCCAATTATGCAAACACCAATTTTGACTATGGAAAAGGAAAGATTGTAAATAGCCTTCACGCTGCAGATGAGCATGTCGATACCTTCGCCATTAAGAAGCATCCAGAATGTAATGTCAACACATGTAGAACCAAGATCACTATTCCAGGTCCTTCTTCTAAGCCATCTACGCAAGCTTCCAAGTTCAAGTACAACCTTCTTGATCAATTGAGTAAAACCCTCGCACAAATATCTATCTTGGAATTATTGACCTTATCACCTGAGCATCGAGCCATTCTTGATAAAGCTTTGCAGATTACAACTGTCCCTACTGATTTAGATGTCAATAATTTCGAAGAGATGGTGGGATATTTAACCAACTCGCACCATGCCACATTTTCCCAACAAGATTACTCGACAGAAAAATCTGATCATAACGACCCATTACATCTTGAGGTCTTAGTCCATGAAACCAGAGTCAGACAAGTCTTGGTAGACGGAGGAGCAGGTTTGAACCTATGTACCCTAAAATTGGTTAAGGCATTAGGATTCTCAGAAGATTGTGTAAATACCTCTAAGAGTATAGTCATCAAGGCTTATGATGATGAGGAAAGATCATCCAAAGGAGTTGTCACACTCCCTATCAGAATTGGCCCAGCAATCATGGACACCAGCTTCCAAGTCTTGGATCTCACCCTTCCGTACAACTTGTTGTTAGGTAGACCTTGGATACACGCAATGAAAGCTGTACCTTCAACGTATCACCAATGTCTCAAATTTCCACATAATGGCACCGAGATCACCATTCATGGCGATCTAGATCTATTTTAGTATTGTACAAGCCTAAAAGAAATTCCACAATGCCAGGTACTAGTTAACCAAGAAGTTTCATCATCCACTTCATCCCAATACATTGACTCATCACGTCTCATTAAGTCCAAATCATTCACACCTCCATCAACCACTCCTAAACTTGAGATCCAAGACAAGGGCTTTGGCGAATATCATATAAAGGCATCATACTATGTCAGTCAACTGATTCCACCTAAGGCATATGGCCTACCTATGGCAGATAGAATACAGTCAATAGTCATATTCCATGTTCCCCCTACAATGACATTAATCAAATGGGGAGAGCTAAGTGAAGAAATTGTGGATCAAGGTGATTCCTAGTTGTATCAAGAAGAACATGAATACCCCTCCCCATCTATTCAAATAGCTAAGGACCAGTATGGAAGAGGCTTTAAGATAATGCAAAATGGAGGCTATGATGGGCACAGTGGGTTAGGACTACATCAAAATGGAAGGACAGAACCGATTATTGTCCACCCACGACCAAAATACTTAGGGCTAGGGTGTCAACCGCTTAGAATCGGGTTTCCTAGTACTTCATCACTATTTCAAGAAGAAGTGAGTGCTTGCGCGGACACCGAGACATCTCATGAAACACCTCCCCCATTTTATGAAAATCCTCCAGTTTTTAACGAATCTCCTGACTCAAGCGATTGTGAATGGGATTCCCTTTCCTCCACCAGTACCATGAACATAGAAGATCTACTTGGAGAATTGGACCTAAAGATCAAACCTGTACCACAACTATCTAGTCCTCGTCATAAGAAGCATTTGTCTAAACAAGAATGGCATGAGACCTATTATTGGGAAAAACTTGATCGTGCATCTTGGGCACCTGAACCACCATCTTCGGACGACCCATCCCAAGCAATGGTCCCACATCAACATTTACCTACCCGTCAAAAAAAGACCAAGCAAGAGTTATTCCAAAACTTTTGTGACCATGTCAACCATTCGCTATTCACTTTGTCAGTTGCTACCTTTAAAAACTCTGATGATGACATGCCTCTCATATATCCTAAACTTATAGATTGGGATCAATAAGGTACACCTATCATAGATACATTCGAGAATGACAAAGCAATTGCTGAGTTCATGGGACTTAGAGAAGACATACCAAGAGGGGATCATAAAGCTGGTTTTACCATAGACTTGGATGACAAAGCATATTTTGGGGAGTCTATTTACACCTCTAGTCGCAAAAATGAGAATAAAAAGAAAAATGATGAGTCCCTAGGTGAAAACCGAAAGGCACCTTTGGACGAAGAAAAAGTCAAAATAAAAGACGTATCCAAGGGCAAAAACCTCCCAGAGGCACCCAGGGATAGAGGTTTAAATATTCTCCCAGTAGAATAGGAAAAGTCACCGATGCTAGTGGAAGAATCAGTTGAAGTCAACATAGGTACAGAAGAGAATCCAAAGATGGTATATTTTGCAGCTTCTTTAACAGAGATAGAAAAACCTAAGTTCAAGGAATTCTTTCAAAAGAGACAGATAAACTTTGCATGGTCATATGCTGACATGCCTGGGCTAGATCTAGATCTAATATTGCACCATCTACCATTGCATCCAGGCATTAAACCAGTTAAATAGAAGTTAAGAAAAATGCATCCGCAGATTGCTCTATTGGTCAAGGCAGAACTTAAGAAACTCTTGGATGTAGGAATCATAAGGACAATAGACTATGCAAATTGGATATCGAATCTTGTACCCGTGACCAAACCAACTGGGGGCATTCAAATTTGCACAGACTTTAGAGACATCAACAAGGCATGTCCTAAAGATGACTTCCTTTTTCCAAATATAGATATGATAGTGGATCTTATAGCAGGATACGAGATGCTATCCTTCATGGATGGTTTCTCGGGATACAATCAGAATGTATCAATAAATAACTACATGAGCTCGCAGGCTCTATGATCAAAATACATATGTCTACATGAATATATCCCTATCGTTGGGTCCCACTACCATTGTTGTCATGTGGTGAAGGTGGTGGGAACATCCTCGTGGGTGCTCTCTGCGAGGTGGAAGGCCTGTCATATGGACCTGTCCTCAATGGTCCTACCACCCCCTCAGTACTCTATGTCCTCTAACTCCTGCTCTAGGATCTCTGACTTCGTGCCTCCGAAAAGCTAGGAGCCCTTCTCTCTGTTGGCACCACTGTCTCATATAAGTCTCTATAATAACTGGCTCTCTCCACCACCCTGACTAACTCTCGTACCATGCCCTCAAAGGAGGACCCACTACAAAGGCGTCTAACCTCTGTGAACTACTGCTCTATCTCCTATCTTTGCACAATCACCTGATCTCTCTCCATCAGAGCATTGTCCCTCTCTGCACGCCTATCCCTCTCTACACAGATATTGTCTCTCTCTGCATGGGCACTGTCTCTCTCTAGCCTCATCACGTCAAACTCCACTGTCATCACTCTAAGTCTCTCTTCCAATACCTCCCTGTCACCGTCTCTAAGAGCATCCTCCTCCCGTCTCCCCTCCACTATCCGATCTCTAAGCTATCTCTCCTGCTCCTTAATCGGTGCCTCCTCCTCAACATCCTCCTCTACATCATCCTCTCCATATCCTGCCAAAATCCCTAGAGGGTCCAAATCCATCTCTACATCCAAATCCTCAGCAATATCCTCTAGTCCAGCATCCACATCTACATGCTCCTCAACCACTACCTCTGCTGCAGCATGCTCAACCCCAGCCTATGCATCCACTCCCCCACTGATGTCCACCATCGGTACATCAACTGTTGCTACCTCCTCAATAGGTGCATGTCCCCCTCTTCGTCCTCTCCGTCCTCGTCTCCCACCTCTACCACCAACTGTACCCACTTTGGCACCTCCACCTCTCTATCATCCTCTTAGCCCTGTGCCTCGTCTCTCGACTAGTGCTAGCAAATCTGGATCTGTATAGGGAATCGGGCAATGCACTGTCGACCATGCATCATATGCTGTTGTGGTCCCTGGATCTGCTAATCCATCTCTCCATCCCCACTGTATTGGCTGTAGTGCATGTATGTCTACCTCAGCTGTGGTAACTGGTATCATGGGACCCCACCATGGAACCTCTCTGGACGAATGAGCAAACTCTGCTCTGCTCAGAGGCACATCCTAAACCTCTCCAAACTGTCTCAACACTCTGTCTGGCAAGTGTCGCTCAATGATATGCACACTGGAAACAGTCCTCCCAATTAGGTATTGTGTCTATCTGCAAAATGGCAAATGTATACTATCATCCGCCCATGCCTCACAATCCATGTAAGGTCTCCATATAAACTAATCCAAAGTATCTAATGCATGTCTCCAGTATCTTGTGTCTCCAACATGTGTCTACGTGATTTGTCTTGTATATCAGAACACATATGGAAGTCTCTCATCTCTCTCTACTGTCACTGGAGGACAGAATACTGCTATCCTCTCAAAACCCCATATCATCAACAGTGTCGTCCCACAACTCAAGGACTGTGCATCTTTGTAAGCAATGTCATGTAGGTGAAAATATAGCATCCTGAGTAGACATGGACCCCATGCATATCTCGTCTCACTCTCCAACATCCCAACCAACATAGCTCCCCATCCCACTAAAAAGCCATGACCTCGTATGTCCGGCAGAACAATCCCACCAATCAATGTACATAGGATGCAGTCAATCCTATCATATCTATCTGCTAACACTAGCCATCTAATCTCGTAGTGCTCAATGTCGAGCCTACTGATGTCATCCACCTAATAAAACCGTGCCAACTCAGCCAACCCTCACTGCGGATCATATGTAACCCGCTCTCCACTGATAGGACATCTCAATATCCTGTACACATCCTCTAATGTGACAGTAGCCTCCCCAGTCGGCAAATGAAATGATGATGTCTCAGAATGCCATCACTCACATAGTGCAGTCAACATCCCTTTGTTTGCCTGAATGGCTGGCATAGACAAGCAGTGACGTAGACCAACCACCCATAGCAATCGAATCTCTACATAAGTCAAATTCTCTCTCAGATCAAACATATCTGGTCGAGACTCCCGTGTGTAAATCGGATCTAAAATTACTTGCAATTAAACCATCATGTCAAAAAAAATTCAAGTTTTACTTTGCAAAATTTTTCAAAAATTTTTACTAGCCACATGCGGCTCACATTATTAGATGCGGTGCATTTTTTTCAAATGCGTCGCACAATTTCTCAAATGCGGTGCACATCCCCCACACCCCTATTCTAATTCTACACATGCGGTTTACTAAACCACATGCAGTCATTTGTTGCAAATGCATTGCATTTTTTTTTAACCCGCCCAAATCTAACACATGTGGAGCATTTTGACAAATGCGGTACATTTTCATATCCTCTATTTCTCCTACATATGCGGTCATTCATGCATATGCGGTTCATGACCACACATGCGTATAACCCCTCTACAGATGCGTTGCATGTATACACATGCGGTGCACCAAACTTCAAATGTGTTCATTGCTCAAACAACCTATTCTACCCTAGGCGTGAATTTACATATGCATCGTTTCGCAATCACATGCAGCGAATACGATGGCTTATGCGTCGTTCATGCTGCACCGCATTTTCTAACCTAATTTTTGAAGCCTCGAAAAACATGCAAAATTTAAATTTCAAGCTCTCGTTTTCATGTACATACCTGTGGTCCTACGTCAGCTAGCCTCCTGAAGGTCCGGATCCGATAACCGTGATGTTTAGCAAAGGGAATGGGTGCCATTTCGTCAGCTAGTCAGAGCAAAAACTAAAGTTTTTCAATCTCCAAAAGTGCAAATGAATTGGATTTAGCCCTAATTCCTATTTATAGGAGGGGTAAAAATGGCATTTCTTCAGCCCTTCTCTACTGGCCGCGTAACCTTTCAACTTCAAATGACCCGTATTCATCCGCCTTAATTCCAAATTCAATTTCGTCAACTCCATAGCATTTCTGACTATCAAATTGACTTATCGGGAATATCTCCTGATTTTTTTGAAACTTTCAAAAATTTGTCAATTTTCCCGAGGGGGCATACCTTACCCTGTTTCATGCTAGGGCACGATTGGGACATATTTTCTTTGACACAACATCGTACCAACATTGTATCAAAGAGGGGCAAACTGTAGATACCGAAAATTGGTCTAGGCCTGCGAGTACACATTTCGACATAATTTTCTATAGTCCGTTGTCATGATTAAATAATGTTAATTATTTAATTACTTTTCTAACACATATTTCTTCTATTAATTAAATACCCCTTTTAATTAATTCATTAATTCATAAATCATCCTTTATTCAACTTAATTAATTAAATATATCATATTTATTTAATTATGTTGTGAACTAATTAATTCTTCCCCCTTTATCTATCAATTAAATAATTTATTATTTAATTCCGTTTTATCATACTTTTCTAACTATAATTAAATATCTTTATTTAATTATTCATTTAACCCCTTTCATCTATAATTAAATATTTATTATTTAATTATTCAATTTATCCTTTTCAAACAGTCAAATTAAATAAATTACTTTATTTATTTAATTAAAGTCTTATTTTTGAATGTTGAATTAAATTAAAATTTAATTCATTATTTAATTAATTATGTCACATTCCTCTAACATTTAGTTATCTCCTACATTCACTCACCTTTGGACTCGAGTTCTATTTTTAGTTCTCCAGCTATCTCTTGAGTTAAACACTAGTTTATCTCTGTGAGAGAACTCTCCATCACAACTAGTCGATTAACTAGTTCCAACTCATATGCATGATCTATGTCTATTAATTAAATATCTTTATTTAATTGATTAAATCAAGTTTGCATTCGAATGCATTTATTCTCCAACTTCTAACTTTTTCTTTTGCATGCAAAGTCTATTTCTTCTATTTTTTGAAGGTGAAGGTTGGAACTCATGTTCTAACTTGCGTTCTAAAATTAGTCTTTACCTACAGTTGAACTCACGTTCTAACTCGCGTTCTATCTGTCACATAACTCATTGCATGGCATTGATCAATCTCATCCGTCGATCTCTCTTTCAATCTGAGCCGGTCATTCGAAAACCTACAATCTATAAAATGGCCTGTCATAATCATTATTCCTCTCCCGAAATTATTATACACTTTTGAGAAGAAACAATCTTTGATATTTTGCTGAGACACTCGACGAAGTTATGCTTGCATTCAAACACACATGAATATCTGAGGGCAAGAATAACAATACAGCAAGATGGAGAAGGGCAATTTAGATAAATCGAGGAAGTATTAGCATATTCGGTGAGATCATTCTAGTTTTATTAGTTTATATTAATCATGCTTACTTATCGTTCTTTGTTGTTTTATCTAGATTAGAATTGATGTTTAATCTTATGCAACATTAGCATCCATCCACGATTCCAAAAATGTGAGTTACACCCAACACATAACATTTCATCACTTATGCCAAAAAAAAATAAAGGCTCGTAAATATCAAACCATGGGATCAATAGAAATTCTCCCCTCTATTCACGTACTTTATTTTATCCTCACAGATAAAAACTTACCATTTAAATTTTAAGTTCTCACCTGTTTTTAATCTTTCACATTAAAATATTTCACCCCCAAGTAAATGGAAAAGTAAAATATTTGATAAGCACGCTAACTCCTCCACCCGGGACCCACATCTCAAAACTATCACGGAGCACATTTAAATCCTTATTTTTCCAATATTTTAATTTCCCTCCAAAGGATACCTTTTAAACATTATATTAAAATTCACCTGGTGGATTTTTCTCTCTTAAACAATACTTTATTCTAAATTTTTCCTTTTATTTCACAGGGCTCCCTTATCTTACCCGAATCATTTAAATTCACGGGGCCTACCATTTCTTCCCTTTCCCAAAATCACGTAATCACTAACTTACGTGCACCTTTGGATTGTGAAATGGTGGGCAACAACCAAGATCTGGCTGGAGTAAACTTCACTTTCTGACCGTTGATCTTCTTCCTCCATTTTGCATTGCCCTAAACCCTTTGTCTCGCTCATGTTTGCTTGAGCATTCTCTTTGCGTTATGCACACTTCACGGGAATTCATGGCGGCCATGCTAGTAATGTAGATCTGCACCCACCTTTGTTGGTTAGAGCCTCACCCCATTTTTGTTTCCTCCAACATCACCTGGGCTCCATCAACTGGCATGGCTGCCCCACAACTACTGGTCGCACCCCTCCATTTTGTGCATACCCAGCCACTATGGCATTCCATGGGCTCATCCCTACTGTTAGGTATTATGTTAAGTGTAGCGCACGCCCTACCTGTACTCCTCATTTGCATCCCCTTGGAGGCTCCATCAGTTGTTCAACAATTTCATTTTGTTGCGCAATCTGCAACTATGGTGACACGAGCTTTCTCGCTTATATTTTCTTGAGAGTTATCAAAGTCCCATTGATGCGTTTCTTGCAATCTCCATCCTCCCTAGGTGTGTTGCTACATTCTCCCTTGGTAGAATGAAAGACATCCTTTGCAATCATAAGGCGACCCTCAGTTCCTTCTTCATGGCACACGGGTGTTCCTCATACTACAATCCGCGCCCTCCCTTGTGTTCTACTACTCTTATACTACTGGCATATTGACTCAGCTCCTATCACTCAACTTATAGAGGACATTTGATGAATTTGATCTCCCTTAGATTGTTTCCTCTCTCAGACTTTCAATTGTGGCCTTTCCTCCTCTAGTGCATAGAATATTTTGACTACATTCCCGCATCATTTGTGCCTTTGATGGGCACCCATAAATATACCATCAAATAATTTTGATATACATGTTGGGTTCCTTCGTTTATTTTAGTTTCTTAAATGGTTCTACTGCCTTTTCAACTAATCCATTTTGGGAATGCCGCACTTGGAAATATGAACATCATGAAAACATGCGCTAGCCTTCTCAAACCTGTGCCATGCTTCACACTATTCGTAGCAATCATGGTGTTTCATGATAAAAGGAAAATCCCATTTGTAACTGCATTTCAAAGGCAAATGAAATTGTGTATCTTCATTTTTGTTGTGGGAGAAAATGACCACTTCCAAAAGCCTTCATTCAATTGAGAGTAGACATAAGTCATTTGGAAATAAACCCCTGTAATGGCTCTTGGCGTAACTATGTCTTTGTTCCATATTTGTGTAACCCTACATATGAACTTTGGTGAGTTTTTACACACCTTCCATGCATGGCGCAAGCTACAAAACAATTTAGTATCCCAGTTGAAAAGTCCACAAACAAATTCTTTGCATTGGTCCATAGTGTGCAGTTGTATTTTCTCCCTTTGCCCATAGTTATTTTTCTATTTTACTTTAAATGTTGCTAGCATACAGGGTATTTGATGAGAGTTATTTTCATCAAACATAACATATGGGGCATTCAACCAATCCCTTGCACTCATTGGAGATAGAAAGAACTCAATTGTATCTCCAAATCTAATCACCATTTATTTGAAAGTTTAGCCACTTAACAAAGTCCCCATGACATGAGAATGACTCTACATTCCATCCCTTTGAAAAGGCTTTCCCTGATGTCTCTTTTCTGAAGTATGCCCCCCTTTGGATTACAATTAGATCCTACCTCAAACCCCTCATCATTATCAAACACCTTTTGTAACCCATAGATCAAAAACATTGAAAGAATTTATCTGTCAACCTACCAATCCCATTCTTATAGTTTGAGGGACTGAAAAGATAAGCAACCCTATGTAAAGTGCAACAATTCACATGCTCACATGTGTAAAGCATGTTGGGTTCCCATGTGGGCCTGGCTAAAAAAAAAATTGTTCTCAAACAAGTTTCGTACTCATGTCATCCCAAGACAACTTTTGGATGCATTTGAAGTGAATTGGTAAACTGGGTGGCCATTAGAAACTTTTTTTCTGTCCCTTTTGCAAAATAGTGCAAACTGGTCACATGACATCTTGGAGCAATAAAAATATGCAAACTCGTAGAAATTCAGTTCGAGAAAGGAGTGCAACAAATGTCTCAAAGAAAAAAATCATGAGGTGGAAGATATTAATCAGAAAATTTGCTTAGTCAGACTTTCTGCAACTGTGTTGGTTCAGAAACCAATTAAAATTCACGAAATCACCTCATTGAAGAAATATCAAATCAACTCTTGGCAAGTTGAAACTGGACATAGTAGAACATTTAGATACCCTGAGCATGCGTGCAAAAGGGATCTGCTTGAAACATTATTGATCAAAATATATTTAGGGTCAAAATTGACCACCCAGAAAGGCTATCAGGACTGCAAATGCAAAACTGAGCAGACTGCATTTGGTTTTGACTTGTTAAAAATAAAAAATAAGATCATGAGAGTTTAAAAACTAACATAGGAGATCATTTAGGTATATATAATATAGAACAAAACTCACTTTGATATGATAGTCAACTGGTTGCGAAATCCAAGCTCAAACAGGAGGCCACTTTACGAAACTGATAGTCTGCAAACAGTAGAAAAGTGTAAAAACCTTCCAACTTCACTTTTTTGAAACCCTGAAAAAACTTATTATGGGAAGCTTAAAATTGACATGCACATTCACATATGTCAATTGAATATGTCTACAAATGGGTTTTTCTTGGAAATCAATAGGCTTCAAACTCTTATTCTCCAAAGTGGGTCACTCAGACTGACCCCTCAAGTGCACTTCTGAAAGTGCAGAGGCAAAATTCTCAAAATGGGCACCTCAAATTTGAAAAATTTGAGAGCCATCAATGTGTATGCTACATGCTTCCTATGTACACTTCATGTGTTCATTTCAATGCTTCATGATTTCTATGTATACTTCATGTATCCACTTGTATGCTTCATGATTCTCATGTTTACTTCATGTATTATGTGTATTCATGTATATGCTTCATGTTTCCTATGTACACTTCATGTGTTCACTTGTATGCTTCATGCTTCCTATGTATACTCCATGCATTATGTGTATTCATGTGTATGCTTCATGCTTTTTGTGTATACTTAATGTATTACGTGTATTCAAGTATATGCTTCATGCTTCATGTGTTCATGTGTATTCATGTGTATGATTCATACTTCTTGTGTATACTTTATTTTTTCACATGTATGCTTCATTCTTCTTTTGTATACTTCATGTATTCATGTGTATGCTTCATGCCTCTTGTGTATATTTCATGTATTTGCATGTATGCTTCATACTTTCGACATACACTTCATGTGTTCGTGTGTATGCTTCATACTTCATGTGTATACTTAATGTATTCACGTGTATGCTTTATGCTTCTTGTGTATATTTCACATATTACATGTATTCATGTCTATGCTTCATACTTCCTATGTACACTTCATGTGTTCACATCTATGTTTCATGCTTCCTATGTATACTTCATGTATTCACATGTATGCTTCATGCTTCTTGTGTATACTTCATGTATTGCATGTATTCACATGCATGCTTCATGATTTCTATATATAATTCATGTGTTTATGTGTATGTGTCAAGCTTCATGTGCATACTTCATACATTATGTGTATTCACGTGTATCCTTCATGTGTCTTGTGTATACTTCATGTATTATGTGTATTCATGTGTATGCTTCATGCATTTGGTGCAATGTATCTCAGACAAATTTGACATGTTTGGGTGAAAAATAGGACCTTTCCTAGCATAAACCTACCCATTTGAATGTGTTGGAATTGTTGGTTTGGTCACACGACAAACAAAATGAAAGTTACACCACCTTGCAACTTTACACTGCATATATTTGATTCTTTTTCCATCAACTGAAAACTCGACACCACGGGAAAACAACTTAGAGATGTCAAAAATTGAGAGAGGTGTAGAGGGGCCCTACATGATCCCGTACCTTTAGAAAAAATGTTTCAAGTGCCACAGTTTTCAAGTAACAACTAGTCAAAGTTTGTTGCATTTTTGCACTGTGGTCTCTTAAGAGATATCGTTGGTGCATTGTAGCTCAGACCACTTTGGCATGTTTGGGTACAAAACAAGACCTTTCCTAGCATAAACCTACACATCCAAATGTGTTGGAACTATCAGTTTGGTCATACAATGGATAGAATGAAAGTTACACCAACATGCAACTTTACACTAAATGTATTTGATGCTTTTTTCATCAACTGAAATCTTGACACCACAAGCAAATGGCTTATAGATATCAAAAATAGAGATATTTTTTTTTAGAGGGTCTCTATGTATTCTTTTACCCTTATACAAAAAAATTCTAAGTGCCATGGTTTCTAAGTAATATCTGATCAAATTTTGTTGCCTTTTTGCACTTTGGTCTCTTGAGAGATGTTGTCGATTATTGTAGCTCGAACCACTCCATGTTGTTCTTTGTTCCTCTTTGTTTTGGTTTTTCCTTGTTTCCAAAAGACACATGATGCCTACTTTGATATGTTTTGATGGTTGTTTTTGCACTTCTCAACACAGGTGATGCATAGGTGTGTCACCTCTCTTGAAAGGTAGAAATCTGCAAACAAGTTACTAATTACTACCCTGAGATCTCTTAGGGGTCAGGTCATGGCTTGCTTGGAATGTCTCAATTGGTTCATGTGATTTTTTTGTAATTGTAGACATCCAAATTTGATCACTTCCATATGATCAAAATCATCTATTATATTCATCTATTCCATTAACAGTGATTAAATAATTTATTTAATCATTATTTCATTTTCTGCTTAAGGTTCCTAAAGTATGTAATTAAATAAATTAAATACTTTACCTTACCCCCTTTTCTTCTCTAAATTAAATAAACATGACAAATTATTTAATTTAGTCATTTAACCCATTTGAATTAAAACCAATTTTTAATTCATCTTTTTCTCTCTCCTTGTCACATTCTCCATAACCCCCTTTTAATCCATATTAAATTAATTAATCTGTGATTAGGATATGCACCACTTAATCTTGATTAAATGTCACATCCTCCATAATCTCCCACTTGCCTCTAATCCCTCATTAATTACCTTAATCCTGTATTTGCACAACCTTAATCAGAATCATTAGCCACATTTGGCTTACCTTTTCTGGTCAACCTTCCCACTTACCATTTTTAGCCTAGACTCTCTTCCCCATGTGAATTTTTAATTCACTTTTATCTTTCCAAGGTCTTCCCCATCCCCCATGCAAGATTCTAGAAGCCTTGACTTGTCACTTCACATGTGCCAAGGGCTTCTAGAACCTTGGACTTGTCACATCACCCACATGTGACAAATCTCCAACTTTTTGGAGACCCTCTCTTATCCACTAGATTCTTCTAATCATTGTGAATTTTTAATTCACTTTTATTCCTCCAAGGAATCTTCTCATCCCCCAAGATCCACCTCATGTACTTCCCTTCCACCTCATTTCCACATCACTCCACCCTAAGACATCTCACACTCCACATGTCAGGATGTGAGGGCTTGTGAGTCCTCAACTCACCATAGCCCTTCATCTTGATCTTGTTGGATCAATCCCAACCGTTGAATTCTCTAGATAATTCAATTTAGCCTATAAATACCCCTTCAATTCTCTCATTTTGGGGAATCAATTATTTTCCAAACAAACTCTTGCAAATTTATCATTTGAGCTCTCATCTCAATCATCATTACATCCACATCCATTTTCATATCATTTTCATATTCAACATAGCTTGTCATCCAAGGAGCACACAATTCTTGAATCATCAAAGGGCCAACCAAGGAAGCAAAGACATGGAGGTATAATAGCAATCTTTTAGCTTATCTTACTTCTATGTCATTTATTTTCTTAAGCTAATCATATTGAGGTGCCCTACTATCTTGTTATCTCTTCACATTGCATATTAGTTTTATCTAACATCTCACATTAGGGAGTAGCATTTTATTAGGATCACAGTAATCATAGGAGAAGACTTATTTATGTTAAGTTGGAAGGAGACTGGTTCTTTAAATGGAGTTCTCAAGGTGTTGGAATTGATGTGCAATTACTGCAAGTTCAAAACAGCAGTTTAGACTCCACCTTTATCATCAGATTTGGCTTTACGAAGGCCTATACTTTTCCTAAATTACTACTTCAAAGAAAGGTCAAAAGGGAAGGGAGAGGAAGAAGTTCCTAGACCTACAACTACCAATGAACAATGATAATGAAGGATGCTACAGTGCACAACCTTCTTGAAACGAAGTTCCACTTAACCAAATTAGCTAATAGTATCATGAAACTAGTGCATTCTTCTAAGGTCTATAGATTTTCAGTCATTCATTCATAATAAATCATGAATAAAAGATGAAATTTGAGTGCAGAAATCAATTTATGTTCAGACTAGATTTTCACTGCCATTTATCATCAATAAATAGAAAAAAGCATGAACAAGGAAGGGCATCAACATAACAGTATTCTTCAGCATCAATAAATAGTATCTACTAATCTACTAAAGCATTTAAACACATATAACAACAAAGTAAATCTACTCAAATTTATCAACTATGAGGAGAAGAATCGTGAAACATGAATGAAACTCAAGAATCCACCAAAATAAATGAATTTCTATTAGAATTTCAGCAACATGTCTTTACAACTCAACTCTCTCTTTGAAAATTAGAGGAGACCTCCTATTTATAGTTTTTAAAAAGAAAAATGAATGTCCAAGATTAAATCTCATTGTGTGGCCAAGATTCACTACAAATTAGGGTTTCACCTACCCCTTAATATTTTACAATTTAAAATACATTTTGTATCCTCTAGTGCCTAGAATTGTAGCACTTTTTTCTTTTGCTATAATTATGCCAAAGAGTAACTCATCATCAATGACAAGCTTTCCCTCATTTTTATTTATAGTGGCATACTCCATGAATTTTCCTATCAATGTCTGGAGCTTGTCCAACTCCATTATATCAGATTGGAGCACTTGAAATGATAATTTCTTTGACCTAGCCATGATCAGCTCCCAATTCTTTGTGCACTTGGGCACAACTTTAGCCATTTGTTTAGACTCGACGAAGGCCCTGGCAGAAAAATCCACGAAATCTGGCATTAGTGAGCCCATAGCCCCATTTTCCATCTTCTTATGAAAATATGGCCTTATTTTCTTGATGTGTAGCTCAATGGTAAGCATCTCATAATCCGTCATGAGCTTTAGATATTCTTCACAATCCACTTGATGTTCTTTGGCCTTTTCTAGATTGAGCTCCACTTCATCGATAACTTGCTCCAAGACCTCGTTTCTATGGTCTAGGCCCATTTTCCATGTTTTGACCAGCCATTGATCATCCTTGGGAAAACCCATCTCCTTCTCCCACATTTTTTCAAGCATTTTGAGGATAGCTTCAAGCTTAGGATAAGTAATCCAATATAGCTCAGTGAAGTAATTGCAAGTTTTCTCGATGCTCTCTAGTTGTTTTTGCATGTCCCAAAACTTGTTTTTCATTCGGACAACATGACCAATGCCCATATATTCATTGTAAATAATTTGTTGGAACCAATCGTCAGTTGCCTTGGTTCAATTTTTTCTTCTCTCCAACTTACTTGTGTGATCCTTGGATAGCAGAAATGGTGGGGCTGATGATGTCATTAGTAATTCTTCTATAGAAGACCATTGTTGTATGTAGGTTGTGAGATCTGCCACCTATTCTTTCAATTCCTCCTTGGAGGATTGATCCTTATTCATTTGGTGTACAATCATGGCGACGAACCCTTAGAGATGATCAATATTTTGTTCCCTTTTCGTTGTACCAAGGTCAATGGTAGAGATATTATAAGTCACCCCTTCTTTTTTATCTAGCACCGGGGTAGAAATTTGCACTATCCTAGATCTCGATGCATCCATTGTGAGATGTGATCTAATATTTGGCTTCTTTTCTTTCTTTTCTTCTATTTGAGCTCATGCTAGGAGAGCCTCTATTCTTTCCTTGGGATCCATGGGAGCGAAGGTCTTCTTCTATAGCTATCTCTTCATCCACTCAAGCATTCGAGATCCCTCCTTAGGTAATTCGTGATCACCTTCTTCTCCCTTAGCATTTTGGATCTCCCTTTCTTCATTATTTGAGGCTTGTTGCTATGTTTTCCCTTCTTCTTCTTCATCTAATTCTTGAATAAAAATGGCCTTTTCTTTTTGTGACTAGGTAGTAGCCATGTTTTCTTTGGGGCTATCTTCCCCTTCAAGTGCCTTTTCTTCTCCCTACCTAATTTTTGTATGATGTTCTACCTCAAGGCTTCTTTTCATTTCAAACTCTTCTTCAGGATTATCTTCTTCTTCAACCTCATATTCCTTCTTCCTCTCGGTAGGTACTTCTTATTTTTGGTTGAGGCATTTGTCTTGTTCTTTTGTCAGAGGCTCTGTAGACATCTCCATGCCATTATCTATTTCTTTCTTTTCCTCAGAAGACTACCTCTCAACTTCCTCCCCAACATCTTTGAGTTCTTCAAATAGCTCCTCTTCAAGTTCTTGGTCAGAGTATTCTATTACATATTTGGCGTCAAGGTCTTTGACATATTCCTTTGAGGATTGTGATATTTCTTCTCCATGCACTACCTCATCAATGACCAAATGTTGATATTCTGAATGCTTGTGGTAGTCATCCTTCGATGGATCTTCAAGTTCAACATCTTCCCCCCTTTTGGCTGCCTCCCTCTCTTACCTTTCTAGCTCCTTTGAGATCCTCATGGTTGTCTCCATTTTGGGTGGTTCTATTAAAGGAGGGATAGGCATACCGGAAACATATTGAGCTAGAGAAACATGTACTACTAGGTTCAGAAGTACTCTAGAGAGCTCCATAGGAATATTTTGCATATTTTGGGCAAACACCTCTAAAAGAGTGAGGGTAGGCATTATCATCATTGAGGCTACAGGAACAATAGATGATGGAGACATTTAAGAGGAATAAATCAAGGAGGTCATTGCAAAGGAGGAATCTCTTACCATAATAGGTGTAGTGGGTGAGGTGGAAGAAAGGTGAATCACGATCTCCACTGTGGGTGGGGAGAAAGCAAGCAATGCTTGAGATGTCGGAGGAGGATTAATAGCAATGGTGATAGAAATAATAGAGGTGGAAAGTGGTGACTTGGGTTACTCGGCCTCTTCCTCTTCTCCTTCGTGTGATGGATCCTCCTAGATCGTAGGCATTGCAAATAATCCACCCAACTTATTTGATTTCTTTGAGGTCTCAACCTTTGATGCCTTCCTCGAGTGCTCTTTATGCTTTGTTTGGCACTCTAAAACTTCCTTTCTTTTTTGTGACCTGATGGGTGGAGGAGACTTTGGAGCCTCTTCAGTTGGGGCAGCAATAGTCCCACTATCTATTTTTCTCTCGAGCCCATCTTCGATCTCTCCATAGGTTAGATCAGCCCCTTGAAGCTTTAATTGAACAATTTTTGCATCAATCCACTACCTTGTTTAATGCTCTATTGTCTTGGTTATAATATCAAGGTCATTGACCTCTTCCTCATTCCAATCTATAAGGGGCAACAATAGGTTGGTGATAGCATCAAATCTCTGATCTATAACAGTGCTCTCATCTTCAAATATTTGATCCAACACTAGGAATAGCTTAACTATATTGACAAGAATGTAGTCATACACATATAGTGTCTCATGTGTACCTCTTTGTTGTCCTAGCAGTTGGCCCAAAAATCTTCAATGTTGTGCAAATGGGAATACTCCTTTCCAACAAACCTTTTCAACCTTTCATATGGATCCATCCTTGGCTTGGGGGTGTAGAGGCCTAGATTGTACTCAACAATCTCCTTTTCAGAATATTTAGCACTTTGGGCAACTAGGAGAGCATACATTCCCTACCAAAATGTGAGAGGATATGGCACCACTGCTTGGTGTTTTCCAGAAAGGAGATTATGTGTATTTTGTAGCTACATTGACACTTCTAAAGAGATCAACTGATCATTTGGATACCAGGGTAGCTTATATGGCCTCTCACTAAAGCCTTCGGTTCAGATGTAAGTGAATTTGGGAAATTAAATGAATAGGAATTTGAATCTCTAAATCAATGCATAGGTGTTGTGTGTGACTCTTCTCTTGAAATCCCCTTCGAGAAGTCTGATAATGTGCCCAATAAAGGCATCATTCACCCTATCATAATCCTTCTTGAAATTTTGGTACTAGAGTTGTGGATGCCTATCATATACTTTCATCTCTCTTCCTAGAGTTTCGCTATGTGCCACAAATAGACCTCTATATAGAAAGGGATTGGCCATAAGGTAGAACAAATAGGAGGTCATATAAAATTGGCAGGACTTCTTGACCGCCAAGAACTACTCGTGTAAGTTTTTACTGATTATCCAAGCCCAATAAAACTTGGTCATTCCCTTGATAATCTCTTCTATAAAGAAGAACATCCAGTCATGGAAATAGGCCATAGTTGGGATTCCCATGACTCTACTTAGTAAAGTTACCAAGTCATGGTAGTCTTCGTAGAAATCACTCCTAAACAATTCTTGAGGCACTTTGTTTGCGCTGCCCCTCTTTTCTTTTAGCCATTGTTGGTTGATCAATTTCTTACATTTTAAAGGATCCACCTTCCACATATTCTCTACATATTTCTTTATTTCTTGATCCATAGGTTCAAAGGTGGGGATGCAAAATGTTTGTACTATGGAATTGGCAAACAGGTCAGCCAATACTTTACCATCTCGATCTACAATATTTATGCTCTTCTCCTGATAGGATTCTCTACAAGACATCACCAACTTATGGGCTACAAGGGTTGGGAAGAAGTCAGATGCCTTAGCCAAACTTCTCTTTCTGATTTTCTTTCCATTCTCTATAGTGGGGTTAGTGATGACCCTTTATCTGAATTGATCTATATTCATATGTCCAAGATTGGTGTCTGTAACTTTATCCCATTCAGTAGTGGCCCTAGAGGTGACCTCCACTCCTTGAAATTGATACATCATTTAGTCTTTGTCCACCTTTCCTCTCAAGAATTTTGTATATTTCTTCCCCTTTTCTTGCTCTGTAGATTCCTTCGATGGTCATGCAGCTGATTCCATAAATCCTATAAGCACATTAATAGTAAGCATATTCATATATGAAACAAGGAGAGCATTAGCATAATCCTAAAAAATCATCGTCATATCAAGCAATTCATCTTTTGAGGATCATAACATTCATCTCAAATCATTATTTTCCTTTCATTTGCGGAAGGTACAGCAGTGTCGGCCCAAGGATGTGGGTTTCCCTGGGTTGGCAGTTGTTTTGGAGGAGGAAGTAGTCAAATAGTGAAGAGGGCATGACAACCCACAAGGGGTCACCCACATTAATACATCCACAAAATAATGGGACCCACCAGGTTTTAGGTCATTTGGATATCTAGATTTGATCGTTCTTGAGGTCTTTGGAAGTGATAGCTCAATCGTTTTGGCATGCAGGTCTAGGGGTTGATGGAGCAGGTGGCGTCTTAGCCATTTCAGAGCTCTATCATTTGGAGTGGCATCAGGGAGGTTGAAACCTGTAGATGGAGTCCTGCAAATTAGGATCCATAGGTAGGAAGGATGGCATCAAAACATCCTCAAATCTTAAGTCCTTCAAAAGGTGCAGGAAAGAACTCATGGGATGCAGCAAGGTGGCAGCCATTTTGGAATGGTGGAGATGGGATGATTGCCCGTAGTGAGCGGCTCGTGTCGTCCATTCCACAAGATTCATGAGTTGTTCATTCATAGCTAGCCAGATGATGACAAAGGTGTCAAGCTCCAAATAGTGGGTGGAAAGATAGGCATGGTTGTTGAGGGTCAGTAGCCTGCATAGGGTCATCTACATAGGTTGCTTGCTCCTAAACTAAACTTAACAATTTTTGTGTGAAGGAATTAGAGGGAGGCGCAGATTCTGCAAAGCAAACAAGTGAGAGTAGTCGGCCATTTAGAAATGGTGAGGATCATGGGGTGGCCCACAAGGGCCAACCTGCAAAGGGTCAACACTTAGCTAATTTTAGGGGAGTTACCAAGACAATGAGGGTGATAATGAGGCCCAAAATGTTTCCACACTGGTTAGCTTCATCTCTTGGGTTGGGTGTTATCAACAACGACGAAAGAAAGTTAGTGGCCCATGGGAAATGACCCACAAAGGTTTAGCAATTTTCTCATCAGTCCAGTCAGCGAGAGACCAGGAAAGACCTGTATAGCGGAAGGGTGGCATATAATGGCCATTCAAAGTGGCAATGGAGAAAAGGGGTAGCTTCATGGATCATCCCATAAAAGCAAATCTGTGAGGGTTGTCAATCAGGGTTTCAATTTTTTAGTTGCATTCAAGTTTGTTTAGACAATGACTAAGAAGGATCTTGCGAAGCTTGCTAGTAGAAGGTCGGGATCAACCAACTTTTGAGGAATGGTGAAAGGAATGGGGCCACCCATGTGTAGAAACCCACACTCATAATCTCATAGAGGTCCAAGGATTCCCACTTAACTTAATATTTTCATCTGGCTCAAAGGTAACAACAAGGATGTGGCATCCACACACATGAACAGGTCTGCCAACCATGATGACTGCAGTTCAAGGTTTGTCACTTAGAAAACTAAGGTAATGGTGGCAAAAGACCTATGGGCCACAAGGGCTCAATGGCCTTGGTCAATAATGGCAGTTGCAATAGTAACGTTTGCATGGCCTTGAATGGTTAATAAGGATCTTCAATTTTCAAGATATGGGTTTCATGCAAAATTAAGTGTTCTAGCCAATTTCAAGGTTCTCTCTTTCAATGCTTTAAAAAAATTGTGAATTTTAATCAAAAAACACATGAATAAGGTGGTGGCAAAGAACCTACCTAGAATACTCGCAAGAACTCATGAAGAGATTGACAGCAGCAATGCTCAATTGGCAATGGAGTCATGCAGGCGCAACGGCGGTGGAAGCGAGAGGAGCTCTGACAAGTTTCAACAAGAACGTCAATGAAAATGACTTTTCAATCCTGTTATTTATAGGACTTTCACCATTAAATTCTTGCATTAAATTCTACCATGGCAAAAGGCATGGTTGGTGTGCATGATTTTTGAAACAGTCATTGGTGAGAATGGTGGAGCCCGTGGGGAGAGTGACAAGTAGGCGTATATTGTTTGGTAGATTGGAAAAGGGATCAACAAAGAATGATGTGGGACCCATAGGGCGAATGGATGAGCCAACTCGATCATCGCATAAGAAATGAAGATAGGATGGAATTCCACCAAGGGCGGCCCGCAAGGGTAGACCCACAAGGAACGAAAGACGACATTGTTAAGGATTCAAGGAAAACTGCCAAAGGAACTCCACGAAGGTCGAAGACATGGAAATTTCAAGGGTGGTGAAACTTGGTCAGCTTAAGATGCTGAATTTAAGAATAATTGACCACTTATGACTCAAAAATAATGGTGCATGCAAAATGAGGTCAAGGTAAAAGTGAACTGACAAAAAGAAAAAGAGAGGGTCCCCATTCTGAATGGGGTGTGTGTGTTATAGGAAAAACAATATGTTTGGTTTATTCTTCATCACATGATGCCTACTTTGATATGTTTTTTTATTCTTCATTGGTGATGCCTACTCTGATATGTTTGGTTTATTCTTCATTGGTGATCCTTAGATTCAATGCTTGATATAATGGTTTTCTTGTTGGCATGATTTATGGTAACATACCCTTGATGTGCAGATGGTGATATTGTTGATCCTAGTGGCATTTTGTTTGGCATTGTGTCAAATACATGTGCAAGTGACAAATTTTCATTGATATGGTTTCTATGGAAAAATATAAAGGAGTTTTCTAATTTGTTTTAAATTTTAGGCTTGCAGCCATCACATCCCTTACAAGGCATAAAACGAAAGCACTTAGCACTCCATACATGCCATATTTTTGGAAGACCTACCTAGAGGCCACGGGTTCCTTAAAACATAAAATACTTGCATATGTTGATTTGCAAGATAATGATATTTTTTTGGTTTTGATGCCAAAGATGTTTCAAAGGGGACACAATGATATTGAAAAGGCACAGTGATAAAGGTTTCGATACATGTTTTTGATCACATGGAAAAAGGATCTAGGGCTCAATGAAAAGAATGTTTAACATGTAAAACTTCTTGAACACAAATTATTGTGTTGGTTATCATTGTGAAGAAAAATCATGAGGATTTAGGGTTTGTAGATGATGGTGATTCTTTTGCTTGGACAAGAAAATGCTTGAATGGTTTTTATTGAGAGGAGAATGGTTTATAGGTTGCATTTTTCTCGGGTAATATTCTCCAGTTGTTTTTGTTGGCTGGTAGTTATTTGTTTGATTAAAACTTGTAGAGAAGGTTGTATTCGTTGTTGGTTGTGTGAGTATTCAAAAAAAATTATTTAAGTTTTTTAGCAGTTTGTTAAGGGTTTCTTGAGTATTGTGTTTAGGTTTGTTTTCTGTGAATAGTGGTACCTAAAATGTTGAAATCTTTGGATCTTTAGTTTTTATTTGTTAAGAGAAATGGACTTTTGTTTCTGTCATTAGAGTTGTCTAATTCTTCAAAATTCTTGTATGGGTTTATGGGGTTGTGGTTTACTTTCTCCATGTGGGTAAAAGTGTTTGCTTTTGACAATGGGTAAATGGAAATTTCGTTTTGATCGGACACTTTTTTTATTGTGATTATTTTGGGAATGTTGATTTATGTTGGTTAAAGGTTGAAGCAATAGGTTGTAGTTTTGAAGAAACAATTTTGTGATCATTTTTTAACCTGTCTCTGTCCACAGGCAGTTTTGAAGACAGTTAACAAGTTACATGTGGCATTATCTGAAAGATAGTTTGTAGAAGTTACCATTCTTGGAATGTTTATATAAATAGTGATTTATCACTATTTGATGTTTCATTATTTTCATAAAGTTATCATGTTGACTGTATAAACAAAATTATGTAAAGAAGTTTTGCAAAATAGATTGTATCACTAATATATTTTGTATTTTAAGGATTCCAGAAAAATGAATCTTTAAGATTTTAAGTGTATTAGATTGGAGGTAAAATATGATTTTTAGAGAAATAGAGTGATCCTTCATAGTTGAATTATTCTTTATTGAGAAATTTATAGTGAAGTTAAAATGATCAAGTCAATGAGACAGATTGATCATTTCCAATCAAGCACATTTAATCTCAGTGAGACACATTTCTAGTGAGGCATTCTTGTAACTAGTGAGGTTCTTTGGTCAGTGAGGCCATTTTTTCCACTGAGGCACTATGTAACCAATGAGGTTCATTAAGCTAGTGAGGTGATTTTACGAGTCATTTTTTTACCCCAAGAGGGTTTTCCACTCAGTCAATTCACTTTGTTATGGGTCTTTATTTGGTTTCATTTGTGATCTGATTGTTACATAGATATACATTTCTACACTCACATTTATGTAATTAAGAATTAGTAATTCAAATTAGTACACATGTTAGATCTTGAAACATAATTCAAATTGTTCTCAAAGGTTTTAAAAAGGGTTTTTAAATTTTAGAAAATTGAATTAATTTGTCTAGACATTGATTCACCCCCTTCTCAGTGTCTTGCGTACTCCAATAATTGGTATTAGCACCAAACCCTTGTCTAGAGTTAAAATAGGGGATTCTTAGTGGAGTAATGGTTGTCATGGGAAAGAGGAATAGGAATAGGAAAGAAAAATCACAGCCTGCAAAAGTAGAAATGCCTAAAGAGAATCAACAACCTATAGAAGAAAAGATGTCTAATATAGAACTTGATCATATATTGAAGAGAAATTGATTTTGAGGCAGAACTTATTTCTACACTTGATGAGATTAAGAGTCTTAGAAAGATGAACAAGGAAGTAAGATTTTAGTTAGAGAAAAAGGAAAAAGATTGCAAAATGTTAGAAACTGAAATTATCTCTTTGAAAGAAAAACTTGAAAAATCAAATGAGTCAATTATCTATCTAAAATTAGAAAATGAAGAAAGTAAGATAATAGCCCAAGTGACTAGGTCCAATTTAGAAGCTAGAGCAGTTGAGGACCAAAAGTTAGAAAGTGAAATAGTTGTTCTAAGGAAAGATCATGAAAGTGTATAGATTCAGTTACAAAAAAATTAGAAGTTTGATCAAAGTACCAACAAGCTAAATGAGATGTTGGATAAGCAAAAGCATCACAAATAAATTTTTGGTTTAGGGTATGAAAAAAGACAAAGCTCTAAAATTCAAGATAAGCCTAAACATGAAATACTATTTGAAACAAAAAATGGAAAGGTTTTTAATGTTAGAAAGACACCAAGAAAGAAGGTAGACCTGAATTATTACTCTACTTCCCTTGAGATTGAAACCAAGAAGAAAGAAAAAGAGAATGTTGTTGATATTGGAAGAAGAAGATCAAGTAGTTTCTCAAAGTAATTTTATTCAAAAAGGTATAGCTACTCTCAGTTAAATGGTTATTGTTGTTTATGTTTTGCATTTGTTCATAAAGCATTAGAATTTTGGATGTATGAAAAGAAAAATGATGGAAAAATAATTTTTAATGAGTTGGCATATAGAAATAATAATGTCACATGTTTTAGATGTAACCATCTTGGTCACATTGCAAGAGATTATAGTAGATAGGTTCTAAATGATGATGTTAGATTCATGATAAGTTATAGATCCTTGGTCATGTACAATAGATGTAATAGTTTTGGACATAGAGCCAAGTTTTGTAGAAGTAAATTGTTGAAATTACCTAATCAAGAAAATTCTTTGAGAAAGCAAAAGAAGAAGCCTATGAAAATCTGGAGAAGAAAACAAAATCATGATAAAAGGATTCTAAACTTGTGCATATTACACAAGGGATATCTCATAGTACGTAAAAGGTAGCATGAAGTAAGGGGGGGAAAGTTATTGATTTAACTTTTAGCCCCTAAAGAAAACAATAAACTTAAGTAAAAGCATGAGATTGGTATACAATGTATCTATCTGATATCCTCAGTTTGATATATATATTTGAAAAGTTCATAAGTTGGTAAAAATATTCAATGTGTTGGAAGTGTAGTGTTACCATGCAAGGTTATCAAATGAAGGATATGAGGCAATGGTTCCTTAGTCATTTGGTGATTTTTTGATAACAAGATTTGATATAGGTTGTTTGTTTGTACTATTTTGTGTTCAGTTGTTATACACATGCTATTTCTACTTGCGTAGTGAATATCTAGAATTTCTCATTTTTTGAGATAGTGGATATGTTTTGTGCATTGCTAATTTTTGCTTAACAGTTACACAAACAATAGAGTTTCTTTGTGAATCAGGTATATGGTTTGTATGTTCAATATTTTACCTTCAGTAACTTATATTGTGGAAATTATGAGTAGAGGCCAGTCAGCATATGCATATCCTATGAAGGCAGTGAGTATTACTTTGGCTACTTGGCATCTTGATGCAGTAATAGCTATGTTGATGTCAAAGTTCATGGTCTTATGGTTTCCATTGCAAAGTGTTGATTTGATACTTGATGATTGTCTAAGTTGTCAAAAATGATAGGAGTTGTAGTGGTATTTGTACTAGTATTGATACTTTATCATTCATATCATCATGGTTATGATGCAAAGGTTCTTGGATAAGGATTTTCCTTATGTCTACATGATCATAGTTTTGATATCAATCTCAGACCATCAAATGGAAGTGGTAGCATATATCAGTGACAAAGAGGTTTATATTCATTACAAAGACAAGATTGATTGATTCCTTTCATAAACTATGATTTGATTAATACTTGATAACCTATGTATCTTTTTAGCATTAGATATTAGTGGATTATATATATACTTGTCTCTAATAAGTAATTAATGTCTGATCAACTTTCAATGGTAGGATATTAATAGCGTGTTACATTCATAGTATACAAGTTATTAATGATCTATTGCATATAAGGTTCATGTGTTTCAAGCACTAAATGGTGAATAAGAAACACTTCAAGAATAATCATTTCTATTAAAATTAGTTTGGCAGTGATATTTGATTGAGGATTTATATGGTAGTTTGACATGAGTACTTTTTAGAGCTATTGGTCTTGACATTGGCAGTCAATGATATTGGAATTTACATATTTGGTTGAAATAATTGATTGGTATATTCCTATATTGACATTATTGGTGGTGGTTGTGATATATTCTTGACCTTGACATATACTTGAATATTTGATGCACATATATATATTTAAGTTATGTGAATGACAATGGATTTAGGTATATGGATAGGTAAATTCAAATCCAGATTGTTATACTTGATTGGTATCCATTCACAAGGTAACTTGATTTGTGTATGGTTTATAGGTATTCTTTGATATGGTTGGTATTGACATGCTTTGATTAGTTTTTGGCACTGATATGGAAATACATATTTTAGTTTACATGTGACATCTTTGGAATATTTCAGTGATCATTCCACTTAACAAGGTTGGTTGATATGAGTGTAGATGTTGGAACTTGGATATGTGAAACTTCAATGTTTATGCTGCTATAAAAGGATAGTGAGTTTGAACCATACACTTGGTTTACTTTATTTGATATTGATATTCAGATTGTTTATAAGTTGGTAATGGATGGTATGAGTTGGTTATGGAAAAATAATAATTCCTAGTAATTTGATATAGTTTGTAATGCATTTAACAAGTGGTAATATTACACCATTTGACTTGGCACAGTTGGTACTTATTGTATAAATGAGTACTTATGATGAAATTGGGACTTATCATCATCATTGTTTATATTTGGAAGTATGCAATTCAGTGATGTACATCTTTACTATGAATTATTACCTATTATTTTGGTTCCTTCACACTAAATACATCTTGATAGTGATATTGTTTATATTGTGTTGATTCTCTGGATACATCCATACTTCACAAGTGGTATGCACTATTGCATTTGTTAGTTTTTTTACTGTGGTTACACATTATGATTTGTTCCATGTTTTTTGAATTGACTCAGAGGGAAATAATTGTTTCATAGTTTACTCAAGTTGATACAGGTTGATATACTCATTTGTTCTAATAGTCTGGTATAATGCTCATATTGTACTCAGTTATTTCTAGTATTCAGTGATATCAGTATAACAATCATATTTCAATGTGATGGGAATGAAACATAAAGTGATACACTATGCTACAAGTTCATTGTTTTCTTCGTGTCTCTTGGACTATTGAATATGCACTTTATTGATGAGTAACAGTGATAGGTTTCTCAACAAGTTCTCATATAGTGCAGGGCTCTCATTTCTTCTTGAATATGTTTTAAATATAGAGGTTTTCTTCTACATATAATGGATAGTGGTATGATCTAGATTTGGTAATTGAGATTTACAAGTTGATATGATAGTTGTCTATAATAGGGTAGATCATATGTTCAAACAGTGACAATTGGTATATTAACAAGGATAGTATATAGTCTTTGCTAATCAGTTATGTATTATAGCTACACAATACATAGTGATAATATATTATATGGACAGTGATCTATGCTATGCCTCTATGATTGTACAAGGAGTTGGTATTGGTTGGTGTTGGACAATGGACAGTGACTTGATGCCTATGATAGTGCTCTATGTAAAGTGCTTAGCAATCTATGAAGGTCATGTAGATATGCAAGATAGGGAGAATTATACCTATTTTTCATTCTCTACTATCATGTGTGTTCTTTGTTCCTATTGATATGGCTATTAGCTTCTATTTTTTTTATAATATACTTTGTGTTTTGATCTTTATTTCATGCTACTCATGCTAATTTATAGACAATGGTTCAAATCCTTTGTCTTGGATGTCAAAAAGGGGGAGAAGTTTTTGTTTTTGTCACCAAGGATAAAGGGGGAATTTGTTGTTCTTTCTTCCTCTTTATTTTGGTTTGTCCTTGTTTCCAAAATACACATGATGCCTACTTTGATATGTTTGGTTTATTCTTCATTGATGTTTCCTACTCTAATATGTTTGGTTTATTCTTCATTGGTGATGCTCAGATTCAGTGGTTGATATAGTGGTTTTCTTGTTGGCATGATTTATTATAGCATACCCTTGATGTGTAGATGGTGATATTGTTGATCCCAGTGGTATTTTGTTTGACATTGTGTCAAATATGTGTGCAAGTGAAAAATTGGCATTAATATGGTTTCTATGGAAAAATAAAAAAGGAGTTTTTTTTTTTCAAATGCTAGGCTTTCAACCATAGCATCCTTTACAAGGCATAAAAGGGAAGCACTTAGCACTCCATGCATGCCATATTGTTGGAAGACCTTCCTAGAGGTCACAAGTTACTTAAAACATAAAATACTTGCATATGTTGATTTTCAAGATAATGATAATATTTTGGTTTCGATTGCAAAGATGTTTCAAAGGGGACACAATGATATTGAAAAGGCCCAGTGATAAAGGTGTCGACACATGTTTTTGATCACATGGAAAAAGGATCTAGGGCTCAATGAAAAGAATGTTTAACATGTGAAACTTCTCGAACACAAATTATTGTGTTGGTTATCATTGTGAAGAAAACTCATGAGTTAGGGTTTGCAGATGATGATGATTCTTTTGCTTGGACAATACAATGCTCGACTTTTTTTCAGTGAGAGGAGAATGTTTTATAGGCTACATTTTTCTCGGGTAATATTCTCTAGTTGTTTTTGCTAACTGGTAGTTTTTTTTTTTTATTAAAACTTGTAGAGAAGGTTGTATTCGTTGTCAGTTGTATGAGTATTCAAACAAATTTGTTTAAGTTTTTTAGCAGTTTGTTAAGGGTTTCTTGAGTTTTTTTTTTGCGTTTGTTAAGATAAAATGGGTGTTTGTTTTCTATGAATAATGGTACCTAAAATGTTGAAATATTTGGATCTTCAATTTTTATATGTTAAGGGAAATGGAATTTTGTTTCAATGGTTAATAATTTCTAATTCTTTGAAATCCTTGTCTTGGTTTACGGGGTTGTGGTTTACTTTCTCCTTGTGGGTAAAGGTGTTTTCTCTTGACAATGGGTAAATGGCAATGTCGTTTTGATCAGGCATTTTTTTTTACTGGGTTTATTTTGGGAATGTTGATTTATGTTGGTTAAAGGTTTAAGGAACAAGTTGTATTTCTGAAGAAATAGTTTTGTGATCATTTTTCTTACCTGTCTTTCTGCATGGGTAGTTTTGAAGACAGATAACAAGTTACATGTGGCATTATTTGAAAGCTAGCTTATAGAAGTTACCATTCTTGGAATGTTTATATAAATAGTGATTTATCACTATTTTATGTTTGGTGTTTTTCACAGAGTTATCATGTTGAAATTATAAATAGAAGTTTGTAAAGAATTTTTTCAAACATGATGCAAAATAGATTGTATCACTAATATATTTTGTATTTTAAAGATTCCAAAAAAATGAATCTTTAAGATATTAAGTGTATTAGATTGGAGGTAAAATACGATTTGTAGAGAAATAGAGTGATCCTCTGTAGTTGAATTATTCTTTATTAATAAATGTATAGTGAAGTTAAAATGATCAAGTCGGTGAGAAAGATTGATCATTGCTAGTGAGGCACATTTAATTCCAGTGAGGAATTCTTGTAACCAGTGAGGTTCTTTGGTCAGTGAGGCCATTTTTTCTAGTGAGGCACTCTATAACCAGTGAGGTGATTTTATGAGTGGTTTTTCTACCCCAAGAGGGTTTTCCACTCAAGAAATTCATTGTGTTATGGGTCTTTATTAGGTTTCATTTGTAATCTTACTGTTTCATAGTTATACATTTCTACACTTACATCTATGTAATTAAGAATTAACAACTTAGATTGGTACACATGTTAGCTCTTGAAACATAATTCATATTGTTCTCAAAGGTTTTAAAAAGGGTTTTTAAATGTCATAAAATTGAATTAATTTGTCTAGACACTAATTCACCCCTCCTCTTAATGTCTCATGTACTCCAACACTCAAAAAAAATTGGGTGTGATACAAGACCATGCCTATCATAAACCTACCCATTCAGATGTGTTAGAACTATTGGTTTGGTTGTATGACAAAAATAATGAAAGTTACACCACCTTGCAACTTTACACTACATGCATTTGATGCTTTTTCCATCAATTAAAATCTCGACACCATAGGCAAAAGGCTTGGAGATATCAAGAACCAAGAAAGGTTATTTTAGAAGGGCCCTACATGTTCTCATAGCTTTAGATGTAATGTTTCTAAGTGTCACAGTTTTTGAGTAACAACTCGTTAAAGTTTTCTACCTTTTTTCACTTTGGTCTATTAAGAGGTATCATCAGTGCATTGTAGCTCAGACCACTCCA
The DNA here is from genome assembly GCA_007115665.2 of Sequoiadendron giganteum. Taxonomy (NCBI): domain Eukaryota; kingdom Viridiplantae; phylum Streptophyta; class Pinopsida; order Cupressales; family Cupressaceae; genus Sequoiadendron; species Sequoiadendron giganteum. The sequence goes on along the minus strand of CM021100.1, from coordinate 231,497,133 downwards.
ACATGTTTGTGTACAAAATAAGACCATTCCTAGAATAAACCTACCCATACAAACATGCTAGAACTGTTGGTTTTGTCGTATGATGAATAGAATGAAAGTTACACCACCTTGCAACTTTACCTTACATGTATTAGATGATTTTCCATTAAATAAAATCTTGAAACCATTGGAAAATAGCTCGAAGATATTAAAATGAGAGAGTTTATTGTAGAGGGTCTCTACATGGTCATGTTTCTTCAAATAAAATGTTTCTAAGTAATAGATTTTCAAGGTTTGTTGCCTTTTTGTACTTTGGTCTCTTAAGAGATATCATCGGTGCACTATAACTCAAACCACCCAGCATGTTTGGGTGAGAAAAAATACCATGCCTAGCATAAACCTACCCATCTAGATGTGATGGAATTTTTTATTTGGTCATATGATGAACAAAACAAAAGTTACACCACTTTACAACTTTACACTACATGCATTTGATGTTTTTTCCATCAACTAAAATCTTGATACCATGGGAAAACAGCTCGAAGATATCAAAAATTGAGAGAGGTTATTATAGAGAGGCCTTACATGATATCATACCTTCAGATTGAATGTTACTAAGTGCCATGATTTTTGAGTAAAAACTCGTTAAATTTCGCTACCTTTTTGCACTTTGGTCTCTTAAGAGATATCATCGGTGCATTGTAGCTCAGACCACTCCAACATGTTTGCATGTGAAACATGACCATTCCTAGCATAAACCTACCTATTTGGACATGTTGGAATGGTTATTTTGGTCGTACAATGAAAAAAATGAAAGCTACACCACCTTGCAACTTTACACTACATGCATTTGATGTTTTTTTCATCAACTAAAATCTTGACACCATAGGCAAATAGCTCAGAGATATCAAAAATTCAGAGATATTATTGTAGAGGTGCCCTATGTGGTCATGTACCTTTAGACTAAATTTTTCTAAGTGCCACATTTTTTGAGTAACAACTCATCAGAGTTTGTTTCCTTTTTGCACTATGGTCTCTAAAGAGCTATCACTGGTGCATTGTAACTCAAACCACTCTAACATGTTTGGGTGAAAAATGAGACCATACATAGCATAAACCTACCCATCCATACATGTTGGTACTGTTGGTTTGGTCGTACGATGAACAAAACAAAAGTTAAACCAACCTTGCAACTTTACACTACATGCATTTGATGCTTTTCCCATCAACTGAAATCTTGACACCACAGGAAAACAACTCAGAGATATCAAAAACTAAGAGAGGTTATTGTAGAGTGGACCTACATAATCTTGTACCTTTAGATGAAATGTTTCTAAGTGCCATGATTTCTGAGCAACAACTTGTCAAAGTTTTCTACCTTTTTGCACTTTGGTCTCTTAAGAGATATCATCAGTGCATTGTACCTCAGACCATTCTAGCATGTTTAGATGTGAAACAAGACCATTCCTAGAATAAAGATAACCATCCAAACATGTTGGAACTATCGGTAAAAAAAGTTACACCACCTTGTAACTTTACACCATGCATCTGATGCTTTTTTCATCAACTGAAAACTCGACACCATGGGTAAACAACTCAGAGATATCAAAAAAATAGAGAGATAATTGTAGTGGCTCCATAAATGATCACATATGTTTAGATAGAATTTTTCTAAGTGTCATGGTTTTCAAGTAATAGCCCATCAAAATTTGTTGCATTTTTGCACTTTGGTCTCAAGACATATCGTCGGTGCATTATAGCTCAAACCACTCCAACATGTTTGGGTGAAAAATAGGAGCATTCCTAGCATAAACCTACCCATCTAGACATGTTGGAACTTTTGATTCGGTCATATGATTAACAAAACAAAAGTTACACCACCTTGCATTTCGGTTTTTTCAAATGGCATGTATTCTATTGAGTTTCATGTTTATTCAATTTGGTCTAATAGAATGTCGGTTTGTTCTAATGGCATGTATTCCATTGAGTTTCAAGTGCACTTATGTGTTAGGGTTAAATGGTGTAGATTATATTTCCATTATACATAAAACTTTATGCCATGTCTAATGCATTTGTTTGTGTCATAATTGAATGGCATTGACTCTTATCTTTGATTGTTTGAATGGAGTACGACATATGTGTTAGGTTGAATGGAATATATGACAACATCCTACCAATTTTAGATTTTTGTTAAGCATACATCATAACTAGTGTTCATTATGGTGTTCTTAGTGTGTTTATTCATGCATGTTGATTATTAATTTTTGATTAAAATTTCTAATAATGTATATGTCACTAATTTTTATGGATTTTAGTTGGTGGTTACAAATAATTTTGTATGGAATTTTTTTGAAAGTTTCTTGTTCATGCATTATGGTTAAGTGACATTGATGCTTCTACGTGACTGTATGGCATTTTCATGAAGGAATTGATGATATATATCATTTTGTTGTATGTTGGATTTTGTTGAAAGGTTGCATTAAATTTGTATGGCATGTTTGGTGCATAGTTGATTGCAATTGATTCCTACATGATTGTATGAATTTTGTATGGAGGATCTAGTGACATAGATAGACTTGTATGATACGTTTGATTTGAAGGTACTAATTGCATTATGACACTGAATTGTATAGGTTTTATTTGAAGATTGCATCAAACTCGTATAGAAATTTTGGTGTGGGTCAAGGTTGATTGACATATATGATAATATCATATGAGTTTTATTGCTTTTTTACGAAGTGTGCATTATGAGTAGTGTGCGTCAAGCCCATATGGTATGCCTATTTTTCTTATTCATGCAGTATGGTTAGCAAAATTCATCTTTGTGCATTATGATAAAAAAAAATTCATGTGGATGGTCAAATAACATGAATGTCACGGAGTTGTATTTAGTTTATTTAAGGTTTGTATCACACTTAATGGTGTGCATATATAGTTTTTGTTCATGCATCATGGTTGAGGGATGTCTTATTTTTTATCATGATTATTGTATAGATTTCACATGAACAATCTAATGAGCATGTATATTGTTAAGTTGCAAGGACTTTTTTTTAAGGTTGTACCAAACACCTATGGTGTACATAATATTCTTGTTATCATGGTTGAAAGATAGTGATTTTTATTCATGATGATTTTATATATTTTACATGAAGGATCTAGTGACATGTTATTAAGCTTGAGGGTTTTGATGGCATGAATGACAATGAGTTTTAATGGTTTTGTTTAATGGTTACATCACTCATATGGTTTTTATAGATTGTTTGTACATATAGCACCATTGGGTGACATTGATAAAAAAAAGGGCAGCATTACCAAAGGTTGAGAATAGATGGCAGATTGTTAATAAAGGGAAATAACTTATGAAAATGGCATTCATACTTATGTTCAAGGATAAGCCTTCTCAAACTCACTTTTTATAGATAATAACACCTATGGTGATTTTCCAAGGTAGAAACATTGATCAAAACCTCATGCTAGTCACCTTGTAAAGGAAGATTTTGATAACTTGCATTGTGACAATCCTAAGTAAATGAACTTTCAAAGAAAAGAAAATCCTATGTAATGACAGGATAGCTAAGTTATGATCATGATTGAAGACAAGAATGGGACTTTCATTAAGTCTAATACATAGTCATAATTGAAAATAAAGGATATTATAAGGTATTATAAGTTATCAAACCTATAGAGCTAGCGAAATCCATGCAAAATTCATAGTTAACTCATCAACTAAATAAGGGACTATGCAAAGATAATGATGTTAGTAGATAACAAGAGAACATAGTACTATAAATAAAGAACACAATCATGTTTTCAGTCACCTACAAGTGAGGGCAGCAAGAGAATATTGCATGAAACTATGAACATTATCAAAGTCACCAAGCAAGGTATATCAATCATGGGATAATTTTTTAGACCTATGAGGAGAAAAGGATATTCCTTTAATACATAAAGGTAAGAAACTTCATGCACACACATATAAGAGAGGAAGTGTGTGATAGAAATGAAGTCATTAAAGAGAGGAATTGTATGATAGAAACCTTCAAATAATTAAAGAGTTGCTAATCAAAGAAGAATAAATTGAGCTATAAACTCTAGCTTTTGTATTGTCCCCAATTAGACAACTCTAGGAAATGGATGGTTTATCAAACATGTGCAAGCTAAAACAATAATAAAATACTAATATAGATGCCAAAACCTAACTAATTAACAATAATTAAATATTAAAAACCCTTGTACAATCAAACTTACATGGCCAAATAGGAAAGGAACCCTCATAATGCTAGTATACATCCTCAAATGCAACATAAATAGTAAATCTAAATTGTATGTATCAAATATATCAAATATGATAGTTAATTCATGACCAAGTGAAGGTTGTTCTAATAACCAAAAAAAAATGATCAATAACATGACTTTACAAATTCAATGTACATACTTACAAATCAATCCAATCAACCATCTGGGTTTTCTCTACTCTTTATTGTGTTAATTATTGCCTCATGATCAGACTCGTGCACCTTCCACAAGTTATTGTTCATAGTTCTACCTTGGTATTTGATCAAATTAATGTTGGCTACCACAACAAGGTTTAATTAGTGAAGAATCAAGTCTAATGTGTGTCAAATTCCTCAAACAACCAAACTTGAGCATTCTTAACTAGGTACCTTCTAAGCCATGTTCTAGTAACAACCACTGAACCTGTAGGATATTCTATTCTTTCTCCATATATAATTGGGACCTCCATTTTTTTAGCCTTGATACAATGACACAAGTAATAATATGTTACCTCTTCATTTTCTTCATCTGCAATTACTGCATAAATATGCCCTACATAGATATGTTCATCCAGTTAGATGTATTTAATGAAAATCACAATAAAACTAGGAATTTTGTATTAACTATGCAAGAAGATATATTATCTGGTTCTAGTAGATCTGATACATGATCAAATTCAATGGATGGTTGCATCTCCATGATTTTTAGAGCTGTTGGGAGTTGATACATGTCAAGTAGGGTTATACTTCTTATCAACCAATCACCAACCCACTCTTTTGATTCACAATCATTCCATGCTTGAAGTGTACATGCAAAAAAAAAAGCATGGCATCTTTCACATATGGACAGTCCATGTGCCTACATTGTATCTTCTAAAATAGTGTATCTCACTCGATCTTGTCAGTGTACAATAGTCCTCATATTTTTTAATGTTAGTATCATCTACCAAAAAAAACAATATTCAAACTAAAGAACTACTTTCATTACCTGGATCCAAATTCATAATACTTGTAGGGTATCTAGGCGTGCTTCCAAAACCAATAGCCTGATTCAAAACTTTTGAATTTTGCAAGTATGTAGGGAAACCTGCTTGCTATTGATGAAGGGGTTGGTTAGCTCTCTGTTGAGGGTAAGATGTCATAGGTTGAGCTTGATTCAAAGGAGGACTTGGATGAGGGACTAAGGTTAATGAAGGTATTGGATTCATTATGGGAGCATGAGTGGTCAAAGCCTGATTAAGAGCTTGAACTTTTCCAAGGTGAGTAGTGGGTCTCAAGGAAGGCAAAGGTCCTGATAAGTGTTGCCTCAAGTTTGTGCTAACCTTCACAACTTCTGCATATGTAGTGAGTAAAGTGTTTGGAGGATTAGTCCTTTGTTTAAGGAAGGTAGCTGTAAGACTATCCAGGGCTTCAAGGTAAATTTCCAAAGCAGTATTTTCATTTCCAGCATAAGGTGTTTGTAGTTTGGTATATTCTCTATGAAACCTATCATTGAATGATCCTATGGGCTCATTGATTTCTCTTTTCACTCCAGTGAATTGCAGATATAACTCATTAGCACTAATGGGAATTTTGAACTTTTGCAGAAAGGCAGTTTCCAATTCAGTCCAGTTGTGGATGGAGGCAGCAGGCAAGTGATTATACCAGTAAAAGGCTTCTTCTCCTAGGGAATAAGGAAAAATCATGCATGCAACATCCTCATGGTCAATTCCTCTATCCCTCAGACAAGTCTGAAAAATCCTAATATGCTCTTTTGTTGTTCTATTGGGATCATGAGTATGAAACTTAGAGCAGAAATGCACAGGGTTCTTGGGCATGACATGGTAATGATTAAAGATCAATGGGGATAAATTATTAGCAAGAAAATCCATTGGTGGAGGTGGAGGTGGTAATGGCTGATTTATGACTGGTTGTGGCTGAGGAATAGGAATTCCTTCAGAGTCAGATGAAGATGAATATGATGGAGATGATGGAAGTGGGTGAGCGGATGATGATTCTTCCCTTTCCTTGGTCCTTCTTGACCTAGTAGGTACTTGTAATTCTTGAAATTCTTCTCCTCCTAGAGTAGATCTAGTTCTTCTTCTAAGCCTCTCAGGAGAGATGGCATTTAGGAAATGCTCCAGCTTGCTTATTCAAAGGCCCTCCTTCTAGCGCCAATCTGGCGATGGTGTTTTCTGCACAGCAACAACTCAGATAGAATATGATATCCTATCTCTCTTGAAAGGCAAATCTCTATGGGAAAAGAGATAACCCCAAGGTCTCTAATGTCAAGTCTTGACAATGCAACAAAACAACTTAGTGATAAATGTGAAAATGTTGGTAATCACAATGGGACCTTACTACAAGCAAACACTGGACTTCGAATTTATCAAATCTAGCAATATATTGATACTTGGAATCCTTGATGTAACTCAAATAATAAAGAAATAGCAAAAGATAAAGGTTTCAGAGATGATTCTAAGACTACTTCTAACCCTAAGATCGATAATGCCAAAGATAAAATGCTCGAAATGGACCGATCTCTCATAAACTACTTTTTGTTTAACCCAGATAAATCTGCAATTTCACAGAAATAGTGCAATCTTCTAAGGTATTTAAAGATTTTCAAATTACAAACATTCATTCAAACAATTATATTGCAATTGAGATGAAAAAATCTTTATAACTGAACTAAGCACAATTTTAAGTCCAAACTAACTTTGAAAAGAAGCTAACAATCAGCTAACTGCAAAAAGTATGGACTAGAGATCGCTGCAAACATTCCAAACAAGAAACCCTAAGTATCACCAAACAATTTAACTATAAACTCATAAGCAATTTGAAAGATAGAACAACAAGAACCATGCTAGATGAAACTCCATAAGATAGATACCAAATCACAATATCTCTCTTCTATTAAATCATCCAAAGTGACAACAATTCCATCTTTTTGTTACAACACTTTCTTGCAAATAAACCCTAATTCGCTCTAATATCAAATCTCTATTCTATCACTTATCTATTTTCTCTCTATCTCTACCTATTTATCTCCCTCAAATGAGGCAACATGCCTATTTTATAGAGAATCTTGAAGATAGGTTGGCCCAAAATAAGAATTTACAATGAAAACGTGCCACACAATAGGTCGGCCTCAAAGATATTCGAAAACAATATGAAATGTGCAAATAGCACCAATTTTATCTGAGTCGGCCTAAGTATCAAAAGTGGTCGGCCCAATGCATGTGAATAATGGGAAGCACAAATCTCAATGTGACCCTATATAGCTACTTCCCATCCTTGTCTTTGGCTCGATCTTCTTCACCATGCACTGCCAACAAAACTCTATCCAGCTCAGCAATAGGGGGTACAGGAAAAACCCTAACTTTTCTTTCAAGAGACTTGATGTCATCTCTTTCCTACCTAACTGTACCATCCCAATCAACTCTATTAGTTGAATACCTGTCAATAACTACAATATATGTTACAGCATCATCTAGTTGATGCTTAGTGACTGAACCCTCACTGATTGGAGAATAAACATCTCTCCACCACTTCCTAAGTTGCTCCAGGTTAAGATGTTTCGGAGAAAACTTCTTCCTTCATGTCATGACCTCAAAGAATGAGATACACTTATCATGGATGCCATTCAAAGTGTCCTCAATCTGACTTTCCTTTTAATGAATCTTTCTCAAGGCCTTCTGCCTCATTTGCAGGATTTCATACCATTCCCAAGGTTAAGAAACCCTTGGAAAAGGAAGAATCCCACACTTTACCAGTTTATCTTCAGTGAACCCCATAATTATTGTTGCCTTCTGCAGTAGGAGATCAGTATCCTCTTTATCTTGAGCCAACATAGTCTTTAACCAATCTACCAATCTCATGGCATCCCCTGTAGTTGACAAAATTTCCTTAATGGCAGCATCTCCTTTGGTTTGGACACCCTGTAACCAAGCAACTGTGGCATGTGTGGTACCTTTCATTCTTTCAAGTTTGGAGATTGTTTCCTAAGGCAAGAAACCTGCAGTCGAGGAGGAAGAGCTAATAGCCTGCAAGGGTTTCATCAACTCCTACAAATACTTCTTCAATTTTTTGTTCTCTCTCTTCAACTCATGCCTAGTTTGCACAACCTTCTTCAATCTACCCACAATTACAGCACTAGAACCTTCATATTCCTCAATATCCTGGTCCACTAAAGCATGCCCTAGGTCAATATTTTTCACATGGTAATCTTGGGCAGTTACATTGTCTCTATCTTTATTCAGAGCAGGGGTAGCAATATGAGCCACTCTGTTGCCTAATCCATCCCTCTCAATTTGGGACACCACTCTGGCCTTCCTCTTCATTTTTTCCTTTTCAACATTAGCCATAAGGACATCCCAATTGGGAGGAGCATCCTCCACTATTACCATCTTGCTCTTTAATTCTTTATCTAGCCAACTTGGAATAGTTGACTCAGTTGGCACTGTATCTTGCCTATCCTACTCTTGTTGGTCATTAGTTGTATCCTTCTCAATACTACGCAAATTAGGGGTATCCTTGATGGGATCCTCCTTTTATTGTACCTTCTCCTCCATGACTATCTATGCTAGTGAAGGGATCTTAGTTGCTATTTCCTCCTGTTGAGGAGATTTTTTCATTTGTTCTTCTATAGGTGAATATGCATATGCCATCAAAGGATATTGAATCACCTTATCAATCTCTGCCTTTGCACTATAGAGGTCTCCTTCCTAAAATTCCTCTTCCTCCAAGTCCTTAGGATCTTCATCCTTCCTTGATTCTTTTTGTGTGCTACCAGTATCCTGAGGAATGGAGACACTTTCCGGTTCAGCAATGGGAGCAGTCACTGGAACACTCTCTTTTATAGCAACATCCTTTGGGGAAGGAGTCCTTGACCTCGTCATGTAAACTTGTGTCTTTTGCCCAAAGCTCTCCATCTCTACTACTGGTGATTCAACTTCCTTATCACTTTTAGGAGCCTCCTCCTTCTGCTGTGATAGCTTCACAAGCCTTCTTCTTTTTATTAGTGGAGGAGAAACTTCTACCTCCTCTTCTTCTTCTTTGTCTTTCTTAGCTTCTTTCTTTGAGGCATATCTCCTCTTCTTAGTGACAAGTTTCCTCTATTTACTTACCTCTGTATTTAATCTTTTCACTTGTTCAGTTTGAACATCCCTTACCTGGACTCTGAAAGGAGAATCCGCCTTTTCCTTACCCTTAGGATCCAGTTCAAGTGATTCCTCAGAAGCGGAGTGAGACTCCAAGTCTCCCATTAGATCATAGGTGCATGGGACACCCTCACTCTCAATCTCAATCATCTTGTGCTTCAACCACATCTTGGTGTACTTGATTACCGGGGTCATGATTTGATCTAATTTGGTCTGTTCTTCTTCTAACCAGTCAACATCTCCAACTGGCCTATCTTTTACTGCCTCATAGACATGACCCTAAATTAAGTTTCCATCTTCTTCCACCTGGTCAAGAATGGCCTTCACATTATATAACCTTACCAAGTCCACCGGCAATCTAGAGAACTTCTTCTTTCTTACCTCAAATTCATCAGTGAGGCTAACCCAGTAATCCTCAATATTAGCCTTATGGTTGTAATCCCTACTGGCCCTCTTTTGTGCTTCACCAGTGATGTCAAACCTTACTCTCTTGGAATGGAAAGAGAGACACAAAGTACTCATCTCCTCCTCAGAAGCATGAGTAGACTGGATAGAAGGACAAACCTCATTCATTCCTATTTTCAAGGGAAAATCATTCCCAAAACCTGCTTTATGCATATCTCCCTTACTATAATATCAAAGTCACAGATCTTTCTAGTGAATTCCAACAATATGATGTGATCAGTAGGATACCTTGGGAGTCTATAGGGAGCCCTTTGGCAACCATCAATTCTAATGTAGGAGAAGGTAGGAAACTGGATGAACCATCCCCCATATCTCCTAATCAATTCCTTTGCCTTATCAAAAATTTCCACATGCTCTGCACCTTGGAGCAATCTAGTGATGTACATTGTAAAGGCATCATTTTCTCTTCTATAGCTTCCCCCAGTTGCGTGCAGTTGTGGATACACCTCATATATTGCATCTTGTCCAAAAATACCCCTAGTGCTTAACCCTTTGTATGGATGAAGTCTTGCCAATGAGTACACTAGGTAGGAAGTCATGGTTAAATTCTTGGTTTGCAAGACATTGCATAATTGCTCATGGATCACTGCACTTATGACCCCTGCCTAGTGGCAGTCTATTCCCTGCTCCATTCTAGCAATAATGTTAAACATCCATGTCTCAAATACACCTGCATTCTTCAATCCTACCAACCTACTGAGAAGAGTAATGACATTGTAGTATTCCCTCTTAAACATGAGCCTAAATAGTTTCTTTGGAAACTTAGAGAAATGGGATTTAGGATTCTCTAACCATGAATTAATAACCTGCTGGGATTTAACTACATTTGCCTCATAGTGCTTCCTGGCACCATCCAAATCAAAGGCCACCACATGTGACCTATCAACCATATCAAAGGTTGAAGCAATGGAAACAAGACTAAATCCTGCCAGAATCCTTCCCTGGGGATCAATTATCCTTTGTGTCCCTCTATCATAATTTCTAGCATACTCAAGCACCAATTCATAACACTGCACTGTGGGAGTAAATCTTGCCACATGGGCCAATCTGGATTCCACCATTCTTCAAGCCAACAAAGGAGGGCTCGGTGCTGACATCTCAGCCTTGAACTCTTTGTAGTCCCACATACCCACATTGGTATCCCTGATTCATAACCAAATAGAAGTGATCTTACTTTTAGGAATCCTACTCCTTATGTCCAATTTCACCTTTTCTGCATCAGTGATGGCAGAAGTCTCTGCACTAGGATCGATTGCCTTCCCTTTGCCTCGACTAGCAACACCTTGTCTTGATCCTGCCTGCAAACACATAAAGACAAACACAATAAGATCTATAAGAAACCATAAGTGCACAGGGTCAATATCTCAAAGTTCGGGATTTAGCTCCCCTCGCAGATTCCAGACTGGAGAGGAATTCCAGGGAAATCCGGACCAGGCGGATTCTAGCGAAACAAACATACAAATCCCCATAAATCATTTCAAATCATAATTTCAATCAAGGAACAATCTTTAAAATACTTAGCATAAGCTCATTTGATTATTCAAATACATCATCATTTAAAGAAATTCCTCCTAATCCTTAAATTCATCGTTTTCACAACAATCTCAAAAGAATCTGCCAGAGACGGATTTTAGCGAGAAAAGCAACAGTTCTAACTAATTGGGAAAATGGGGAGGACACGGAACATCCAAGAAAATCCAGAGGATGCAGATTTTAGTGAGAATCAAATAAACTATCATTTAAAGCACGAATCTAGAAAAAAGACCCGACGACGGACACTGGGAAAATTCGGAGGAAGCGGATTTCCACGAGGCAGACAAAAGTTTGAGATTTGAATCAAAAAGAAAGAAAACATGAAAAGCCGAGGAAATCCGACGGAAGCAGATTTTCGTGAAGACACTGAATACCCGAGCTTTTCATAGTTTCACTTGTTTCACCAAAACGGATTGAATGGCCACGGACGTAAGGCCTGCACTTCAACAATAACCTAACCTAGACCTCCAATGGATCAAATATGAATTTTAAACACTCCTCACAGTAATTCGAGGAGGATTGGCTATGCCCTAGGTCAGGAACCCTAGAATATCTACCATGAAAGCATGGAAGAACTAGGCACAACTTGCTTACAAATCAAGATGGGAATTTTATGACTAATGCAAGGAAAACGCCCAAAGAATAGAAATACCAGACCGAAAATAAACATTTGATGACCAACCCGATGGATTGGTAAACAACGAAACCCAAAGGAAACCTGGACATGACATGCCCACCCAAGGAAATAAAAAAGCAATGAAGGACTAGAAAATTAATGAAGCAAAGCAACCAGCAAAGAAAGAGGGCATATCTACATACCATGAGAGCAAAAAGACTGAAGGTGGTGATGCCAACAATCAACCCACAAACACTAGCAGGAAACGAGCCACGCACACAAACTCAAATGCAGCAGTCGAAAAGCACGATCCAGAAAACTAACACAAGCTCCAAGACTCCACACTCAAATGATAAGGAAATAAACAAACTCAAAATCATCAATTACTTCCCCCAAATCAATACATCATTACTCCAAAAATCTGCACAATTGCCATTAATGCGATTGACAAGACAGCCAAAACCACAACTCGAAGATTCGACAAGGCAACGAACTTTGGGAAAATCTAGACACGATGGATTTCTCTGAGTCCAGTTCAAAAGACCACAATATTCGGACATCGAAAGAAAATCGGGAGAATCCGAACCAAGCGGATTTTCCCGAAAATGGTAAAAAGTTTGAAATGCATTCAAAACTTAAGATTTTCAATAAAACTCATAAATGTGTCACTTCAACTGGCAAGATAAATATCAAGGAACGGGCCTCAAGACACCAAAAGACCAAAAAAGGGGTTCCTCACTTTTAGTGGAGCGTGTGTGCAAAAAACTACACAACACATATCCTTTTTGCATATCTTTGACATGTACATTTTGGAATCTTATCAGCCATTGATTTCAAAACATTAGCATCAATATCAATAAAATATTTAGGTCTTTTATGAAAAACTCTAGGATTTGTCTAAGGTAAAGCATCAAAATAGGGAATGTCAACAACATTGGGGATAGATGGTGTACCTTCAATTCTAGATGTAAATGATGACATACCTTGAAATTGACATGTAAACTGGTGCAGGAGCACCTTAGGTTTAGTTGGTTAAGTGCAAGTTGTAATTTTTGTTTTCTTATGTTTTTTGTATGTAATAAGTTCATCTAAGACCATGTTGGGTGTGTTAGATTCCACATTAGGTTATTAGGAGTGTTGGTGGGTCAAGTTGCTTAAAGTTGTCAATATGGCAAATGTTACAAAACATGGAATATGAAAAGACACAAGTGTAAATAAAGGAATTAGAATGGTTGTGGTTTTGAAATAAGTTTTAAATGGTTGGTACATGTTTAAATAGCTTTGGATTGGTTAAAACCAAGGTTGGTCGTTACCTTTTTGAAGTGAAATCAATCAAAGACATCCTTATTTCTGCATTTTTGAACATTAAATTGTTGTTTTAGAGCTTGGTACGGCCTTGTATAGTCAGTTCATGATCTAAAGAAAATTGAAGTCAATGGAGAATCAGTTTTACTTTTTGTTTCACTTTTTCCCATTGAATTTCATTAAGATTTTAGAGTTTTAGAGCCAATTTACCCCGAACTAAGTGAAAACCCTAGGTTTAGTGCCTTAAAGGAAGAAAAATGAATATCTCACCATTCCACTGGTCAAACCTCATGAAACTTGGTGGAATTTTTTTAAATAGGTTTTTAAGTTTCTATAAAGTTGCAAGTGCAGAAGAGGTATGCAACACATGCTAAGTTTATTCCCTAGCCAAATTTCCTCATGTATTGGGCATTGAAGTTGCATATGACTTAGGGTTTGGACAAAAGCTCTTAGGAAGTTGTTTCTAGTGATTGGGATGGATGTTTCAGACCCCATAAGACATTTTTGAGGAATTTTTATGAATATTTAAGGCTTGGAGATTGAAAATCTCATTTCTACCTAGTTGTTCAAGCCTAATTAGTCCTAGTGCAAAATGGGACAGTCAAAAATAGACCCTTGTGTTACAAAAAAACCCCATCCAATTTTTAGATATGTTCTTAAAGGAAAAAAGGGTATTCAAAAATTCTTTTATAGTTTAGATATGAGGTCTACACAGGTATTTAGGATAGAAAAATTAGTTAGGAAGGGTTATTGGGAGATTGAGGCCTAGAGGCCAAAAACCTGCCATTTAATGCTTGAGACCTTGAAAGTTTTCTTCATTGGAGTTGGTGAAATATTCTCTATCCTTGATCTACATAAAATTGGTATTAGATCCTAAGTTTGATCTGAAGAGGAAAATTGAGTTGAAGAACAAACAAGATGCCTCCAAAAGGGAATGCCATTGCCAGAGAATTGAGTGAGTTGAAGGAAAAACAGGCTAAAGAGATGAGAGAGTTAAAGGAGAGGCTTGATACCTAGAAAAAATTTAGAAGAGAGCTATGGTCACAGGAGACTTGAGTGACCAAGAAGAAGGGGAAAAGGAAAGTTCCCAAGGGTCCGAGGAAGAGATGGATTCTGATGACTTCAGGATGAAAAAGCTCTTGAAATTAGTTAAGGGAGATGAACATAAGATCAAGATGGAATTACCTATGTATGGAGGAAATATGGATAGTGAAGAGCTCCTATATTGGATAGGATCATTGGACACCTATTTTCATTATGAAGATGTCAAATAGGATCAAAGGGTGAAGTTGGCCAAGACAAAATTGAAGGGCCATGATTTACTTTGTTGGGATTATGTACAAAGTGAAAGGAGAAAGAAATGAAAACATTAAATCAGCTCTTGGGATAGGATGGTTGCTAAACTCAAGGGAAAATTCCTTCCCAATGACTACACCATTCATTTATTTAAGAGGCTTGAAAATCTCAAGCAAAAGGAGATGGATGTGCAAACCTAAAAAGAGGAGTTCTATAAGTTGAGCATAAGAGCAGGTCATACAAAAGATGATGAAGAAATAGTGGAAAGATATATGAACAGGTTGAGATTCAACCTCCAAGATGATTTAAGCCTCACCACTCCAAGAAAATTGGAAGAGTGTTACCAATTGGCCATCAAGGTTGAAGAAAATTTGAAGAGAAGGCAAGAGAAGCAAGGTAGGGGTAGAGGTAGAAATTGTAGAGGAACAAAAGCATTTGTTGATTCAGGACAATCATATGAGAACCAAGGAGAGACAAGTAGTCATAAATAAAAAATTTCTAAATGAAGGGGAAGTTTTAGAGGAAGGAGATCCAATAGTAGAGGCAGATTTTTAGGTCAAGGAAGAGGATCAAGTGGGTTCACAGAAAGGTGTTATCAATGCAACAAGTTTGACCATCAAGCATGGAAATGTCCTGAAAAGAAGTCCAATGCTTCACATGGAAGAGAAAGAAGAACTCAATTCGTACAAGAAGAGGACAATGAAAGTGTAAACTCTCGATCACAGCATGTTTCTCTAGAAATTGGTGAATCTCTTATGGTAAGGAGAACATTGATTTCAGTTTCTATGGTGAAATAACCTCCACAAAGGAAATCTCTCTTCAAAACTACATGTAAGTCTCAAGGTAAAGTTTCAAAGTTGTAATTGATTTAGATAGTACAAATAATTTGGTTTCAATTGAGATGGTTGAAAAGCTTAAATTGGAAATAATACCACATACTACTCCTCACAAAATCTCTTGGTTAAATAAGAGTCAACATGTTTTGGTGAATAAATAAAGTTGGATGTAGGAGGTTGGTCATGAGGTATAGTCTCCCCCACTCCTGTTGTACCAGAGGGTGTGTCCCTCTAGCACCACCGGTCACATTAAAAATTTTACCAGGCACATTTTAGTTTATAGGGGATCGTGCTACCTGATTCTTGCAGTCTAATAAAAATTAAAAAATTAAAAAAAAAAAAAGTTGGGTTGATTTTCACATAGGGGGATACAAGGATAGAGATTTTTGTGATATAATACCAATGGATGTGTGTCATTTTTCTTTTGGGAAGGCCTTGGTAGTATGATAGGAGTGCCAAATATGATGGAAAAAAAGAACTTATGTTATAGAAAAAGATGGAGTTTCTTACACCCTTACACCATTGCAAGATGAAAGCCAAAACCCACAAGTGGAGTCTAGAGTGATGTCAATGGGTACAAAGGATCTTTTGCAACCAATGAAAGAGAAAGAGGTAGATAATACAATGGTGAGTAAACCTAGGATTATTATGATAGAAGATAGAGTTGATCAATTTCCCTTATAGGTTCAAGACTTGTTCCAAGAGCATGTTAATTTGATGATAGATAACACTCCAAGGTTTCTAAGATGGGAAGGAAAAACCTTGAATGTGTTTGCAGACATTCAACATTGGAAGATGAGATGTGAGGATACATTCCACTGTATTTTTCCATTGCTTAGGTAGTTTCGGGAGGGTACCCCTATACAAGATGTAGTTGAGAGGTTTGACTGCAAATAAAAGGATCCATTTTTTGTTTTGCAAACTGAAATAAACATAGCAAAGGAAAGGTCTATTGATTGTGAAGTCTTCAAGGAGGAAGCAACATTGGATATTGTAGGTTTGGGTGATAGAATTTTTAGTTTTGATGTTCAATCCATACTTTCTTTGCAAGTATTTCACAAGGGAGTATTTAAAGTTAGATATGATTTTTTTCTTGTAGTAGAGGGTAGTGAAACTAATTTTCTTGTTGAGATTGCAAACTCAATGGTTGAGAAACCTAAAGTTAAATTAAAACAAGACATGGAAGGAGAGTAGGTTGATATTGAAATTCATGCAATCTATCATGAAGAAAGGAAGCAATTACAGGTTGGAGATGGAAAATTCAAGAAAGGGGTAGATGTTATTATGTTGAGAAGGTCACCAAAAGAGTATGAGAATCAGGGTAATCAAGGTTGTTATCTATTTTGTTCCAAGTTATCAACAGTTGTTTATTTTTCCAATTTCACCTACCTATGCCACATGTTCAAGAAATATCAAGTGAAGATGAAGCCACTATGGTACTACTTCAAACAAGGTCATATGCAGGGGTCTATGTGAATCATGCAAGGGATTTTAGACTTGATTCTCAAGTTGCTACCTTCTATTCAAGTGGAGCTTGAATCTTTTATTTTCCTATGAGTATGGTGCAGGAGAACCTTAGGTTTAGTAGGTTAAGTGAAAGTTGTAATTTTGGTTTTCTTATATTGGTTTTATGTAATAAGGTCATCTAAGACCATGTTGGGTGTGTTAGAGTCTTGTTGGATTAACTGATAGCATCTCCCTTCAAGATCATGACATGGCTTAACTTCCTCCCATGGATCTTAACTGATGCTTGTATTGGCATTAACGGGTCAATATTTTGGTTAGAAACAAGGCCAATAATTCATATCAAAGCCAGTCACAGGTTCGAAACCCTCGAGTGACACTGAGGGGGGAATTGTTGGATTAACCGCCAGCATCCCCCTTCAGGTTCGTGACATGGTTTAACCGCCTCCCATGGATCTTAACTGATGCTTGTATCATGCATTGGCAGGTCAAACATTTGGTGCAATGGCAAGGCCAAAAATTCCATATTAGGTTGTTAGGAGTGTTGGTGGGTCAAGTTGCTTAAATTTGTCAATTTTGCAAAATGTTGTCAATGTGGCAAATGTTGCAAAACATGGAATATAAAAAGACAAGTGTAAATGAAGGAATTAGGATGGTTGTAGCTGGAAAATAAGTTTTAAATAGTTTTTACATGTTTAAATAGCTTTGGGGTGGTTGAAACCAAGGTTGATTGTTACATTTTTGAAGTGAAATCAATAAAAGACATCCTTTTTCTGCATTTTTTAACATTAAATTGTTGTTTCAGAGCTTGGTACGGCCTTATATGGTTGTTTCATGATCTAAAAAAAATTGGATTGAATGGAGCATCAAGTCTAAATTTTTTTCACTTTGTACCATTGAATTTCATTGAGATTTGAGTGTTTTAGAGCCAATTTACCTGACTTGTTGAAAACCCTAGGTTTAGTGCCTTAAAGGAAGAAAAATGAATATCTCACCATTCCACCGGTGAAACCTCATGAAACTTGGTGGAATGGATTTAGATAGGTTTTTTTTAGTTTCTATAAAGTTGTAGGTGCAGAAGAGGTGTTCAACATGTGCTAAGTTGATGTCATAGCCAAATTTCCTCATGTATTAGGCATTGAAGTTGCATAGGACTTAGGGTTTGGACAAAATCTCTTGGGAAGTTGTTTCTAGTGATTGGGATGGATGTTTCAAACCCAATAAGAAATTTTTAAGGAATTTTTGTGAATATTTATTGAAAACCTCATTGCAACCTAGTTATTCAAGCCTAATTAAGCCTAGTGCAAAATGGGACAGTCAAAAATAGACCCTTATGTTACAAAATAACCCCATCCAATTTTTGGATATGTTGTTAAAGGCCAAAAAGGGTATTAAAAAATGATTTTATAGTTTGGATATGAGTTATGCATAGGTATTTAGGATAGAAAAACCAATTAGGAAGGGTTATTAGGAGATTGATTCCTAGAGGCCAAAAACCCACCATTTAATGCTTGAGACCTTGAAATTTTGCTTCATTGGAGTTAGTACAAGATTATCTATCCATGATCTACATCATAAAAAAATTTGTACCTTCAACTTCATATGTGGTATGTGGAGTGTCTTCAAATAGAGTTGTGTTTGTTGATGTACTTTCAACACATGTTATAGATGTTGTGTCTTCAACTAGAGATGTGATTGCTGATGTAATTTAAACATTACATATTTTAAATGGTGTTCCTTGAACTTCACTTATGTTTGATTATGTTTCCCCAACTTCAAGATTCATTTCTCTCCTTGCATGGATATTTTGCATGCATTGTCTTTGTGATGCCAATTCAACTTCTCTCTTATCACAAAGACAATGCATGCAAAATCTCCATGCTAGGAGAGAAATGAATCTCGAAGTTGGGGACACATCATCAACCATAAGTGAAGTTAAAGGCACACCATATAAAATATGAAAGGTTTAAATTACATCAGC
>CM021100.1:231455364-231478143 GCA_007115665.2 Sequoiadendron giganteum | reverse complement strand
TTGTCAACATCAAAAGGGGACTTGTTTGAAGATCCAACCAACAACATTCATCTGAAGAAGTTTTATGCCTAAAAATATCAAAAACAATATAAAAAAGTCCTGAAAATAATAAAATAAATAAATAAAAAAGAGTAAAAAAAATACAAAAAAAATCAAAAATAGAAAAAAATCGTTGCCTTGATGAAAACCTGGCAAATAGGCGTGGTAGCAGCAAAAAAATCATAAAACCAGGAAAAAAGTGCAATAAAAGCAAATGGTGAAAACTTGGCAAACAGGCATTATTTGTGATTTGTTTGGCTCTCTCATCTATTAGGGTTCATTCTGCATATTCATCTTTCATTGGCATTGCATACATGCCTCGCCATCGCATTAGCACCATACAACCTCCTTGAAATGAAAAGGATCTCATCATGGCCTGATGAATTGGGGTTATCCTTAGCAGTAGTTGTGTCTAGCAGGAGTCAAAGTACAAGGTCACTAGGGGGTAGTTTGCCTCTTGGAACTTTCTAGCACGTAATCGACAAGCATGTGTCAAGAATCAACATATCCGAAACAACAAACTTGTCCAATTAATTTGAGCTTACATGCCTGTTTTGACAGAAACCTGAAACAAATTGGATGATCTTAATCTGAATAAAATGAATGATAACACTTAAAGCATAAGTTGTTTTTGTTGTTTTGATAATTGATGACATCATATCTTTGGAGTGGTTCAATGATGTACTGAACTATAATCACAAGGAAGGAGTATGATTTTTCTTTGCTTGCTATCTGTAAGCTAATCATTAGTATTATGGAAATTTGTTGTGGGACATGCTCTACAATGTATCATTAATGACATTTCAGAATTTGAATAGGAAAATGGTTAACTTTTGTCTGTTTATGCAAGCAATACTCAGGTCATCTTGGTTCAATTATACCTCAATGCTTGTATTAACTTGCTATATCAAACATCATGAAAACAATACTCAAGTCATCATTGGTGCTAACATACCCTTTGATGCTTGTACTAACTTTCAACATATCAAAAGGCTCAATGATGAAAATCAAGCGCAACATGAAATGACAGAAAGGAGAATGGTTCATTACTGCATTCTAGGATTACATAATTCATTTAGATTTGCATTTTAGGGGCAGTTTTAATAGATTTTTGAGGGTTTGAAAAATTTCTTGTATATATTTTTTTTTCTGACAAAGATTGAGTACACTTGGACATTCGTTACATTTCATCCCTTTATCATTCATTCATATCATTTCATCAACACTCATTTAGGGTATCATTATTGCATTTACACATGCATATTCATCTCATATTATATCATTTTCATAAACAATTACATTCACATCATATCACATTCACATTGTAATAAGATTGCATCCATATCATTCATTTCTTATTATCATATCATTATTTCCCCAATTCAAATTATTATTATCATGTGCATATTAACCATCTCATTACATATTACATTTTCATAATCATTATAACTTTTTCATCATTTAGGTTATCATGTTCATATCCATTTTCACATCATCTTTATAGGCATATTATATCGAACATATCATCTCATTAAAAGCATTCATCATTCCACCATTTCACCATTTCATTCATTACATGCATTATACAAGGAAAATCATTTTTTTAGATTGCATTACAACATATCCTACATCATAAAGCACTATCATTTACATCATCATCATAATCATAAACATCATACATGACATGGCATATAGAAAATCCATAATCATACATCATAAATCATCCATAAAACATGCATAATCAAATCGCCACTGCATCTCATAAATCTCATCAAAACAAATGTCCAGGCATACAAGGATATCAAATGTTTCAACAAGATACAATGAATGAATATGACCGTCAAATCACTAAGGGGAATCTGGCTGAGGCACATGGCTACTACTGCCTCCTGAGGTAGTGGGTCTCGCAGGATCTTTGCTCCCTGGTGCTCTGATCTCTCGTCTAGCTGGTTGACCTACACTCCTGGTAGCACTCTTGGTGTGGCTGCGTGAGTGAGTCCGAGTCCATGTACCTAACTATGTGAAGGTAATCCTCCTCTTAGGTGGCACTACCTCGAAATATCTCATCCTGTAATACTCGGCCTCCCGAGCATTCTCCAAGCCCTTTGCCACAACCTCCTGAATGGAAGTGCTCTCAACTGATCTGAGGAGTCTCTCTGCTACCCCCTCGGCCTATATGCACCGCTCTCTAAAGCTATCTCACTCTGCTGTGAGCTGTGCTATCTATGGGTCAGGAGGTGGTGGCTGTGCAATCTGTACTTGCAGCTGACTGATTGTCCCTTGAGCCTATGCTAACTACCTCCAAAGAGTCTGAACCTCTGACTGCAATGCATCAATCTCTCCTTGTGAGGGAGCCCTGATAATAATCCATGGAGCCAAAGTACTCAGCTGGTCCACTACTCTCGATGTCTGTGGCCTCATATTAAAGGGAACATCAAAGAAAAATATCTTCCCTCCACTCCCACCACCTCCATCATCCCCATTGTCATCACTGCTGTCATCTAGGCTGCTAGCGTCATCTCCCTCATCGTCCTCCTCATCAATATCCATAGCCGCTGGATCCTGTACCCCTGCCTGAGCCTCTCCCTATGGCTGCCCTACTGCTGCCTATGCCTGCCCTCGTCCTCGTTGTATAACTGGTCCTCCTAATAATGGAGCAGGCTCCTCTAGACTAGTAAACCTCAGAAAGAGATGTGTGTAAAAGTATGTGGCATACTCATCTGTCATCCCTGCATATGTAACCTCTGGATGAATAGCCCACTGGTCTGGCTTCAACTCCAAATACTCTGCTCGAGCTGCCTCAATCATCACAATCGGACCCCACTTTGGTATATCCTCTCGGCGTCTGGCATAATGTACCACACCTTGCGACATCATTTGTACTAAACCAAACTGTCTCAAGACCTGCATGACTAGGAACCGCTCAATAATGAATGAGCTACATCTAATCAAATACCTCGATCTGGTGTAGTACGACAACTCAATATCATCTGCCTCCCATGGATCACAATCTAAATATGGTCTCCAAATGACTGTATCCAAATCATCTAACACGCGACGCCAATACTCTAACTTGCCTAGCCTCGGCTGGAAAAGAGGCCCTATGTAGGCATAAACATATGGGAACTGTAAGGAAACTCAGGTGCGGAAACAGCTTCCTACACTAATCTCTTAAGGAAAGTATGGTGCAAATTCGCTTTAAACCCTTACAATTTCAGATTCGTTAATCTACTTAACAAAGATATTGCAGCAATATACCATACATACAGAAAATGAAGAATGACACAATGATTTTACTCCTGAAACCCTTTAAAACCCCTGACTCCAAAACCCGCACAATGTATTATCTTCTAACAATAACGGCTATGAACAATTTGTAAATGCAAGTCTTTCTCTAGATTTCCAACTTCAAGACAAAAACGCTACATGAAACGCTCCAACAATATAATTTATTGATCAATAAATCTTCTAACCCAAAAACGCTTTTATATTCATGCGCCTTTAGGGCAACCTCCTCAAGATAATCAGGATAGGGTTTTACTCATTCTCGCCGGGTTACATGTCTTCACCTCGCCATCGGACCCTTCCATATAATTTTACGTGTCATAGGAATCCGTCATAACCGTTTCACCATGATCTCCTTACACACAATTCAAGATGCCACATTATGGATATCATCAATACGCAAACTAGACATGTACACTCACACTTAATTACATTATTTGCAAGAAATACATTTTACAAAACAAATAATAAGAATAGGAATTATCCAAGGTTGAGACACCTTATTCCTAACATTCTCCCACTTGTCGAACACCTTGTAAGAGCAATAGGAACATAACAGGAATTAACCGCTATAGGCCAAAAGGCCCATAGACTCCAAACACCATCTGAACTTCACAGTGCCCACTGGTTTCGTTAATGCATCTGCAACATTCTTCACAGTATCTACCTTCTCCAAATTTATCTTTCCATCTTCCACCATATCTCTCACAAAGTGAAACTGCACATCAATGTGCTTCGTTCTGGCATGGAAAGTTGGATTCTTCGCAAGGCAAATAGCACTCTGACTGTCACACCAAATAGTAATCTGTTCTGCATCAACACCAACATCAGAACACAATCTCCTAAGCCAAATGGCTTCCTTACAAGCATGAGTAGCAGCCATGTACTCAGCTTCTGTAGTGGACAAAGCAACCACAGGTTGTCGCTTACTCATCCAACTGATGGCACCACCAAACATAGTGAAAACATAAGCACTGGTGGATCTCCTGCTGTTAATATCACCTGCCCAATCTGAATCCACAAATCCACGAATACAAACTGAATGTGGAGATCCAGAAGAGTTACCATGGTAACATATGGAGTAATCTGATGTACCCCTCAAATATCTGAATACTCGCTTAACTGCATCCCAATGTACCCGTCCAGGGTTAGCCATAAACCGGACTTAGGACTCCCACTGCTTGGGCAATGTCTGGTCTAGTACAGACCATAGCATACATAAGACTGCCAACTGCACTAGCATAAGGTACTCTACTCATGTCCTCCACCTCACTAGGAGATTTTGGACAATCATCTACAGATAACTTTGTTCCCATTGAAACAGGAACACATAGTGGTCTACAATCTGCCATGCTGAACCTGTCCAACACAGACTTCACATACTTACTCTGACTCAACCAGAGTTTTCTGTTAGACCTGTCTCTACTGATTTCCATACCCAAGATGTACCTTGCTGCCCCAAGATCTTTCATCTCAAACTGTGCTGACAACTGAGATTTAAAATCAGAAATCATACCCTTACCCTTCCCAAACAGCAACATATCATCAACATATAATGCAACAATAAGAAGGCGATCATTTTCAACTCTGAAATAAACACAATGATCTGATTTCGATCTTACAAATCCAATTGACAACACAAAGGCATCAAACTTAAGGTACCACATCCTAGGAGATTGCTTCAAACCATATAGAGATTTCTTTAATCTGCAAACTAAGGATTCATTACCTTTAACAATGTAGTGCTCAGGCTGTGACATATAAATCTCTTCCTCCAAATCACCATGAAGGAAAGCTGTCTTCACATCCATCTGTTCTATCTCTAAATCATATGATGCAGCAAGAGATAACAGAAATCTAATGGATGTCAACTTTGCAACAGGAGAGAATATTTCACCATAATCTATTCCCTCTACCTGTGAATACCCCTTTGCAACCAATCTAGCTTTGTACCTTTCAACACTGCCATCTGCACAAAATTTCTTCTTGAACACCCATTTACAGCCAACAGATTTTCTCCCTTTAGGCAAAGGTACAAGGTCCCAAGTTTTGTTTTTCTCCAATGAAGCCATCTCATCATCCATAGCCTCAATCCAGGAACCTGCATCTTCCATGCCCAAAGCCTCTTTCACAGATCTAGGCTCATCAGTGTTAGTAATCAAAGCATAAGCACAACTGGAATCTAACATAGAATAACCAAACCTTTCTGGTTGCTTTCTTTCTCTCATGGATCTCCTCAAGGGCTGAGGTTGAGGTTGTTCTTCCTCTTCTTCTGAACTATCAGAGCTGCTAGAGCTCTCCTCATCTTTAGACCCAACATGGTCTCTCTGTTCAGTCTTCTCAGGGGTAGGAGGAAACTGAACAACATCTTTTTCCTTTTCTTTTTCATCTGGTTGTAGCACAATAGGAGAAGATGTTAGCTCTCTGAAAATAACATTTATACTATACAGCACCTTACTAGTCATAGGATTCCAAAGCTTGTATCCTTTCACACCAACACTGTATCCGATGAAAATACATTTGACAGCTTTGTTTTCCAACTTAGATCTTTTCTCCTTTGGAACATGTGCATAAGCTTCACAACCAAAAACACGAAGATGTCTAATTGAAGGCTTCTTACCAGACCACACCTCCATGGGTGTCTTACCAACAAGAGCTGATGTAGGAGATCTGTTAACCAGATAGCAAGCAGTGGCAACAGCTTCGGCCCAAAATTTTTGTTCTAGGCCAGCTCCACTAAGCATACTCCTAGCCTTCTCCATCAGTGTCCTGTTCATTCTCTCTGCAACTCCATTTTGCTGCGGGGTGTAAGGAGTTGTCTTATGTCTCTCGATTCCTCGTTCTTTACAGAACTGTTCAAACTCTGTGGAACAAAACTCACCACCATTATCAGTTCTCACACACTTGATTCTTTTACCAGTCTGATTCTCCACGAGAGCCTTAAATTCCTTGAACCGACTGAAAACCTGTGTCTTACTTTTTAGGAAATATATCCAAGTCCTTCTACTGTAATCATCTATAAAAGATACAAAATATACAGAACTGGAGATAGAAGGAACTTTTACAGGACCAAAAACATCAGAATGAATAAGATCCAAAAGTCCAGAAGACTTGTGAGAACTAGAGTAGAACTGAACACGATTTTGCTTACCATAAACACAGTGTTCACAGAAATCGAATTCGAGATTACAATCATTTAGCCCCTCAACGAGATTTTTAGTTTTCAAGGTCCTAAGACCCTTCTCACCAATGTGGCCAAATCTCATATGCCACAACATTGTCTTTTCTGCAGGAAGCTTGCCTTCCAAAGTGTTTACACCCTTAGGCACACTTACTGCACTGCCATCGGAACCCATTGCCACAATCTTCTTTACTGCTCGTTCAGATGGTGGGGATGAAGTGATAGCCGCTCTCTTCTTTGAAACAGAAGAACTATTGCACTGAGCAATGCATGCATCAAGCTGAAACAAAGTACCTCTCCTAGTACCTTTAGCGAGCACCATAGAACCTCTTATCATCTTGCATCCATCTTTCGAAAAAACAACTTGCACACCTACATCATTCAACATACTTACAGATAATAGGTTTCGTGCCAAACCCGGAATGTGCATAACTCCATTGATTCCCTTTACTCGTCCATCAGGAAATCTGATAGTGACCCTTCCGCGTCCAACTATCTTTAGGTGAGAATCATCACCCAAGTACACCTTTCCACCATCAAACTCTTCATATTTTGAGAACCAGTTTCGATGAGAGGTCATGTGAAAAGAAGCACCCGAGTCTACTAACCACACATCATCAGATGCATGGGCTGCCAAAGCTGCAATAAAAGCATCTCCATCTTCTTGAGATTTTTCAGAAGCTGAATCTGAGCCTTTCTTCTTCTTCTTCGGTTCTTTGCAGTCCCTCCGGAAGTGCCCAGATTTATCACAGTTCCAACATTTCGCCTTGGACTTTCCAGGAGTCTTAGAACTCCCACGGGATTTGGATCTGCCCTTCTTTGACTTATTGTCATTCTGCTTTCCTTTGTCGTTGGATCTCCCGCGAACAGCAAGGGCTTCCTTAGACGAATCCGAAGTCTTTCTTCGCATCTCCTCAGACAGCAGCGAAGACACCACATCATCCATACGGAATGTGACTATAGTACTTCCGAGAGCCATCACAAGATGGTCCCACGAATCCGGCAAGGAACAAAGCAGGGTCATACATCGATCCTCCTCCTCAATCTTGGCACCAGATGATGCCAACTGTGCAATCAATAAATTGAATGCATTGAGATGATCAGTTACGGATCCACCTTCCTCCATTCTTAAAGAATACAACTTCTTTCTCAGGAACAACTTATTCACCAGAGATTTGGCCTGATACACAGACCCAAGCCGTTTCCACAAAGAATTTGCAGTAGTCTCATCAAGAACATTCAGAAGAACGGCATCTGCTAGACAGAGTCTGATGAGACCCTTAGCCTTCCGATCCTTGATATCCCAATCCGCTTGAGGTATCGCTACAGGTTTCACATCAAGTGAAGTAGCCTCCCATAGATCGCGGTCTTCAAGCATGTCTTCCATCTTGAGTTTCCACAACTCGAAATTAGTGCCATTAAATTTCTCCACCTCCATTCTACTGTATGAGGAACTTGCCATCTCAATCTGCAAATAAGATTCAGAATGCTCTGCACAAAAAAAACTCCCACTCAACTTGAGATTAGCTCAAAAAACCCTACCCAACAACTAGGATCAAAAGTTGATCAGGCTCTGATACCACTTGTAAGGAAACTCAGGTGCGGAAATAGCTTCCTACACTAATATCTTTGTTAAGTAGATTAACGAATCTGAAATTGTAAGGGTTTAAAACGAATTTGCACCATACTTTCCTTAAGAGATTAGTGTAGGAAGCTGTTTCCGCACCTGAGTTTCCTTACAGGAACCCAAGGGGACGATCTCTCTGAACAATAGGACGCGTAATAGAAAAATGCTCCCATGCAAATATCTATAGAAGAGTGACTCCATAGGAGAGACTCTTCCCATCTGTGTATACGACCTGATGAAGATCGTGGTACAGATGGGAAAGCATACATGATCCCCATGCATACCTCGTACGATGGAGAAGCATATCCTCCAAAATCCTACCCCAACTATCTGATAGTCCCTTTGCCCTACGATCAGGACAAAGGGAACCACTGATGAATCCTACTAACACTGAAGGCAGTGGGGCATAACTCTCCACCATCTCCTTCCAGGGAATCTCATATCCGAAGACATGAGGATCCTGGAAGACTCGTCTCAAGGCATCAATCCCTCCAATCTCCTTGTGATCATAAATCACAAGCTCACCAACTACAGGAATACCCAGAATCCTGTACACATCCTCCGGAGTCATGGTAATCTCTCCTATGGGCAAATGGAAAGTGTTATGCTTGTTATGCCATCTCTTTGCTAACATAGTCAATAGCGCTCTATTGATCCTATACTGCGGGATCCTCAACAGTGGACTCAACCCACACTGGTATATAACCTCTAAATCATCCAGTGATAGTTGAGGAATCATCTCCCATGTCTGAGGAAATCTCTCTCTGATATGGAGGAGGTTAAATTCCTCCTTTACAAAATCATCACGCAATCATACAAATCAATCAGCAAGCAATATCTAATCAAATTGGTACATCAACAAGCAATCAACTTAATCAACACTTATTTGTTTTTCATATCGCATGAAAGCAAATCTATCTATCATTTTTACTATTTGTTTTTCATATCGCATGGAAACAAATTTAACAGTCAAATGACTCCATATCTATCTATTTGTTTTTCAAACAAGAAAGCAAATTTATCTTTACTATTTGTTATTCAAGGATGAAGGAAAATTTATCAAAACAAGCTAATCCATTCATGATGTTATTCACAAGCATAAAATCAGTTGGCTAATCTAGCAACAATCATCAAACACTTATCAAATTTTCTTCAAAATTTGAAATTCGGGAAAGTCCATGGATGCGCCAAAATAGGCCATCAATGCGCTAAACCATGTATGCGCAACTTTAAACCATGGATGCGCTAAAATAGAGCCGCCATGCACAACTCTGTCAATGCGCTATTTTATCTATTCTATCCGCTAAAACATACCTTCTATGTGCTAATTCACCTGTGCGCTATTCAATCAAACAAATGCGCCAAAACAAGAATTCTATGCGCCAATTTACGCTATGCACTAATCTAGCATCTTACGTGGGCAAAATTTCTGTATGCGCCAAAACAGGCATCCTATGCACCATTCTACGCTATGCACGACTGTTTCGCACCTATGCGCAACTTTATCTAACCTATGCGCCATAATATGGCTCATATGCGCTAAACTAGAACGTGAAAAAATTAAAAAAATCGAAAATGCGCAAATTACTCAAATTTTTTTTATGAAGAGGATCATGTCGACTTACCAGAGGTCCGTATACGGCTGGTCTTTGATACCAACAGGCTTGTTTGAATCTATGGCGCTCATAATGGATTGACATTGTAAATATCCCTCTCAGAGCTCTGAAAATTACCAAAGGTTACTGTTCAAATGACAATGACTTTTCACCTTTTCCACCTTTTAAGGGGGTAAAAAATGTGAAAATATTCAAATTTTTGCAAAACAAAGTGCAATTTCGAGAGTTAAATCACTAATTTTTCTCCGGAACTCATTCCAATTCTTTTATCACACGATTTATCTCTCGAGGGGGCATATAGCATCGGTAATTTCTAAATTCTAGGGCAAAATTTCTTTGAAGCAATGTGTGAAACACATCACTTGAAAGAGGGGCAAAATGTACACATCTAAAAATGGTCACGGTTATTCAACTTGTTAGTTAAATATGAATTATTTAATTAATATTCTTAAGTCATCTACATATAAATAAATTTAATTATTTATATCGTTCACTTTCCAATTCTTCTGTTTTAATTAAATAAATAAGTTTATTTAATTATTTTTGTTTTCCTCTTAATTAAACTAAATAAATTTCATAATTTATTTATTTAATTATCATTTCGTTTTTAAAGTTTGAATGTTTAATTCAAACAATATCCTGATTTCATCCCATATTTAAATATCTTTTTCACCCCACTTATTTACCTTTCTTTTTCACTTCTTACGCACATAATTAAATATTAATTATTTATATTATGGAAACTTCTATTTGCACATGTCGCATGAAATTAAATAAATTTATTTATTTAATTGAGCAATTATCCCCAACCTTCAACCAAATTTCATAAATGAAGATAAATGCCATGTTTATCTCCATTTTTGAATGAGGATGGTCTTGTGGGTTGAAAAAATTCTTCCACTTTCTTTTCAACCTTCCACCTTTCTCTCAAACTCTCCATCTCTCACCATTCATCCTCACAAGTTTGAATTTCAACCGTTGATTTCCGCCAATCGGATTCTTGCCTTCGAAAAATCTATAAATACAGCCTCTTCGTATGTAGATTTCATCCTAGATTTCATGCGTTGTTACTATAGTTGCATTCTAGCATAACAACATTCTAGCATCATAGCATTTTAAGTTTTTCATAGCTTAAATCAGATAATCATGAACATGCATTTTCAAGTAATCTCATTCTCCTAAGCTACCATTTCAACAAGCTGCTGCTTACACAACTGAGAGCCAGTATCTTTAATCAAATCCTTGGAGATAGAGGACAATGGTTGTCATTAGAGTTTACATTTATGTTTTATAATTAGTTTTCTTTCAATCTAATGTCTCATTGGTGTGATAGTTTACTATTTTATTAATTTACATTTTCTAACTCACACAAGTCTAAATTCATATTCCTCTCAACTTTGATTTAAATTAATCCAAAAATCTAAATCAAATTGTCACATCAGCTAACCTCCTCTTAAATTAATCAAATCTTGATTAATCTTAATCTCAATCCATCAAATCCTCTAGCTTTTGCAACTTGCACAAATAAATCATTTTATTGATTTATTAAATTTCCTATTTTCCCTCAACATGGCATCAAAAAGGGAATATTCCTCAAATTCAAAAAATCCCTCCAAAAAGGATGAGTACATCCAACAAGGCACTAAAAGCCTCTTACATTTCCTTTTCCTTGAGCCAAGTGGTATTTACTCCATTTTCTTCTCCCTCCAACTTGTCATTTCAACAATTTCAAATTCCACCTAACATCATTTATTTGCACATTCATCAAAATGTGGTCATTCCTTCTCCACTCACATGTTGACAAATGGCCTCTACCTATTGGTTGGTCTTTTGTCCCACATTCATCCATTTTGCCTCTTTCTCCATCATTCTTTTCTATTTACAAAAGACTCATTTGAATTTTGGATCCACAACTTCATGCAACATTATTATCTTCAAGTTTTTGAGCAATTTCTATCCATTTTCATCCATTAATATTGCCATAGCTAGGTTATGAATAGATTTCATCAAGGAGCATCAAATCTTTAGCATTGATCATCAATCTTGCAAGGAATTGCTAAAGGTTCATTTTCCACATCAAAATGACACCGATTCCCCCATGGGATTGAGAGTTTGAGCATTTAAATAGGATTTAATAGCTTTGTTATTGTGTTCTTCGTTTTATTTCTTGTTTGCATGCTTTAAATTAGTTTCATGAGGAATGTTGTTCTAAGTTGCATATTGGACTAATTATATGTTTCTTCTTTGTGTTTGTGCAGGTGTAGGATCACCATTCACATTTTGGCACTAGATGAAGGGCAGATCCGAAGACTCCAACAAGTTTTTTTTTTTAAAATCATGGTTTTTTGAAGTTTTTTGTATCTACAGGAAAAATGCATTGTTGGCTATCAAAATCCACCACTATCAGTATAGCGATTCTGAAAAACTCCAAACTATGCCACTGAGTCACTCCTGCCAAAGAAATTTGAATTTCAAACTCCAAACTCCACCGCTGTCAAAATAACGCTACATTTGTGCTCACTGGTGTTTGTGCAGACCATCACTATCAGTCTCAGTGGCACCATATAGCACCACTGACTTCCTCAAACTACACCACAATTGTAGACTACATCGCTAGAGTTGGGTAAAAGACAGTTTTCAAATTAGTTTCAACATGTTCTTTTTCATTTCAATTGATTTTGACTTCTAACTATTTTTTGGCTTTTGTTTTTGCAGTATTAACCAGTTTGTGTAGGTTGGCTTGATCAAAAGCGAAGGAAGGAAAGAAAGACAAAGAGTTCTCTATGGCATCATAATTTCATTGTATCAAGTGTTTTTAAACACTTTGGGGAGAAATTATAATCCCTTTTATAAGAATTTGTCATCTTCATGCTTTTTAGGACTCAATAAATTTCGTTTGGGCTTAAAAAGAACAAAACAAAAGGGTTAAAAAGAACCATACACAACTTACTAGAATTTGTTTTGGGACTTAACAATTGAACAAAAAAATCTCACACTTCAAAGTTGGTGCTTAAAAATAATTCATATGCTTGCTTTTGAAGGATTAAAATGAACATGTGCCTTTTATGTTTTGTAATCAGTTATCCAAAGTAATATCCTTTAAAAAGACATATGCACTTCTCTCGTGCCTCACGACGATCTTGAGAATCAAAAGGATTTTTTGTGATATTAAGCTATATAAGTGATTACCTCCAGACTTCAATTTGGATTCTTAAAATTGAACAAAATATTGCTACCATGATTGGAGTATATTGCGAGTGTTCTCTCTTTGTTTCTCAACAAAGATTGATCAAACTTCAGATGTGCTTACTTGATTTTGTTTATCCTTAGAGGGCCTGCCTTTGTTGGAAAAATTACTCACCCCAAGGGAATGAGCCAATTGGTAACATGCTAAAGCCAAGTGACTTCCAACTAGTATATAAGTGTGGGTACTTGAGGAAAGTTCAAGTATCATGAGGATTTTTTTGACAAGAAGGGAAACAATGGTCTCTTGCCGTATGGATGATCCCCCATGAACGAAATTCCTAATTTAAAACCTTTTGTTTAGAAAGCCCAAATCCCTAAATCTATTTGTTGATTCAATAACGATCGTTCTAAAGCCATCCCACTTTTTTACGGCTCTTGGTAGAGATGAGAAGTATGCCATGGGAGTTTCATGGGTACTGATGCTTGGCTGACCTGAGAAGTGTTTGCTGTGGATGGGAGAAAATGTGGTCAAGAATCTAATCATCCGCTAAGGGCAGGCATAGTTGGATTTATCCAAGTGGGAACTCAACAAATGTTGCCTCATTTTATCCTAGGATTGTGCATCACTTTGAAATCAAAATACTTTGCTTGGATCTAAAACGCTTGAAAACAAACATTCACCAAATCGTCAAAATTTCAAACCCTTTAGGGGGAACAAATACCTTTAACAAATCCAAGTGCTCTTGCTTGCCCTAGGGATTTAATCCTTAGAGTCTTCTAAGTATTTGGATTTATATCTTAATTTGTTCTCTCTAAATTTAACATTAGGAAACTATTGCCTTGATTTCCTTGATTCCCACATAATGGAATTTGTGGGATGAGAAGAAGTTAGGACATTAGACATCTAGTTTGAAAACCTAATCAAGAATTGTTTGTGATAAAAGAAATTCATCAAGAAAAGCTAAGAAACAATTGAACCCCACACATGTTCTCTTCCAAATGATTTATCAAAAGATCAAGACCCGAAAAAAAAAGGTCCAAAGGTCTTAGTCAAAAAGATCACAAGAAACATTTGTGCATGCTTTACAAATTTAGAGAAAGATTGACCTTCAAATTTAAAAAATGTTCATCAAAGAACAATCCTAATTTGTAGGAATTTTATTACCAACAAAATCCAAGTCTCTTTCAAAAGTTTTCATTTCTCACATAGGAAGTACCAAGCTTGTTCTTCAATACTAAGGTCTATCTAGGTCTAATATAGGATAAAAATACAAATTCTCATCCATCCCTCAAACATCAATCAAAATCATCTCACCAACAACTCTTGGAAATATTGAAAAAATTATTCATGCTAGACTTTTGGCAAATCCAAATCATCTTGTTTGATTAGATGTGTGTAGATGAATCCTTCTCCACATATTTAGTCAAATTATCAATCCTTGAGAACAAGTCTAACCCTTGATAACATCCAACATCTTGGGGTTTATAAGTTGATTATTCAAAATCCAAAAGGAAAATCAAACCAAAATCATCTTGTTTGACTAGGGGTGTATAATCCTTCTTTACACACTTAGTCAAATTATCATCTTGTGTAGAAGTCTACTCTAGGAAAACATCCAACCTCTTAGATTTGAAGAGTTCACTATCCAAACCAAATCCAATCAAGCCAAAGTCAAAATCAAATCAAACCAAACCAAACCAAATCAAATAAAAATATAAAAAGTCCCAAAGTCTAGTATCTCCTTCAAGATTTCTCAAATAGTTTAATCATTCTCATCATCCATCTTCCATTTCTCTTATCATCACACTTTGATCCTTAATCATCCTATATTCTCTCTTTTTGTGGCTAAAGTTAGATCAATCTAAATAATTAGAGGTTCATCTCACACATTCTTGAAAATTGATCCCTATTTTATGGTGCAAACTAGATCGCAACACAAGAAGAACATGGAAACCAACACAGAAACATCAACTTCGAGTGACTTAAGCCAAACCACTCCTAAAATTAATCCCATTGGATCAAGCAATCCCCTAACCAATCTTCCTCTATCATCACAAAATCCCAAGAGGAAGGTCATGTGGAAGACATCACCAATAATGTATCAGGGATGACACAAGATGAAATCCTTGAAATGGTTCAAAATCGAAACTCACAGAATTTTCAATACCATGATGAGGCTTAATCCCTCCCAATACATGCTTGAATTGGAAAAAGAAGGGGCTAAACTCCCTTCCAATTATGATGTAAGCACTATTGTGGAGAAGCCTCTAGGGATCATGCCCCCAATCTCATTCACACCTCCATTTCAAACATCATTCAAAGCATCCCATAAATCACATCATCCATTGCTCCAACTCAACCAATTATCAACAAGGGAAGCTCATTGCTTCGTGCACTTCAAACACATCCCCTTGTGAACAACCAAGATTTGGATGCAAACACCATACTAAGTCAATCCATCCCATTGAATCTATTTCACCCATACATTCTGCTCACATTTCATGATCCCCCCAATCCAACCTCTTTCCATGCAACACTGACATATCCTCTCAACACACAAACCTCTCTCCCCATGACCTCACAAGGAGAAGGTGGATTAGTTGGACTAGGGGGAATCTTTGATCCCTCATCGTCATCATCATTTCTCCAAGGGAGTATACCACCCATTTTTCCACCACTTCCACCATTACCATTAACATCTACACCACACCTTGGGTTGGCCCTCCCCCCTCTACAAACCATCAATCAACAAAATCTGAACAACCCTCCAATCATAAATTAAAAGATCATACCAAATCCTCCCATCTTGCCATCGATATCACAATAAAAGGTGAAAACCATTCAAGCAACCCCAATAATTAACACATCATCTACCATCCCCCAAATATCTCAAAAAATGGTCTCCTATGGACCAAGAATATCAATCATACCATCCACCACACAAACCCCAATTATCAATACAATGATACCTCTCATCATAACAGTAAACAATGTTCCTAACCTACCACCACCACCAGCAAAACCCAACATGAAAAACTCATTTAGCATCACATTGCAAGAAGCTCAATAAGTTGCCTATCAAAAGGCACTTCAAAATATTTGAAGTCAACATGCTGCAAAGCTAGCTATCCAACAAGCGCAAGAATAATTAGCGGCACAACAAGCACAATAGGCTGCCCAATCTCAAGATTTACTACAACAACAAGTCACTCAAGCTGCACAAGCAACTTAAGCCATTCAAGCTGCCCAAGGTGCACAAGCTCAAGCTCAAGTCCAATATCAAGCTCAACAAGTGCAAACAAAAGCTCAATACCAGGCACAATTGTAGGCAGCTCAACGACAAGCATATCAAAAATCCCTACAACAGTATCAAGCACAAAAAGAAGCGGCCCAATTACTAGCCCAATAACAAGCTTTGTTGGCACAAGAACAACAAGAACAACAAGAACAACAAGAACAACAAGAACAACAACAAGCATTGTTGGCACAACAACAAAAATACCAAAAACAAGCATTGTTGGCCCAACAACAAATGTAGGCATATCAGCAAGCCTTGATCACACAAAAAATCTTGCAACAAAATCCCACCAACATACCTAACACTTCACCCATCACTCAAACACCTCAACCACCTCATAATACATTCGCTCCACCTCCTATTTTGCAAGACGATGTGATAAAAAAATTCAAATTTCTCTCACAACAAGTGCTCAATCTCCAATCAGGGAAAACAACAAAGGCACCAAGCAATTTATGACCTTATCCTTTCAACAGGAGCCTGGCAATGGTACCATTCCTTAAGGGATTTGAAATCCCTAAATTTGACAAATATCATGGGATAGGAAACTCTGAGGATCACATCAGGAAATTCCAAGTACATTATATGGAAGTCACATATGACGATACATATTTGATGTGGCCATTTCATTGAATTTTGGTTGGCCCTACCATAAAGTGGTTCTCTAGCCTACCTATTGGCATCAAAAGGTTCCAAGAGATCATAAACACATTCATAAAGAACTATACATTCAACATTGGCATGGATGTTAGTCTAGAGGAACTATCTACGCTCAAACAAGGTAAGGGGGAATCATTCGATTCCTTCCTACAATGATGGTGATCCAACTTGGCCAATAGGAGCAAGTGGTCCATGTTGGAAGAGCAACGAATTTGCATCATCATTTCCAATCTTGAGAAAACCTTGGCATTCCATCTAAAAATACAATGCATCACCACCTACGAGCAATTGATCCCCAAGGTGCTCAACATCGAACGAGCCCTTATTGCAAAATGGGGGACAACCACATATCTGAAACATAAAAACAACTGCCCTTCCACCAACGATAATGAAAAACTTTGCACATGGGTGAAAATAGGAATGTCACTAATGAAGGTGTGGTTGATGTCAAGGTCATAATCAATGCTTTGAAACAAAACACCCAAACATATCAACAACCACAAAACAACAATCGCAACAACACACAAACAACCGTGATATCACAAAAACCACCCAATAATCAAATCAACAATATGAATAATCAAGGGGGACCACCTCCTAGAAAAAAATATCTCCCCAAGATAAAGTTTACAACCCTTGGGGAATCAGTCGAATCCATCATGAAGAAAATGGTAAACAAGAATCTCATTAAAATCTCCACTTACTGAGAATTATCAAGAGCCCCAAGTAAAACCACCATGGTTGATGAGCTTAGAATTTAGCCTAGTTAAAGGGTAGAATCTCTTGCTATTTCTTGGATTACCATAAGACTTTGATATTATATGCTGACATTTTCATATAGTTCTCTTAGACATATGACATTTGGACTAATTTCACTGCTGCCGATTTTAATGATATATATATACCCATTATGGGGACCATCTATATTTATCTTGCATGTGATTGATGAATGTTCTTAAGCTGATTATGATTATGTGATTATTATGTGTACTGACATTATTCTGTAGATATGATTGGTATGCTAAGTTTAGAAATGCAACCGCCAGCCGGTCAGGTTGAGGAGACATGCGAAGGTCAAACTTAGGACACCAACAAAAGATTCCTCACCAGCTACATGTAACTGCTCTGCACCAATCTTCAATGACACTGAGCATCACAGGCATTACTGCAGTGGTTGAGTCTATGTTTGGGCTTGCATGTCCAATGGGTTCCCCTGCATGTTTAACCACTGCTTCTACTTTCTCTCACTTTTCCTAAATGACATCCTCTCAGTTAGTGGGAGTTGATGGCCCTGTTTATTTGATGAATATGGCTTGATCCTCCTTCCTAAGGAGCTAGTGAATTAGGAGTTGATCACCATATTATTGTACAAGCTTATTACCAGCCACATTACTGTAATTGCAATTTTATGATAAATGACATGAGATTCTGAGTTGAGTATCCAAGATTTATAGTAGTTTAAAGGATACTCATCCAAGGGGGCCCACTTGGTGAGTAATCCGTGTTTTATTTTAGATAGACTAGTATTAGTCTTTGTTTAAGTACTTAGTTAAAATCTTGGCATTGACTGTTCCTACAGCCACTAGAACTCTGTTCTGTGACTGTTCCTGCAGCCAAGGCTAATAGAGTAGCTTTCTGTTGAATGCTTAGTCTTCCCTTCCTATTATGTATAATCAGTTTATATTTTCCTGAGTAATGTTCAACACTTACTTTTATTTCTTTCCTACAATTTACTTTCAATTTTAAGTCTCCCTTAGATATAGAATGGAAATGACCACTCTAGAATTCCTAGTGCACATACTGTGTTGACCCATTTCAAGTTCATGTCCCTGGGTTGACAATTTAAATGTACCTTCATGGTGATTCAGATGGCTATTCAGGTAAGATGTCCAATCTATGAATCATGGCAGTAAGAGTTGAGTTATTAAGATCATTATAGGAGGCCAAAAATTTTGGTGCCGTTGTCGGGGATGGTGTCAAACTAAGAAGTCTTTTGGTGTCATTGATAGTTTTTTTGCTTTAGTATTTTTAAAGTTTCCTCTTAGTAGTAGAAGTATGATCCACTATTTTTACCCACCCATTATTTGTGTGAGTTGGATGATACGAAGTTGATATCGCATGCATAGAAGAGGAAGAGATGATTTTGGGAGATTTCTTCCTAATAATCATATTGAGCCATTTCAGCTAGTAGAACTTCCAAATCTGCCCAGAGACGAAGAGGAAGAAACATAAATATTTGTTGATGTATTTCCCAACTTGACCAGCTCTGAATTTTCCCTTGAAGATCAAAACCCTATTGAAGAACCCTTTGTTCTAGAATTTCATCAAGACATGGCTGATGCAAATGGAGATAGGCCTAACAGGAAAAACCAACTAGCTTCCCCCTTTCCCATTGCTGAACAAAATGAAGTTGACAACCTTAAAATTATCCCTACCTCAGTCCTTCCTAAATTCTACAGGCTTGTCACAAAAGATCCCGATACCTTCCTATTTGAGTTTGATATACTCCACAGAAGCTATGACTATACCACTGATGCCCACAGACTCAAACTATTTCCTACTACTTTGAAAAAAGTTGCATTGAGATGGTTTGTGAGCCTTGGTAGAAATATTGTAAGAACTTGGGAAGATATGAAGATAAATTTTCTTGAGAAATATAAAGAATATTGCAGGGGTAGTGACATGAGAGGAGGAGACATTTTCATAATGCAAAAAAAAGAAGACGAGAGCTTGGAAGACTTCATTTCAAGGTTCCTATTTTTTCTGCAGAAATCTCCACATTATACACTTAATGAAGACTCACAAAAATTACTTTTCTTGAGAGGAATTAATGAAAGCTACACTGATGCCTTGGACCTAATGGCAGGAGGAGATATCACTCAAGTCCCTTGGGATGATATCAAGAAGATATGCCAAAACTATTCTAGGGCAGCTTCAAAGAAAGGAAAAGCCTAACAATCCTCTATGGGAAAATCGTCTAGCAGTGGAGTCTCAAGGATGGAGATTACTAATTTGTTGGTAGATTTCAAGCAAGATATAATCAACAGTCTAGCTACTCAACTGGATACACTTCAAGCTAAAAAGAAATATGAGGAGGCATAGGAAATACTGATAGAACATTGCCCCCAGTGTAGATAGAAGAAGAAAGACTGCAGATGCAAGGTGATAGACAACATTGACAGTAAGAAGATTCCACTTGAGTTCAAACCAATCTAGACTGAGGAAGACCAAGTTTACTTTGTTGCACAAAAGAGGCCGTGGGCTTCAAGAAAAGGTATGCGACCAAACCCACTATCTTTTGCTGAACCATATTTTAACTCTTATTCATTTGGTAACTAGTGGCAGCCACCCTATCCTTCTAGCTATGGAGGATACCCACCCCAGTCTTGGAATAACCCACCCAGTACTTGGTCCAATTATAAAAATACCTCACCTGAGTGGCAACAACATTAGGGGAATTGGTAGCAATTTCAAGGACCTTCACAACCACCCCTAGGAAACTGGTAGCAAACATCTCAATGGAGAGGTGGCCAATAATGGCCAAACCAACCCACTAGCTACATGAAACTATCTTCTCAAACCCAAAAAACTACTATAATTCCCCCTCCTCCTAATCCCAGTGCAAATAAATCTAAACCTACCCAGTTACCAACCCAACCCACACCCAACCCAAATAATAAACCACATGAACAAACTATATATTCTTCTGACCCAAATCAATTTCCTACATATGCTGTGAATTTAAGTGGCATACGTCTACGTTCAGTAACAACCTTGCAAGTTCCTTCCACCCCCATCATCACTGAGCTACCTATGGAAGAGCAAGAAGAATCCTTAATTGATCTCATCCAACCTGGTGCACTTAAATCCCCTGAGCCAACTCGAGCAAACCAAACAACAAAAGAACCACCGTTTCCTTAGAGATTAGAAGCTACCAAACAAAAAGAAGATAAGGAGGAAACTAGCTTTGATATCCTAGATTAGCTAAAGCATATATGTGTCCAGATACCTTTGTTTCAAGATATAAAGGATGTCCCTATCTATGGCAAGGCAATCAAGGAAGCATGGCTCAAGAAACCGGGCAGGAAAAAGAAGGACCCCACTATAGTCCATGTAGTAGGGCAGCTTGTTGACATTATGCTTGGAAACATAACTATTCCCAAGTACAATGATCCAAGTATTCCTGTAGTTGAAATTGTTATAAATGGAATGAACATAAAGAATGCCTTGATTGACTTAGGTGCAAGAATCAATGTGATGACTAAGGACATCCTACAACAAATGAATATTACAAATATGAGATCTACTCCTACAGTCCTATAGCTTGCCGATAACTCCACTATGAAGCTAGATGGCATAGTAGAAGACCTAGTGGTGATCCTAGATTCCTGGGAGTATCCAACTAAATTCATGGTTCTCTCACCTAAAGAAAAATTAGGTGAATATCCACTTATCCGTGGTCGGCCATGGTTAGCAACCGCATACGCTTATATTGGTTGTCACTCATGTGATATGACCATTTGTTATCACACAAACACTAAAAAGTTTGTTCTCTATCCTCCAACTTAGCCATCCCAATATACAAAAATCTTAGTATTGCCACATATTGGTGACAAAACTGAAGAAGTCAACTCTGTGGCGCAACTTATGATGCTTGGAAGAAGTGATTTCCTGCAGCTTCAAAATGAAGATGAGGTGTTATCTAGTATCATTCAGAACCAATGCTAGATAGAGGAAACATCATCTGGTTCCATAGACATCAAGCAAATACTTCTGTCTTCTTTGCCTGATCTTCTTGCAACAACTCTTCCTGCATGCAAACTTCTTGCAGCCACTCTTCCTGCAACAACTATCTCTGTAGATAGAATTCCTACAACAACTATTCGTACAGACAAAATTTGTTCAGCCAAAGGTATGTTTCACACAATGCTGCCGCCTGAACTTAACCTACCTTGTATTCATGAAGCAACTATGATAGAGCTAGTCACACAAGTACAAGTTTCTGAGGGAGGAACTCTAAATATCAATAGTAAATTAAATGAAGAAAAATAATTGATATTAGCAAATTTGCTGAAAGCACATAAAAAAGAATTTTCTTGGGATTATCATGACATGAAAGGATTAGATCCAAAACTCTACACTCAAAGAATCTATATCAAAGATGAGTGTACCCCTGTAAGACAACCACAATAGAGAATCAACCCTATCTTGAGAGAAATTATCAAAACTGAACTGCAAAAGTTGCTAGACGTAGGATTTTCAGACAACCAGTGGGTGTCCCCATTGGTAATTGTGCCCAAAAGGGGAGGGAAATGGAGAGTTTGTGTTGACTATAAGGAGATCAATGCTACCACTAAAAAGGATCACTTTCCACTACCTTTTGTAAACCATGTCCTAGACACTCTTGCAGGAAAACAATACTTCTCCTTTCTTGATGGATTTAGTGGATACAATCAGATTCAAATTGCACCAGAAGACCAAGAGAAGACTACATTTATATGTCCTTTGGGGACATATGCATATTCTGTGCTTCCATTTGGGCTATGAAATACACCTTCCACTTTCCAAAGATCAGTCATCAGTATATTCTTAGACATCCCCCTTGACTGCATGGGGATCTATATGGACGATTCTACCACCTATGGTGCCACCTTTGATGAAGCATTGCAGAACTTGAAGAAAGTACTCCAGAGATGTGAGGATCAAAATCTATCCTTAAATAGTGAAAGTGCTTCATGATGATGCAAGAAGATGTAGTCCTTGGCCACTACATTTCACACCTTGGCATTCAAGTTGACCTAGAAAAAATTGAGGTAATAAATAATCTACCTATACCTACAAAAAAAAAGGATGTTAGGAGTTTTTTGGGACATGTAGGCTATTACA